>OY757913.1:44413732-44658732 GCA_963585895.1 Sepioteuthis lessoniana
TGGCTTTGAAATTAGTTAACTTTTTATGAAAATTGTTTGAGTATACTTACTTATGGGTGACATTATATATATATATATATATATATATATATATATATATATATATATATATACATATATATACTATTAGTTTCTGTGAGTGTACATATATATATATACATGTATAAACAAATAAATACTTTTGCATGTGTTTGTGGATATATATATATATATATATATATATGCACACACACATAGAAAACTATTTATTTGTTTATGCATGCGTATATATATATATATATATATATATATATATATATATATATATGATGAAAAATAAATGGAACAGTAGATATACTAAAAACATCATCATCTTGTCAAATCTACCAATGATATCTACTTTTTCTCAATATATATATATATATATATATATATATATATATACATTAGTTTTTGGACTTAATGATAACAAAACATTTATTTTTCCTAGTAAATGTTTATTTGTGGACATACATTAAACTTAACGGAATGTTTCCTACATGAGAACATAGATAACATTATAAATTAAAAATGATAGATAATAAGTATATCTGGCTGCAAACTTGATGATCCATTCTTATATATATATATATATATATATATATATATATATATATATATATATACATATGTGGGGGGGGTTGCGTGTGTGTGTGTGTGTGTGTGTCCATATATTTATTCATATGTTTGAGTGTGTGTATGTTTGTTTGTCCATGTGCTTAAGTTTCTCTGTGTGTGTGTGTGTGTGTGTGTGTGTGTGTGTGTGTGTGTGTGTGTGTGTGTGTGTGTGTGTGTGTGTGTGTGATGTGTCTGCGCATACATTTGAATCTGAGTTCTTGTGTACAAGTATGCGCATCTGTTTCTGTGATTGTGTGTATATGCGCATACGTCTATATTTGTGTGTGTACGTAGCTGTAGTTGTATAAAAAGAAGAATAAAAATCCAGTAGAAAATCCCCAAAAGTAAAAGAATGCAGTTGGATGGGGCAAAAAATATCAGTGTCTAAAGAAAAAAAAATGTTTAAATTATCAAGAAATAAAAGTGAACGTGAAAGTGTAACTGAGAGAGAAATAGACAAGAATTCAGTATAAAATGAGTGCGAGCAAAAAATATTGGAAGAAAAAAGTCATTTGAGATGAAAATAAAAATAAAAGAAACAAAGAAAGAAAGAGAAAAAAAAAAGAAGAAAATGAAAAAAAAAAAAAACAGAAGGATAAATTCAGCTTAAAATTTCCTGTCAGAACAAAAGAAAGAAGAAAAACAAAACATAAAAACTTATGCAAAAGAATAAAAAAACAAAACAAAAAGAAAATAAAGAACAGGAAAAAAAAGAGAAAAAAAAGAAATAAAGAAGAAGAGGTGCTGAGAACTGTATTATAAAAGAATATTGTCCCTTTATTGGGATTTTTAGATAGACAAAATGAAACCTACACTTGTTAGGAGGAAGGCCTTCATAGAAGGCGGTACTATTAAATGATGATGATGGATTGAAAGTGTGCTGTAAACAGTTATAGCAAACCACACCTCTTCATAACAGTTGCACTATTAAGCCACACCCACACTAAATGATTAGAGGTAGAAAACACACCTATTTCTGCATAGGTACATCTGTATGTAGTTTTATCAAAGAAGAATACCCTTCCTTGTCAATGAAACTGGGTATTAATCATATCAGCAGCAAAATTACATGGCCAATGGTGGTGAATATATGAAAAATTAGTATTTTGTAGCTGAAAACTTACTCTATCCTATATTGTCATGCTCCCTGTGTATGTTATAGTTTCCATGGAAAAATAAGAAATATTCTTTCAAAACATTTCTCATATGATAGTTGAGAATAAAAACTGATTTTTTTTTCTTAAGGATTTATGTTATCAGCGCTCAGTAGATGACTTTCTCAGATAATGTATATATATATATATATATATATATATATATATATAATATATATATATATATATATATATATGCAGATGAGAATAAACAATAAGACAAAAAGTGCTCAAATCCTGTTCAGCAGAGTAGTATAATAACTAAAAGTAATTAAGATCTCACCTTTTTACTATTTTCCATATCTATAAGTTTCATATGTCTTCTAAAGAATAAAAGAGACAATAGTGAGATGAAACTTTATCTAGAAGAAATGGACAATAAAATGAATTATAAATGGCAAAAATTCTTGGATCAGTATAGTGCACTAGTGCAGCAATTTAATATTAGCACCATTTGTTTAGTCCTTCTTTTTATCCTTTGTTAAACACCAGCTATTTAATAATTTTAGTATTCTACATTGACTTTAATACCAATAAAAATATTCAGGAAATTTTTTTTTCCTTCCTCTCATTCTCACTTCCATTCCTGCATCATACAATGATAAATTTGAGTGTATTGAGCCAGGAACTCTTTGGTATTTATAATTCATTCTATTTTCCATTTCTTCCAAATAAAGTTTCATCTTCCCCTCTATAGAAGATATATAAAACTTATAGAACAAACTTAAGAAGGTGAGATCTTAATTACTTTTATTTTACAAATATATAATATAAATATATATATTCATAAGATAGATAAATAGATAGATAGATATTGATTAAAACTTAAACTTGAAAAGTGTTTTTAATCTCAAAAATCTTTACAGTACTGAATGCTTTTAAAATGCTGAGCAGTATCACAATATATAATATCACAATATCACAATATCTAAAAAATAGAATACTCAGTGACAAGATTTACACTAATGATACTCAGGTGCACAAGTACTCAACACATCATACTTTTTTATTTTTTTTAAATGCTTTTATATAAAGTTAAAAGGTCAAACACATTGCATATTAGCTCACTTGATGATCAAAAGCTGGAAACTCTGAGTCTACCCCTTCATTGCCATCGCTCCCAGGTCCACTCTGGCCCAGAGTGGTAGCACCTGATAAGGGTTCTATCTATGGGTTAAATAGAACAAAACCGTGCTTCTTTCACTATACTGATTTTTGCATTTAAACTGCGTATTTATGCTAAACTGAATTGTTTAAAATAGAACTGTTTTGACATTGGAACTGCGTACTAGTGCTGAACTGAATTGCTTAAAATAGAACTGTTTTTGACATCTAGACTGTGTACTTATGCTGAACTGAATTATCTGAAATAAAACTGTTTAACATTTAACTCTGTGTATTGTCCAGTCAGCTGAGGCTGTAGAATACACTGATTGCACCTCTGCAGAGGGGTAAGACCCCCCCCTAACGAGTGTACTGGATATGACACTAAACAGTCTGATGGTGAGGTTCCAGCAATGCTGGAGCTTTGGGGAATGCGGAGTACCCCTTCATTGCCATTGCTCCCAGATCCACTCTGGCCCGGAGTGGTAGCACCTGATAAGGGTCCTATCTATGGGTTAAATAGAATTAACAGCATACTTATGCTAAAATGAATTGTTTGAGTAAAACTGAATAGTTTGAAATAGAAATGACTTTTACAATTAAACCGTACTTACATTTAAACTGCGTGCATATGCTTAACTGAATTATTTGAAATTGAACTGTTTTTCGACATTAAAACTGTATTTACATTTAACCGAATTGTTACATACTACTGCTTGATTAGTTAGAAATGGAAATGTTTTTGACCATTAAACTGTGTACTTATGCTAAACTAAATTGTTTTAAATAGATCAGATTATTTACATAAAAATGGATTTGGCGTTAAATAATCTACAAAGGTTGATATGCCATAAAACCCAACAAACCATAAACCATACAATACTTGAAACCACTTAACTATCGGCAAACTTATAAGCTCAGTCACTTTTTTTGATTTGTTAATCTCTAACATATCATACATATCCATTCAAATGTGTGCGAACGAATGATTGATGTTAAATTCTTATTGCTACATGGAAACTCTTGTAATAATTTAACTGTGTGCAAATAAATGAGGAAAAGTATATGGAATGATTTATGCTGCCTGCATATTTATGCCAAAGGAGAATTGCTTCCTATGCTAAACTGAATTATTTGAAATAGAACTGTTTTTGACATTGTACTTATACTAAACTGAATTGTTATATAACCGCTTGAATAAATTGAATTGTTTGAAATAGAAATATTTTTGACAAGCTCTGTACTCATGCTAAACTGAATTGTTTGAAAAAGAACTTATTAGTTACATAAAAATGGATTTGGCGTTAAATAACCAACAAAGGTTGATATGCCATAAAACCCAACAAACCAAACCAAACTCTGAGTCATAACTTTTTTCCTATTTTATATCTTATTTTTTTATACTTGAAATATATATATATATATATATATATATATATATATATATATATATATATATATATAATTCCATTTGTTTGCTTATTACCTATAGGCTCTAAGGCTAATGGAGAAATAAATGGGAGGCATTAAATACCAATATGAAATAAGGTTAGGAAAAAATCCCTTTTGAGAAATCTAGTTGGCAAAATCTTCCATTTGATCCAATACTTTACAATGAAAATTTCAAATCAAATTTCAGCTAATAACTGTGTCAGGGTTTGGATTCATTAATCCGCCCTTAGATAATTTGATTGAAAGGGTATCCTGTTTTATTTAAGCTAATCAAGAAAAAATTATAAATTTGTTTGAAATATGGAATTAAAAGAATAATTTTGACTCTTAAATATCATTTCTGAATGAATGAACCACAATTTAATTAGTAATTTTTTATGAATACTGCTGTTTGATTTATTCTAAAAACATAGAGGCCTAATGTAACTCAAAAATTTGTAAATTTTTAATTTAGTAAATAATGAAATATGGTTGATTCTTTTAATAATGTTTCTTCAAATCATCTTCTCTGGCTGACTTTTATTTTATAGGTATATATGGAAATGTAATAAGATATTTTTGCTTTTTCTGCAGATCAGTCTCCACTGGCTCTAATAATTGTCTCATCAAAAACACCATAGATATCACAAGGTTTGTCCAGAAAGTATCCAGACATTATGTATATGAATCTTGTTGTCATATTAAAAGAGATATAACTCTGTTCATTGGAGAACAAGGCCCATGTAAGAGTGAAGTATAATTCAAGGTATCAGTTTCAATTCCAGTATGAAGATTTACATATAGTGAGAAATAGTAGGTGCATGATGGTAAAATGGCTATCATTGTAGGAAATATAAACAAACCATGTTCAAATCCTAGATGAACCTATTTAAATTTTGCTTTAATCATATGCCCTGGAGAAAGGCATGAATCTGTCTCTTCTATCTATTGCTATGGGTAAATAGTTGAACAGAATGGGCTCTTTAGTCTTGGTATGACAACCAGTCTAAGAGAAGGAAAATTCAGATTTCAAACCAACTCTACTCCGATGAAAAGTTGACCTTGTGTCATATTCTGCCTGTGATAGTAGTGAGTAGTTTGGGTTAATATAAACAAATGGTAGTAGAGTGTAATTTTGATCTATGGACTTCAAGATTATAGACCCAGCATGCTTCAATTGCATTATCCTTCACTTTGCACAAATGCCTTTGAGAAATTCATGAATCCATCTATTCTCTTCCAGTTATGGGTAAATAGTAGGACATACAGGGTTCTTTAGCCTTAGTATGGCAATCAGTCAAGAAAAAGGAAAAAAACTTTGAATTTAAACCATTTGTACTCCACTCAAAAATTGACCTTGTGTCATACCTTGCACATTGCAGAGGTTTTTAGTTAATATATATATATTAATATATTCCCAAATTTTGCTTGAAACTTTGACATCAATCAACAGAAAATATTTGAATAATTAAGGAGGCTTTTAAAGATGATTCAATAAAAATTTGGATCTGACACTTTCAAATTTAGGGGTCTGATGGAAAGAGCTTTTCATTCTATGCTTCATCAAGCAAAACCAGCAGAAATGTTGAACATGTATGAAACAAAGCAAAGGAAATAATCAGCAAAATCAAAGGAAATCATCAGCAAATTGACAGTGCAAGAATTAGAAGATCTTGGGACTATACAAAATGTCAGAAAGAATCTGTTGATTCTTCATATTTTTTGCAGATTTTTTGTGGGGTGGGAGGAAAGGCAAAATATCACATCACCCTAATCTATCAACCATGCCTTTAGTTTAAATTTGACTTCCAACAACTTTTAACTTTTGTTAAAGCCAAAATCACCTGAAAGAAATCAAGAAAATTTTAGACCATTGGTGAAATTAAAGAGTGGCAGCTGATATTGATCTGTAAAGAGAACATTTTTGAATGTTTCCTAAAAGTAGAAGTGATTCTGTGATAAATATGTGAGATCCCAAGGAGGAGTATTTTAAAAACTAATTTTATTACTTTATTAGATAATATTGTTTCCTTAATAACTAAGTAGAGTGTAATTATGATCTATACACTTCTGGGTGATTGGCCCTGTGTGTTTCAATTGTATTACCCTTCACTTTGCACAAATGCCTTTGAGAAATGGATGAATCCATCTATTCTCTTCCTACTATGGGTAAAATTAGTTTTATTTCTTTATTAAATATTGTTTCCTTAATAATTAAGTATACATTGGTTGAAGAACATTAATTTGTTAACTCTGTCTTCAGTAATTATAAGAATGTGCATTTGTTTAATTTATCAGAGAAAAATGTTTGTGGTACCATTGGCCTAGATAGGCTACTATTTTGCTTACATTAAATTAATGAATCAGCTCACACCCCTGACCCTAAAACATCCTTAAAATCAAGGGAGTTCATGTCAAGATTAGCCCATGGGCCAAGAAGTCTATAGGCAGGACAAGTTCTCTAAATACTTTTCCATTCAAACATTTCAGTACCCCTTTAAGTGGTACTTCTGTAGATACCAGTTTTGCTTACTTTTTTGAGAAATTACACCTTTCTAATTAATTTTAAGCAAATATGTTATGGTCACCTTAAGGAGAGTGTTCCCCCACCATCAACAGATATCATTAAAACACTTCATGAAGTGAAAGAAGTTTACATTTGGCCCATTAACTTAAGAGTCTATAGGTAATTAACACACAAGCAAGCAAGTAAAGTAAATTATATTTATATAGATTATTTGAGAAAGCCATCTAATTACTATTAATAGCATTAATATTCAAGAATAAAGAAATCAGTGCTTGAGTTAGAAACTACAACATATACAGGGAGCACAACAACACCATTGAATAGAGCAAGTTTTTAGCTAAGCTAAAAAAAAACATTATTTTTTTCTTATAGTCACCTCTATCGATATGCCTTTTTTTGAAAATCAATGATATTTGAGTATTGACAAAAATGATTTAACAATACTTTATTAACACAATTAACCACAATTTATTTGATGCTGTAAATATGAATATTGCTTATAGCAATTCTTTACTGATTTAAGTTCAATAATGTGGCATCTGGCCAGAATAGCTATTTAGGCATTATAGTTGGGAATGGTGATCCACTGGCTACTGTGCAAATGACTCGGATTTCATTATACAAACCAATGGTATATACACAATTCAGAATCAGTATGAGAGAGTAAACATTTCTCAAGGATTTTGAGATTTAGACAGATCACCTAACATTGAATTAAGTAATTGCCAACAAAGAGAAGAAGATTTGTCTGATGTCTGTCAAATACTCTAAATATATCAATGATATATTTTGATTGAAGACAAACAAAATTGTTGTCTTTATTGCAACAGAGCTAAAAATTTATCTGTGATGACATTTTCAGATATACCTAAGGATAACATGGCAATCATAAAAGTTTAATGATAACATCTTAAATATGAATTGGACAATTTTGAAATAATGGCAGCAACTTCTTTAACCCTTTTGTTATTACATTTTTCAGTTTTCTGAAGATTCCAGTGCCAAATTTTTCAGCAAAAAATGAATGTTTAAAAAAAAACATTAAAATCTTTAAATCACCATAAGATGCCAAGATTATGTATATGTTATGAACTGCTTGTAGGGATCACATCCCTTACTTTCCAAAATACCACTTCTAATGGCCCCTGGTTGTGTAACCCAATCATCATTATAAAATGCACCGTAAAGTCAAAGCTCTCTCTTTCTCTTTGTCTCTCTCTCTGTTCCTAGCATTGGTACAAGGTGAGTGGTTGAAAAATAGTTGCCTGTTCTCAAGGGGCCTTGCCCCTGGGTGATGCTTACTTTACAGGGTTGAGTTTATTGCTTAGCAACTGAGGCACCTCAAAAGGGGAATGTTGACTGGACTAAACAGTTCTTGGATTAGCCATGCATGAGTTTCAATTTCTGCGTCACTCCTCACTATAAAATAACATTGTGTCAAAAACTGAAAGTGAGAAGATGGTTTAATATTCTCTTCATTCCAGTCACAACAATATCAAGAATGCATGAGTGGGTGCATCTCGTGGCAGCAAGGCAGGGGCTTTTGACCCAGCAAACCTTGTGTCGTTCCACCCACAGTAGTATGCTTTGACATAAGTCTTCATGCTACAACTTGCTTTTTATAAGGGATTCTTCAACAACTGGATAGGACTTTCTTGACATAATGTACTCTTAGTATTTCATGTAATTTCTATATCATTACTATTAAGTTTGCTCAGGAAATAAATGTTTTATTGTTAATTTGTTGAGAATTGTTTTATATTGCTTGTACAAGGAAATATTAGACCATAATACATTTCCTTTGCTACAAGTGTCTGAATTGTGTTATTCATTCTCTAATAATTGTGCCAGTGATTTTTGGTACTCAAATACAACAAATATATGAAGACCAACCTTCAAGCCATCGATACCAAAGCCCATTCGATTCAAACTCGCATGGTGTTTAAAGAATAAAAAGAAAAATTTCAGAATAAAGGCTCTAGATTTCCTACTTTTATTCAATAATTTTTGTCTTTAATGTTTGATCATGTGATACCTTGTAAAGTAGTCCAGAAGACACATTGATAAAGATTGTCTTTCTTCATCCTAACTAGTTTGGGAATCCAAATCACATACAATTCTTTCCAGAATATGTTCAGTGAGAAGTGACTGATATTGTTTACCTTTGTAAGTTTTCATGACAAAAAACAAATAAAAAGAATGAAAATTTGTTTATGGATTTTGAAAAAAATTAAAGAAAGTAAAAATTTGATAAAATATTTGGACCTCACAAGAGTTTAAAAAATTGTGGAATGTGAATGTGACTGTGGTTCCCAACCATTCGAATAACGCAACTCATTTTCCTTATATTTATTCAAAACTGGTTGAGCATATAAATTCGTGTCCTCATAAATACTGAACGCATGGATTTCCAAGGTAGAAAGTGTATTGGCTGAACAGACCTGACTCCGATGATGTTAAAAGGTTAATTTAACAAGCTTTCAGGCTTAAAAATTTGTAATTGTCTTTATTGGGAATCCTTTTGAGATGAAGCTTCTTAATCTGAGAATTAATTTTTTTATTTACTGCGGACTTTTGTCCTCATCTTGGTAGTTTTTTGGGGGGGATTGTTGTTTCTTCTTCACTACATTTTGGACAAATTTCACCTCTGGCCTTCTTCAGGTAATTAACCGCGACCTTGGATAGGAATGCTGAGTCTTGTAACCGTATCCCCAGTAATTACTTCCTTCCATAGTTGTTGTCTATTGCACCACATTTTTGACCAAGTAAACCTCTATGGAAGGCAGTAATTACTGGGGATACGGTTACAAGACTCAGCATTCCTATCCGAGGTCACGGTTAATCACCTGAAGAAGGCCAGAGGTGAAATTTGGCCGTAGTGAAGAAGAAACAAAAAAGCTACCAAGATGAGGATAAAAAGTTTGCAATAAATAAAACAATTAATTCTCATAGAAATTTGTGTCCTCCTAAATATTGAATGGATGGATTTCCAAGGTAGAAAGTGTATAGGCTGAACAGACCTGAACTCTGATGATGTTAAAAGGTTAATTTAACAAGCTTTCAGGTTTAAAAATATCAAATATTTTTCTAAGGGAAGAAGCATAATTTGAAAAGGCTATTATATTACTTTTTTTTTTTACTTCCAACTTGAGGAGCTAATTTTTTAATCAATTTTTGAAGTTAAACTTTTTCTAATTATAAAAACTGAAAATGAATTAATTTTTCTAAAAACAATACTACATCTTTAAAGCTCTCTCTCTCTCTCTCTCTCTCTCTCTCTCTCTCACACACACACACACAATTTTTAAAGAAAAATGCTCAGCCACCTCAGATCAAAAAGCTCAATACAGAAATGTCAGTCTTTCTAAATGTTCTTTTTTCTATGCTAATTATTCTTTTTCCTATTTTGATTATTTCTTTTTAAGCTTTATCATTGCAGGTGGTTGTCAAATACCCTAAAAATATCAATGATATATTTTGATGAAAGACAAATTAAAATGTTGTCTTTATTAACTGATATACAATGACTGTTTAGGATATACCTGAAGATAATATGGCTATCATAAAAGATTACTTTTAATTTGGACTGGACAATTTTAGAATAATGGCAAAAACTTCTTTAACCTTTTTTCCTATTGTAGTTTCCAATATTTAGATTTATCCCTGTGCAACATTTTCCAGCCAAAAAATAACTGTTTCAAAAATGTTTCTTTAAAACTTTTAAATCACCATAAAATGTTGAGATAATCAATATAGATGTTATGAATGGTTCAAAGAATAAAATCTGTAGATTTCCTGCTTTGTTTTTTTTTTTTTGTGGTGGTGGTGGTGGGGGGTCAGTCTTTTCCCTATAATTTTTATTTGATTGATATTAATGGCATGTCAACTTATCTTGAATTATTTTATGACTAAAGGTGAGGGAATAACATTTATTGTATGTTCATAATTACATTTTTTGTGTAGTTATTTCTTGAGAGGATTTTTTTTACATGCAGTTCAATCAAATAATAATTTGGCAAAAAAGATTTATTTGACCCATAGATTGGACCTTAACAAGTACTACCACCGCTGGTCAGATTGAACCTGGGAGTAATGGCAATGAAGAGATACTCCACATTCCCCAGATCTCTAGCACTAGATGGAGTTTAGTATCCTACCCAGGATACCATCTTTGTGAGGGGAGGTCTTACTCCTCTGCAGGAGATACCATCCGTATATACTAAGCCTTGCAAACAGAGCAGAATTTGTTTGTAATGTTTGATCATGTATTATCTAGTAGAGGTTTGGAAGACATTTAGATAAAGATTCTCCTTTTCCATCCTATCAATCTCTGAGTTTGAATCACACACAGTTTTTTGAAGAAAATACTCAGCATGAAGTGACTGATATTGTTTACCTCTTTCAGTTTCCCTAGTAATAATCTGACTAAAAAATAACAAAAATAATCAAATTTAGTGTTAAGATAATGAGAAATTTTCTCTGCAAAATTCCCCAGTGGGTGGAAAATACAGATCAGCAAATGGAACATAATATGAAATTTTACTATATTTTCTCACAGCAGGGCTTAGAATACATTGACTGTATCTCCTACAGAGAGGTAAGATGACCCCCTGCAAAATGGTGTCCTAGGTATGACATTAAACTGCATCTGATGGTGAGGCTCCGGTTTAGGAGCACTGAGGAGTGTACAGTAGCCCTTCATTGCCATTAATATTAGGTCCACTTGGGCCCAGTTTGGTAGTATCTGTTAATGCCACATCTATGGTTCAAATAGAACTAGTGTCCTGGGTATGACACCAAACCGCATCTGATGGTAAGCCAGGAGCACTAAGGAATGTTGAGTAGCCCTTCATTACCATTTCTCCCAGGTTCTGGAGTAGTAGTTCCTATTAGGATCCCATCTATGGATCAAATTGATCTGTTTAAAAATGATTCACATTTGATAAGACTGTGTGCAAAAAAAACCTCTCAATAAACAAATATATAAAAAAAATATAAATGAACATGCTATAAATATGATTCCTTAATCTCTGGGCACTAAATAATTTGACAGGTTGACATGCCATTGAAATCAATCAATCACTGCATGTTGCTAGGAATTCAACTAAAGTCATACATAGCAATGAAAGGGTTAAAAAATATCGCTCATCTCAGATCGGATAAATAATTCATTACATAACTTCTGATAAAGTCTAAAAAATTGGGACTGAGTAAAGCATAGACAGAAATGAGACTAAAAGTCTAGAGATGAAGAATATAATTGAACATGTGATTCAAAATCCTGCTGTGCTAAATTGAAAATACTCGCCAGATATTTTCATAACATTGAATACACATTGATCAGTTTGATTTTGTGACTCAGTATGAGTTTATCATGAGACTAAAACACAAAGTTCAGTGAAAACATTTTGGCATAGGGCAGTGGTAAGATCAAGAGAGTTAAATATTTTCCCATTAAGATTTAATTGACCATCTTTGGTTATTTCTAGAGAGCACAAAATATTTGATACTAAATCATTGAGGCTCCGATTTAAAAAAAAATTTTTTTTGAGATGCTAGTTTCAGAAATAAATAAAATATAACTGATGTTTTTGTACTTATGTGATTGTATATGATTTTTATGAAAAAACTTTCAGCATTTCATCCTTCCAGAGGAAGTTTTATAAAATGTACTTTCTTTCCCATTCAAAAGGTTTTGTTTTTTTTTCAGTCTTATTGCCACTTTCACTTGTATTTGCTTCTATATGGAGAGGGGGTACATTGGAAGAATTACAAGAGTGGTACTATGGATTGCAAATTTGTCCAAACTGAAGAAACCCTCCCTGTAACATAGTTTGGTCATAGGTATGTCTTGGATGAGAATGATCTTGCAGAGCCCATCAATCTCGATGTCTGGTTAGAATTCAGAGTTTGCTTTCTCCTAGACTGATTGCCATACTAGGGATAAAGAGCCCAGTTTACTCTATTATTTATCCATAATTTGATTCATACCTTTCCCAGGAGTATTAGCACTATGTGAAATGCAAACAGCCTTGTTCAGGATATGAACTCAGATAGCCACTTCCAATGACAATAACCATTATGCCATGAGTGCTTTCAAATTGAAAGAAAAACATGAATTCTCTTCATATTTCCAATGCTGAACAATGTACATACATATAGAAGGAAAATGAAGGAACTGTTACATTGTCTATTATATGCACCTGTTGCCTCGAGTGTGTACAGTTCAAACATTTTTTTAGTAAAATATAATTCATTACTCTTTAACTGATTTCTGTTATTTTAATGTAATAATGAAATTTATTTCTTCACTCAATTTGAGAAATTTTAAATCATTTAGCAGAGCAAGAAAAAGTAAAATGAAGTCACATGGCTACCCATCAACACAACTGTAATGTTCACCTTCTATATAAACTTGTGAAACTATTTCTTAAATCTTGAACATTTAACAGTTTGTAAATATTAAAAGAATAGAAACATTATTAGAAAAAAAGTGATAATTTGTAATTCTTAGAAGAGTAAATGAAATAATCTGGTAATTCTTATTTGATTATTTATTGCTATATTTTTGGAAATTTGACAAAACTTTCATGCGGCAATTAAAGGATGACTAAGATACTCAATAAGTTTTGTTTATGTAAAGATATATTATATCTCTGTAGAGATACAAAAATAATTATCTCCCTTTGATAATTTACATGTCCCTTAGTGGTTCATATGAGAGTCCCAGAAAACCCTCCTCAACTTTTTTCTTTCCTCTGTTTAAAGAACAAAGGAGACATTGTCTCTGACTCCTTTCAGGGAAAGGCATGGCTACATGGCTACATGGCAATATCATCTACACTCATCAAGCAAGTTTTTTGTTTTGCTTTTTTTTGTACTCCTTCCTCAAACTGCTTGTCCATGGAATGATATGTGTATATTTTTATCTGTTGGGAAACATTTGTATATTCTTTCTTTGAATACCACTGCTATGCATCTTATATATATCAAATGTTAAATGTTCTTGTATATGTAAATGAGTTTATCTTGTCCTTCTTTCTGTTTTGTTCAGTGTTAGTATATCATGGATTTACTAATGCTAATATTGGTTCTTGGTGAGTAGGGACTCAACTAAATATCTCCATTACCTACAAGCACACAATCTTTTTTTAAGTCACTTTTTTGTGGATTCCATTTATTGGTTATATTATTGAAATACTAAACAATTTGAAGCCTGCTGTAAACAAGGAAAAAAATTAAGTTGAATAATTTAAAGTTTCTGATTGCTTGGATACAGAATATAAACAAACATTCAGTAAAGAGTAATCAGCTGTAGAATTTGATGACACTGCCAAGACAGCTAATCCATTCAATGTCATCTCTTATAAGAACTGTATTCACAAAGTTCAAATTACATGGTTATATATTCTCTCCCTGGAGAGACACCAAGTCTTCGAAAGCTGAAAGAATTCTTCAGTAAATCACATTCAACTACCATGACCTCACAATTTCCTAAAAAGTCTTAACATTCTTTTATGCCTGATATTGAATGAAAAAATATTACATTGTATTCTCCATTTGTCACAAAAAGCAATATTTTAAGTTGCTTTCTTTCTTGTCATATTTATTATGATGGCTTCTTTGGGAGGAACAGAAAATCTATTCTAAATAATGTTTATTAAAATAAATTAAGATTATTTCTCAAGCAATAAAAATTATGTGATATTGATATGCTTGGTGGTATGAAAGATATTTGGTCATATCCCTACACTTGAAGGACCAATATTAGCATTATTATATCTGTGATATACTAACACTGGATAAAATAAAAAGAAAAACAAAATAAACTCAATTACATATACAATAACACTTAATAATTTATATTCATAATATACAAAACATGGTAGAATTAAATAGGTATTATTCCATGAATAAGTAGTATATGTCAGGAGTACAAAATAGAAAAAAACTTACTTGACAAGTGTATGGGTAATGTAGCTATGCGATCTTTACTGTTCTCTGGCAGGGTTTTCTGAACTGTCATGTGACACTCTACAGTCAAGTAAATGCTTTTTTCTTTAAGAAAATCTTTTAGTGAGTGATCTTCCACAACAGTTCCTTTGAGTAAGGTTTTCTGTCGATCTGGCCTTCCATAACTTGAAAATGAACTCTTACTGTTCCATGCATATGCACTGAAGACATGCAAACTAACTTAACTCATTTTTAATAGTGGGGTACTTTCCAGAATTCTATGTATTTCATATAATTTGTATTTATGGTTAGTGTCATCACCAACTTGTGAGGCATATTTCTATATTTAGAAAGTAAAACTTCAATTTCAGCAAAAAAGTAAGATGGCAGAAGGTTATTTCTTCCATTTGTACTTTGGTAATTCTGATTTTAATATTGCATTTGAAGGATTTGCTCTTAAAAACATAGTTCCATTATGATGTTGAGTTTAGTGACTATTTGTACGATGACATGAAAATGTTTGACTGTATGTGAACCAAAGTATATCTATCTGACTGAAATTGATAGGTTTGGTTTGGTTTCAGTGTTTTAATGACATATCAGCCTTTGTGGGTTATTGTAATAAAAAAAGGGGTTAGAACTCCTTCACACCAACTATGCTGCTCGCACCAACTTTCAGAGTAACACGACTCTGCAACTCACACCAACTCCTCTTAACTCAATGTCTGCTCTCCGCTCTCAGAATAACACACCCTGCCTCGCCAATTTGGTCTTTTTATAGCCTCTTCTCCTCATATGCAAATTACCACTACTCGCATATAAGGAGTCCACAAACTCACATTGCTCTTTTTTTCTTTTCCTAACGGTCAAACGCAGACGTGATGTGAGTAATCTATTCCATTACTTTTTAGACCACAGTTATTTAATGCCAAAAACATCTTTGGAGAAGAACAGCAGTGATACCTGGGGTGGGGGATAAGTGAGTTCATACATTTCCCTAGGGTATTAGTCCAAAAGGGAACATAATAGCACAACTGGAATTCAGTCACAAACTTTGAGGCTGCTATCCAACACTTGAGCAATCACGGCACTTGTGTTCCCGGAAAAATAGTGAATATTAATAAAAAAAACATTCTAGTTTTCATTTGTGTATATAACTTGGGGATGTCTGTTTCAGCCAACTTTAACAAATTAATTCAGTATCTGCATGTTAGTGTGTAAAAATTTAATCAACTCTGTAACGGTTAAAGAAAGAACAGATTTTAAATGAACATTAGAAATAATTAGTTTTTGAAATAATTTTCTTAAATTTTAAATGTTTAATATTGTAAGTCTATTGAATATTGATAATTGCCCTGTTAGCTGGGACCATAAAATACACCAACTGCACCTCTGTAGAGGGATAAGACGCTCCTCCACCACCAATGAGACTATTTTTTGGCTGTGGGTGGTGATCCATAATGTTTGAGCAGTCTGCAACTCAACAAAGGAACTGGTTACGTGACTTGCAAGACTCTACTAAGGCCCTTAGTGAGCTAGATTGGTGGTTGGAGAGGCCCAATCAGATCAATCAGCTGGTCATATCAAGCCTAAGCACATAAGATTGTCTCTGCTGTATTCTTTACATTGCTCTTGTAGAAAATGAGTACCCCCCCAAATCCTAAAGGTGCTTAAAGGCAGTGGCTGAGAATCAGTTAAAATGAGATAGCAATACTTGAAACCATTTAATTGTGTGCAAACAAATGATTAATATCAAGTAGAATTATTTGTGTTGAATAGCAATACTTGAAACCATTTCACTGTGCACAAACAAATAATTAATATTAAATTGTTATTTGTGTTAGATAGTAATGCTTGAAACTCTGTCTTGAATATGATAATACACTGAATTTGATGATGAGGATCCAGTCCTGGACTTTGAAGAATGTGGAGTACTTCATTACCATTACTCTCAGGTCCACTTTGACCCGGAGTTGTAGTACCTTTTAGTGTCCTATTTATAGATCAAATAGAACTCTCTAATCATTTACCAAAGATTATTATTGTTTATTTTTATTATTATTAGTCATTTGGAACTATACAGTTGTGTGAAAATTGTGTCTATTAGATAGGAATACATGATAAATAAAATTACTCATGTTAAATAACACTACCTGAAACCATTTAACTATGTGCAAACAAATGATTAATATTAAATAGAATTATTAATGTTGTATAACAAGACTTGAAAAAATATAATGATGTACAAACAAATGAGCTCTGGCTCATTTTAAAATAATGTTAACGACAAACTATCTGCTTACAATCACACATATATATAAATATATATATATATATATATACAAGATTTGGCATTAAATAACCCACAAGGGTAGATGTACCATAAAAGACAATCAAATCAAATTAAAAATTAATAAGAAGCTACTATAGAGGTTATTTGCTAAGTTTAACTAAGTTCTGATATTTGACCATAGTAATAAGTCACTCAGTATGCATGAAATTCACTTATACACAGAATTATTACTTATGTATATAGATAAAACTATAAAATTACAAATAAATGACACAGAAGAATTATCAAAACCTGCAATTGAAAATTATTAAGCAAATTAGATATCCCATAACTGTAAACACTATTTGTTTGTACATATGCACATTGATCATACATGTTAAAAATTTAACATGATGTCAGCCATTTCAATGCTAACATGGGTGTGGAAATATGAAAAGAATTTCCCATTTATTAATATAGATAAGGAAATGTCACATAAATGTGTGATTTTTGTTTTGGTTGACATGAATTCATATGGTAGTCAGATGGTGGACAAATAACTCAATCATTGTTCAAATTCTATTAATTGTCTTAGCATATTTCATCGAAAGATGCACAAAAATGAAATCTCTGAGATTTATCTGGAGACATAAGGGATATAGTTAGTGTTGAAGGTGTTGGCAAGTCATGGGAAGCAAATAGCTCTCTTTTTTTCAATCAATCGGTATCCATAATTATCCCATGTCTGAAATATACATCAGTTGCTTGCAAATCTCTGACTCATGACTCTGTCACTTCTAGTATTTCTGACTCATTCATACTTTGCCAACTCACTATGTTATATACTTCAGTTAAATAAATTTTAGCCTAAACTATTTTGCACTTCTAAATCATATCAAGGTGATTCTACATAGAAAACTGACTGTTGAAAGGAATTGCCTTTTCTTTTATTTTGAAAAAAATGTTTCTTTTTTTTTTAAATCAGTCTATGATATCAAGGGTCACCAATATGATATTTCATATTCAAATGGACTTTTAAAAATTATTTTATGTGCATGCCCGTTCAAGTTGACTGGGGAAAAATTTTTTTGTAATTTGTTTTTGTGATTTGAACCCTTTAAACCCTCAAACTCACTGCAATTGTTTTATTTAAAAAAAAGAAATTATTTTGAATTTTATAAGGAGATACACTTGCACATTTTAATTCAATATAGAATGATCACCCATTTTTGGAACAAATAGTGAAAAAAGGATCCTTTCTCGTGTAAGTCAAAAGAAAAAGTTAAAATAATTTGATCTGTCTGGTTATTTGTCTTTTCCATCATTAACTGTTCCAGAAATGAGGGATCATTTTACTTGAATTAAAATGTGAAAGTGAACCCTCTTATAAAATTAAAAATGCTTGGGATTTTTTTAGTTTCTTTTAAAATAAAAAAAAATGCTGTGAGTTTGTCTAATAAGTTTGAATTTAAAAAAAAAATCTCTAGCCTAGTGAATTTGAACATTGAATTAATTACATTGAATTAAAATGTGAAAGTGAACTCTCTTATAAAATTTAAAATGCTTGGTTTTTTTTTTAGTTTCTTTTAAAATGAAAAAAAATGGCTGTGAGTTTGAGTGTCTAATAAGTTTGAATTTAAAAAAAAAAGTTTCTTGTCTGGTGAACTTGAACAGGTGCATGTGTAGATGCTGAATAACGACAGAAAGATTCTTTTGATATGCCAAATAAGTTGAATGGGTAGCATAACAGAATGTGCACCTGTTTCCTAAGGTAAATAGGATGCTGCCCTTGCAAAAATGCCATATGGGTTGCGTGAGTAGCATAACATGATATCCACTTATATCCTAAGGTAAACAGGACACTGGTGGGTGTTTCCTCAGTGGAAGTGCCATGTAGGTTGAATGGGTCACATGCTAAACAGAAGGCATGTCCACAAGGATTATGTGGGCATCCAGAAAATTATATAACCACTGAAAATTTTTGACCAGAGGGGGAACGAAGGAGCTGGCAGAAGAGTCTCTAGATCTCATGCTGCACAAAGTGCTGGCTTTGTGCTTGGTGGCTCAGGATTGAGAGGGAGAGAAAAGTCTGGGCTGTACAAGACTCATGAAAG
This sequence comes from Sepioteuthis lessoniana, assembly GCA_963585895.1. Lineage (NCBI taxonomy): Eukaryota > Metazoa > Mollusca > Cephalopoda > Myopsida > Loliginidae > Sepioteuthis > Sepioteuthis lessoniana. The sequence continues at coordinate 44,432,924 of OY757913.1, forward strand.
TGAGGAAAATCTAAGATGATTGAATGCCTTGAGAAAATGCTAGACGCACAAAAAGAGAAGTGTGAAGAAACAGGTTTACGAAAGTAGAAGAAATGTGAAGAATCAGGCTTGCTGAAGTCAAAAGTGGGTATAATCCCAAAAGAAAGAAGGGGTACTTTTTGAAGGCCCTGAAGTTAAAAACAAAACATATACAAGCTGAGATGATTAGATGTTTTGAGTTGGCACTGTATCAGTCACGCAAAAGAAGAATGAAGAAGAAGCGGTTCACTGAAGAATCATATTTCATCCCTGTGTATATGCAGCCATCCTTGACTCTCTTCTTCACTCCACTATTTTGGACATTTTGTAATTAAAGGAAAAGAAAAGAAGCAGATTATATTTTCATACATAAGTGTTGTTGTTGTTTTTCCTGATATACCATATAGAATTTTACCTTTTTTCAATTAGTTAACAGTATTCCTTTATGTTTTGTTAAGTTTTGCTGCTGATAACATTTTCCTAACTTAGTAGTCTTCTAACAGAAGTGGCTATAGCTGTTGCCCTTAGGCACCATAGTCTAGACATGCATCCTTTCCTCCTTCCTGGTAGATTTATGTGGACAGTGTAAAGGAAACAGCTATATAAGGACCCATATTTGTTAGAAATCCCAGAATGCAAAGTGGCTTCCACCCAGGCTAGGACCAGTTGTAAGATTTGGCAGGAATTTTGCTTGTTAAGAATTGGACCTAAGTAGTTCCATGATACTAGTTACGGCACACAGGTAAATTTACTTTCCCAACTTTCCCCGTGAAATTTTTGGACTTTATAAGACTGCTTATTGTAAGAATATCCACTATTAATTGTTGTTTAAACCCTTTTTATTTCAATATTTCACTGTGTCTTGAATTGAAGCAGAAAAAAACTAGCATTCATTCAAACATCAGTCAAGACTTGTATTTTAATTTTCAACCAGAAGTGTCAAGGAGCTACTACAGTGGCTTTCATCATGTAGTGTATCTGGATGCATACAGTAAATTTTTTTTTTTTTTTCCTGTTTGGTAAATTTCCTACTTTGACAAATCATTGTTATTAGATTGTTCAGGTAGAAATATTGAATTTTCAAGAAGATAAAAAAAACGTGGATGCAAATGTAATTAAGTTAAATTTTATTAAACAGAAATGTAATCATTATTATTAATAATTACAAAAGACTGATGTAAATCCAATTTTTCCATTCCCTACTAATAAAACTCCAAAACTTTATTAAGAGAAAGCTGAGAGATTTGAAATTAAGCTATTGAGTCAGTTGATGCAAGAGAGGATATTTAATCAAATCTCCACTAACCAAGGCCCAATATTAGCTTTAGTATGTTCATGATACACTAACACTGAATAAATAGAAGGAAAGACAAGATAACCTCATTTATACATAAGGAAATATTTAATACAGGCATAATATACATACAAGAAGTATTGACAAGAATACAGAAATGAGTCCCAACAGATAAAATCACATACTGTTTTATGAACAATCAGTAAATGAAAGGAGTACAAAAATGGAAAAAGGTTTACTTGAGATAGATAGGATTTAAAAAAAAAAATAGTCATAGCCATTTCAGCTTTATGTTCCAGTAATGAAGTAGGATACATGTCTCTAGTGTTAAAAAAACAGAGGCAAAAAAAGGCTTTTCTTCACTATTCGAAGAATAGAGGTAAAACAGGCTGAGATGGATATTGGGATTGTCGTATGTGACCAGAGACATTCCTGATTATTCAAGGGAGACAATTATTTCTTATATCCCAACAATGCATTCTTTATTCCTGAATATCCTAACTCGAAAGAAATGTTTTAATCATTCAAACAAATGATAACCTGAAGATACTGATTTTAATCTTGTAACTATATTAGAAATTGAACAAAAACTTCCATCGGGGTTATTTAGTTTAACTTATGCTGATTTATGACCACAGAGATAAGACATTTGATAAGCATCAAATTCACTGATAATGGCTTGTGAAACTCATATTTCTTTATAATTGGTGTCTTTACTATATCCAATGATATCAGCTTGATTTTTAGCAGATGAAAACAGTTAGTTCTGTAACTGATGAATTCTGGAAAATAAAGAATAACTTTTAAGCTTAATGACATATTTTATGCTGGGTTTGTTTTGTAGAAAAAGGCCTTGTATTGTCATGGGTTGAGAGTAATACCTTTTTTGATCACCAAAGATGCCTATTTCTGATGTAATGTCCTATTGATGAGTTGGTAATTAAGGTCTGTATGTATTTACCCAACCCCTCTGCTATGTGCAGGATGCAACACAATGTTAGTTTTTAAGTAGAGTACAGCTGGTTTGAAATCAGTTTTCTGTTTTCCTAGACTGGTTACCAAGCTAAGGCTAAAGAGCTCAGTTTGCTCTACTGCAATATAATGGCCGAGGGATTTTGTTTTATATATCTTGCCTTTGGGTTTAGTTAGGCTGAGAACCTTTCAGCTCTGCACGTGGGTTGGTTGGGTGCAAGCTTGAGCACAGGTGTTGGCGCGTGTGTGGGGAGGATGTGTCGTTCACAGATGTCAAAATAAAAATCCCAGATAGGACTTGGGAGTGTGGGTGATGTCATGCACCGGAGGCGTGCGCGGAGGATTTTGGGGATTTTGAAAAAAAATCAGTAGAGTTGAGTTCTGCCTCGGGAAAAGACGGTTGACTTTTGCTTGCTCGAGGAGGTCTTGCAACAGGTGCGCATGTATATGGGGAGGGGCAGATGGAAAAGCCAGCATAGAAAGATTGTGCCCCTCTCTCCTTATGTAAAAAAAACCTTTAAACTCAAAGGTAATAAAAAGTTTCGTACCTGAACTAAGAAGTCGTAAGTGTTTTTTGTGTTTTGGGATTCCTATGTTCTATGTATATATGTTATGAACATTCTATGTATGTTTCACATATCCGTATCTGGTACACTACTATTTACCCATAGCTGCGAAGGGAACAGTTGGATTTATGCCTTTCTCAAGGGTATTAGTATAAAGTTGAACACAATCAGCCTCATCCAGTATTTGAACTTGGGTCGCTCTTTTTATTAAGGTCTGTAGTGATGGTTTAAAAACTAATGGTCTGATTTTGCTGAGATCTAGTTACTCATAATGAATAATAACTGCCATCTTCCATCAGATCCATAGCAAAATTTTCTGTTTTAATGTTGGGATTGGTTTGATATAGATAAAAAATGATCACTAACTTTTGCATTTATTTACTAAGCTTTGTTTAGTTTGGCACATGAATCTCAAACCGCTTACAATACCTGTTGTTCTAAAATTTTTGCTTATTTCAGTATTGAATGAAATTATTACTGCCTTAATTTTGATGATCTGACAGGAACTGATGCTTTCAGCATAACTTAAGTGTAAGTTTTGACTTTTGCAGTTATTTTTAATGTAGAGAAGCCAATTTTGAGCTGTAACAAAAGAAAAGGTTTAATTCTTAGTCCATAGAACATTGTAAACTATCAAACATCGCTCTTTATTTTTCAGAAGAAAGTTTTAGAGAATCAAAATTTCTTATTTGTTTATTTACCCAATTTGCTTGAGATATTTATGATGCATTGGGATTTTTGTCAAATCCTTGACTTTCAAGATCACCTTTAATGCCTGCTTTCAAATAATCATTATCCAAAATTATTGTTTTTTCAGAATGAGGGCAATCAGAAAGATCACAGTCATTCTTTCTTAAAACTTGTTAAGCCATGGTTAGTATTTATACATAGTTACTGCCCCTGGCTACTTATCTCAAATAGAGACTCACCTAGTCTATTGCTCAGTTGGCTGGGGCTGTAGAATACACCGACTGCATCTCTCCAATGAGTGTCCTGGATATGACACTAAACAATCTGATGGTGAGGCTCCTGTAATGCTCGAGCTTTGGTGGATGCGGAGTACCTCTTTATTGCTATTGCTACCAGGTTCACTCTGCCTCGGAATGGTAGCACCTGATAGAGTCCTATCTATGGGTTAAATAGTACTAAACTTCATACTTATGCTAAACTGAATTGCTTGAAATAGAACTGTTTTGACATTTAAACTGCATACTTATGCTAAACTGAATTATCTGATATAAAACTGTTTTTGTATGCTAAATTGAATAGTTTGAAATAGAACTGTTCTGACATTTAACTGTGTGGGGACATAAAATATACTTATATTAAACTGAATTGTTTGAATTAAAACTTTTTGAATAAACTGAATATCTTGAAATAGAAATGTTTTTGACAATTAAACTGTGTACTTTTACTAAACTGAATTGTTTGAAATAGAACTGTTCATTTGTATAAAAATGGATTTGGCATTAAATAACCGACAAAGGCTGATACACCATAAAGCTTAAACAACCCAACCCAACTCACCTAGTCTAATTGTTATCATCATAGAAAATTGAATCAGGAAACCAAATTCAAGTCCTAGATCTGGTTGTTTGCATTTCAGTTTTTGCTAATGCCCTTGCAAAAGTGGAGAGGTAAGGGAAATGCATACATATCCCAAATACTCTTGTCAGTATTTTACTATTGCTTTAAGGAAATCAATAGAACATGCATTGGATAACATAACAATTATCAAAGCTTTTGTCTTTCATAGAACCAAACTTTATTATAAACTGTAAATGATGTGAAGATTGTAAACCACAGATACCAAGATTGATATATTTCTAATGGAACATAAAAAAAATTAGGAGAGATATTATTAGGTATTATTCATTACCAAACTCTACAACATTGAAACTGTCTAAAGTAAAATTGCAACATTTCTGTAGCAAAAAATTAAACTGCAAAAATACATAGAAAGGATATACATATTTTTGAACAACTACATATCAATATTTTTGTTTTCAGAGTTTCAGTGTTGTAGTGTTTGGTAATAAACAATACCTAATAATATCTGTTAGATGTATTTATTTTTGGATGGCATAAGGGTTAGAGTGTTCACCAATGGCCCAGGAGATTGGGGTTCAATCTTAAGTCAAGTCATTCTTAAGACTCAAAAAATGGTACTTGATTTCTCCTTGCTTAACACTCAGCATTACAAGGTACTGATCAAAGGTAAAGTGGAGCAATCCAGGGAAAGGAGTTGTGCCTACTCCTACGCCTTGGTGTAGTAGCAATTGAAAAGGGAGTCTTCAGGTCGCCCTCAGCTATGGTTGCTAACTTTACTTACTTACAGATCAATATTTTTGCTTACAGAGTTTCAGTGCTGTAGAGTTTTGTAATAAACAATACCTAATTATATCAGTTAGATGTGCTTATTTTTAGACAGCTACACATTGATATTTTTGGTTAAAGAGGTTCAGTGCTCTAGGACAGCAATACTTTGTTTCATTGTTGACTTATGTTGACTTTGAAGAGGTTCCAGGTTTGTATATTTTAGATTCAATATTGCTGACTGTAAATATCTAATGTAATTATTAAAAATCAATAAATCTAATTTTTAATGTTTTAAACTTAATCGAACAACTGAAAAATAATCAATGCAGAGAAATGGGGAAGACTCTAGCATAGAAATGGTTTAGCCAATTAACAGCATTTTTTTTTTTTCAATTTTTAAAAAAGCGCATCTTCATTTTTCTGTGGCTGGAAGTTTCCCAGGCCACTTTCCATGAGTAAATAACCTTTGGTAATTCTCAAAAGTTGCTTTTCACTTGAATAATATTTTGACATTTTCTTTCACAAAGATCTTAAGAAAAAGCCATTAGAAATTTTGGAAAAGGGATTTTGCTGGTACAGCATGAAATAAAAAGTAACTGCACAACTTATATTTAGCATTATAAAAAAAAGGAAAAAAACAAAAAACAAACAGGCACCAAATCAATGATTCCAAGAATTGTGTGTACAGTGGATATAGAAACAAGTGAGAAATGTTATATCCATATTATTCTATTTGTAATGAATGACCAAACACATGACCATGAGTAATACAAGAAGAAGAAGAAGAAGAAGGGAAAAAGTTGGAGAGAGAAAAATAGAGAGTGAGATGGAGGAAAAGCAAAAGAGGGGAAAGAGAGGTTGAAAAAGATGGATTGGATAGAGACAGAAAAGATGAAGAGGGGAAAAAGAAAAAAGTGTAAGTTAGGGCAAAAGATGGAGCAAAGACCATCAATGTCTGTAACCTAAAATTTAGTCATTTGTATTAACTCAACCCCCTCCACCGCAAGCAGGATGTGACACAAGGTTATTTTTAAGCAGAGTTTAACAGGTTGGAATTCTGAGTTTTCCTTCATCTAGACCAGTTAAAGAACTCAGTCTGCTTTACAATTTACCAATAGCTGGAGGGAAAATAATTTGATGCATACCTTTCCCAAGGGTATTAGTACTAAGTGAATTGCAAACAGCCTCATCCAGGGTTTGAACTCCACTCACCATGAGAATTAATTTTTATTTATTGCGGACTTTTTGTTTCTTCTTTCACTACGTTTCGGCCAAATTTCACCTCTGGCCTTCTTCAGGTGATTTACCGCTACCTCGGATAGGAATGCTGAGTCTTGTAATCATATCCCCAGTAATTGTCTATCGCACCACATTTTTGACCAAGTAAACCTCTGGCCGGCTTGGGTAGGATTTGAAACCGCTATCTTCTGACAATGCTCACCTGGAACCGTAGAGACTCAACGCCTCTGTCCGTTGCGTCACGGGCCCCGAAGGGCAATCAAGGATGGATATTTTGGTCTTATAAATCCTTATATGGTCTTCCAGAGTCGGGTCCGTACCAAATTTTTGTACCTGTCTTTAACTGGAATCATTTTGAGATGAGACTTCTTAATCTGAGAATTAATTTTTATTTATTGCGGACTTTTTGTCCTCATCTTGGTAGTTTTTTGTGTTGTTTCTTCTTTCAGCATTCCTATCCGAGGTCGCGGTAAATCACCTGAAGAAGGCCAGAGGGGAAATTTGGCTGAAACGTAGTGAAAGAAGAAACAACACAAAAAACTACCAAGATGAGGGCAAAAAGTCCGCAATAAATAAAAATTAATTCTCTGATTAAGAAGCCTCATCTCAAAATGATTCGAATTAAAGTCCAGTCACCATGTCCATTTCTTTTGATGATATGCATTATACCACAAGTTATAGGCTGAATTTTTGGATTTTCAACTTTTACTGTTTAAAGTTTGATTGCTGTAATAAGTATTTGTAACTAAATTAAGTTTGTTGACAAGGAAAGAGATTGTGCTGGAAAATAACTACCTTTTTTATAACTAGATAGAGGACATTGTTATACTAATGAACTTGTTTAATATATTACTTTTGTTAAAATTTACTAGAATACATCCAACAGTAGAATTTTGGAATTACAAAGTTCTCAGCTCAACCAAGAAGAGTATGATCTTGAGCCATGAAGAATACATACTATTCCAAATGTTCCTCCCGCTGGTCAAAATCTTTTACATCATTTTTAAAGTTTATTTAGCTCTTAAAACATTTCTAAAAAAAGTAAAAGAAAAGTTATTCCTTCCTTGGTTGAGCTGAGAACTTTTCAGTATCCCTTTATACAGCTATTTAATATGAGAAATAAAGACTGAGAGAGGATTGTGATTTTAGAAAGTGCACTTCTTAGTGTGTCTATCATAATAATTCAATGTTAAAAATAAGCAACCAATAGATTCATATGAGATGTCGAGTCTTTCTAAAAAAAGCAAAAAATAAACAATTATATTATGATTTTCCAGCATGATTTTATTTACAAGATTAACTGTTTTAATTACTTGTAGATAAATTGAAAATACCAGCCAGATATTTGCATACATACAGTTAAACTTGGTAATATTGAATTCAATGATAGGATCACATCTTATTTCAATGGTTAGGAGCAAGAAGTAGTATTTTCATTTTTTTTTAAAATTAGATTCAGATGATATCAATTATATATTTCATTTAATGATATGATAGTGAATGAAATATAACCCACTATTGAATACAACTAATGTAATATATAAAACTGTATCAGAGCTTATATAAATTTTTTCTTATGAGCATGTGTGTGTATGATGGCAATCAGATACAGACTCTGTGAGGATGATCTCAGCAAGCAAAAAGGCCTTAATGAAAAGAAAGAAGCAATGAAAAGTGAAGAAGCTAAGCTTAGTTTGGCACAAAGCTAGAAGTATGGGGCAAACAGTGAGAATCAACCTCATGAATAATGGTCTGCTAGCCTAGCTGGCTAACTATTATACCTCATGAGGTATGAAATGGACCCAAGTTCAAATCTTGAATGAAGCTGCTTGCATTTCACATAGCACTCATATTCTTGGGAAAGGTATAAATCCAATTATTCTCTCTCCCTCAGCTTTAGGTAAATAGCAGTGGGGTGTCCTCATGGTGTAATGGTTAAAGCAATGGACTGTGGAATCGTAGTACACGAGTTCGTACTCCAGTCGCGCTATTACGTTCACTTTAGGACAAATACCCTTGGGAAAGATAAGAACCCCCATATCCTCCCAGCTATGAGTTAAATGGTACCACTACTGTTCTTCTAGGAGAATAGCTTTGGCATTAAATACCCTACAAAGGTTGATATGCCATTAAACAAAGAAACCAGAAAACCAGAAATAGCAGTACAGACTGAGCTCTCAACCCTTAGTGTGGCAATCAGTCAAAAAGAAGGAAAACTGAATTCAAACCAGTTGTACTTAAAAATTAACTGCATCACACCCTGCTTATGGTGGAAGGGCTGGGTAAATGCACCATATAAGGTGTCTTTTGTCAATGATATACTGTTAATAAAGAGCCAAGTAAACTTCATACACCTTCTTAGATTTCCCCAACATTGGTAACATTTACATCAACCAAATACTTGGATGTATCTGAGTGTGAGTGTATGTAAACCTCTCCTCAATACTAAAACTAATTTTAATCAAACACCAATAACAACAATGGCAGAGCATTTTCAACAGTTATAATTACTGGATTATACCCATCTGGTCTCATCAACCCTTTTCAAATGCAATATTCAGGCATTCTTTAGATTTATAAGACATGGAGAATAATGGACTTTACCTTGCTATCCTGGCCAATCATGTGATGATAGTAAGTTTGGATTTAGAATGGTTCTTATCCTATACCATTTTTCCAAAGCAAGGCTAGAGAGCCCAGTCTCTCAAAATACTTATTGATATCTGGGTTGGTGATGAATGTCTTTACCAATATCATTAGCATGACAGCACAAACAGCTTCAACTGAGATTTGAACTTGGCTTAGTGATTCAATTTTTCATTTCACTAACCTTTATGCTACCTGATTATCCAGGAATAATAATAGTTAAATGCTAAAATCATGAAGGAGAAAAATATTCTGCATAATACAAGATGTCAATTATAAATCTGTTGTTGATGTCATTTTTTCAAAGTAATCTAATCTTTTTGATATCTAATAAGTCAAAATGCTTGGACAAATTCAATAGTCTGATGATCTTGGGGAAGGGAACATCAGGGACACAAATATACATATTTTTCATAAAACACACACAAATAAATGCATGCATTTTCTTAGATACTCACTGATAAATACATACATTCATATGCATATACATTTTAACAAACATATATATCAGGCACGTGCCATCATTACACAGGTTAGACTGTGGATTTGACCTTTACAAAGTGAATTTTCAACAAAAGCCTTATCACTATCAGAATTTTTTTTTTTAAATTAAGTATCTTTAAATATTTTCTTATAGTGATGAGGCTTTTGTTGACAATTCACTTTGTAAAGGTCAAACAACTGCTTACCCTGAGTAATTACTCTTGGCACATGTCATATATATATATATATATATATATATATATATATATATATGCTTGTGTGTCTCTGTCTGTGTATTTATTTATTTATATATGCATAAATGTATTCAAGTGTGTGTGTGTGTGTGTGTGTGTATGTGTGTGTGTGAGTGTGTGTGTGTGTGTGTATACTTGTATTTGAATATATATGTATGAATTGTATATATGCCAGCAAAAATCTGTTACCTCAATTGTCAGCCTTGACAGAAACCAATAATTAGTGATAAAATAAGAAAGAACTCTAATTCTGTTCAAAACAAATTATTTCATGCTTAAACTTGATTTTTTATGAATTATTATTATTATTATTATTATTATTATTAATTGTTGCTGTTGCTGTTTTTGTTGTATTATTGTGATATTTAAAAAATGAAATAGAAATAAATATTCCTAAGAAATTAATTTTGTCAATTCACTTTCATACAAAACACAATGTGATGTTATATATATATATATATATACATACTCAACATGTTTCACAATTTCTGAAACAAAAGGATTGGATACAAATCAAGAACCATTAGTGAGAGAGTAATAAAAATAATGTTATTTGAAAGGTAAATAGATAACATTTTGGAATCGGCAAACATTTATTCTGAAACATTAACCATAAATGTCAAAAAGAAACCGAAAGAATGTGTTTCAGATGTCCACCATTCAGTTGAAGGCTCTGATGAATAAAGTGCACAAAGTTGTTGATAATGCATGCACCTTCTTCCTGGGTGATCACTTGAATTTTCTCAGTGATGGTTGCCTTCAATGTAATAATGGCATGAGGATTGTGCTAGTAGATGTTGTCCTTGAGGACAGCTCAGTTGTGTGAGGTGCTCATTCCAATTCAACTTTGCTGCTAATGACATACTCCTGAAACTTTTCATTGAGCCATGTCATGGTAACATTACCAGTTTGAGGGTTGGGCATCATCCTGCAAGAACCATTATTCTTCTTCATTATGGTCTTCATGCACCTTAAGTTCTTCCAAGAACTTCTCAAACACTGGAATGTAATTCACTTTTATCCCTGTCACTGCATTATTATGATCATCTTCAAAGAAAAATGGTGCAATGGTGCTTTGCTTTGATATACCCCATGCACTTTTTTGAATGCAGAGGGCATCTAATGATCCTGCAAGGAGTCTCTCTTCCCCCCAAATACCCAATTCTTGGAGTTAATGTGACCATTCAAGAGGAAGATGGCTTCATCCCAAATCCAGACATCAATCATGAATTCCTCATTTTGTTTCATAAATTAAGAATTCATTCCACTGTTAAAAGATTTGAGGACAAGGGAGACGAAAATGAAGTATGATTATGCAACTTTATATCATATGAAAAGAGAAATTTCAGATGTCGTTTAACCAATGGAGAACTCTTTTAAACACAACTGGTGTGTACATGTGTATATATATATATATATATATATATATAAAACTGTTATCCAGCGAAAATGGCACATCACAGAGAGATTTTTATTAAAGCAATATGATTAATATGCTCTTAGTTAGAATCTAAATCAATTTCTAATCCACTTCCCAAATGAATGATAATCTTGTGGAGTCTGTATTTAATCATCCAAATATTCAATATAACAAAGATAAGATAACATTTCAATTAGAATCCTTCACTTCTTCCAAGAAGCCTCATTATCCTCATGGGCCACTATTACCATAAAAACCACTGGGTCACCTAGTATATGATTAAAATTTACATTTGAATTTAAAGTCACAACTTTATCTTAATAAAAAAATGACCAACAAAAACAGTCATTGAGTAACTTACATGAAAGAATACAGACAGCCAAGGAATAGATAGCTGCTGTTGCTACTGTCACCTCAGAAGATTGCTTTATGTACCAGTGAAGGTGACAGTTTGGAAGAGGCTAGGAATTTAAAACTGCAGGTGATTTGCTTATGAGTATCTCTAAAAGAAATGATAGTGGAATATTACCCACTGTAATTTTGTCAAGAGCTTTGACAAAATTGATGGATTTAAATGAGAAAATGTATCTTTAAACTTTTTAAGAAATAAACCAACTTATTCAAATGGTATTAGTATTCAAATTACTTTCAAATAGAAATATAAAGTTAAGTGATTGATTGATTTTAATGGCATGCCAATCTATCTAGGGTTATTTCATGCCCAGAGGTTAGAGAATTGTATTCATTTTATGTTCATATTTACATTTTTTGTATAGCTGTTTGTTAAGCCAAGGTCTTTGATTACTTTAATCTGATACTAGAAAGAAGGTCCAAAAGCATGTATTTACCCAAACTTTCCACCACAAGCTCTATGTGGCACAAAGTCAATTTTTAAATGGAGTACAGCTGGTTTAAATTCAAAGTTTTCCTTCTCCTAGACTGGTTCTCATACCAAGGCAAAAGAATCCTGTGTTCACTACTATTTATCTATAGCTGGAGGAAGAATTTATAGATTCATGTCTTTCCTAAGGGCATTAGCACAAAATTAAATGCAAGCAACATCATCCAGGGCTGTAGAATACTCCAACTACATCTTTGCAGTAAAGTAAGATGCTCTCCCCAACAATTGTTCTGGATATGAAACTAAACTGCACCTGATGGTGAGGTTCCAGCTTTGAATTTTGGCGAATGTGGAGTACCCTTTCATTGCCATTACTCCTAGGTCCACTCTTACCTGTTATGGTAATACCTGATAAGGTCCCGTCTATGAGCCAAATAGAACTGTTTGATGATTTAACTGTGTGCAAACAAATGACTGATGTTAAATTGTTAATGTTATGCAGCAGTACTTGAAACTATTTAAGTGGGTACAAAAATTGAATAACTGGTATTGTATTTCAATACTTGGAACCATTTAAGTGGGTACAAAAATTGAATAACTGGTATTGTATTTCAGTACTTGGAATCATTTAAGTGGGTACAAAAATTGAATAACTGGTATTGTATTTCAATACTTGGAACACCATCTAACTATATCCAAATAAAACTATTAGTGTTAGCAATACTTGAAACTACTTCACTCTATGCAAACAAATAATATTGAATAGAATTATTAGTGTTATATAGTAATACTTGAAACCGTTTAATTGTGTCAAAACAGATTAATCTACATCATTTAAAAATAAAATTACCAACAAATTATTCCCTTATAAATCATATAAGTATAACCATTTAAGTGTGTGCCAAAAAAAAGTGATGTTAAATTGAATCGTTAGTCTTACATAGCAATACTTGAAACCATTAAACTGTATGCAAACAAATGAGCTCTGGCTGGTTTAAAGTGTTATCTACAAACTATTTCTTTACAAATCATATATTTAATTTATGTATAAACAGGATTTGGCATTAAATAACCTCCAAGGCTTGATATGCCATGAAACCAACCAACTTAACTTAGATATAAAATGAATTAAAGGCGAACAAAAATCTCTGTTAGTTTACTAGGGATTACTGCTTTGTATCTATTCTTCAAGTTAGAAATACCTGCTTGCCTTGAAAATCAGTATTAAAAACTCTGGTCTCTACTTTGGTTTAATCATCAATCTCTAGGGTTAATGGAAATAGTCTGTATATTTAATCAACTCTTTTATTACTTATTTATCATTTGGTATATTAATTTCAGTATTGTAGTTAAGAAGACAAGGTTTGACTTGGTCTTTAGAGATTCTTGCTTTACCAAAATGCAAAACATCATTGATCATTACATGCATTAACATTCTTTATCAACATCTCTAAAAATAATTTTTTCATTTCAAATTAGAATTCAAAGTTTGATCAATAAGTTAAAATACTCAGTGACCACAAAGCAACCAATACTTTATTGATAATACTTACAGACAATTAAAACAAAGAGAAGAAGTGATTTCAAGTTAGTTATTTACTAAGTTTTGCTTAGTCTGACACACTGGTCAAAAGTTGCTTACAGTACCTGCTGTTACTAAGTGGGGTCTTTTATCTAAGCACTGAGTAAGATCATCACTGCTTAACTTCAGGGATCTAATGGGAATTGGCATTTTCAATTTGACTTGACCACATGTCTGAAAAATTTACTAAACTTTACTGAGTCTTGTACACATGCCCAAGGCTGTTTACAGTAGCTGCAATTATTAAGTGGCTGCCTAGCTAAGCATTGAGCAGGTTCATTGCTGCTTAACTATGGTAATCTGATTGGAAGAAGTTGGTGGGTTTGCTGTTGGTTTAATAAAAAAAAAAACCTTTGTTGGGTTATTCAATGCTGAAGTCATCTTTTTTTTGCAAACAATTATATGGTTTCAAGTAACTAAAGATCATTTGTAAGTAATTATAATTTAAAGTAAATGGTCCAGGAGACCAGGATTCTATCCCAGGTTGAGTCATACCAAAGACTTAAAAAGTGGTACTTGCTGCCTCCTTGCTTAACACTCAGCATTATAAGGTATGGATCAAGGGTAAAGTGAAGCCATCCAGGAAAAGGAGTAGCCCCCTCCCCTACACCTCGGTGTTATCATATTTACCAACCCCTCCACTTGGGCAGGATATGACACAAGGTCAATTTTTTTAAGCAGAGTATAACAGGTTTGAATTCAGAGAATTCCTTCTCCTAGACTAGTTGCCCAACCAAGGCTGAAGAAATCAGTCTATCCTACTATTTACCCATAGCTGGAGAGAGAATAATTAGATTCGTACTTTTCCCAAGTGTATTAGTGCTCTGTGAAATGCAATTAGTCTCGTCCAGGATTTGAACTCGTGTCACCATGTCCATTTCCTATGACGATAACCATTACGCCAATGGCACTTCAGTGTTATAGCTATTGAAAAGGAAGACTTCAGATCATCTTTGACTACATTTGGTCAACTAACATACTTATATGGTTTCAAGTTTCTAATACAAATAATTTGTACATAGTTATATGGTTTTAAGTATTCCCATCTAATACCCATCTAAGCATTGTGCAGACTCATTGCTGCTTGACTTAACTGTAAGCCAGTCCAAAATTAATTATATTAACTTGATGATTGTTGAAAATATTAACCTTTGATCATTGGCAAAGTGAAAAGACAGAGTATTGAAGAACAGTTTTAGTGATTATCTTAAAACTTCAAATACAATACTTGGCCAAAGATATGGACTCACCACTCTTAGAAAATGTTTATTTTTAAAAAAGATAAACGATTATAATTAACTTGAGGCATGTTCAAGGAAACCAGAAAAGGTGGGTCATCAAATAAAATAGGTTTTGTCTCAGATTTGTGTTTTGTTTATTTTTTATGGAATAACTGAAGAAATGTTTTCTGAGAGTGGTGAGTCCAAATTTTTTGCCAGTAAGATGGGGGCAGTAGTAAAATTTCTCAGCTCTCTCCCTCTCTCTTTTTCAACTGCAGTTACTTTTTGGTAATTTAAAAAAAAATTGTTAGCTACCCTTTTAATGCTCTAGAATTAACTTTCTGTCATTTGGGTTAGAGGGGAAGGAGGTGTGATTTGGACAATTGAAAGTAGAATGACTCAAGATAATAAAAAATGGCTTAGCTCAAGAAAGCAAGGAGAATCAACCAATGGACACAAGACAATGCCATCTAATTTTGACCATCAAGCAATCAGGGCAGTGGTCTATACTAAATGACATTATCCCTCAGGTAGACTAAGCACCAAGTCTACCGAACATTTAATTTACTTATATTACCATTATTACTTATATATATATATATATATATATATATATATATATATATATATAAGTAATAACAAGTAATATATATATATATATATATATATATATATATATATATATATATATATATATAAGTTAAAATGTTCACTTGAAGTAAAAAGATAAAGTTTGGAAAAAATCTTTCCAGATACCAAGATAGCTATTCCTAATATTAAACTCAAGAAAATCATGTCACCAAAACGAAGGATTTAGAAAGTATAAAAAAATATTAGACATTACTCATTCTGAAATTCTCTGAAGTCGAATGCAGACAGTAAAGTGAATTTGAACTTTAAAAAAGTTATGAGATATCACTTAGAATAAATCACCTTAAAAAAAAAAAAGAAAGAAACTGAATGTCTGTCTTATCCTTTTGAAAGTGTTATCTGCACTTAATTTTTTCAAGAGTCAAAGGTTAAGACACCAGGAAAGTGAGGTCTAAAACCAACTTCTGAGTATATTAATAGAAGAAAAAAAAATGTCTGCTCTGACATAAATGTATGAATATATTTTCATGGAGACCCCAAAATGAAAGTAAAATTCCCATTCCTTCCTCCCTCTCTCGCTCTCACATGTACACTCCTACTCACAGAAAACTTGCACATATACATAGGGACACAAATATAAATACAGTTACACAAATATACACACCTGTGATTCTGAGACACATACATTTATTCACAGGTTCTTTGAATTACTTTCATATTTGGTTTTGTCCTGCTGTGTACACTTTTCATAAATAGATCCACTTACTTATAAATGCATTATATTCATATGTAGATGGGAAACAACAATAGCAAGCACAAGCCAATTAAGTTTGAATAAGCAATAAGGCCCAACTACTCTTGTCTGTCTGCCTCTGAAGGGAAAACATGTTTCATTTTTTTCTCAAATCAATTTGCTTTTGAATGAGTGAAATATATTTTAAAATTCATGTCAGTGTTTGTGTCGACTAAGCACACTAAAAATACTCCTTTTCATTTTGTCACAAGTTAAATTGATTCAATTGGTTTTAAGTTTGGTGATGGCTTCAAAAAATGTCCCTATAGCTTTAAGCAATTATCGTTTCTCTCTCAGGAATGGCCCCACAAATATCCCTATTTGTGTTATGTTTTTCCCTTTTTTTTTGAGAAATAGTAATCACATGAAAGAGGCCATAATTTATTTCCCAAACTCAATCTGTCTTCAGTTTATAGTTTAGACAAATAAGCATGTATACTAGCATAGTTAGGGTCAAAAATAGCAGGATTCTGCCCAGGACTAGAGTGTAGTATCTGTGCATTCTGCCAAAGATCAAAGTGTTTCACTCTGTACTTCTGTTTAAGATCAGTGTAGTATCTCTAACTGATTATTTAAGTATAAAATATGCAAATGAAACCAATTACAATTTCAAAGAGTATAAAATAAAATGCTTCATCAAAAATGAATTCAGAAAAATAAAATCAAAATGTATAAACATATAGATGATTATTTTTAATCTTAGATTAATTTTATTTTTTGTAATATATCTCATTAGATTTCATTAATACAGCTATAACACACTGATCCGAGTGTTATATTGTGCCAGGGGTTGATGGTGCTGCTTGACTTAAATAAATAAACTAAATCACCAGTAGGCCAACACAAAGAGATGAAATAAATAACAAATTCCAGACAGTATATTGACCATCCTTTGCCATTCATGCTGGACAGTTTGAAAATTTAAGCAAAGGTTTTCTTTTAAGTAGTAAGGGAATACCTTTTGGATAGCAGGTCAGAAAGTATTTGAGATCAGACATTATTTGAGGATGAGAGGAAGTGGACAATGGGCAAAGTGAGTGTATCCAACCATCGACTTGGACAATCAAGTAAGTTTTGATCTCCCAAATGGAAGCGTCTAACGGTTAGCATCAGAAGTGAGCCACGAGAAGTACCTAATTGTTAGCTTATCTCTCTCTCTCTCTCTCTCTCTCTCGCTTTGAAAATCAATCATATTTATCAATGTACAAATAATAAAAGTTCAACAGAAATTTCTTCAGCTGTTATTGGTGACTCTTAATATGACAAAAGAAATATCTTGCATCCAGAAAGAATTTGAGAACCTTTTTGCTTCTTGGAAAATCAAAGGATAATGAAAGTTTGGCCACCCTTTGTATAAAAGCCAGGTAAAGCACTACTCTCTGAGAAACTCTCAGCTAACATAACAGTCTGAAGTGGCTATTTATCACACTCCTTAAACCACAAGGATCATAGTCATTTGCCCTCACGTCTACTGAAATAGCATGGTTACCATGCAAAATTCATCATAGTAGGGTCCCTAACATTACACTGATTTTTTAAAATGTGACACATAGAATGGTACATAAGGTAAAAGTGCAGGTGAATGATACTTTGATCCTAAGTAGGATACATGGATACAACCCAAGTGGAAGTAACTGAAAGGCAAAGAAAAAAACAAAGAAACAAATAGAAAATGTTACATTGTCCATTAGATAGATAGATAGATAGATAGATAGATAGATAGATAGATAGATAGATACTGTCTAGTGTTATTTTATGCCTATTGTTTAGGGAATCATATTCATTATACATTTGGGGGCACACTTGTGGTATAATGTTTAAAGTGATGGACTGTGGAATCGTAGTAAGCGAGTTTGTACTCCAGTCACCCTATTACGTTCACTTTCAGGCAAATACCCTTGGGAAAGGTATGAACCCCCTTATCCTCCAAGCTATGAGTTAAATAGTACCACTACTATTTTTCTAGGAGAATGGCTTTGGCATTAAATAACCTACAAAGGTTGATATGTCATTAAACAAAGAAACCAAACCAAACTATTATACATTTATATTTTTTGTGTGGTTGTTTCTTAAGAGTCTTTTTACACATAGTTATATAGCAAATATTTCTTACTAACTTTCTAATTTATATATGATTATATGATTTCATTTAACTATTTCTATATAATAATAATCATTTGTTTGCACACTATTACATAGTTTCAAGTCACTAATAATGATAATGATAATAATTATAATAATCCTTATTAAACAATTATAACTTCAAAAAACTATTCTTACAGTTATATGGAATCAAGTATTGCTATGTAATATGAACAATTTTCAAACAAATTTATTTTACCCATAGATGGGATGTTAACTAGTACTTCCACTCAGGGTTGGAGTGGACCCAGGAGAGATGACAATGAAGGAATATTCCACAGTACCCAGAGTTCCAAAACTCGAACCTTACTATCAGATAGATTTTAGTGTCATACCCTGGACACTTTTGGTAGGTCTTAATTCTCTTCAGGATATTCTCAGCCTTGTCAACAGGGTAAAGATTAGGATAGATAATAAAGGGCTGTGAAAATTATAAACTCTATTAGATAGATAGATAGATAGATAGATAGATATGAACAGACTCATGTAGATTAATAGATAGATATAAATGGACTTGTATAGATAGATAATGAACAGGCCAAGATAGATATAGCTTGCTGGCTCAAAAGATAGACTTATTAATAAATATTGCAATATTATTGGTTGTAAAATTATTTGGATTATCATTTTGATCTGGTTGGATGAAATTGTAAGATTGTGAAAGTAATTGATTTTGAGACTTGGATTTAGGTATTAAAGTTAATGAAATTTGGGATTGTGGTGTAAAGTGGAAACTTGCAATTACTATAAAAGGATATGAGGTACTTCCTTAATATAACTTATTTTTCTCATTTATATTTACAGGTAGCGGGCACACACAACTCCAGAAACTAATGCATAAATATTAATACATATGTATAGATAAGTAAATGAATGTGTAAACATAAATACAACATATCCACACACACAAAAATGGACATATATACATACACATTCATATAAGTAACACAACTCATCTGTGTGGTTAGACACGTGAGATGCTTCAAACTGGGATTGAAACCTGGCTAACTTTATGTCAGCCAGATAAATAATCCAACAGCCATCAGCAGCTCCAACACAAGCATTTTTGTGCATAAAGCACTGTCAAGATTTTACTAATAAAAAATGCTTTAAGAATTAAATTTTAATCATAATTGTGAGTGTATATATGTATATATAATTATGTATGTATAATATATATATAAAAGGACAGATTTATATATATGTTTATATATATATAAGGACATAGATGTGTATATATATATATATATATAGAGAGAGAGAGAGAGAGAGAAAGAGATAAAGACAGAGAGAAAGAGATGCCAAAACATGTATGCATACTTTAGATAAAACATTACTAGACATATATTATGACTCGATAGCTCATATTTCTCATTACATTTCATCATCATTATTTCTCTTAACATTTCCTCATCATTATCAAGTTGCACTGATGCTACAGAGTTACTTAACTCTCTCTCACCATCTGTCCCTATTGGCCATTGCTCCTCCTAGATCTTCTAGACTGCATCTTCACAGAGCTGATGTATGTAAGTTCTTGCTGATTAGCCTGCACTTATGTGTCCACGCATAGGAGTCCATAAGAGAATGTCACTTATGAATTTATCCTTACTTCTTCAGCAATGTCTCACATGTCTTGTTCATTTTACTTGGATGATTTGTGAGGTGAGAGGTATATGGCCGTACAGCAGCTGTTTTGTGGAATGTTACTTATACTGATAAAATTATTTATGAAAATAAAAAAGTAATTCTCAACAACTTAATTTTGAAATATGTTTAAAAATACTTGACATATCTAACTCTGTTTGTCTGTTCACACATACACACATACATCATTCACATACAGAGACAGAGGTGCCCATGGTGTAATGGTTATTGTCATAGGAAATGGACATGGCAACACAAGTTCAAATCCTTGACAAGACTGATTGTATTTCACATAGCACTAATACCCTTGGGAAAGCTATGAATCCAATAATTCTCCCTCCAGCTATGGGTAATAGTAGGACAGACTGGGTTCTTCAGCCTTGGTGAGGCAACTTGTTTAGAAGAAGGAAAACTCTGAATTCAAACCAGCTAAACTTAAAAATTGACCTTGTGTCATATCCTGCCTGAGCAGAGGGGTTGGTAAATAAATATACAGAGACAGAGACAGACATTGCCCGGTCGGCTGAGACTGTAGAATACACTGACTGAACCTCTGCAGAGGGGTAATCCCCACCCCCAATGAGTGTCTTGGTTATGACACAAAACAATCTGATGGTGAGGTTCCAGTAATGCCATTGCCATTGCTCCCAGGTCCACTTTGGCCCGGAGTGTTAGCACCTGATAGGGCCCTATCTATGGTTTAAAAAGAACTAATGGCATACTAATGCAAAACTGAATTATTTGACAAAACTGAATAGCTTGAAATAGAAATGCTTTTGACAATTAAACTGTACTTACATTTAAACTGCGTGCTTATGTTAAACTGAATTGTTTGAAATTGAACTGTTTTTGACATTGAAACTGTACTTTCACAAAACTGAATTGTTATATATAGAACTGTTTTGACATTTTACTGTGTGAACAATGTACTTACACTAAACTGAATTAGCTGAATTAGAACTGTTAGAATAAACTAAATAGTTTGAAATAGAAATGTTTTTGACAATTAAACTGTTTACTAATTCTTTAGTTATGTACAGATTTTTTTTAATTTTTATTTTTATTTATTTTTAAGTTTATTTTTTTCTTTAGGTATAAAAAAAAAATTTAAAAAAGGGAAAAAAAAGGAAGAAATACATACCGAAATGAACAGATAACCGAATAACAACCTCATTGTGGCAAAGAAGCAGAGTAAAGTGGCCTCCTGATTTTTAAAGGAAAGATTTAGTAGAGCTTAGCTCTGATTGGCTGTTGCAAAATT
This sequence comes from Sepioteuthis lessoniana, assembly GCA_963585895.1. NCBI lineage: Eukaryota > Metazoa > Mollusca > Cephalopoda > Myopsida > Loliginidae > Sepioteuthis > Sepioteuthis lessoniana. The sequence continues at coordinate 44,454,212 of OY757913.1, forward strand.
ATATATAGAGCCTTTTCTGTGGTCATTTTTTTTTTTTTTCTCCTTGTGTGGATGCGCAGGTTAGCTGCCGGGATGGGAGCTGGAGTTAGATCGATGCCAACTGGGTCATTTGGGTGAGGGGGTCTGATGTTGAAAGACCCAAAACCCCCCATGAACCCAAAGGAAACATCACTGACGACCCATCCCGAAGCATCAACTAATATGTATGGCATAAATACTAATACTAAACTGAATTGTTTGAAATAGAACTGATTGTTTTTATAAAAATAGATTTGGCATTAAATAACTTACAAAGGTTGATATGCCATAAAAACCCAACCAACTAACTAACTAACCAGAGACAGATTAGTAGATAGATAAAACCTAAAATGTTAAAAGTTCACAAACATTGAAGCTGATACTGAAAGTTTCATGTATTGTTTTGGCCACAATTGTCAGACTATAAGATCAAGGATGGGAGATTTTAATTTTTTAGACTTGTTTTAACATTTTCAGCTTCATACTGATTTTGCTTTTTGAGACATAGAGTATTCTTTAGATTATAATTGGTACTTTTACATAACAGATTCTTGCCATTCCAGTAGATAGATAAATAGTTTGTTTTTTTTGCATTACAGACAACTGACATTACCTGCTAGTTGTCCACACTCATTACTGGAACCTATACATTGCTTCAGGACACTTCCTAAAATAACTTTGTTGTACAGGCATCCCTTGAAACGGAAAACTTGTATGACAGAGTCAGGAAAAAATCAGAGAGGATGTCTGAAAACAAATTAATTAAATGGAACTGTAGTAAGATTACTGAACATAATAAAAAAGATGTAAAGTTTTAAATTAAAAGGAAAAAATGTGTTTTTGGACAAACAAATAAATGTAAATAGTGATGCCTTTATTCATATGAAAAGGCTTATCTGTATGTTTGCAATCACCATCATAATAGCATGGATTCTCTTGACTCTCTTTCGCGATCAGTCCCTATCAGCCATTGCTCTTGATAAGTCTTCTAAACAGCATCCAATGTCAACTGATGATTGTAAGTTTTTGCAGGTTAGTCAACACTGGTGTGTCGATATGTAAGAGTCCATAATAAACTATCACATATGATTTAATCATCTTACTGGGATGTTTGTGAGATAGGAAATAAGTAGCCATACAGATGTTGTTTCATTTAAGGTTTTGTTCAAAACAATAAGAAACATACTTGTGTAATTTGGATTTAGCTTTTTCTTCAGGGATTTCATTAAAGTCCAAGTGGTGCAACCATACAATAGTTCTGACATGGCTACAGATCAAAAGAAATCCTATTCTATTTCATCAGAGAGATCAGATTTCTATAGGGTCAATCTGTCAATAATCAGGCGTATGTGCCTGGACCTAGATTTGGGTCCAAGTCCAGCTTGGCTCATCAGGCCCACATTGCACTAAATGGGTCGATGACCCGCATAGTTAAGCAGGGCTCGAGCCTCAGCTCGTGCCCGACCTTCCCCTCCCCTAACCCCCACTATAATCGACCTTGGGGCCATCAACCTTGTTTCAAGTCCTGTCTGGTAGGAGGCAGAGACAAATATCGAGTCAATCTGTTAATAGTAGACCCTGTTTAACTATGCATGTGTTGACATCATTTTTTGTAGATGAGATATTGCTCCCAAAGTATATGAGCTGGTCTACTAATTTCAGACAATTGCTATTTAATGAGGAGATGGGATTATCTTGGTTAAAACACATGTTTTATCTGATTTCCCATAGAGACCAATGCCTCTTGCTGCTTGCTCAAGGCAGTAGACACTTAGCTTTAAGCAAGTGTATTTGCTAGAAATGCTGGGTCATCCTTGTAGTCTGCATCAGTAATAGTTTCCACTGGATATTGTCTGCATATGGCCTTTTTTTTTATTGTGAAACCATTTTTTTTTTATTTGATCAATAGTTGTTCATAGTATGTAATCTAGGCAGAATAGAAATGGTACCAATGTATCTTCTCATCCATTTACAATATCAAAAAATCAGTTACCATTCGTTGAGCCAACCATTGCTTTTGTGTTTTTGAAGAGCATCATTATAACAGTAACAGTCTTTTTGGAGAGACCATATGCCAGAGGTAATTGCTCTATCTTTCTTCTGAGTATGTATTTACTCAACATCTGCCACAATGAAAGATGTTGTTGAATCGTAGAGTTTGGAGGTTATATTGTCAGCACTCAGTCACATAACAAGTTGAGTTACATTTGAATCAGCTCCTGAACTCTGAAGAAGGAGGGATTTTATGGTTGTTGGGACATTCCATTGAGTGCATGAGGTCAAGTTAATTCCCTGGACATTGACTGATTGCTGACCCAGGAATAAACACCTTGGTTTATATATATATATATATATATATATATATATATATATATATATACCAGCTTGTTTAGTAATGGAGCAGGGTCTGTATTGAGTTACAGACCATTTTATTTTTGTCTGCCTACTGGACGTTAGTTGGAACCCCTGGGCTGGTAAGTGTTATTCTTATTATTGTTATTATTCTACATATTACAGCGGTGACTTCTACAGATGTGACACAAGGTCAATTCTTAAGCTGCGTCCATCTGGTTAGAATTTAGAGTTTTCTTTCTCTAAAAGTAGTTGCCTTACCAAAATTAAAAACTCAGTCTACCTTACTATTTACTCATAGCTGGAGGAAGAATTGTTGCATTTATGCCTTTTCTAAGGCAATATGCACAATGTAAAATACAAATATCCTCATTTGAACACAGATTGCTGATTTCATTTCCTATTACTTCATGAATGTCTCCATTTTTTCCTCTGAGTATGGAAGCAAATGCTCTGGAGAAATGAACAAACAAGAGTGTTTCCTCAAAGTTTTTGGCACATAATCCTTTGATGTTTCAATGAATAGTTAGTATCTGAAAAGTTGTGGATTGATTTCTCTGAAAACCATTTTCATTTAATTTTTTCTAAGAACTTTTTCAACTTCCAGTCGAATATGACTGGGAAGCAGGGTATTATAAAGTTTGTTTGGTAAGATAAATTCGTAATCTATTGCAAAGTTTTAAAAAATCCACTCTTATCATTTATAATCCTTACTGCTAAAAGCCTAAATTGACACTAATGTCATTGATATGTTTTCTTATCTTATTTTTGTGTGTGCAGATTGTGTTTCTATAATTTTCTATAATGCATAAACATCTAATCTATATATTGTCCAGATAATAAACAGATTATTACCCTATTTTATAGATCAATTTGTCATTTATTAATCTTGTCTATAGAGCTTAGAACACACTTACTGTATCCTCTGTAAGACACTCCCAAAAAGGATGTCCTGGGTAGGACACTAAACTATATCTGATGTTTTGTAAAAAGTAAAAGTTAAATAAAATAAGATCTTCAGTTTGAGTACTGGGATTTTAATTCTATTTAACAATTGATTAGATACATTCAACCCTGTACAGAACTTTTACCTGAATGTCATTTTGTGCATTTTGTCATTATAAAAAGATTTATACTGTAACGCTGCTAATAAATATTTTGAATAAAAGAATAAGATGTACAGTTTTTGTTATCTGTTCAAAAGCATGTTATTAGTCTTAACTCATAAATTTGAACAAAATTTTTGTTTACTGAGTCTACATATGTCTTTTCTTGTATTCAAACAAAGTTATTTTTTTATCCTTATCTGTGGTCTTTGATTAAAATTTTATTTATGAAGGGCTGCTTCCTAACCAAGAAAAGAAAAGAACTAAAGCTATGAAATATGGAGGTTTTCACACATCTACATCCAACTGTTCAAATTTCTCAAGTTTCTTTAATCCTTGAGAAAATAAATTGAATTAAATAATTTTTTCAAAAACTTTTTAAAAGATTTTTTAAAAGAATGAATGAATTAAAAAATTAATCAAATGAAAAGAAAAATTTGTCATATTTTTTATTTCTGAACTTTTAATCCTTAGCCTCTGCAACTGAGTTTCATTATAAGATCTGAAACAAAAAACATACAATTAATTAGTGCTGCTGCTGCTGATGATGAAAAAATGAAAACTGCAACCAAAAATAAATTGCATATATTTATATTTCATCATCATCATCATCATCATCATCAAGTCACACTGACAGAATAGACTTCATCCATCCCTATTATCCATTGCTCCTGGCAGGTCTTCTATGCTGTATCCTGTGTCCATACAGAACTGATATAAGTCTTTACTGGTCAGCCAACACTGGCACATCCATGTGCAGTTGTCCATAAGAAGAACATCGCTTATCAGTTTATCCTTGCTTCTTCAACAGTGCTCCACATGTGTTGTTCATATTGAATGTTTTTTTGTTGTACAGCTGCTGTTTTGTAGGATGCTACTTCTAGGACTTGTTCAAGAAAGCACACAACATCCTTGAGTAGTTCTCATCTAGCTTTTTTCTCTCTGTGTTTTACCAGTATTCATGTGGTTCATCCATACAGTAGTGTGGACACAGCTATTGCTTGAAAGAAATCTTGTTTTATTTTATTGAATAGATCAGATTTTGATAAGATCAGTAATCTGTCAATAGCGTTCCAGGCCTTTGCTAGGCATATGTTGACATTGCTGTCAGTAGATGATATATATATATATATATATAAGAATTATTGTAATGGAGATGATGAGTCTATCTCCACTAATGTCACAATTCCCTATGATTTTATTTTTATTTAAATCTCAATTAATAAGAAAATTGTTTTTATCATTAATACTGTTGGCCTTATCTAAATACTAATAACATGCAATTGTATTAGTACATATAACAAAATAACGGTTTACAGAGAAAATGAGAAATCTAATTTGCATTTTGATCTTAAACGTTTGATTCTAATAAATATTTGCTCAGTATTATTGGTTTTGAATTCTTTGGTTTTATTTTAATGAATGTGAGTGAAATCTCATCAATAAATCTTCACCTTAAAAGAAATTCATAAATGAAAAAATAACTACAATTTTGTTCTTTACAGCCTAATTCAATTGAATAGTTGAATTAGGAAATTTAATCCTAGAGTGATGGGAAGAGCTAGCATCCAAGCTGTTCCATTCTTTGATTAAATCACCTCTATTCCAAATACATTTAATGTAATAATTTGATTCTAGATAATATTAAATGCTATTTAGTTGTCCGAATTTCTGAGATGAAGCTTGATGATTTTTATCATTCAGTGTTTTCAGACTATTGTCTTCATCTTTATTCTTATATTCGCAATGTTTCAGCCAATATATCCTCCAGCTTTCTTCAAGTGTTTCTTGTCGAACTTGAAAATTTGAACCAAGTCCTTTATTTAATCCATAGGGGTGGCTTAATCTAATTCTGTTAACCATAACCGGGTACACAAGTTAAGTATTCCAGTATTGTTACTTGCCTGCAGTCAGGATTGAACCTGCAGATGAACCTCCGGATGATTGTCCTTTAGAAGCTTTAGAAACCAACACCTATAACTGTTATGCCATGTGTCCTGCTGGATAGTTAAAAGTGAATTTTTGCGACTTAGAAATTTAATGTTCACTATGAATTATTACTATTATGTATGATTTTTTACCCAAACTCTAAAAAAAAAAATCATAATATGAGCTCAGGTAAAAAAAATTTATATGAGGTCTTATTTAATTTTGCTAATTTTTCTACTTTGAAATATTTCCATTTAAACTTAAATATTGATGCAGGGTATGTGTTGAGAGTCGATATCTGTGTTTATGGTGAGACTAGAAAAAAGCTATCTACCATTATATTTGAACCAGATAATAGATTCAAGCAAATGATTTTATTCAAACATGAGACCTACTGAATGTGGGGAAAAAAAAAACATCAATTAGTTATAAGATTTAATGGTAGATTACAAGTTTCTTTAGTTACTTAACAAAATCGGTAACAACTTGTCATCTACCATATTTACTCTATATTGCCCCTTTGGGTCACCATTTTATTCTAGTCTTCACAGAATTCTCTTCATAAAAGAAATTAAATTCCCCAAAAACTGCAAAAAATATGTAAAGCAATTTTTTACTTAAAAGGATAAAAAGTTCTGTGAGGATGGAATTATGAAATTGTCTGAAATGTGGCACAAAATAGCAGAATAAAATGGTAAAAATGCTGTTTGATAAAGTTGATAAAAAAAATTAAAAAAGAAACAACAAAAACAAACTTGTCTTTTATTTTTATATAATAAACCAAATGAACTTTTTTGCCTCCCAATATAAGCTAGCCATAACCTATGATCACTTGGTTATCAATAATCAAGCCACTGTGAACTTCAACTTTACATTGGTTCCATTTTATGTCTGCTTGACTTCTCCTATAATCTGTCTGGTGGATACCAAGACCCATTTCTTCCTGTCTTTGACAAAAAATATTGGTTTGAACTTTGATTTTTTTGGGCAGTTGGCACTCCTTTAAGCCTTCGATACCTTTTCTCAACTTTGTTGTCTTTTTACTCAACTTTTGGATGTAAACAGATGAATAGCTTAATGTATTGTCATGATCCACTTCTTGATCTTTGTTGAATTTGAAAGTCTAAAGAGAAAAAGCAAGAGAGATAAAGAGAGGTCAGGGGAAAAGAGAGAGAGAGAGAGAGAGAGAGAGAGAGAGAGAGAGAGAGAGAGAGAAAGAAAGTGTGGAACTGAGAAGAAAAAAGCAGAAGGAAAAATACTCTGTTTATTTTTAATGATTTTCATTCTATTTATACCTCAATTATTTTTATTTGTGCTTTTTGTCGAATTTGAAAGTAAAAAGTGAAAGTGTGAAAGATAAAGAAAGAAATAGATAAAGAAACAGAGAAACAGTGAGTTAGAGAGAGAGAGAGAGAGAGAGAGAGAGAGAGAGAGAGAGAAAATACTGCTTGAGATTAAGTTTATTTTAATACTAGTTTTTATCTTTATTTTATTTCATTTTATTTATTTGTTAGCTTGGTCTGGAATAAGTCTCACAATGTTAACTGCCGTTCCCCTGAAAACAGTTTTAAAAAAAAATGCCTGCTCTCAGTAAAAGTGCAAACTGCCTCTTCTTTGTAAATATGCAAATCTGAATTTGTCTGATACTGTTTATTCATTTATTTTTTAAATTTTTTTCTTAAATTACACAAATTCAGCTGGTGAAACTGTAAGTGAACCAAGTGCAAAATATTATGAAAAAGCATTAAAAACATTTACTGTCATTGTACTAATATTTGGGTGAACCTGCTAGAACTAGAGGATGTCTCTCATGTCCAATTTTCATAAGATGAGGTCAAATCAGATCACTGGATTTAATTTGTCTTGAATAAACTACAATCAAAATTTTATATTAATAAATAAGACTCATTTGGAATTCAAGGAACCATGCAATTCTATTTAAGTGAATTTTAGTCCTAAAGAACCAATTTGTATTTTTTTAATTCATTTCATCAAACATATTTGGGGATACATTTAGTGATTTCTATGTAGTTGTCATTCACTTTTACCAGGACACCCATTTGTGGCTTCAGTTCCATTTAAACAAGATTCTCTAAAGGGGGCTTAAAATATGCTGTCAGTATCTCCTGCAGAAGATTAACACACTCCTCAAAAAAGAAGTATCCTGGTTATGACATAAAACTGCATCTGATAGGGAGGCTCCAGTCCTGGAGTTCTGGGAATCTGGAGTACTTCTTCATTACCATTACTCCCAGGTCTACTCTAACCCAGAGTGGTACAACCTGTTAGGGTCCCATCTATTGGTCAAATAGATCTGTTTAAAAATTATTCATATTCTGTGAGACTGTGTACAAAAAAAATTCTCAAATAAACAACTACACAATAAATGTAAAAATGAACATACAATGAATGCACTTCTCTAAATTCAAGGCATGAAATAACCCTAAAGGAGTTGCATGCCTTTAAAATCAATCAATCAATCAATCAATCAATCAATCAATCAATCAAATACATTTAAAAAGGAATGTCTACTATCTAAATGAAAAAGTGCTAACATTTATGATCTGTTTATATAAACAAATTAATCTTCCACCACCATTTGCATACCTTATACAATTCAGTCAAAAAGTTTTTAAACTGATATGAACTTTGTGCATCTGAATAATGAATAAATGCCAAGCTATTCATCTAGAATTCAATCATTTTTGGTTTAAGCAAATGAAACCCACTGGACATATTTATGGGAGCATCGTGTATATTTATTGTTAAATCTGGAGAACTTTCTCAGAAAAAAAAAATTATAAAAATGCATGAAGCCTTTGGTTAAGAAGGGTCACACCATTAAGCACCAACCATTAACAATCAAACTAGCCAGAAAATATATGTGCTATAAAAAAACAGAACCTAAAAAAAAGTACCCTGTCAGCTGTTTTGGGGTAAGTTCTTCTACAAGGGCAGATCAATAAGTCAGTAGCCTTACAGTTATAAGTTGAATTTGGATCTGAAGTTTTCACAGTATGATGTTTGATTTATATAATTAATAGAGAAAATGTCAGGTTAAGTTCATTTACAAAGGAGATTTTGTTGAAAAATAAATATCAATTTATGTAAAATAGTTGTGTTCAACTTATTGATTTATGAACTTACATATATATATATATATATATATATATATATATATATATATAGATCAATCAATATATCTCTTAATCTATCTATCTATCTATACATAAACAGATTTTTTTAAGTGTATAATCAAAAAAAGAGATTACATTGAAAAATAAATATTTATTGTGTAAGAATTAGTGCTTTTTCATGATTAGACTATAGACTAATTGACCACATGAGTATATATGCATATAAGTGATATACTGAATAATATACTGAATAAGGAATTTGGTTTACCTGGGATATATATATATATATATATATATATATATATATATATATATATATATATATAGCTTCTCAATCATATGGAAGTCTGATATCTCAGATAAAATAAAACAGAATTTCTTTAAAGCTCTACTACTCTATGTATGCCCCTCATGGATGCTAACAAAATGCATAGAGAAAAGGCTGGATGGGAACAACACAAGAATGCTACAAGCTATTTTGAACAAATCCAGGAAGCAACACCCCACGAAACAACAGCTGTACGGTCACTTACCTCCCATCTCAAAAACCATCCAAATAAGACAAACAAGACATGCAAGACATTGCTGGAGAAGCAAAGATGAACTCATAAATAAGGTTCTTCTATGGAACTCTACACATGAATGTGGAAGTGTTGGCTGACCAGGAAGAACTTATTTACAACTGCTCTGTGTGAACACAGGGTATAGTTTGGAAGACTTGCCAGAAGCGATGGATAAGAGGGATGGATGGAGAGAGAGAGAGAGTCAGGGAAATCTGCACTGTCAGCACGACTTGATGGTGAGGATGATGATATATATATACATATGTGATGGTGATGATGATGATATATATACATATATGAACAAAAGTGATAAGACAAATAGCAATATTTCTTTTGTATTTATATTTATATTTTCATTGTTCTCAACTAGATTTGGCCTTAGGTTATAGTAAAGGGAAAAGTTTTTGTGAAAAAAATCTTAAGAAAATTTTTTCGAATAGTTTTTAAAAGTGATGACATGCTAGAAGAGGAGTGAAGAAAAATGACCAGCTATTGTAGCAGGATATCCATTCAGTCAATTGAAATTATTTTCTAGTATCCTATATTTTTAATTGATCTTTATATATCTGCTTTCAGGACACCTGGTACTGAGCTCTCCATTTGGAAGGTATATGTTAAGCATGAGCAGGAATATCTTTCAAATTAGCTCTGACTGCTTATATTAAATAGTAAAAATTGCTGCCATTTGTTATGAGGTGGATACCTCAACAGAGAAATATATCGCATATAATAACAGCCACCGGCAAAAACATTAATGATGTGAAAGTAAACATTAAAAAGAAAGCAGAGAAATTGCTGTAAATAAAGAAAAGAAATAGTTAATCATATAATAACTGAAAGTATCAAACTCCTCTCAAAAGGATATAAAAACAGTCATTGATTTAAACTAGTCAAATCAGATGCCAAAAAAACTATATAGTTATAATTCTTATTTGTATTTGTCTATAAAAGACAACCACTGTAAATGAATTATGACATTTATATGTAGGAATGTTATTTATCTTTCTTTAATTTCATGATTGATGTACTAGCTATTTATCCAGGCTGTATTATTATAGGGAAGTATGATTAAACAAATACACATTAAAAATCTCATTCACTCTGATTACAAATACAGTATCCTCTGTAAAAACATATACCGATATCAATGTTTTTATAAGATAAGTTAATTTTCTTTTGAACCAAAGATGCCAGGGTTGTATTATTTCCAGTGAAATATACCATGAAAATGGATATTATTTATTACCAAACTCTTCAGCATCAAGTCTCTGTAAACTTTGTAACCAACAATTTAAATATATAGCTATCCAAAAATAAGTATACCTCATATATATTTATGTAATTTTATTTTTGGTGGCAGAATTTAGTCATAAATAATGCTTAATAACATCTGTTTTGATTGTATAAAGTTCAACTAGAAATAAGTCTCACAGTCCATTGGCTTAGTGGTATAGTGTTTGCCCATAGCCTGGAAGACTGGGGTTCAATCTCAGGTCGAGTCATACTCAAAAAATGGTACTTGATACCTCCTTGCTTAACACTCAGCATTATAAGGTATGTATCAAGGGTAAAGTGGAGAAATCTAGGGAAAGGAGTAGCACCCTCCCCAACACCTCAGTGTAGTAGCTATTGAAAAGAGAGCTTTCAGGTAGCCCTCGACTACAGTCAACAACTTTACTTTTACTTAGAAATAATCAAATCCTTGGTTTAAAAGAAAATTAACTTTTTATCATTCAGGGTTGTCGGACTATTATCATCATCTTTATTGTTATATTCACAACGTTTTGGTCAATATGTCCTCCAGCCTTCTTCAGGTGTTTGTCAAACTCAGGAGTCTATAAGTCCAGGAGGCAACACCCCACAAAACAACAGTTGTATGGTCACTTACCTCCCATCTTTTTATAAAAAAGATTTTTAGGAATATACTTATCTATGGGTGATACTGTAATTCCTAATAATATCTATTTTGATTATATAATGTTCTATTAGAAATAATAAAATCTGAGTATCTTTCATTTCGAAAAAAATCAACTGTTTATAAGATATTTTTAGCTGTGTACTTATTTATGTGTGATATTGTAATATTTAAAATATCCATTTTGATTGCATAATGTTTCATAAGAAAAAATGAAATCCTGATATTTTTGTTTGACAAGAAAACTAACTTTTTATAAAAAGTTGTTGGTAGTGTATTTATTAGTGGATGATACTGTATGTAATGATATTTGGCAATGGGGCTATAGAATGAAACAATAATCTCAATTATTCAAAAAGTTGTTCAGATTATTAATGTGATTTGTATTACTTTTATGACAATTTTTCTATTAATCTATTCTTCTAGTATAAATCTGTATATAAGAAGAAATGAACAACTAGGAAAAAAAAGATGATTTTTAAACAGGAAGGAAAAAAACCCTCTTTCCATGGGGGGGGGTCCTCTGGGGGTAATGGTTAAAGCATTGGATTGGAGATCATAAGTGAGTTCAAACTCCAGTCGCACTATTACTTTCAGACAAATACCCTTGGGAAAGGTATGAACCCCCTTATTCTCCTGGCTATGTGTTAAATAGTACCACTACTGTTCTTATAGAAGGATGGATTCGGCATTAAATAACCCACTAAGTTTGATATGCCATTTAACAAAGAAACCAAAAGTAAACTTAAAACAATAAACACAAAAATGTCCACTGTCGATGGAAATTTTTAAAAAAAGTATATATTCATTAAGAAAAAACTTTTGTTTTTTACTTATTCTTCAGCAGTAAAAAGAAATGGAATCAGAGAACTGTAAGAATAGTAATAGCTTATATTAGCACATCAACGCCATAATGAGGCAGAAGATTCTAGCATTTTTATTACAACCTGGAGGCTGTTATGGCTTGCTTTCAAATTAACCAATTAAATTTTGCAGTGTATACCCATGTGACTAGGTTGAAAATTTAATTATTCAGTCTCGTCTTCAGGGAACCATTTTCCACATGGTTCTGATTAGGTGCTATAAATGTATTAGGAATAATGTGTCTGTATAAATATACTCACAAACATTCCTATATACGTGTGTGTGTGTGTGTGTGTGTGTGTGTGTGTGTGTGTGTGTGTGTGTGTGTGTGTGTGTTAAAAAAAAATCATTATGGGTTAGTTTATCAATGTGTTGACATTATCTTCATTTCTGAAAATAAATCTCAACAGAAAAAGGTAAATTTATTGTAAAACTTTTACCAATTTTGAAAAAATAATAAGGAAAAATCATTATATATATGATATTACTTTTCACAGAGTAATTTTCTATTAAAAAAAGTGAGTGGTAAATATCTTTTCATTTGTGTCTTTTTGCTCTTTATCAAGTCTTTAAAAAAAACAAAAAATTGAAATGTAATCAGAAACTCTGACCAACTTTTAAATCCAAATTTCACCCTTTCCTCCCAACATTCACAATGAATATATACTTCAGGAAGTGTCTTCCAGATCTGAAAATTAACCAACACCTTTGTTATCACTTTAACAATAAACTGTACTTTTATTAAAATCTTGAATTAACCTCCCCTTTAAATTACTTATAAATTTATTTATTTATGAAAAGATTTACATAACAAATAATGTAAATGTATATATTTCTTCAACTCCCCAGCCACAGCACAAGATCAATTTTCCAGTTGAGTCTGGCTGGTTTGAATTCGAAGTTTTCTTTCTCCTAGAGTAGTTGCCTTACCTCAGCTAAAAAATCTAGTCTGCCCTACTATTTACCTATGACTGGAGGGAGAATAGATGGATTTATGCCTTTCCCAAGAATATTAGCATGAAGTGAAATATAAACAGGTTTTTCAAGGGTTTGAACTCAGTTTGTCAGTTTCATTTCTCGTGATGTCAACCATTACACAAAGAGCACATGTAGAATGTAAATCTTCTATATGTTTGCAAATGTCATTATTTATTAAGCTTGGCTTAATTTTAATGGAGCACTTAATGAAAGTCAAACTCACTAACAGTGGTTTGTTAGCCTAGATTGCTAACCATAAAACATGTGTCTTGTGCACTCTGGAAGACCTGCCAAGAATGATGGCTAATAGGGATGGATGGCAAAAGAGAGTCAAGGGAATCTGTGCAAAACTTGATGATAATGATATACATAAAGTAAAGTTGGCAACCGTAGTCGAGGATGACCAGGAGGCTCCCTTTTCAAATAGCTACTACAATGAGGTGTAGGGGAGGGCGCTACTCCTTTCCCTGGATTGCTCCACTTTACCCTTGATACGTACCTTATATTACTGAGTATTAATCAAGGACGTATCAAGTACAATTTTTAAAGTCTTTGGTATGACATATCTAATGTTGATACCACAAAGGAATAACTTTTCTAATTTGGAAAAACATGATTTCCTGCTCATTTCCAGCAAATTTTATCAAAAAATAAATAAATAAATGACAAAAAAGCAAGCTAAGAACCTACTAAAGAGTATTCAAAAAAAATTGTTAAAACTATTTCCAAGTTATTTAAATTGAAAATATGTTTCAATCTATTCAAATAATTTTTATTTGCTTTCAATATAGGACCATATGAAGATTCTATTCAATTTGAAATCTATGTATATATTACTAAAATTTTCATTATGCTCGTGTGTATGCATATATATATATATATATATATTGATGACATAGTTTGCTATATATATATCATCATCATGTCACGCCGACTGCAGGGATCTCTCTGGCCCTCTCCCGCCACCCTTCTCTATCGTCCATCGCTCCCGGTAGGTCTTCAAGGCTACCTATTACCATATATATATATATATATATAATGCTCAATATCTAAGTTAGGATGGTGTAGGCATAGAATCAAATAATAATAATAATAATAATATCCAGAGGCACAGGCTACATTGATCAGCACATCCTCAATGAAAGCAAGATGAGACGGAGAAATCTTGCTATTGCCTGGATTGATTACAAAGAGGCATATGATATAGTCACGAAAAGCTGGATAATAAACTGCCTCAAAGTGTACAAAATATCAGATGAAGTCATAAACTTTATTGAGAAAACCATGAAGACCTGGAGAGTGGAATTGGCGGCAGGAGGAAAAACCTTAGCTGAAGCGAAGATCTAAAGAGATATATTCCAAACAGATGCACTATAACCATTACTATTTATAATAATGATGAAGCCACTAAACCACATACTCAGAAAATGCCCAGCCGTATGCAGACTTGGTAAATCACCGGAAAAAATCAATTACCTAATGTATTTGACGACGTCAAACTGTTTGCAAAAAATGAAAAAGAATTGGAAACTCTAATACACGCAGTAAGAATATACAGTCAGGACATAGGAATGGAATTTGGCATAGAAAAATGCACCATGCTAATAATGAAAAGTAGCAAATGTCGCCTGACGAACGGAATGGAACAACCAAATCAAGAAAAAATTAGAACGCTTGGAGAAAAGGAAACCTACAAATACTTGGGGATATTGGAAGCTGACACAATCAAACAACTTGAGATGAAAGAAAAATTTAAGAAAGAGTATCTCAGGAGAACCAGAAAGCTACTCGAGACAAAACTATATAACAGAAGCCTTATTAAAGGGATAAATACCTTGGCTGTTCCCTTGTCACCATTTTGTGTAGTTAACAAAATTGGACTCGAGATAACAACAATATTACAATAAAAAATTATAAAAAAATAAAATAAAATAAAATAAAAACAGGGGAAGATCCTAATTCAAAATTCAAGGTTATTTATTTCAACTAAAAAAGAAGGTTAGTATTGCAAAGTTGCATAAAAATACAAAATACAAAAAATGAAATATAGAAAATAAAAAACCTTTCACCTGGTGGTTTGTATAAATATAAAAACAGGGAAAGGAGTTTTAATTCTTCTTTCCTGCTAAAACCAAATTCAACATGTGAACCTTTTTTTTTTCTTTTCTGAGACGAAGTCTCTAAAACTGTCCGTTTACCGATAGAAGTCGCTCTTCCCTTTTTTCTTTACATGAGTTGCCAAGACGTTTGTGGGGGTTGTATGTAATTTGGTTATTTCAGTAGATGTGTGTCCGTACTTTGCGGGTATTGCTCTCTAAATTATTTCCACTACAAATACAACACAAAACTTTACAATCGCGTAAAAGAAATGGAATAGAACACAACGAACATTAAACAACAAACAATTTAACATGAATATAACAGAATATGAAAACACAAATAAAACACATGATGTGTAAATGGCCTTTTGGAAAATAAAGTTTTGCAAGAAGAAAATAAATTTGTTTAAAGATGTGTGTATGTTCGTGTTAACGGAGTCCGTAAATAAGTCGTTCTTACTTACATTAAGTTCATGTCTTGTTTTATGATTGTGGCGACAGCGTGTCGCGTTGATGAAAGAAAGTTTGTCGGGTTTTTCTTTTGAATATGATTCGCGGCCATCTGAAGCTAGGTCATGAACTTTAGTTGATGAAGGAAAGGAATTTGCCGGACAAAGTATTCGGCTACTGCTTTACTGGCTTAGTGGCTTGTTGTTTAATCTTCGTCTTTGTGAATGGCTCCCTAACTCTGTGTTATTTATACCGTAATAGTGAATCAAAGAATCGTCCTAAAATTTTGGCGCGTAGACATTTATTGACCAATCAGATTTGTATTTTACTATTTTATTTTCGAGCCTAAATATTTTCTGTTAGTTGACTTCCGATCCTATTTTCCTAGAATGTTCTATTCTATGTTTTTAGCTGATTGGTTGAAAAATATAAAAATGTAACTTAAATGCTAATGCAGTTTTGATCCTAAATTTCTAGAATGTTCTTAAGTATGTTTTTATTGCTTATTTTAAGACTAAGAAAATGTGTATCCCATACGTTCACATTTCTGGAGAGAAAGTTGCCTTTTTTCCTTGCTTGCTTGCTTGTCTTTTTTCTTTCTTCTTCAGAGCAGAAAATGGCAACAGAGAGGCCGGAAGAAAGTTATCCGGTCGAAAAGTGTTGTTCTTTCCTTTTCTTTGAGGGAGAATTCCTCAAAATACAGGATTTTACGGATGAAACTTGTTATTTCGGTTTCTTTCATTTTTTCTAGCTTTCTAGCTTACTTTGAATTCTTCTAAGGAATTCTAAATAAAACATTAAATCCTTCTCGTGGATTTCAGTTTTTCTTCATATACTTTTACTGTGCCCCTTACTGTGCTTGAGAAGTCAAAAAGCCCCGACCTTCAGAGGTCTTCAGATTTGAACTGGAAACCGTTGGGTTCGGCTGAAATCGTATGGAGCAGAAGCACCACACCCTATAAACTTCAGCCAATCATAGCAAAGCTCATCAGCCACAACCGGATCTTCACTGAATACAAAAGCAATAAAAAAATAATACAATGTCGGCCCAGAATGACCCAAAAATGTTGGCGCTCCTTTCAATAACCCCGACTTCAAATAAAATTTCCTAAATCCCTTGTAAGATATTTAGGACCATTCTTGAAGTGGACCAGAGAAGAAATTAAACAAATGGACCAGAGATCAAGAAAACTAATAACCATGCATAAGGCATTATGCCCCAGAGATGATGTTGACCGACTTTGTGTCAAGAAAAGAAGGAAGAAGAGGACTTACCAGCATTGAAGTCAGCATTGACGCATCAATATAACGACTTGAAGAATACATAGAATAGCACGGAGAATGACTGACTACAACCAGAAGAAACAAAACTGACAAGACGAGGACCGACAGAACGACAATAACCAGAAAACAAAAATGGGAAGAAAAATAGCTCTACGAATGTTTTAAGCGACTAATAAGCAACATCTCACACGAGAAAATATGGTCGTGGCTAAGAAAGGAAACCCTTAAGAGAGAAACTGAATATCTCCAAATAGCAACACAAAACAACGCCATAAGAACTAATCATATCAAAGCAAGAATAGATAAGACGCAACAAAACAGCAAATGTAGGTTATGTGGTGATAGAGATGAAACAATCTATCACATTATAAGCAAATGCTGCAAATTAGCACAGAAAGAGTATAAGACTAGACACGACTGGGTGGGCAAGGTGATCTACTGGGAATTGTGCAAGAAATTTAAATTTGACCATATGAAAAAAGGGTATATGCACAACCCAGAATCTGTACTGAAAATGAGACGCATAAACTCCTCTGAGATTTTGAGATACCAACGGATTATCTAATCTCAGCCAGATGTCCAGACCTTGTAATATTCAACAAAAAAATAGAGAATTTGCAAAATTGTGGACTTTGTTGTCCCGGTTGACCACAGGGTAAAATTGAAAGTGAAAAAAAGGATATGTATCTCGACCTTGCTAGGAAATTGAAAAAACTGTGGAACATGAAAGTGACGTTTATACCAATTGTAGGTGGTGCTCTTAGTATAGTCATCGGAGGATTATTAAAGGGATGGGAGGACTTGGAAATAACAGGACGTGTGAAGACAATCTAAATTGCTATGTTATTAAGATCGGCCAGAATACTGAGAAGAGTCCAGGAGACTTGAGGAGATTTGCTGTTACTCAAACTTCAGTGAAAGACCATCAGCTAACGCTGATGTGAAAAACTCTCAAGGAGTAAATAATAATAATAATAATAATAATAATATATATATATATATATATATATATATATATATATATATATATATATATATATATATAACAGTAGAAAATAATGAATTAAACATAATTGAGGAAATAAATTAACAAATCACAAAATTAATATAACTGTATTAATGATCATCGAGTATAAACTAAGCAACCCTTCCCAGAATGCCACACAAACTTAACCACCTTCCCTTCATTCAACACACAACAGCATATAAAGGGACACCCACTATGTGTGTTCACTTGGTCTGAATGATTTCGTAGGTGAGAAACAGACAGTTACCAAATGCTGTTGACTCTATATTTATGATATCCTAACTTATATATATATATATATATATATATATATATTCATCCACAGACACTGTTTTATCGTATCACAACTCTTCAATCTGGTTAAACGCATGAGACACTTCAAGCTGGGATCAAAACCTGCCTAACTTTACACCAGGCAGATGACATACCTTTAAGCCAGCATGTGACTCAATATTAGATTGGGAATTCACCACATATGTATTAACTTTTGTTTGCTTACATTTTTGCACTATCAACTACTGAAGTGTTCAATTCATTAGGAGAGCTTTGCATAACGTGAGTGGCAACCGCTAATTCCTTCACAAAAAGGCTCAGCGTATATATTCATTTCAACACAAAAATAAAACAATGTAAAAACTGAAAACTTCGAGTATCATGTGGCTGTCGATCAGCTGAGATCAACAATTTAGACATCATACTCAAAATCTTGTACCAACTTTTAACCTCCTCTTTATTTTTCTACTTTCAAGAAAACCTTGACATAGTGTAATGGTTAGTAAGTCATTCTTAAAGATCAATTATTTTGATTCTCACTTGGTGTTCCATACTTCTAGTTTGGTGCCTATACTGTGAGCAATATTAAACAAGTCCTGGAGGCAGCACTCCACAAAGAAGCAGCTGTACGGCCACTTACCACCCATCACGAAAACTATCCAAGTTAGAAGAACCAGACATGTGGGACACTTCTTGAGAAGAAGAGATGAACTCATAAGTGACGTACTCCTGTGGACCCCTTCACATGGACAAGCAAAGGCAGGATGTCCAGCTAGGACCTACATACAACAGCTCTGTGCCAATACAGGATGAAGACCTACCAGAAGCGATGGACAATAGAGAAAGGTGGTGGGAGAGTGTCAGGGAGATCCATGCTGATGACGCAACATGATGATGATGGCATCTTATAATGGTTAACAAACTTACTTAAGTGACCATTCTTGCCAAACGTTTGCCAAGCTAATGAATAACCAAATAAATAAGTTCTTAAATTATTAATAATTTCATTCTATTTTCCTGCAGCCAAAAAAGGAAAATAAGGTTGTTTTATACCTGGAATTAAAAGAAGTCAATATATATGTATATATATATATGTATATACAGGGTGGAACGATAAAATTGTCGTCCTAAAGAAAACAACACTACAGCTATATTTTAAAACTTTTATTGAAAAAATCAATTCAGGTAACTTGATTATGTAGTAGAGCTGACATCTATTCAATGTAGCCGCCTTCAGCCTCAATCACCACCTCAATATGGATCCGGAACTGGGAGTATGCCTCTTCCACAAGCGTCGGCGGGAGCTCGGCAAATACTCAGTGGATGGCAGCAATCAGGCTGGCTTTAGTTTTATGGGAGGTCATGATGGTGATGTTCTCAACGTATGACCAAACAAAGTAGTCCAGCGGGTTCAGGTAGGCGGAGGAGGGGGGCCAGTGAGAGAAGGGTACAAAGTCGTAGCACTCCTTCTGAAGCCAAGCCTGGGTCTCTTTGGACTTGTGGGCCGGCGCTGAGTCCTGCTGCCACACCCAGAGTCTGCCACCAGCCACCTGATTGCACCAGGGGATCACCACACTCTTCAGCACATCCAAGTACACTTTGGTGTTGACTTTCAAGCCGACTTCAAAGATGTAAGGTGGCATGATGTGGCCCTCACTTGAAACCCCACCAAAGACCATAACCGTAGCCGCAAACTTTGTTTTCATCACCCTAGGCACATCCCTGTTATTCATGGCAATCCAGATTTGCATTTTAAGGGTGCTGGCAATGGTCCTGTTGTCATAACTTGGATCGGTAGAGAGCATGAGTTGTACAGCGGCGCATCTCCAATCTTGCTCATTGAACATTGTGTCACTTTCAGACATGATAGAAGGCTCCTATCGCTCTTGGGATTTGTGCACAACTGGCCAACTAGTAGATGGTCTGCAACAAAAAAAGGAAACCGGTTTTCATTAAACGGAAATGGAATCATATCGTCTTTTCTAGGATGACAATTTTATCGTTCCACCCTGTATATTGTCATCCACGGACTGTTTTGTTATATCACAACTCATCAGTGTAGCTAGTCATGCAAGATGCTGGATGCTGGGATTGAAACCTGGCTTACTTTACACCAGCTGAATATCCTACTGTTATATAATAGCCGAGGGATTTCGGTTCATGCCTTTGAGTTTAGTTAGGCTGAGAACCTTTCGGCTCAGTGCATGGGTTAGTTGGGTACAACCTTGATGCAGGTGGTAACGTGTGAGCGCGCACAGAGCAGACATGTCACTCAGATGTCACAATACTCCGAGACAAAATGGGTGACAGGGTGCGGGTGACATCATGCACCGGAAACGCGCGGAGGTTTGTGTGAGAATTTGAAGAAAGAAAGAGTCGAGTACTAGACGCCAAACGAGAAGGATCGATTTTGGAGCTCACAGACGCAAGGCGAACTTGCGCCCTAATGGGGCCGCACGAGACGAGGGCCAAATGAATAAGACAGCATAGAAGATTGTGTCTCTCCTCCTTACATCGAAACCTTTAACTCAAAGTTAATAAAAAGGTTTCGTACCTAAACAAGAAGTCGTTACGTGTTTTCGAATTCCAAGATTCCTATGTTCTTTATATGTCTTTATATGTTCTATCGTTATAAACATTATATGACCATTTCACACATAGCGTTAATTGTGAATATGAATATGGTACACTACCACACAGTCACCAGCAAATTCAGCATAAGTGAAGGGATTTTAACACATAAGTATCACTTTTGTTTTGTTTACATATATACACTTAACAGCTACCGAATACTCTTTTCATTAAAAGAGCTTTGCATCATGCAAGCGGTAACTGGTAATTCCTTTGCAAGAGTGCCCAACCCCCAGTGGGGGACCATATGACAATATATATATATATACATATGTGTGTATATATTGTCATCCACAGAGTGTTTCATTGTATCACAACTCTTCAATGTGTGCGTGTGTGTGTGTGTATGTAATTAAATATATACAAATATATATATGTTTATAGATATACATCAAATCAAATATATATATATATATATATATATATATATATATATATATATATATATATACACCTTATAACAACTTGATATTTGCTCAATATGAGATTTTACATCAAAGACACAAACAAATATCAAATTAGTCACTGAACCCATGACCAGACCTGATCATAGTATACAATCTCAATGTTATTCATTCTATAACAATGCTTCTTCAACCTTTAGACCATGCCACCAACAATTCTGAAATATACCTGTTGTAAAGTAGAATCAAATTAACCACATATTACTCTGTTGCTTTTATAAAATCATCATGACATTTGAAAACATGGTTAGAGGTATAAGAAACCAGAGAATACATATATGACTTTCGGTTCATTTGTTAAAATTAAAGTTGGTCTAAGAATCAGGCTTCATCTTATTGTTATCTGTTCAACAGACCAATTCTAAAAGTATTGTTTGATAGCCTCTGACCAGACATTGTAATAAGAGATGAACTCACAGACAGAGCAGCTACAGTGAACTAAATGCAAAGTACATTCATTAGTTCAGAGAATGGTGTAAAACTTTGCTAGAACTCTACTCAGACTCTGAAATGGTTCACTTGTGAGTATTTGCTTGAAGTAATAAAAATAACAGTAGAAAATAAAGACAAGTGAATCCCAAGAAGAAAGGATTCTTTGCTCAAATTAAGACAAGAAATAGATTTAAAAAAGGCAGATAATTGAAAAAAAAACGAAAAAGTTCTTAAAGGATAAAAAATCTTAAATTGATGGAAAATTTCAATTGACTGAGAATCTGTCGCACACACACATACATATATATATATTTATATACAATAAGGTATATATATATATATATATATATATATATATACTTCATTTTATATATATATATATATATATATATATAATAAGATGTACACCAATAGAGAATGAGATAAATATATAAGTTATATATGTATATATATATAGATAGATATATACGAGGATCATTAAATAAGTTTCCAGACTTTTTTTGTATAGGCACTTTTTTTGATAGTACACACATGAAACTCTAGTCCCCTTTGAAGTAAACTCTCCCGGCTGCAAGACACTTGTTGTATCGTTCCAACAACTTCTGGAAGACCCCATGGAAGTCCTCTTGTGTAATGACCGTCATCACAGTCTCTTTCATCTCCTCAATTGTCTCATAATGACAGCCTCTGAGCTTAGGGAATAACCAAAATTCACAGGGAGCAAGGTCTGGACTATAGGGAGGTTGAGGAACTGTCTTGATGCCCATCTTGGTCAAATAGTCTGTGACACGGATGCAGTTGTGGACAGGTGCATTGTTCTGGTGGAAATGCCATTGATTTGATTTGAAGAGTGCTGGCCTCTTCCCTAGGAATCTCTTCCTGAACTCCCTTAAAGCCTCAACATAGTAACCCTAACACTAACCCTTTGGCCAATAAACTCTGGTGTATCAACTTCCTTACTCCTCCCACACCTCTCATCATCCCTCACAGATTCCCTGGCTTCCTTGAATCTCTTATTCCACTCAAAAACTGATGGTGTATTCATACAAGTCTGAAGCATTCCATACGTTTCTGTGGTATTTTTCCCAAATTTAAAACAGAATTTTATTGCATATCGTTCTTCTAAAGTGTCCTCACATCCAGATTGCATTTTTGAAATTCACCAGCAATGACAATCAGGCTTTAGTAGGGTGTATTCAAATTCCTGCTGTAGCTGTTCATTTGAAGCTGAAATCATGAAAATTGGTCAGTCATCTCATAAGATGTATAGCAATAACATACTGAATTTTCAAGAGTCTATAACAATTTTAAATGCCTGTACAAAAAAGTCTGGAAACTTATTGAAGGCATCACATATATACATGTATAAAAATATATATTAAGGTATATATATATATATATGTGTGTGTGTGTGTGTGTGTGTGTATGTGTGTGTGTGTGGTTATTGGTAAAGAGTTGGCGCTCAGGAGGATATTTAGTCATGTTCCCTCTCATCATTAGTATTAGTATATCAATTGATACACTAATACTGAATAAATGAAAGGAAAAACAAAAATATCTCATCTACACATATACATAAAACATATATAAGAAATATTAAAAATATCCTGAAATATGAACCAAACAGATTAAATGTTCACATTGTTTCATGAATGAGCTGTATATAAAAACTATCAAACTGTTTAATGTCATTATCAGGACACTCATTGGAGGAAAAGTCTTACTCCTCTGCAGAGATGCAGTTGGTGTATTCTATAGCCCAAGATGACTGGGCTATTTACCAAATCCTCTTATCATAGGCAGGATTTGAGTACAACTTGTTTGAATTCAGAAATTTTCTTTCTCTTAGACTGGTTGTTATACCAAGGCCAAAAAGCCTAATCTGCCCTATTATTTAATACCTAGTTGGGAAAAAGAGGAGAATTCATGCCTTTCCTCAGCTCATTCAGAAGAAGGGAAACAAACAAACTTGTCAAGGTTTGAAACTAAAATTACCAAGTCCATTTTCTATGATAACCATTATGCTACATGCACCTCCTTAATATGTACATGCATATTGATACATGGTTACATGTGTACCTACATAAGAAGGGACAACTCATTGTAGTATAATGATTTGATATCCAAATTACAACTGAATAATAAGCTCAATGGGTGGCTTAAACTTATGGCCTGGTGCCAAAACTAAGTTAGGCTTAATATAGTAAACAATTATTTGTGTATAGGAATGTTCTTGCACCCAATCTTCATTTCAAAGATGCCTGAATGGATCTTAACCAGACTTTCATTATGATCTTTATATTTTGTATATAACTAATTAAGGATTTCAGTAAAATTGAAATATAAAATATTTTGGGTAGAAAACAAAACTTTTAAAGTGTGAGATTATCAAATGATAAAATAGTATATTTACAATATGTTGAAATAAAATTTATGTTATGCTCAAAAAATTAATGTTTACCTTAGACCTTAGCAACCTTTGAATACCATTATTTTTCTTTCATTATTAGCTTAAATACTTCCACTTCTTCACTTAAAGAAAGAGCATTATGGTTTCTCTTTGTCATATCCAAATTGTTAGCATCACTCGTCTTGAACATCATTTTAAGTAAAACTTGAAAATTATTTATTTCTGGAATTGCTCATGGGTAAGTGAAATCACTGAAAGTAAAGAAGATAAGTAGGCACTTCTGTATATGTATTTGTTTGCATCTAAATAAGTTGCAAAGTTGTCACTAAGAAACTTCAAAAGGCAGAAATTTTGTTTTAATTACAATGTGAATTTTATCTTGATCAGTTGCACTGAGAATACCTGTCTTCTTTAACAACTGTAATTAAAAAGAAAATAATACAATTATAACAAAACACTGTCATAAAAGTTTTCTGATGATATAAGATTTGTTCTTACTTTAGCAACATCAGCATATATTTTCATACTTTCCTTATTAAATGAAGAATTTTCATCTTTTCACTTAAACAAACAAGTTAACAACTTCTCTTTGCCATGCCATGTCAGAATCAATATTCTTGTATTTCAGAATGATTATTAAGTAAAACTTATGAAATTTTTATTTCTGGAGTTGGCTATGCATAATTGAAACTGCATAAAAGTAAAAAGTGGATAAGGGGGAATCATTGTATATGAAAAAATAATAGCATTTTGTTGTTCACCTACAGATCGCAAAGTCCATCATTTTTATCTCTTCATAAAAAGTAGACCATATATTCATAAAAATAAGTGGTTTAGTTCTATTTCAAACAATTCAGTTTAGCATGAATTCATAGTTTAAATGTCAAAACAGTTCTATATCAAACAATTCAGTTTAGCATAATTACACAGTTTAAATGTCAAGAACAATTCTATTTCAAACAATTCAGTTTATCATAAGTATTTTTTTTGTTTACACACAGTTAAATGTAAAAACAGTTCTTTTACAAACAATTCAGTTTAGTATAAGTACACTGCTTAGTTCTATTTAACTCATAGATAGGACTCTTTCAGGTGCTATCACTCCAGGCCAGAGTGAACCTGGGAGCAGTGGCAATAAGGGGTACTCTGCATTCCCCAAAGCTCCAGTATAACTGGAGTCTCACCATCGGGTTGTTTAGAGTCATATCAGGATGCTCATTGGGGGAGTCTTTCCCCTCTGCAGAGATGCAGTCGGTGTATTCTATAGCCCCAGCCAACTGGGCCAGATGAATATTGCATGTAGACATAGACTTAAACAACAGGATTTTATTTTTTCTTTCTGTGACTGGACTTAAAAAATAACCCATCCAAAATTCCTTTAAAAGCTTGCCAATAAACATAAACAGATTAGGTTATATGCTCGCCTTAGGACAATTATATCCAGGTACGGCCGGAAATGACTAAGCCGCTTTTTCTTTCTAACGACCTTGACATCTCGTTACAGCTAAAAAAAAAGGATAAATCAAAATTAACAATAAAATTAACAATAAAACACTTCGGCCAAAAAAAATGGAACTAATAGTCGTCGCCAGCTTATAGCAGGTTAAAAAAGATACTTAATTGCTACACTCAATTTTTATAAAAGAATTTCATATTCATGCAGCTGGGGCTGTGTGTCACAGCACCTTCGTAATATCAACAAGCCCTTTTTCAATGCTCGTCGGCATGTTCTCCGCGGAGCTCTTACGAGGAAAAGAATCCTACATTATTTGTGGTCGCATTCGCCTCACCGCCACTTCTAGTGGTAGACTCAACAACCTTTTTTTTTACAGTGCTTTTTAAGGGCTATGAGAGGTCACCTTCTGCAGGTCGGTGCATCTCTGGCGCTCGTCTGTTTGGCAGCGCAGCGCTAAAGGCAGGGGTTGGCCTTTAGCTACCGCTCCACCATAACGCCAATCTTAGCCTCGGCCTCCTGGCCTGTTCGCTCGACAGTGCAGAGCTTTGGCACGCAAGCCTTAGCTATCATCTCGATACGTCTGCACAGCTTTGGCACGAAACAGCCTTAGCTACCACCTCGATATGTCCGTACAGCTTTGGCACGAAACAGCCTTAGCAACCGCCCCAACTCGTCCGCACAGCTTTGGCACGACAAAGCCATAGCTACAGCAAACGATACGCCCGCACAGCTATCTGGCACGACAAAGCCATAGCTACCGACCACGACGCTCCGGCGATGCAGTCCATGTAACGACTCGCTGTTACGGACTGCCCCAGCAACGCAGCATCTAGTCCACGTAACAACTCGCTGTTACGGACTGCCCCAGCAACGCTGTATCTAGTCCACGTAATGACTCGCTGTTACAGATTACACAAGCATTGCAACAACTAGCTCACGTAACGACTCACTGTTATGAGCTAGCAACTATGACTCGACCATACCAACGAAATGTCAAAACCAGGACATCGATTTACCAGCAACCGACTTCAGCTTTCCGCAAGGACTCGACCGACCTCAGCAGCCCGTGATGACTGTCCAACTGCATCCAACGCCTTGACCGATCTCAGCTTACCCGCATCAAACACCTAGTTGTATATCCACGACTCGACCTACGCCAGCAACTTTTGTCGAACGTCCAGCTGCAAACATCTACAACACAACCATACTAGCTACCAACATCGCCTATCTAGCTGAAGACCACATACAACCTCCATGGACATTTACATACACGTTTGTAATTCCGGCAAATAAAATCGTCACTTTTGTTGTATCTGTTATCTTGCCTTTTGTCTCCCTTCATTGTCTTTGGCCATGCACACTCACACGCGCCAGCATTTAACTAAAATTATTTGCGGAGTCAACTCACTTATTGGCTCCGCAACAAGCTTAAAGAATACTAAGAAGTTTTCAAAGACTTAAGTTTAGACAAGGGCACTTCACATTGAGTAATGGTTGACAAGTTAGACAACAAAATACTTGATAGTGAGTTCAGTTGTTTCTAAGTGAACCATACTTTTGGCATTGTACTAAACTAAACTAAACTCAACTTAGTAAATGATGATTTCATTTTAGAGAAATTAAATCAAAACTCCCATCAAATAATTTGCTGTGGATTTCACTATTGCAGGGACAGAGTGGGACTTACCTATCATCTCTAATCAATTTTTACAGTTGATTTGCTGTATAAATCAGATATATTTCTGAGCTGTTGGGAGAGAGTGTATCTTTCTATCATCTTGAGATGGTTGGAACCAATCTATCACATGCTATAAGTCTTACTCTATTTTATTAAATAGCAACAAACTGATATCATCAGATACATATGCTTTATCAGTTAAAGTTTTTTCTCTCTCATCAGTGATCTTTTTATTTAAAAAAGCGGCATAAGTTGATACACAGGATATATTACAATAAATAAATAAAAATTAGAATAATCTATTAAAGCCATTGATATTTCAAATTCTGAATGAATTCTTATACTAAAACTTTTGGCATCCTTTCTATTTTAGCTATGCCATAGGTTAAAACTCAGAAATAATGATTCAAACTGTAACATCTTGATTTTTGGTAAATTTTTCTGAAGGTTGTTTATAAGAGTTGAAAGCTAAAAAAGATTTTGCCTTGGAAGATGATTACCTGTTATCTGTCAACATTATCTGATTTTGCCAACTGAACAGGTTTGGTTTCTTCATTTCTTTGTTTAATAGCATATCAAACATTGTGGGTTATTTAATACTAAGGCCATCCTTGTAGAAGAATACTAGTGGTATCATTTAACAAAGAGCTGGGGGATAAGGGGGTTTATACCTTTCCCTTGGGTATCCATTTTGATTGTATTTGGATCAAAATAAAGGAAGATCTAATCTATGATCTACTATTGTATATAGTCAAGCTCTATTGGAAATTTCTGCAGCCTAAATGATGTTATGGTTCTATGTATTCTCACCGTTCTTGGGTAGTCAGTTCAGCAAACAAACCATTCTTTGTGAGTTTGATTCTTACTGAGCACCCTATACCGTTGACCTTTTGTCAAACTAGGTTAAGCTTTATAAATGATAGGTACCATTTTATGCATCCCACATTGTATAATGTTTACAGAGATAGATTAGCAGATCATTATTAGTGAGTTTGATTCTTACTGGGTGTCTCATACTTCTGGCTTTGTACCAATTTTGGTTTGGCTTAGTCAGTGACAACTCATGACATTATAGCAGCTAGTGCTGTGATTATTGTCATTGACTAACTTGAAACTTATTTGGCACAAGGCCAGAAGTATGAGTACCCAGCCAGCTGACAATTATATGAGGTGCCCAGTACTGGGATCACTGTTGTCATTGGCTCAGCTCAGCCTTGTTTGATACAAGGCCAGAAGTATGAGCACCCCGTGAGAATCAAACTCACTAACAATGGTCTTCTAGCCTCACTAGCTGATGAACCATTGCATTATATGAGTCCATGATCATTGTTTATTGACAGAATTGCATAATATCACCCCTTTTCCTTCTTTATATCTTAAATATGAGAAGTATTACACAAACTTACAATGAAATAAAATGTGTTGATAAAAAAACAATCTTCACTCTATAATTCAGCCTCCAATCACACACTGTCCAAAGGACTTAAAATACACTTATTTTGTCCCTTGCAGAGAAGTAAGACACTCCCTCCGAAAGATGTGTTCTGTGTATTAATTTACTAAGCTTTTTGCTTAGATGTAGCACAAGGCCGCATGAATGGGGCACCCAATGAGAATCGAACTCACTCGTGTAGGTTTGCTAGTCTAACATGCTAACCATTACACCACCCGAGGTGCCCAAATGTGTGTGTTCTGTGTATGACATTAAACTGCATCTGCTGGGGAGGCTCCAAATCTGGAGATCTGAGAAGTGTGGAATATGCCTTCATTGCCATTATTCCCATGTCCTCTCTGACTCGGACTGTTAGTACTTGTTAGGGTCCCATCTATGGGTCAAATAGATCAGTTTTCAAATTAAGTGAATTATATAATACCAGATATCATATAACTGTGTGCAAAATGAGTAAGAAACAAGACAAAAAATATAAATAAAAATGTACAATGTATGCAATTCTCTAATCACAAAACATAAAAGAACCCCAGATAGGTTGATATACTGTTCAAATCAATCAATCAACCAATCTGCTTTCTATCTGGTTTGAACCTCTCTTGGGTGTGACAATTTTTACATGCCTTTCCTAAGATTTAACATATCAAAGACAGAAGAACAAATCTGAACTCATACTACCAGCTCCAAGGATCAAACTCTAACTTGAACATCATAGATGAGTAATGAACATAAAGCAAACAACTTACAGCTTTCTGAACTCATTTCAATATAGACTTATAGAGATGTCACTTATGAAAATCATTGGATTGGGACAGTACAAAGAGAGAAACAACAGGAATTATAGATTGTGTTTCACTGATTCTGTAACCTAATGACTAGGGAAAAATATGTGATTTGTTGGGTAGAAAAGAGGATGCAGATTCTGAATGTCAAAGAGTTAATATGTCTTATGAAAAATAGCCAAAATAAATGTTGAATGCATGACCATGAAGATGATGAGACACAATAAAACCATGGTAACAAAGCATTTATAAAGTTTAAAGAAGAAAGTATCCAGAAAAAGAACAGCTCAGAAATAATTTTTAAAAAACAGACTAGACCAGCTATAGAAGAAGAAAACTTTATATTAAAAACTATTATAGTTGGAGAAAATATTCAGTTTAGAAATTTAAAATTTACATTTAAAAAAGCAAGATCTAACAAATAAACAAATGCATTTACATATCATGAGTGATTCAAATACTAGAACAATGAAAGAAAATTATAAATCAAAACTGTAAATTTGAGACTAAAGAAAGAAATAATCTCTTGTTTTTAACAACTGAACTATTTACATTTTCCTTGGTTTTTCTTTATTCCTTTTGAGTCTTGACAGTTTTCTGGAAAAATTGTCTGCAATTTCTTTCTTGAACAAATAACTCATATAACAAACAACAACAACAACAAAATAAAGATAAGACAAAATATTATGGATGTTTAAGATTTATTTTTTGACATGCAATAATCTTTTTTTTTTATTCAGTTGCTTTAAAAATAAACAGGATTTTTTTTCTCTTTCTGTTTTATTGATCCTCTGCCATGATAAAAAAAGAAGAAAAGAAAAGAAAAATATCACAGAGACAGACGCACAAATTCTCTATAATCCTTCATTTTGCTACAAATTTAAACAACCTTTTTGCAACACTCTTTGAAAGAGGAAAGATAAAATCAGAGTCAAGAAAAAACAAAAAACAAAAAACAAGACAAAAAACACCCAACAACAATAAAACAAAAACTGCAATCATTTTACTTCAATGAAAGACACCTGAAAGTGTAGTCTTATGATACACTTGCTTATTTCTGGGGTTGAAAACACAAGTAGCTTGAATACTTAATGATAAAAAAATGTATAAGGAAAATAACTTTTTTTCTTCTTATTCCATACATTTACTACCAGACTTTCTTTTATTCTTTTTTCTCGCTTTTGCTCTATCAACAGGGTTTAGAATATGCTGACTGTATGCCCTTGTGGCAGAGTAAAACCCTCCAAAAAAGGAGTGTTGTGAGTATAACATCTGATTGTGTGGTTCCAGTTCTGGAGATCTGGGGAGTGGGAAGTACTTCTTCATTGCCATTACTCCCAGGTCCACTCTGAGCCAGAGTAGTAATACCTGTTAGGTTCCCTTCTATAGGTCAAGTAGACCTGTTTGCAAATTAGATAATGTCAAGAATAGTTATGATACAAAAGTAAATGCACAATACATTTTATAAAAAAATTGATAAAACTAAATAGATCCTCTATTTTCTAACAAGAGCTTTTATTTAACAAGTTTATTTTTTCAAAAATTGAATTTATTCAATCCATAATCTCACTGGATTGCAAAATTTGCAGCAAGTCTTATTTCAAAGAACTATTAAAATTAAGTTTGCTTTGATCATGAAAATCCTTTAATATATTTTGGGGACCTGATAATCTTGAGTTTTTTTTTTCTGTATGACATAGCTTACCATTGGATATGAAAAGGGTTCTATTTTTATCAAATTAATCATCAATGAATATTGGGAAAAATTCATCCAGCAGACTATTAGGTTTTTTGGTGAAATGAAGTATTTTTTGGATGGTTGAAAGACTGTGAAAAATGAACATCATTCTGGTGAATTCGTCACTTCCCTAAATGAGGTCTCTCATCAGATCTGATCTATGTTTGATTGATGAATTAACATTAATCAGGTGATTTTCGATCAGGGTTGCCAAACAAAGAAAAGAAATCACTTATTATTTTCTAGTTCACTCTCTATGAATGAATTGTGGCCCAATAGAATGCACTTGTGGCATCACAGCTCCCTTACTTTCCTGATCTTGTGACTATTTCCTGTCCCAAAAGGTTAAAACCCAAATCTAGTCACTATTTTGGAACTGTTTAGAAATATGAAACTGGCTGGGAAGAATTGATGGAAGGCAGTGTCAGTAGAAAACTTTCAGTGGGAATATTTTTGTTGGTATGTGGCTTTCAATAATGATAATTTTTATATGGTCCATCTTATTACTTAATTGACTGACCTTAATTATGTATTTATCTGACCCTTCTGCCATGAGCATGATATGATGCAAGGTCAATTTTTCAGTGGAGTACAACTGGTTTGAAATCATATAGCTTGTCTTGGGTAGGAATAGCATGGAAGAGCCCATCTCTTTCCAGGTCTCTAATTGGCTTGAAATCAGAATTTTCCTTCTATTAGACTGGTTGTCTTACCAAGGTTAAAGTGTCTGGTTTGCCCTACTATTTACCCAGAGCTGGGGATAAAATAGCTGGATTCATATCTTTCTCAAGGGTATTAACACTTTGTGAAATGCAAGCAGTATCATCTGAGTCACCAATCATATTTCCTATGACTATAACTATTACACCATGAACTTCTGACCTTATATAACTGAATATATTCCAATGCAAGAGTAAAACTGACAGAATTCATTGCCATATACTCTGATTTCTATGTAAAATAAATTTTTGGTCTTTCTTGTTTGTCTCGATTTCAAGAATTTCAAAAGATTTTAAGCACCAACTAACTGCTCATAGAGTGTACTCTTTAATCTGATTTGAAGTCAAAGGTTTCTTTCTCCAAATAACCTTTTGGTAATGAATATCATTGACCAAGTAGTGGAAATAAAAGGTAATATTTTTGTGAATGAGAGGAGAGTGGCAGTGACTTATCACTGAGTTATATCTGCAAACATACTTCTAAAACCTGCCAGGTTTCATGGCCATTCTACTTATGAATGCTATACAACATTCTCAGGCAATCAAATGATGGAACGTGCTGTTTGATCCCAGGTCAACACTTATCCTCATGGATATAGATTCATGGATTTGTGGGTTATCATCTGTTGCTTGGCTGATTACCTGTATGCTATAGATTTGCTTGATCAAGGCTGATCAAGATTTTCCCGGCAACGATACTGATAATCAATTAGTTATAAGAAGACAAGTAGAAGAAATCTATGAAAATCTTTTGCCGTGAGAGAGAGAGAGAGAGAGAGAGTGGATCTTTAAAATGCTTCACTGGCTGTGGATCAAGGAATTAAAATGAGTGAGTATTCTGAGATGGTAAACTGACCATATTGGCATTAAAGAAGATGAACCAACTGCTTTGTCGGTGCCAAGATGTAATTGCCAAAGAAATTAGACATAAACTGACAGGAAATGGATAGATGTGGGTAGAGGGTAGACACATTTTGGACAGGAGCCAAATTATTAATACAAATTATTAATACAAAAGCATTGACAATCCTTAAATGTGTGAATAAGAATGATAGGTCATTTTGACTAAACAGAATTACAATGTTGCCAAAATCACAGCAACAACACAAACAATGATTATAATAGTATTAATAGTAGGAGTAAGCATAGGAGTAAGAACAATAACAACCATAGCATTTGTTGCTGTTGTTGTTATTATTATTATTATTATTTCTTTAAAGTTTTTCACAACAATAGTAACAGGTGGTTTTCTCTGAAGTTTGAGTTACAGCAAATGTCCTCTACTCTCCAGGACTCTTCTATGTATTCTTGCTGATCTCAGCAGTCTGTATTTTTCACCAGATCTCCATCTCAACCAGTTTTCTTATTTTGGGATTGTTCCAAGAGATTTAACTCCAAGTGGTATCACAGTCATCTTTATGTTTCAAAATGTCTGACAGCAAGTCTCCTCAGATCTTTGGGACTCTCCAACATATTGTCGCTGATTTCAGTTTAGATAGTTTTGATTTTTGTTTTGATGGCCAATTCCTTCAATTTCTCTTCCAGGTTCTTGAGGACAATTCCAAAGGCTCTATCAATAATTGTTATCGCCATCATCTTTATCCTATTTACCCAACCCCTCCGCTCGGGCAGGATATGACACAAGGTCAATTTTTTTTTTTAAGTGGAGTTTAACAGGTTTTGAAGTCAGAATTTTCCTTCTCCCAGACTAGTTGCCTCACCAAGGCTGAAGAACCCAGTCTGTCCTACTATTTACCCATGGAGGGAGAATTATTGGATTCATACCTTTCCCAAGGGTATTAGTGCTATGTGAAATGCAATCATTCTCGTCCAGGATTTGAACTCGAGTCACCATGTTCATTTCCTCCGACGATAACCATTACACCACGGGCACCTCCATCATCTTTATTTCCATCATCATATTTAGCTCTCTTGCATGGCCCAGATATTTGTCAAATTCTTCACTCTGTGGTCTGCTGGAATGGTGAAATGAAGTTGTTGACAAATTCTTTTCTTCTTGTTAATTAAAACTCAGTTTGATCTTTAGGATTGGATCTAGTGATTCATTTCTTACCCCAAAGAATTTTGTAAGCCTGGTTCTTAAGGACAGATTTTGATCCCTATGTGTACCATTTTTCAGAATAGAACGAACTTTAGTTGCTTGCACAATTCTCAGTCAATCACCTTTCCACACAGTCATCCCTGTTTTTATACTCCTTCTGCAGCAGTTGACTGGATTCACTTATGTCGTCAACTGTTTCTTCTCTCTCTCTTTCTCTCTCTTCTTCTCTCTTTCCATAGCATACACTTATAATTCTCTTGTGTTTTATTTATTCAAACTTTTACATAATTAGTCCTTATGGTATTATTTTGGGCTGCTATAAATAAAGATTCAGTGTCTCCTTTTAGGTTTCTTCTGAAGTGTCCAAGTAATTGTTTTTCCCTATTTTTTTACTTGGTTTTATTCATCTATTCATCTTGTATTTTTGGCTGTTGTAATTAGTCTCACTTTGCTCTTTCTTGCATATTCCATAAGTCTGTGAATTTCTTTATCAACACAATCCTCAGTTCTGGTGATTCCTCTTCATCCCTTATTTCTTCCAATATATAGTCAACATCATCTTGAGGGTATAAGGCCTAGTGCATCATTATCAATGTCCTTGTTCTATGGTTCACATTTTTTTTAGCTCCTTTCTTGTTTTCACTTTAAGAAGGACACAGAGTATCTTGCAAGGGAAATTTATCCAGGCATTTATTCCTTTGATAATATTTTTACTGTAGAGTTTGGTTTCCAGAAGTTTTCTTGTTCTTCTAAAGCACTTCTTTCTTATTTTTTCTTTCATCTCTGTTTGCTTGATGGTATCCATTTCTAATATTCCAAGGTATTTGTAGGTTTCTTTTCCTCCAAGTGTTCTGATGTTTTCCTGATTGGACACTTCTAATCTTTGTGTTTCTCTTTTTACTTCATTCATTCATTACAAGCATTGTGAATTTCTCTCTCACAAATTTCATTCCTATATCTTAGCTGAATATCCAAACAGCTTGGATTAGAGTTTCTAATTCCTTTTTAGTCTTGGCAATTTTTTTTTTATCATTTGTCTGCTTGAGATGCTTTATCTTATCTTGTGACTTTGTGAATCTGTCACCTTTTTTACAACAAGATCAACAACCTTTTTTTGTTACCCAACAATATGCTAATGTAAAATGTACAGAGAACTAAAAAGTTAGAGGGTACAAAAGTTTGTTCACTTTATCAAATAAAAATAAATGATCTTTTAAAAACTTTATTGAATAACATATTTACAATTTTGTTTCACTTCCGTCACTTTTCAAGTAACTTTATAATTCCGTCCTCCCATAACCATGCAGTCATTAAAGCGATGACTTAAGCGAGTCGTAATAAAAAGCAACAAGAATTAGGAAGATGAGATATAATGTTCATCAGAATTATTATGAATAATAATTTACAGAGCTTCATCTCAAAAATAATTAAACAAATATATTCTTAACATTAAAAATATAGTGTGTGTCTTGGGCACAAATAACCAGGTAGAACCCATCCTTCTCCAGGTTTACAACTGGTTTGAACTCAGAGTTTTTCTTCTCCCAGACTAGTTGCCATACCAAGGTTAAAGATCCCTGTCTGCCCTATAATTTACCCATAGATGGAAGGAGAATAGTTGGATATATACCTTTTCCAAAGGTATTTGTTCTATGTGAAATGCAAACAGCCTTGTTCAGAATTTTTTCAAACAGATAGACATGTCCACTTCCTAAGATGATAACTATTACACTGTGAGCACCTTTTATCTCTCTTATCACTACAATAACAATAAATATTGCACTGACCAATCTAAGAAAGGGGTACAGAGTAGTTTTAAAAGTATTATTTGGACTTCTGTGATACCGTAATGGTGAGTTGGTAAATCAGTTGATCATAGAACTAAGTTTCTTTTAAACAGATGTGCGTCTCACTGTGAGTTTATTCTTTATTTGTGTTTCTAATACATTCTGTTTCTTGCTGTAACAGAAGGGATGACACAAGTGAGTTTTGATAAAAAGAATTGGAAAGGTGGGAATTTGTACAGGTAAAATTATCTATCATAATGATTGATACAAAAAACAAATATAAAAAATATTAGCCTCATTGAAAAAATATAAATGAGGGATCTGGCATTTTTTGTTTGGTTTGATTTGGTTTTATGGCATATCAACCATTGGAGGTTATTTTATGCCAAATCCTTTTTATACATATATATTAAAGATATGATTTCTAAAGACATTTTGTTGATAATATCTTTAAACAAGACTGAGCCAATTTGTTTTTTTGCAGACAGTAAAATGATTACACAAATTTATATCTAACACAAATAATTCTATTTACAATTAAACATTTGTTTTCACACAGTTATATGGTTCCAAGTATTGCTATGTATCATCAACAATTCAATAAACATCAGTCAATGGTTTACACATAGTTAAATCATCAAACAGTTCTATTTCAAGTAATTCAGTTTAGCATATCATTTGTTTGCACTTAGTTTAAATATGAAACAGTTCTATTAGACCCATAGATAGGACCTGATCAGGTGCCACCACTCTGAGCCAGTGGGCCTGGGAGCAATAGCATTGAAGGGGCATTTTGCATTCCTCAATGATCCAGTATTACTGGAACCTCACCATCAGATTGTTTAGTGTCATATCTTGGACACTCGTTGGTGGCAGATAGGGCAATCTTACCTCTGCATAGATGCAGTCGGTGTATTCTACAGCCTCAGTCAACTGGGCCAGACATTTTTTTGTAAGTATTTAAAATATCTCCAAGAGTCTGGTTTAAGATCCAATATCCACAGAAAATCAGAAAATATGCTTTTTGAAAAAATGTTCCAGTTTTTAATGAATAAAAGGTAAAAACATAGATTAAATAATAATTTACAACTTTTCAGATGTGTAAATTAGTGATGTGAACTAAGATACAGTAGGTTCAATGAGTTGAATTGTGCCTTAATCTTTATATCTCTGATTAATTATGTTCAATCTATTTAAAAACTTAATTCACAAAATTTAACAATTTTGAAATTCTGCTAAAATCATATTTCATAGGATTAATTGTATAATATAGTGATCCTTCATAACAAGGAGTAGGATGCGGCAGATGGTCAATTTTTAAGTGGAGTACAGCTGGTTTGAACTCAAAGTTTTCATTCTCTTAGACTAGTTGCCTAACCAAGGTTAAAGAGTCCAGTCTGCCCTATGACTTACCCATAATTGATGGTTTCATGCTTTTTCTAGGGGTATGAATGTACATCAAAACACAAACAGCCTCATAGAGGATTTGAACCTGGGTCACTGATTTCCTACAATGATAACTATTATACGATTACTTGTAGTAACCAATTTTTAAAGATATTTTTAAAGATAACATAAATGGGTCATTTATAATCTCCAAGTGAATTCCGGATGTTTTTATAGCAAAAATGAATTTTTTATAGACCAAAAAAACAAAAATAAAAAACAAAACAACATATTCAAAGTTATCAAACATGGAAAGTTCAGACAAGTAACTTTATATTAAGATCTTAAATTAAAAACACACATTTAGTTTATCATTATTATTATCAGTATTAATAAAAGAACTTTTTATCAAATTATTTAGAAAGCATCATCATTATTATCATCATGATGGTGTAACAACAACATGGATTACTTTCTCTCTCTCTCTCTCTCTCTCTCTCTCTCTCTCTCTCTCTCTCTCTCCATCCATCCTTATCAGCCATTACTCTTTGTAAGTCATTTAGACGGTATCCTGAGCAGGTGAATGTAATTTTTTGCTAGTCAGCCAGCACAAGTATGTACATATGTAGGAGTCTATCTGAGAACATTGCTTATGAGACCACACTTACTTTTCCATCATATGTTGCTCATCTTACTTGGATGGTGAGTCAGATGGGAGGTAAGTAGCATTGAAACTGCTGTTTTGTATGGTACTGTTTCCAGGATTTGTCCAATACAGCATCCTTGTCTAGTTCCTACCAAGCTTTTTCATCATTTCATTAAAGTCCAAGTGGTGCAACCATGAAATGATCTACATTTGTAGTAGATAAAAAATATTTAATCAAACATGACTTTTTTCATTCATTATGTCTTTCATCCATTTGGAATCAACAGCAAAAAATATTTTAATCTGTGTAAAATCATTTTAAAAAGCAAGGAGAACAATTTTTACTGCTTAACCATTCATTTGTTTTATTATCCAATATGTAATTTGAGAAGTAAAAGGATTCAAGCTGATGCAGAAATTCATTCATTTTGAGCTATTTTTTTATAATCTTTCTCTTTTGTCTTTTCATGCCATATCTATGAATCTTTGAGTCTTCTCCTCTTGACATATTCGTGACACTTCGTCCTCTGGCAAAAGTTTTGTTTATTTGCAATAATTTGATTTTAACTGAAGAAGTAGAATTTAATTCAGTTTTGTTTTCACTGATTATCTAGGTATAAAAACAAAGAAAAGAAAAGATTTTTTAAAGATTAAAAACTTCCTTGAACATTAATGATGCAGTAATAAGATAACTCATGCTCATAATGATACATTTAGAACAGAATGGAAAAGTTGAGAAAAGGCAAAATAATATAAAGTATGATTTTAAAAAAAGGATTTTTTTTTGCTACAACTAGTAGTTTACTGCACTTAAATGTCACCATACTTTCTCATAATCATTAATCAACATAGAATTTATTTTTAAAGGTCACAATGTCTTATTTACCATTTTGGTGATGTTCATTATTACTCACTCACATTTATTGCAAAAGCTAAGATTTTCAAAGTATGTATATATAAAAACACTATATCTTAGCTGGAAAGGAATTTTACCAGATCATCGTTGTCCACTGTAATTGGTCTTAAGAAGAACATTGAGTTATGAGTTGGCCTTTAGGCATAGAATGAGATAGACAACTGACTTAATCTTTATCTGTTGTCCATCCACTATCGTTAGGATCTGTTAATAAAAGTTAAGTGTTACACTGGTTGAACTGTTTTGGTTTTGGTTTCTTTGTTTAATGGCATATCAACATTTATGCGTTGCTTAATGACAAAGCCATTGTAAAAGAACAGTAGTGGTACTATTCAACCTATAGCATGGGGAAGATAATATGGTTGGATTGAGAGAAATTGTCAGCAATAAAGATAATTATATGATTTTATTCTTGGGTCTGTTTTGTTTTTATAGCTGATCTATGGCTTATACAGTTTCAAACAAAATCCAGTAGATCTCCTTTTAAATACAAACACAATATGGTTGGGAGAAAAATTGTCAAGCTGGCAAGACTAGGCCGGCTACAGATGAAACTGCTTCACCATACTTAGTAAATTACTACAATATCTCTTGGAGTCCAGCAGTAAGTAAAAAAAAATTCTCCAGTATAGAAACCATTTTTTTTTCATTTTTCATTTATTGTTGAAGATGATTTTTACCAACATTTTGTAGTAAGTAAGAATTCTATGTTTGGCTTCAAATCACACAGGTTAGCCAGCATCAACATTAGATTGTAAATGCTTATCTTGGATGAAATGCAAAGTTATTTTCATTGTTAAAAAAAACTATTCTGAGCATTAAGAAGGCCATAATTTGCAAAGATGAGGTAAAGAATTTGAGAACTCTCTCATATGTGGCCATATATTTAAGACTCTTACTCTAAATGATATATCATCCTGTCAGAGGAACTTAGAATATGCTGACTGTATCCTCTGAAGAGGGGTAAGATCCCTTCCAAAATGGGTGGTTTGGGTATAACACTAAACTGCATCTGATGATAAGGCTCCAGTTCTGGAGATCTAGGGAGTTTAGAGTACTCCTTAATTTCCATTAATCCCAGGTCCACTCTATCTCAGATGAGTAGTGCTCATTAGAGTTCTATGTAATGGTCAAATGGATGTGTTTGAATTTTTTTTGTATTTGATAGGACCTTGAAGAAATGATCTTATGAAACAACTGCAAAAAATATATAAATATGAATGAATGATGAATATAATTATCAAACCTTTAGGCATAAAATTACCCTAGATGAGTTGTCATGCCATTAAAATTATTAAGTCAATCAAAGTGATTTATGTATTATGTAGTGTAATGGTTAGCTAGTTGAATTAGCAGGCCATTGCAAGTGAGTTTGATTGTCATTGGGTGCCCAGTGCTTCTGGACTTTTGTCAAACTAAACAAAGCTCAGTAGATGAATATTCTAAATCATACTTTATGATATAAAAATTATTGTCACTTTTTTGTTTGGTTTGTCACTCTTAGATATGGATACATTAAATTTAGGAAAAGCTGCAGTGATTCAAATAATAGTTTGACCTTTATTTCATAATCTGATATGAAATACTTCTGTTAAAATTCAATTAACATCAAATTTTTCTTTAAATAAAGTTCAACTAAAATGCAGATTTCTGAAAATCACATTAGATCAAATGAGTCAGCAATAATTTTTCATAGTTCAACATAAATTTTCTCTGACTCCATCATTAAAACAAAAGAAAAACCAATCATTATCAAAGATCTATATCAATTCAATTTTCATGAACTTCAAATATAAACGATAAATGTACAATCCAAAGAAGCATGCTCTCTACAAGGTTTTAGCCTCTGTCACCAAGTGGTTACTGAAGACCTCTTTAAAACATAGCTTACAACAATTGATATCTTCCAATTCTTCATTACTGCAGGCCATGTTTTTGTAAATACATCATTTCTCCTGAAGTGGTGTCCTTACATCAGTGAGTCATGTCCTTTACAAGAACCTCTTGATGCTAAGAATATAGTAAATGTCAAAGTTCAGTCAATAACTTTTAGGTATCTTTACCTCACCCAGATCAGTTGCCATCAGCCAGACTTTTTATAAATACTTTATAACTTTGTTATATATCAGGTAAGAACACTGAATATTAGTAGCAATGGCTTCTATTTGATTATGGAAGATGGGCAATGTGTTATAAAGACAAAACCAAATCAGTTTTAGACAGGAACTGATTGTAAAAATAGAAAACTTCTAATGTCATGATTTATAACATTTGCCAAGTGGGATTTTTGTTTATTCCTTCATTCATTTAAATTAGGGAGTTTTTTTAATGTTTTGATTTATGAGAAAAGTATTATTTTACTAAGTATGATTTTTGCTTGTTTTTACATTCATTGAGACTGGAAATTTAGAAAGAATTCTTTTTCATCTCATGGGCCTATGTGAAGAATTACTGGGAAAAAATGGCAGCTACTACTAATGAAACATCTGCTATAATTGTCTTAAAAACTACAAGCAGTTTTGTTTTAATAAAAATATGTCCATGGACATTAACAGCAAAGGCTATCTTTTCCTTAGAGAACCATAGATTTATGAATGACTGCTATGTTCCCCACCCAGAACAAATACTTTATATAGGAACAGAGGTACCTGTCCTTGCTTAGACACACAACAAAAAATTTTGATGAAATAATTTTGATACTTATTTTAATATAGATTTCACGAATACAGAAATATGAACATGATATAAATTTATAACAAAAACAGTCTTAAACATAATGAAAAATTCTGGTTAGTTTCTGAGAGTTTCTTTGCACACAATATTTATTCTTCTAACATTTGCACACAGGGGAATCCGTTTGCACAACTTACTCATGAACATTCAACATACAGGTGACCATGTTCAAAACATGGAACTGACCACATCCATCAGACTATTTATTAGGTCCAAAAACATTTTGTACTTCATAGCAAAGTTTCTGTCTCACTACATTTAACCAGGTCAACCTTGAATGGTCTGCATTAGTTTCTGAGTTCAAGTTAATATCCATGAGAATAAACAAGTCTCTGTTACTTCTTATTTAGTTGTGATCCCACCACACACACACATACATACATGCATGCAAATTTTTGTACAGTACAAGAAATCATTTCAACTTTTAACATTACTAGAACTCACAAGGAGATAATTTGCATGGTAGAGATTTAACAAAATATTTTCAACTTTAATGTGAATCTTAACAAAATTTTGTGGAAATAAATTTCTAGTAACAGAAACCATAAAACACTTTCTAAAATTGATAATATAAAGAATCAGGATTTTTCAAAACAAGAATTAAATATCTTTATTTATGCAATCAAATTAAATATTTTTATTCATACAGTCAAAACAGATATTATTTATAACCAAATTCATAAAACTCTATAACAAAAAATATGAATCTGTAGCAGTCCAAAAGTAAGTACACTCTACATATATATGATACAATTTTATTTTTGGCAACAGAGTTTGAATGCTGTAGATTTTGGTAATAAATGATACTTGATAATATCTGTTTTAATTGTATAATATGTTGTTAAAAATAATAAAGTACTAGTAATTTTGTTATCGAAGAAAATTGATTTTTTATTAAAAAGTAATTGTGGGAGGTGTTCAGGCTCATATAAAAAGTCATACAGCTCATTCGACTGGGACTGTGAAATACACCAAGTACATCTTTGCAGAAGGATACCCCCACACACAATGAGCATTCTAGATATGAGACTAAACAATCTGACGGTGAGACTCCAGTCCTCAGAAATTTGGGGAATTTGGAGTACCCCTTTCATGTCATTGCTCCCAGGTTCACTCTGACCCCCTGGAGTGGAAGCACCTGAAAGGGTCCTATCTAAGGATCAAATAGAACTGTTTGGCATTGAAACTGTGTACAAGCAATTGACTTATATTAAATTGAATTGTTAGAAATAGAACTGTTTGATCATTTAACTGTATGTAAACAACTGACAAATGTTTAATTGAATTGTTAGTGATACATAGCAATACTTAGAACCATTCAACTGTGAGGCAAATGCATGAATAGTGTTGAATGGAATAATTAGTGTTAAATAGCAATAATTCAAACCACTTCACTGTGTGCAAACAGATGATTAATATTGAATAGAATTATGAGTGTTAGCAATAATTGAAACCATTTAACTGTGTGCAAACAATAGCAATACCAGAGTGCAAACAAATTAGTTCTAACTCATTTAAAAATAAAATTACCAACAAACTATCCACTTACAAATCATATATATATCTATTTAACTGTGTGCAAACAAACAATTTATAATCAATAGAAATATTTTGGAATTTGCAAATGTGGCAGTCAATAATTGCTCAAATGCCATTGGCTTATTTCAAAGTTGGACCATTACTGTCCCTTTATGGGTATAAAAGTGAGTGGCCTGAGCCAATCAGCCTCTTTTTTTCAGTTTTGGTTCAGTCCAGAAGCAGTCTAGAATGGATTTAGTGGCCAGTTTGTCAGGCAGCGTTTTGACCATTCTGCCAATACTTGAACATTCAGTTAGGTCGAAAATCTAGATACTTTCTTTTAGACTCCGCCATCCCAAAAAAATGGAGTAAAAGTTCTAGAGAAGCCAAGTGTGGGTAT
Organism: Sepioteuthis lessoniana; assembly: GCA_963585895.1. Classification (NCBI taxonomy): domain Eukaryota; kingdom Metazoa; phylum Mollusca; class Cephalopoda; order Myopsida; family Loliginidae; genus Sepioteuthis; species Sepioteuthis lessoniana. Next base: position 44,497,415 of record OY757913.1, read on the forward strand.
TTTCTCTGCAGAAAAAAGATTACACACCACATCTCACTCTGAAAAAGTTGGTTTTGGATGACATTTTGGAGAAGAAGGATTGTGGAAGAAAAAAATTTGGATTCCTCTGAGGACCAGCCTACAGAATTGTCAAAAAAAAAGAGAAAAGGAAATATTCAACACCAGATACAGAGTTTTTGTTCCTGGCTGAAGGTAGACTATCTGTAGTTTGAAACAAACCAGAAAATAAAAAGGAAAGAACTTTAAATTTGAATATGAAGTGTGGGTATTTCGTTGATAAACTGTTTCATATTACTTCTTGTTTTGTAACTGTCCAATGGTGAGTAAGTCTTTTACTTGTTCCAATTCTACTCTTCATATACTTTATGTTATTTTACTCTATTGTATTATCTTTATTTTGTGTTTGTTTTTATTTGTGTTTAAGTTAGGGTCAAGTACATAACTCTACCTGCATAGTGAAATATATGCAATGTGGTCATAGAATTGTTTTGTAAAATTTATTTCTTTGGGAATAAATTCATTATAGTGGAAAAAAGTTATTTTGTCTCAATATTACAAAAAGTAAATCCAATAAAATACCAGTTTAACCTAAAATGGTTGTTGTACCTGTTAGGGTCCCATCTATGGATCAAATAGATCTGTTGAAAAACTATTTGTATTCAATAGAACAATGTACAAAAATAAAACTTATGAAATAACTACACAAAAAAGTAAATGTGTATGTATAATAAATGTGATTCCCTAACTTTTAGGCAAAAAATAACCCTAAACTGGTTGAAAAGCCATTAAAATCAATCACTACCTATGTCCTATAATCTTATTTATCAACCCCTTCGCTCGGGCAGGATATGACACGAGGTCAATTTTTAAGCGGAGTTTAACAGGTTTTAATTCAGAGTTTTCCTTCTCCTAGACTAGTTGTCTCACCAAGGCTGAAGAACCCAGTCTGCCCTACTATTTACCCATAGCTGGAGGGAGAATAATTGGATTCATACCTTTCCCAAGGATATTAGTGCTATGTGAAATGCAATCAGTTTCGTCTGGGATTTGAACTGGAGTCGCCGTGTCCATTTCCTATGTCAATAACTATTACACCACGGGCACCTCCACCTATGTCCTATAATAGTTGTTACATTTTGCTGATAAATTTCATACTCTTAACATAACATTATTTTGGGACAAAGTTTCTGGAGTATGTCCCCTCTAGAATCTACCCTATTAGATTTAAAGGGTTAGATTCAGTGTTTATCTCTGATGCCTAAGCTATCCAATAAAAGAAAGTGCCCCCCCCTTTTTTTTGGTTACTGCTTTAAAATTTCTTGAGTACTTACAAAATAATCTTTTTTCCTTTTTTTTATCCGTGACATTTACTGAAACTTAGCAAAAAAGATAAATTAGATGTGGTAATAAAATGTCAGATGCATTTTTAGAAATGTAAATCAATTAATACTAATATAAATTGAAATGCATACTTAGAGTTGCAATTTTATTTTACAGTAGTATATATTTACACACATACACTTATAAACACACACACATATACAAATATTTATATATACGTGCATGTGTATGTGTATGCATAGAGATAAGTATGTATTTACCCAACTGCTCTGGCATGAGCAGGTTGTGACACAAGGTCAGTTCTTTTATGTGGAGTAGATACACACACACACACACACACACACACACACAAACACACACACACACACACACACACACACACACACACACACATAAAGAGTAAGAGATGCATTAACACATGAGTGCATATGTATATTGAAAATAATCTATCTATCTATCTATCTATCTATCTATCTAGATAGATAGATAGATAGATAGATAGAAGTGATGATACAGTTTGCTGTATCCAGTGTTAAGTATTAGTGGAAGAACATATGCAGATCTAATATATATATATATATATATATATATATATATATATATATATATATATATATATAGTGTGTGTGTGTGTGTGTGTGTGTGTGTGTGTGTGTGTGTGTGTGTGTGTGTGAGTGTGTATGTGTGTGTGTGTGTGTGAGTGAGTGAGAATATACATGAAATCTAAAGTAAAATTACATTGTCAAAATGAAAACCTGTACTAATGGCATTCTAACAATTCATTACTTGAGTGAAATTCATTTTACTTATATCAGCATGTTTTAGGCATATGGTGATTTTGTCTTTGGATTAAACCCTCCTTGCTGACCCTTGAACTTAACATAAGTGGTTGAGCCACTTTTATTTGGTAATAGAAGTAACATTAGTAAACACTCACTGAAAACATTTGGTAAATAAAACTCTGCTTTTAACTTTTAAAAATCATTATAAACTAGGGAAATGAAAAAACAAAAATCTATAAAATTTCATTAAGCTGCTGACAAAGCAATTTCAGTTGGATAAGGAAATGAATTTAAAATTAAAAAAATAATAAATAAACAACAGAAAACATCATTTTAAAGATTGGAAAGTGTATTGACTATTTAAGAAATTTGAATAATTTTTGTGAGTATACAAGATTTGAATTTGGTTCAAAGATTATTTTAATTTGTGCAATTAAAAGAAGGATTTTTTTCTCTTAAAAAGATTTGTCTTGGATTTTTTTTTATTTTAAAATCAAAAGTATGGTAGAGATAATCATAAAATTAATTTTGTTTATTTTGTGACCTTTACATTTTGTAAAATTTTAAAGTTCTGATCATTATCATCATCACATTTCATCCTTTTGGCTGAAGCTGGAGAATACGCTGACTGTATCCCCAAAGTAGGGTTAAACCCTCCCCAAAGGGGTGTTCTTAGTATGACACTAAACTGTGTCTGATAATGTGGCTCCAGTTCTGGGGATCTGAAGAGTGTGGCATTCCTCTTCATTGCCATAGCTCTCACATCCTCTCTGACCAAATGTGGAAGTAGATATGCTTAAAAATTATTTATATTCAACAGGACTGTGTCCAAAAAAAATCTTCTCAAGAAACAACTGCACAAAAAATGTATATATGAACACATAATGAATGCAATTTCCAAACGTCTAGGTTTAAAATAACTCTAGAAGGGTTGACATGTCATTAAAGTCAATCAATTATTCTTTCAACATTGAATTTCCATCAGATGACTCTCCAACCATCATAAGATGTATGCCACATCTGGTGACTTAAAAACTATATAATAAATGTATAAAAAGTGTAGTTCTTTCTTTAACTGTTTATACTACTACTACTAAGAGTATAGTATCTGTATGCCATGCCTAAAACCAAAGTGCACAAAAGTTCAACCAAACCATCAGATACAGTTTAGTATCGCACCCAGGACACACCCCCTTTTCATTGAGGGGATCTTACTTCTCTGCAAGGGATACAATTAGTGTGTTACACAACAGATTGGTGAGATCTATTTTTGACATGTCGTGAAGCATTCAAATTAGGTCCTGAGCCATTAAACCTGTGGAAAAGCAAAACAAGTCAATTAGTATAATTGAAAGTTATTGTTACAGGGTTGGCCTAGGGTGATATTGATCCCTCAGACTTGTAGAAATGAGTGAAGTAGCACAGGGAAGGCAAAGATGACAAACACAAGTAAGTTTTATTTTGGCAAGAAATACAAGAAAAGAAATTTGTGTGAAATTCCTGTTTATGTTGAAAGTTTATACTCAAATGTCTAATAATTTTTGGTGAGAGCAAGTCTAGGTGATCCTTGGATAGATTGTTAGTGCAGCTATATGGCTAGGTAGCTTGCAGATGGGTAGAGAATTAAACATGTCAGATTGTAGAAGCAGATTAGTTGATGCCCCAGCAGTTGATTCAGCAGTTAACTTGGGTTTGGTCAGTGTTTGTTATGAGCAAGTTGATGAAGTCATCGTCAGTCAGAGTAGTGCCATTCACTCATGGACTGATGTCATGAGGCAAGTGATTTATAAGCCAGGTAATATGGTTCAAATTGCTTGGTATTGCTGCTCTGCTGGTGAAGTCATCAGTGTTCTGAGCAGTGTTGTCCAATCATGAACCAGTCTGTTCACTGCATCTAGCTGGCTGGCTGGCTGGCTTGCTAGGTGGTAAGGCTGCTTATATGTCATCTTTCTTGTTGTGTTATCTTTCTTGTTGTGTTGGTCAGGGTTGTAGTTGACTTACTCCGAAAAGGGCAGTAGTGATAAGTAAAGACATGTGCCCTTATAAGGGCAGTAGTAGGAAGTAAGACCATTGCCCTGATAAGGACAGTTTGTGTTAGTGGAAAGAGGAATGCCCAAAAAAGGACAGTAGGTGTAGTGGGTAGGTATGATCATCTGGAAGCAGGATGCAAGAACAGCTGGAACAGTGCCACACTCAGATCCTTTTTACTGAGGCCTGGCAAGACCCAAATGGTTTTAGCTGCAGTTTATCTGTTTATAATAAAACAGAGTTACAACAGGGCAGAGCTTTTTTCTGAACCTCCGGTTAAGAATAAGAACAGAAGTAGCTTAAGGTTATGATACTATAGAACCCAAGGTCAAATGAAAGCCTAGCTCTGAGTGGATAGTTTCTATCAGGTGTCCAAAATGATCCAAGTAGTTAGAGATAAATCATTCAGTAAGTGAGAAATGCTCAACTCAACTGAAAGGCTCCATCTCTTCTCTTATCACTAACTCCCCATTTAGTTGAATGGGTGATGGGAAAAGAAAAGTTGCCAAGAAATGAAAAAAATATGTGCCCATGAAAATGTGGTCGCATTGTTATTTCATTATCCCAGTAGAGAAGAACTTAGAACAAAAAGAGATGATGACAGAAGACAACCAACAGGAACAAAGATGACAACAGGAAAGTGGTGACAAAGATAGAGACATGAGGTGACTGGCATGACAATCAAAGAATGAATTAAAGTGAAGAGATGGGTACTGGCCGATCAGCCAAGTAATATACTGTGGCATGATGGGTGGCATTCGTTTCTGTGGCTGTGGGTGAGTGCCAGTCAGAGGATTGCTTTGTCTGTTTTGGTGCAAAACCCACACAAAGAGCTTGCATGTGCGATTTCCAATGAGCCCGGAAGAAGACAAGGAAAGACAAAGTCCCAGGGCAGTCAACAGAAGCCGGAAAAAAGCAACAGTCAAAGAAAGGCAGCTGCTGAGCAAGGAACTAGGATCTGTGGACCCAAAGGCCGAGTCACCCAACATGAGAGGATGAGTCAGTATTCCCGGTGGCTGTGCAGGAATTTTGCCCAGATACACACTCACGATAGCCAGATGCACAGAAAACCACAGAAAAGTGCCCAAACTTCTCCCTTCTTGTGCTTAGGGCTAACCCAAGTTCGTGCTTGTTTGTTCTTTTTTCTTCCACTCTCAGTTGTGTATGTTATATCTTGTGTGTTTGTAAAGCAATGTGAAATGTCCCCGGCTGGAGAGGAGAGAAACCACAAGATGATCGGATGGCAATGAACTGGTTTAAGAGGTTGAGATAGTGGGGACCAGCCAGTGGGCATATTGTCACAATACCCTGAATGTTTATATGATATTACCCCTGAATATGTAGCATATGACTTGGAAAGATTACATAACAAGCATATTCTGCCAATGGGGTGTAATTCATTTTTGAGGCAATATGAAATTTATATCCTTCAAAATAATTAATGTTTTTGTCTGCATATTTCATATCTTAGAGTTATTAAAATAACTAAGATTACAATACTTTGATCCTTGGCAGCATATACCAGTACTACACTCTGACCATAAGAAGAAATGCCAATCTTTATATGAATAATAATCCTGTCATTTTGTTAATCAAAATTATATTTGAACATAAGAACAGACAAACTCTTTCATTATGGAAAAAAAAAATCAGTGACATAAGTCCAAATTCTGGACGTAGTTGTTTGTGTTTCATTTTGTACTAATGCCCCTGGGAGAGATATAAACCTATCTGTTCTCCCTATGGGTAAATAGTTGGGCAGACTAAGTTCTTTAGCCTTGCTTGGATAACCAGTCTAGGAGAAGGAAAACTTTGAACAAGTTGTGCTCAGCTTAAAATTTGACCTGATGTCACAACAAAGTTTTGCAGCTGTGGTAAAATATACAAAGGCAAGACAGGTCACCCACTAAAAGTAAAGCTAGAAGAACATTAAAAAGGTTAGATAAAAGAAAATCTGAATATGAGCGTAAGTAAAAAAATCATACATAATAGTAGTAATCCTAGTCAAGTAAGAACATTAGGTTTATAAGTCCCCAAAATTCACTTTAATCTGTCCCACAGGACACATAGCATAACGGTTATAGGCATTGGTTCCCTAAGCTTCTAAGGAGACAATCATCTAGTGGTTGCAGGTTCAGTCCTGACTACAGGTGAGTAACAATACAGGAATACTTAGCACATGTACCTGGTTATAGCTAATGGAATCAGAACAGGCGACCCCCGTGAATTCAATAAAGTTTAAAGTTCCATGTAGATTCCTGAGTTCGACAAACACCTGAAGAAGGCCATAGGACATATCAGCTGAAACATTGTGGATATAACAATAACAATAAAGATGAAGACAATAGTCCGAAAACCCTTAATGTTTTATCTTAACTCTTTAATTTTTGCTCTTTATTTTCATATACTTTCTTTCTCACACGTTTATCCCGTAGATAAACATCAGAAGGTTCTTTATAGTCATGTAATGGTTAACAAGCCGATGATAACATTTTGGTTTGGTCCTCACTGGGTGCCTCAGACTTATAACTTTGTGTCTCACCAAGCTTAGTATATACCTAGGCAAAACCTTAAATTTTATTCCATTCTGTTTACAATCTAATTTTCATGCTTGCATCCATTTGATTTTCTGAAAATTCTAAGACAATGGTGTTAGAGATTCACAACAAGAAATTAAGAATTGAAATTTTTTGGTCAATTCATATCCTTTGCCTGCTTCACATATCTATATTTATATATATAGTTACACTGCCATGAGCTGAATGTGACACAAGGTCAATTTTTAAGCAGAGTACAAATGGTTTTTGCCGGATATTGGCCTAGCGGTTAGAGTGTTCGCCAATGGCCCGGGAGACCTGGGTTCAATCCCAGTTCGAACCATGCCAAAGACTCAAAAAATGGTACTTGATACCTCCTTGCTTAACACTCAGCATTATAAGGTACGGATCAAGGGTAAAGTGGAGCAATCCAGGGAAAGGAGTAGTGCCCTTCCCAACACCTTGGGTGTAGTAGCTATCGAAAAGGGAGCCTTCAGGTTACCCTTGACTATGGTCGCCAACTTACTTACAACTGGTTTGAATTCAGAGATTTCCTTTTCCTAGACTGGTTGCCTTACTTAGACTAAAGAATTCAGTTTGCCTTATCATTTATTCCGAGTTGGGTGCATAACATGCCTTACTAAATGGCGTTAGTGCGAACAGCCTCAAGCAGGATTTCAACCGGGGTTACCAATTCCATGTCTTATGATGATAAACCATTACATGCCAACATTTATATAATGCTAATTCAACTTAATGACTAATTGTGAGCTTGATGACTTATAAAAGTAGCCTTGTCTCAGACTTAGCTTAATTCTGAACTCAGTACTCTTTTACTTGCTTTCTTTTTCTTAAGTACTGAGTGACTTCTAAAGGCTATCAAATGTAACAGACACTTGAGGATGACTGAAAAAGTGATCGACTAAAATATTGTATCAAAAAATAAAGTTGAAGACAAGAATAAAAAAAATGAATGATGAAATTTCTGCATCACGGAACTTTGAAAAACGTGCAAAGTTGGTTTGTTGTCTAACTTTACATATTTTAGCTAAAAATAAATGAATAGGTAAGGTTGTATATTTTTATATTCCTTAAAGAAAAAACACTTCTTTTACATTCCCAAGATATAATCTAACATTGTGGTAACTGAAAGTAGGGAAGAGTGAATGTAGTCACCCCAGACAGTGGCTTTTCTGCTAGTATATTACCATTCAAAAATAGCCACAGTAGAGAAATAAACAGATTAGTTGGTCATAGTACCAAAGTAGAAGCAGTCTATAAAAGGATGCTAAAAAACAGGAATCGGTACTCAACATTCTCATGTCAGTATTGGGAAAATACTTTTTACTGTCTTTACCTGTCATTTTTTATTATGTCTTAATAAGAAAAATCCCAGGTTACTCAATGTGTTGTGCATACACACACACATACATGCAAACACACACACACACACACACACACACACACACACACTCATACATACGTACATACATATGTGTATAGTATCATTTTTGAATTTGTCTTTTTCCAAGATACATAAAAATACAACTTCAATATATCAATGCAGACTTGCACACATGCAATCATATAAAAACATATCAAAGTATAAACACACAGACACAAACACATGTATATATACATATAGTTTTGTTCATTTATGAATACACCACTAACAGATTTTTTTTTGTAAAATGTTTCTTCTAAGGACATGCCCTCATGCAGTCATATAAAAATGAATATTTAAAACAAATACATACATACATACATACATACATACATACATATGAGGTGCCTTCAATAAGTTTCCAGACTTTTTTTGTACAGGTATTTAAAATTGTCATAGACTATTGAAAATTCAGAATGTTATTGCTATCCATCTTATAAGATGACTGACCAATTTTTATGATTTCAGGTTCAAACGAACAGCAACAGCAGGAATCCGAATACACCCTACTAAAGCCTGATTGGCACAGCTGGTGAATTTCAAAAATGCAATCTGGATGTGAGGACACTTTAGAAGAATGATATGCAATAAAATTGTGTTTTAAACTTGGAAAAAATACCACAGAAACGTATGGAACGCTTCAGACTGCTTTTCGACCATCTTGCATGGATCGAGCATCAGTTTTTGAGTGGCATAAGAGATTCAAGGAAGGCATGGAATCTGTGAGGGATGATGAGAGGTGTGGGAGGAGTAAGGAAGTCAATACACCAGAGTTGATAGGCTAAAGGCTTAGGGTTGAGGTTAGGATGTTGAGGCTTTAAGGGAGTTTAGGAAGAGATTCCATTGGAAGAGGCCAGCACTCTTCAAATCGAATCAATGGCATTTCCATCAGGACAATGCACCAGTCCACAACTCCATCCTTGTCACAGACTGTTTGACTAAAATGAGCATCAATACAGTTCCTTAGCCTCCCTATAGTCCAGACCTTGCTCCCTGTGACTTTTGGTTATTCCCTAAGCTCAGAGACTGTCGTTATGAGACAATTGAGGAGATGGAAGAGGCTGTGATGAAGGTCACTGACATGCTCACACAAGAGGACTTCCATGGGGCCTTTCAGAAGTTGTTGGAATGGTACAACAAGTGCATTGCAGCCGGAGGAGATTACTTTGAAGGGGACTAGAGTTTCATGTGTGTACTATCAATAAAAGTGCCCATATGAAAAAAGTCTGGAAACTTATCTAATGAGCCTTGTACATGCATACATACATTTTATTAAAAAGTAATTGCTTATAAGCCCAGAAAAGACTATATTTAAAAAATGCTCAATACTTGCATAGAACAAGTTTATAGGGCCAAATAAAATAACTGAATTTACACATACATATATACATGCACACACACACACATATGCACACATATATATATATATATATATTTGTATATATATATATATAAACGGATATTTACTATTTAATGAATAGCTGAGGTTATATATATATACATATATATAAATGAACCCTATTATCCCCCAAGCTATGGATTAAATAGTAACATTCTGTTTTTCTTCAAGAATGGCTTCAGTATTAAATAATCCATGCCATTGAACAAATAAACTAAAATTGATATGAGAAAGTCACCATAGTGTAGTGGTTATATGTGCAGGAGTACAACACTGGCGTAAGCAAATTTGAACTCCAGTCACACTATTATATTCACTTTCAGACTAAAACTCTGGGGAAAGGTATGAACTCTTATATCTTCCCTGCTATAGGTTGAATAGTAACACTACTGTTCTCAAATGAGAATGGATTTGGTATTGAATAATCCATGAAGATTGATATGCCATTAAATAAAGAAACCAAACCAAGCAAAAATCAACATATATATATATATATATATATATATATATATATAATAGATTTGACAAAAAATTTCTCACTGATAATATAGAACTAATCCTAAATAATAACTCTTTCCAATTTGACTACATAAGATACATCTAAACTCTAGGAACAGTTATGGGAACTAAAACGGCACCAACAAACATCACTCTAACCTAAGCACACTTAGTCAAAAGTCTATATGAAATCATAAATAAATAAAAAACAGCAACAATATAAAAACAGAATTTATTAGATCATAGAAAAGATACCTAGATGACTGTTTCATATTTTGAAAATGCCCAGAGGCCAATATTAACAATTTACATGAGTTATTCCAAAACCTACACCCTAAAATAGAATTCATCATGTAATGCAGCTTTAAAGAACTACCATTTTTAGACATCCTCATCAAAAACCAAAATGGCTAAATTATCACAGACATTTACCATGAACCCTCAGACACCCAACAATACTACCATTTCAAAAGTCATTACCCCCAAAACTACATAGACTCCATCCTTTAATCCCTAGCATGTACAATATGCACCATAGCCATTAAAAAAACCTCCAACAAACTCACCTGGAAAAATCACACATAAGCATCCACGAGAGAGGATATCTGGAAACACAAATAAACAAGGGATTTGAATTAGCAGAAAAATATGATTAAAAGAACAACAAACACCTGAAAACATAGCAATTAAGAACCCTTAGCAGATACTCAAAATATAGCCAAAACAAACCTGAACTATTCAAAGAATCTAGAATTACCAAAAAACAATGATAAGAATCAAAAACATAATAAATATAATAAAAATCAAACAACAACCAAAAGCAAATGATAACCAAAATACTTTTAAAAAAAACTAATCTTATCTAAATTTGGTGAACACACAATACATGGTGTCTCAAAATGAAAAATAAAAGATGTAGATTACGTAATATAATCATTAAAGGAAAATCCTATACCTTTGAAAACCACAAAACAAAATTCGTAATAAATGAAAATCTAAGCTGCAATTCAAAAAACATCATTAATTATTATCATTTAATTATTATTTAATTTAATTTATTATTATTTAATTATTTAATTTGATTTAATTTATTATTATTTTATTATTAACAAGTTAATGTTGTAACTATAAAATAGTATATGTAGGATCAACTTAGTCTCTGAGCAATAGAATTTCTTTGCATAAAAGCAACATAAAATTACCAAAAGATAGAAAACTCTATGGTTAAAAACACTTTCATGAATGCAGTAATGGAACCTTTAGAATAGTGTCAATATACCAAAATAATGACTACTCATTACTCCAAGTAAAAGAAAAAAATTTTAACCAACATTAAACAGAGTTTATGAAGTTAGGCTCATTTCAAACACACACAGAGAACTGAACTTCACACACAACTCACAACCACAAACATAAACACATAGACTTTCTTAAAATATATCTATATCACATACAACTCAGAGAGAAAAAAGAGAAAGCCGCAACGGGATGTAAATCGAATATGTATTCATACTTTCTCACTTACATTCAAATCAGAGGAAGAAGGTGAAAAAAAAAATCAACCAGATGTACATGTATGTATACAAATGTACACACACAAACACACAAAGTAAATGCTTATTAATATATATATATATATATATAAAAAGAAAAAACCTTAAATCAAAAAGAATCACACCCCTATCAATCTTCACTGTAAAAGCTGGAAGCAGAGATGACATTAGGCATTATTAGTTTCCTGAAGAGGACCACACAGTCCAAAACTCATGTGGAGCATAATTATATGAAATAAAAACCTAAAGTACCACATTCAAATTCATTTGTTGACCCATTCATTAAAAAACAATATGTATATATATATATATATATATATATATATGAATATATATAGTACTGTTCATAAATAAGCACACCCCAAGCATTTTTTTATAAAAAGTTAATTTTCTTAAACCAAAGATATCTGAATTTTATTATTTCTCATAGAACAATATCTAATTGAAATGTATATCATTAGGTATTATTTATTACCAAAATCTAAAGCAGTGAAACTCGGGAACTAAAAATATGAATATGTACAAAAATAAGTACACTACTTATATATATATTTATTGAGGGGTTTTTTTTTGTTTTTTTTTTACAGAGCTGTTACAATTTCCCGGAGATCATAAAGTCAAACAATTCTCTAATAGTTAAACTTGACTGAGTGCAGAATGAAAAAGTACTTAGTTTCTCAGGAGCAGCATATATAAATGCATCTAAGTAAGGGAGATAACAGTAACTCTCAACTATTTCAAATTAGTTTTTTTTTAATGCCATTATATATTAATATCAGTAATGATCATGATAAACCTTGTCCTTAATTTCATCAGTCTGTTCAACTGCTTGTAAAATCTATAATGAACAAAGACTCTTAGCAGGGCTTAGAATATTTGACAATTCTCTGCAGGGGTGTTCTGGGTAGAGCACTAAACTACATCTAGTGACAAGGCTCCAAGCTGTGGAGTGTAGAGTACCACTTCATTGACATTACTTTAATCACCACTTTGACCTGGAATGGTCGTTCCTGTTAGGGTCATATCTGTGGGTCAAATAGATGAGTTTAAGAATTATTCATATTTGATAGGACTGCACACAAAAAATCTCTTAAACAACTGCACAAAAAATGTAACTATGAACATACAATGAACCTGATTCCTTAACTTCAAGGCATAAAATAATCCTAGACTAGTTGAGATGCCATTAAAATATATCACTCAATGACATCAATATCTTTTAAGAAATTAGATGATATTTAGCTATTTGGGGTGGGGTTTTTTGGGGGGGTGCGGGAGTATTTTCTTTTTTTGTTTTTTTCTTAAGGAGATTTTTTTTTTATTCAGTCTATATTTAAAAATGTTTCATATTTTACATTTTTTAATTTCTGCCTTTGAACAAATAACATGGAAAATATTTGCTCCATATTAAAACAAATTTTTTTTTCTGATAATTTTTGTATAGTTAGGATGTAAGGTGGAGAGAGAGACAGTGCAGGGTCTTATAGAGATTTCTTCTTTTTTTTTTTTTTTGACAAAAAAGAGGGGTCTAGAAGTCTCCTATTCAGAAACCATCATGGCTTAGTTTCCATCATTTGTTTTCTTTTTATCAAAAACAAAAAGTCACTGCCATCTCTCTTTTATCTGTGGTTTTGTGTGTCTCTATTGTTCAAGCTTACATAACCTCCATTCATTCATCATTAAATCACAGAATACATGCCGTAGGGATCGACAGTGATGTAACAATATGTATTATTTTATATATCCATATAAATTTGTTATAAGTATAAGAAATGTTTATACATACAGGGGGTCATTCAAAAAGTTCTAAGCCTCACCCCAAAAGAAGAGCAAATCTGAACATTTTTGTGGTGGCAACACACTACCACTTATAAAACTAGAAAAACAAATTCAGATTTTTCCAGTTTTATAAGAAGTGGTAGTGTGTTGCCATAAGAAAAATATTTAGCAATTCTTCTTTCTGGGTAAGGCTTAGAACTTTTTGGACAAACCTCATCTAACAAGAATATTTGGTAGATAACATCAATCTTTGTTTCTATGGTGACTCATATGTTGTTTCAGCTTGGAAAAGATATTGTGCTGAAGTTATGTGTTATATTTTGGACCTCAGTTCTTTCTTTCATTTTTTTTTTAATACAAAGGGGTTTTCTTTCTTTTCTTCTGTTTCATAGAATTTGTTTTTAATGCAAAATTACACTTTTTTAACAAACTTTTCTAAACTGATTAAGGTTATTCCTTTCTTTATTTTGAATTGTTTTTTTCTTTTTCTTGAGGAAGTAAAATTTTGTGGAATGCTGAGTCTCATTTTCAATTTCTATTCTTGGAGAGTTTGCAAATATATTGTTACATAATAGATATATAGATAAAATGCATATATTATAGATATTTTGTTTGGTTTTATTGTTTAATGGCATATCAACTTTCTTGGGTTATTAAATGCCAAATCCATCCTTTTAGAAGGACAGTAGTGGTACTATTTAACCCATAGCTGAGGGGATAGGGGGTTCATACCTTTCCCAAGGGTACTTGTCCGAAAGTAAACATAATAGCCCGACTGGAGTTTGAACTAGCTTACTACGATTCTGCAGTCTAGCACTTTAACCATTACACCACGAGGACACCTCCCCAATACCAGCTCATTGGTCTAGTGGGTAGAGTGTTCGCCAGTGGTCCGTGAGACCTGGATTCAATCCCAGGTTGCGCCATATCAAAGACTTTAAAAATGGTACTTGATACCTCCTTGCTTAACACTCAACAATATAAGGTACGTATCAAGGGTAAAGTGGAGCAATCCATGGAAAGGAGTAGTGCCCTCCATTACACCTCAGTGTTGAAGCTATTAAAAAGGGAGCCTTCTGGTCGCCCTCAACTACGGTCGCCAACTTTACTTACTTACATATAAATATATTGTTACATAATAGATTGGTGAGATCTATTTTTGACACAAAGTGTAGCATTCAAATGAAGTTCTCAACTGTTAAATTAGTGAAAAAATGCAACCAATAAACCAGTTTGATTGATGGCTTTTGAACTTGTAGTCAATCTGAGATCATAGCTCTCACTGGATGGTTCAGTCAGATGACCAGAAGGGTTCTAGAGTTAAAATAAGTTAGTGTGGAACACTCAAACTGAATGGTTGAATTCTCCATCTTGCTCTCTAACTTCCTATTTAGACTGAGCAGGTAATGAAAGGAAAAGTTGCCGAGAAATGATTAAGTAAAATGTCCACATGAAGAGTTGTGGTTGCATTGTCATTCCTCTTCAATGAATTAGAACAAAGATGGCAACATGAAACAGACATAAGTGTGACACAAGACAGCCAGAGAAGAGATAAAGGGAAGGATAGAGAAGGGAGCTGACTTATTGTAGTATAAGACTAATTGTAGTATATTGCACCATGACTTCATCTCATAAAATTGTTGACATGGACTAAGAGAAGGATGAGGAAACAGGAGAGGTCAGATTTCACTTGGGTTCCGCTGCTCTTTCATGTCAGGGATGATCAGCCCAAATGGGTTCCTTATTTGATTAAAAATTGTGGAACATAAAGTTGATGGTGATACCAATCATCATTGGAGACCTTAAATAAGTCTCCAAGAACCTGTAGAAGAGAATAGATGAACTGGAGATCAAAGAAAAATTCATGACTATCCAGACAGCAGCATGGCTAAAATAAGATAGCAAACTTAGAAGAGTCCTTGGGGATTGGAGGAGACTTGCTGTCACTTAGATTTTAATGAAAGCCACCAGTTATTACAGATGCTAAAAAACTTGCAAAGAGGATAATAATAATTATTTGTTTGCACACAATTATATGATTTCAAGTATTCCTATTCAATATTGATATGCACACAATTATATGATTTCAAGTATTCCTATTCAATATTGATAATTTGCAAACATATCTATGTGCTCCATAGATAGGCCCCCAACAAGTACAACCACTCTGCATCAGAGAGGGCATGGGAGTAATGACAATGAAGAACTGGAGCCTCACCATTGGATGCTGTTTAATGTCATACTTAGGATACCCTTTTTTTGGAATGATCTTACCCCCTGCAAGGGATGCATTTGACATATTCGAAGTTCAGTCAACAGGGTAGAATTCTCGTCTAAATAGGAAAAGCAAAAAATGAAAAACATAAGATGTATGCTATGGTTACCAAGATCTACCAAAAGAACAAATCCTTTACCTATAAGTTTCATTACAGTCTATTGTTATAACTGTTTTAGTTTATAAGTACTTATTGTTTTTAATTTCTGATTATTGCTGATTTATAAAATATAAAATATACTTTATAGGTAAGGTTTCATTGGAAAAAAGTAAGTATTCATTGGAAAAACATAGTTTTTATATATATATATATATATATATATATATATAGGTTTCAGTTTCAGGCATCTATTTTGGTTCTTGGAACATGTCCCAAGCAGATAATGACTGTACTGAGACAGTTGAAAGTAATGAACAAGATGCATTAAAAGGGAAATAGAGGGAATTGTTCTTTTCCCAATTCATTCATCAGTATATAAGCTATGAGTATATATGAGTATATTGGTTAGAGAATCACTAATAAAGAATAACTTCAAAATAAAATCTTTTTAAAAATAAATGTTAAAGTCTTCCATCTTCAATCTATAGCAGAATAAAATATCTTATTCATATACATAACGGTTATTTACCCAGGTTGTCACAGTTTTGACACAAGTATACAAACATGGTATAACCAGTCGAGACCTTAACAATTCTCAAAACTAATTTCTCGACCATTAAACTATGGTGAGATTTTCTTTTCATGCATCTTTTGCTCTCTTGATACACACACACACACACACACACACACACACACACACACATATATATATCACATTTCCAGAAGATAATTCACAGATTAACACACTGGAAGATATGATAAAGTTTGTTTTTTTTAATTTGATTTGAGAAACAAGATATCATTATAAAATGCTAAAAAGCTAAAAGGCTATTTTAGCAGTCATTAAATTTGATGTTGCCCCACTTTTTATTTAGAGAATTTATATTACGAATAATTGAAAATTGATAAATAAGAAGTATTAGTCTATAAGCATTTAATAGTTATTTCCCTTTGATAAATTACAATGATCAGATGAGTGTGAATGAAGATCTCATACTATTATTACTGTGTTGCAAATGGGATGGGAAATTACTCTAATAGCATTTTAATACTATTATGCTAATAAAAGTTTCACTATAATGTTCCATTTTAGATGTTATAGTAACATGCATACAAAAATTGCATCTTGAATGATTAATTTTTTAACAAAGTCCAGGAAACTGGCCTATACGAATCATTACTATAAAAGTAATACCTTATTAAAATTAATAAAAATGATGTGACAATGTATGAAGCATGAGCCGAAGTAGCCAATTTAATAACCTTTTTATAATTATAGCAAATTAATTCAAGGGCTTTTTCTCCCTCCCCACCCCCACTTCATATTATTATTATCAGCAATTTTAAAATTAATATTCTTTGTAATTTTGAGAAGAATCATTATTCCAAGACTAATTTGGACTATTGAACATTTTCTTTCTATTGCTCTTTTTGATAATATTATGTTTCAACTAATTATTGTACAGTCTTCTTCAGGTGTACAATCTGTACCAAGAGAGAGGTACCTCTTTCTTTTGCCAATGCAAATCTAAATAGTTATTCACCACTCCACAAAGGTAGATTGTGACATATTCGCTTTTTAGTGTGGAGGAATTTGTATAAGCACCTAACACATGACTAAATGTCACATTTTATGGTAGGTTATCAAATAATAGACCAGTTCCTTTAGCCACTGCAGCAGATATCAAAGTCAACTCTTGCTCTTGCCCTACCCACCTTTAGTGCAATAGAGAGCTGCTGTCTGAGAGATAGATTCTTAGTCACTAGGTCCCCAGTCTATTTTTAGCCAGAATACAGAGACAGATTAAATTGTGGTGGAAAACCACCTGAATTAATAGGGGAAAAAAGGAAACTTACAAAAGCAAATGGTGTTAAACACACACACACACACATATATATATATATATATATATATGTCACCTGGTTGATAGATATATAGATAGAGAGATAGATAATCTGAATGAGTGAATCTAGCCAATATAATATATATATATATATAAATCTGCAATAGATAGATAATCTGAATGAGTGAATCTGACCTATATATATACATATATAGTTAATCTGAATGAGTGAATTTGGCCTATATATATATATATATATATATATATATATATATATATATATATATAAATGCTATCCTACTTATATATATATATATATATATATATATATATATATATAAGTAGGATAGCATAGACATAGAGTCAATAGTCCTTAGAAACTGTCAGTTTCTCACCCAAGTATTCCTCAGGCCTGATGAATGTAGAAGCAAGAAACTGACTGTTACCAAGCACCATTGACTATGTGTCTCTGCTATTCTAACTTAAATATATACACCCAGTCAATGATATTACAGGGGCCCAACAATATTTTTCAAACACTTTAGTATTCGAATTTCTGAGTATCATAGAGTGGCGAAATTCCTTCAATAGAATAGCATAAACATATAAAGACAATACCTGTAATAAAAATGGAAGAAAATCGATTAGGTAAGGAAAAATATTTAATTTTCATCATTTTTTACAAAACACATGCGACATTATTTTTTGGACATCGTTGAAAAACTGTTAATAGTCTGTAATATCACCTTTCTTCTCAATAACTTTTATCAATCTCTCTTCATAATGATCAAACATATGCACCATAACATCTCTACGTGTTTCTATTAGTTGTTTTTTGGCTCCTAGTATTCGTTCCCATAGTTGAGCCTCTTTCGTTATTTCAGGTCCATCATAGACAAGTTGCGCAAGCATTTCCCAAACATTTTCTATTAAATTTAGATCTGGGCTTCTTGCAGGCCATTCCCAAGTAGTCATATTCACTTTAGCCATCCATTCTTTCATGAGTTTTGACACATGGATGCTGCAATTGTCTTGCTGTAGAACGAAATCATTCCCCATCTCTCTTCTTATCCTTGGTTGGGCTTTCTCATCCAGCAACTGTTTGTAGCTTTCGCTGTTCTGTCGTCCTTTCAGCCACTCCAACCATATATTTCCATTAGCAAAGATCAAACCCCAAACCATAACTCCTCCTCCTCCCATCTGTTGTTTGTTCAGTACAACAGGCTCACCCCTTCTCGACCAAGTACACCATCCATCGGGCCTATCAAACTTGAAACGCTTCTCATCATTAAATATAACCTTCTTAAAGTCAACATGCTTTGTTAACCACCTTTTAGTACACTCCAGTCTTGCTCCTTTGTGTTTCTTTGTTAGTGTAATTTTTTTCTTAGCCTTTGCATACTTCAAACCAATCCTATGCAGCGTTCTTTATACTGTTCCGACGTTTACATCCAATTCACATTTCGTCGTAGGAGGGGTTGGTAAATAGGATCTCAGAAAGGATAGTATGATTATTCTGCTCCCAAATGTGATCTACAGTACCAGACTTTTCTATTTCTCCATAAGACATAGCTTTCCCATGACTGATTTTTCCCTTAAATCTCTATTTCTACATCAATATAATATGCAATTTTTTTTCTACAAGTTCTCTTATGAGAAACTAACTTTAATAAGAAGTTTGCATATTTTGTGTCTAGTTTTATTTCAATTTAAAGTTATTTTTGTTGAATTAGTGTATACTGAAGTATTTCTTTCTAACCCACAACAAAAAAAACTATCATTTCTGAGTTTTCACATTTGTATAACTATTGCGTGATTATTCTGCAATAGATACATACATGTAAATATATGATAGTTCTCTTTTTATCATTCAGGGTTTTGGACTATTGTCTTCATCTTTATTGTTATATTCACAATGTTTCAGTTGATATGTCCTCTGGCCTTCTTCAGGTATTTCTTCAAACATCTTCAAAGAAATGGCATTAGGATCTACATCACTAAAGCTATCAATGTGGCTTAGATATGTAGATGACATTCATTCTCTGGCCTCATCAGGAAGATGTTCCAACATTACTTGATTACCTGAACTCAATCCGACCATCTGTACAGTTCACTTTGGAGAAAGAACAAAGTAATAAATTACCCTTCCTTGATGTATTAGTAACACGCACTGAGCAAGGATTCAGGTCATTGTTGTATAATAAGCCTACCTTCACTAGACAGTACCTCAATTTCAACTCCCATCATCCATACAATGTGAAAAAAGGAATTATCTATTGTGTTAATTAAGATAAATAAGGTCCAGGCAAGAATAGGATAAATATATATTTTACTTTAGAGTTAACACGTGCGACTTGTCTCGAAGAGATCCCTCTAAAATGTGGTCAACCCTCCTTTTCCTCCTTCCTCTCCTCACAGCTCTCTCTTCCTCCAGGGGGAGATAATTGCTCGTCCCGTAAGCCAAGATAGGATGTTAACATATTGCCTACAACATCAAGCAAAAGCCATTAGTAGCAAGATTGATGCATATCAAGAAGAAATTATCAATTTAAGACATAATCTCCATCACAACAACTACCCAGAGAGCTTAATATAGTCTCCCAGAAATCAGGAGAAAACAAGAGAGAACAATATCCGAAAACTCACCACAGTCAAAGGCCAAGCCAAAAGGATTCAAAAGATATGTAGTCCATATGACATCAAGACAAAATTCGCAAGTGGCTTGACTCTCCAGAGGTATTGTTATATAGCCACATAATGGGAAGAATGAAGAAACCATAACACTTGGTTTACAAAAAATATAACTCTCTCAACTTTATTTCTCAAAAGGGTCTGAAGTTGACTGTAAGTGTGAGAGTGAGACATGGAGAGAGAGACACACAGAGGACTCAGTTGGCGAAGGACTCAGACTCTAAGGAGAACTGCTTTATTGACACTTAACTTATTAACCACACTGTGCTTCCATATTCAGGGCCCCACTTGGCACTTTCTCTGCTTCTCAGCCATGGTGGTGGGGATGTTTGCCAGCCACTCGCTAGCCACTGTCCAAACCTCTTGACTGCTTGACTATATATCCGAGACTGAGATTGACTGTTACTCTGTAGGTACCTACACATATGATTTCACAATGCCTATGTGTTTCCAGTTGTCAACCCATATAACCCACTTCCACCTGTCAACTCTCATGAGCTGCTTACACCCACATCTTGCTGTCTTCATGTTTACATAGCTAGAACATGATGGTCAATACAAAGCCCCAAACATAATTCAACATGACCAAGAACTGTGTGTACTCCATCCTTTGCATTTGTGGTAAAGAAGAGACATGCTGCCCTTCCAAAAGAAAGACTCGAAAAACATTGAAAAGCTGTAGTATGAGGTGGAATTGAAAAGTCGGATATGGTGGACCATACATGGAAAGAAAAGAGAAACCATCTGCCCTTATGGGATGAAGTTAAAATAATTGATTGAGAAGAACATTGGAGAATTAGACACCTGTTGAGTAGACTAAGTATAGAGATTAATATAATATGGGAACCAATCATCAAAAAGGTTAGATAAAAAAAATTGTAATATGAGCTCAGGTAAAAAAATCATACATAATAGCATTAATTCATAGTGATGTAAGAACATTAAGTTTATAAGTCCCAAAAATTCACTCTGAACTGTCCAACAGGACACATAGTGTTATAGTCATAGGCGTTGGTTCCCTAAGCTCCTAAAGAGACAATCATCTCGAGGTTGCAGGTTCAATCCCAACTGCAGGAATACATAACACTTATACCAGATTGTGGTTAACTGAATCAGAGCAAGTGGCCTCCGTGGATTAAATAAAGAACATGGTTTGAAGTTCTTTGTAGGCTCCTGAGTTCAACAAGAAATACCTGAAGAAGGTCAGAGGACATACAGGCCAAAATGTTGATAGATAGATAGATAGATAGATAGATATAAAAAGTGATATATATATATATATATATATATATATATAGAAGGTCTGTTCAAAAAGTTTCAGAACTGAAGCTGTATTTACCAAAATAGAAATGAACAAAAAATGAAGCATTAATTTCCTTGAAAATAGTCCCCTTAGCATTTAACACATTTATTCCAATGAATTTTTCATTGGTCAAAAGTATATGGGAAACTTCACATGAAGCTAGGTCTGGTGCATATCGATGGAGTTGCACAATCCTATTTTGTGTTTAAAACTACTTGTTCAAAAAATATCAAGACTGGCTTCATATTCTTTTTCATATTGAAATGACTCACACAAAGTCTAGACATCTAGAAAGTATCTCTTTATGGTATAAATTGTTCAAGTGTTCACATGTTTTCTTTTTGATTTAAAATTTAAAAAAAGCAAAAGAATTTAAAACTTCAGTCTCGATACTTTTTGATCACACTTTATAAATGATAGATAGATAGATAGATAGATAAGAACAGTGAGATGCAAATTGAATAAAAAGTTAAAGATTTAATCAAAAATTGACCTACATATCAATTCCATATGCAGGAATCGATAAAAGAATGTCATTTATGAATTTGTCTCTTAGCCGACCAGCAAAGACTTGTATCAGTTTTATACAGAACACAGAATATAACCTAGAAGACCTTCCAGGAGTGATGGATGATAGGGATGGATGGCAAGAGAGAGTCAGGGCACTCCATGCTGTCAGTGTGATGTGATGATAATGATGATGATGATGATATATTAAGTATTACTTGCCTTATAGATGCACATTGTTGCTAAGTTTTTTAAATAATTTTATCTTTCATTAGAAATTATTTATATACGATTATAATTAATATCAAAAGGAAAAATCTTTCAAAGCTGACAACTTAACAATAGGTTTAAATTTAAAATAGTTCATTTTTATATATCTAAATGAATTTGCTTAAATGGATATCTATTGACTTCATATATCAAATATTCTCAATTAGCTTATCTGTTAACTTGTCCAATGTTGCACTGGCATGAATCCCATCTTTTGTGTAAGATTATTGATTTTAATGCAAAATTGATTATGGAAGAATGTCTCCATGCATGGTTATGTGTCTTTTAAAGGTGACATATAAATCCTGGTTGGAAAAAGCTCACTTATAAAGGATGGATACAGGCATGTCAGACATAGTGTTCTTTTCAATTTTTCAAAATCCTGCTTTGAAAATCAAAGCTTGAATAAGGATTTATGTGGATATAATTTCCCTCGTTTTATTTCAAGCTAGATGACCAATGAATTCATTAGGACTATGATGATAATAATGATGCTTCTCTTAAGGAAGGAGTGAAGGATTCTAATTAGCGTTTTAAAGTTATCTCCACTATAGCAAGAATTTAGATGATTAAAAAATGATGTTTATTGTAAATGCAGACCTGACAAAATTATTAGTCAATAACAAACTGGACAGGAAATTATTTTATTCTCAAAACTAGAGCATTTTAAGTGTATTGTCTGAATAAAAATCTTGCTCTGATGTGCTGTTTTCATTACATTACTATTTCATACATACATACATACATACATACATACATACATACATAGAGCAGTTCTGAAGCAGTAGTGTTGAGCACTTTTTCTTGCAAACTTTTCACATTTTCATTTGTCTTTTTATATTAAGTCTCTCTTTCTTTCTATCCCTCTCTCTCTCTCTCTCTCTCTCTCTCTCTCACTCTCTCTCTGTATATATATATATATATATATATATATGTGTGTGTGTGTGTGTGTGTGTGTGTGTGTGTGTGTGTGTGTGGTAATTAAATAGTTTGCTATATTTGTAAAAAAAAAAGAGTTCTTGAAATTGGGGAAAAAGCATATATACATCTAATTCAGAATAGTGTAGACACAGAGTCAGTGGCATTTGGTGATTGTCAGTTTCTCATCCATGTGTTCCTTAAACCAAGTCTGAAACTGATTATCATCAAGTGCCATTAACTGTGTCTATGTTATCTTAAATTATATATATACAAACATAATGAGAATTTTAAGTATATATAGATTGATACTCTTTTTTTTTTTTTCATTTAGTTATTTTTTACAAAATCCACTTTATGTAAAATACAAGAAATATTTTTGAGAGCAGCAATGTAATGTTTCTTTATGGCAATATTCCATAATGATCATATCTACTTCCTGATTTTCAAAATTTAGGAACAACCATCTTAATATTTGTTACTTTGGCCTTTAACAGCTTCATAACTCAAGATCTGTGTAATTCTTTATACTTTCTTATTAAAAGTAATTAATCTTTATTAAATTCCTTATTTGATTGGAAAGAGAGTCTGATTAAAATTAATTCTTGTACCTGAGAGAGGAAGATACAAATACTAATTCTCAAATACATGTTCTGAGGATGATGTAAACAAACAAAAAAATATGGAATGGTCTATTATTATTAGCACAGAAAATATATTCAGTGAAATAAGTTTAAATTGCCGGTGAAACTGTTTATGTTCACTTTGCACTTATGACCTTCTAAGAGCATGAATATGCTTCTTTTTACACTCTCACCCATCAACATATCTTGATAACAACTCTTATTACTACCATGGCAAGATGGTTGGTGTGGAAGAGAGTAACTGAGTGAGTACTTGAATAAATCAGTCTCTAATAACTACCAAGTAGTATGTGCAAAAAAGGCTGTTACTCTCATGATTAACCTTGACAAGACCCAATAAAACAAATATGGGAATCAAATATACTTTTTGTGAATTAAATATAGGCAACATATATATATCTTTTTTGTTTTCCAGAGAAATAGATAAAATCATTTTTAGATGCATTTTTCAAAATGGAAGAAGACATAAGGCTTTATTACTATCAATTATTACCACTATACTTAGTCATAACATTTAACACTCACACACATACACATATGTACATGTATGTGTGTCTATATGTATATATGTGTCTGTATATATATATATATATATATATATATATATATATATATATATATATATATATATCTGTATTAAAGTATGTATGATTATATGTTTATTAAATTATGCATAAAAATGTGTGTGTGTGTGTGTGTGTGTGTGTGTGTGTGTGTGTGTGTGTGTGTGTGTGTGTGTGTGTGTGTGTGTGTGTGTGTGTATTAAGTATTTATGTATAAAACATTTATGTATGAGTACGAATATGTGCATGTATATATATATGAATATGCATATATATATATATACATATATATATATATATAAGGTAGGAAAAGTTCTTGCAAGATTTAGTAATAAAACCAAACTATTTTGGCTATACAATCAAAATTAATCATGGTAGCCAGAAATAAAAGAGTTCAAATAAACACTCCACTTAAATCTAAGTATATTTTAGTTAAATCAATGAAAGACACTGAGTGTAATGCCTTGTAGCATTTTTCAGCAAGTTTATTTTCTATTTTCTACTGTTTTAAAGTCACGTCTTCAATGTTTAAAGTCATTTCTTGTCTTTGGCATCCAGACAAAGTGAAAAAGAGAGGGAGAATGAAAACACTTCTAATTTACTTAAATCTTAACTAGAACATTATTTTAATCAATAGTTTGACTCTTACCAGTGAAGGATCTCAGGAAGTGAGAAAAAAAAAGGAAAAAGAAATATTTACAGAAAGAAAAGAAAAAAATTAAATATTGAAACTGTGATACTAAACTGTGGCACCACTGAAATATAGTGCTGTCCTCAAAAGTGAAAATTAAATAAAAAAGGAACGGAAATATGTAATCAAGGATTAAGAATCAATAGTTAAATAGAATTAAAGTCTTTGAAATAAAGTAATTGTATGTTTTGTTATGCAAAGAAAAAAGAAACAAGGGGAGAGAATAAAGATTTTAAAAAATTTTAAAGTAAGGAAAATAATAAAAGAAACACAAAATTAAAGGAGGAGTAGGTGTAAAATAAAGCAAAAAAATAATATAAGAAGAGTGTTTCAGCAAAAATATATTGAACAAAGTTAAAGAAATTCAAGTATAGTTAATGTACATAAACAAAATAGAAGAAATAAAAGGAGGTAAAAAGGAAGGAAGTGGGGGAGTGGAAGGTTACTAAAAAGGTAACTTATCATTCTTAATTCTTGGAGACTTTAATTTATTCTCCATCCCACTCCCCAGTTCTCTAATTACAAAATAGAGTAATAGAAGAAGAAAAAAAATGTTCCACAGAAAAGTGCATATGAACTAGGCACTATTTTATTTTTTTATGTTTATCAAAATAAGTTTGAGATAAAAAGGATAATTACTTCAAAAGCCAATTAATAACAGTTTGCTTGAGAAATTAAAAAAACAAGTCAATTTATAATAGCAACATACATGGACAGCTTGCAGAATAATGGTTTGCTTGAGAAATAATTTATAATAGAAAAACATTTGCAAATAAAATTAAGTAACAGAAACCAACTGAGTAGAATGACAAAAACCTTTTTGGTTTCTTTTTTCACATTCAAAAATATAATAACAGATTGTATGATATTATAAAATTGTCAGATCTAAATTACTGAGTAAAGTTGGTACTGATTGTTTTACTGAAAGAAAATGTAATATTCTGTATTTGAATGACTGTCAGTTTCAGTGTCAAGAAATTTCATTATCATGACTTATGTAGCATATCTTGGGTAAAAAGACCCTGGCAGAGCATATACTTCTCCAGGTCTACAGATGATTTTAAAATCAGAGTTTTCCTTCTCCTAAATTAGTTACCATATCAAGGTTAAAGAGCCCAGTCTGCCCTACTATTTATCCACAGCTGGAGAGAGAATAGTTGGATTCATACTTTTCCCAAGGGTATTAGCACTGTATGAAATGCAAACAGCTTCATCCAGGATTTGAACTTGGGTAGTTGAGTCCACTTTCTATAATGATTACCATAACACCACAAGCAACTCAGCAAAGAATTTACAGAGAACAAAAATATTCATAATCTATTTTGATTGCTAAGCTTATATGCTATTTTATGACCTCATTCTTTAAATGAAAAACCTTTTTACTAATCTTTTAAAGTAGCATAGTGATTCATAGGCTGATAGACTTCAAAAGTTTCAACAGCAACAAGTGCTACAATGAACATGAGTTATAGAAATGCATCTTTGACCAGTCTATTTTACTTTTGAAGTTATCAGCCATGCACCACCTCTTAAGAAGGAACTTCGCAGAGAGGGTGGCTGATGTAACACATTTCACTAGCTATTGTACATGGTAAATCTGTTGCTATTCATGAGGCCTTCTTATCAAAGCTGAATTTGAAAGTTGAAATTTTACAGAGGATGAGAATCAAGGGGTCTCTATAAACAGTTACCGCTTAGAATGAAGGATTTACTGTTTAAGCACTCACATTTGCCAGACTGAATTTTTCATTTGAAGCCAGATATTGATTGTAGACAAACTAGTCTTGAAAGTCATTACTGAGTAACGAATTCTATCCTCATTGAGTGCCCTATATAAATACATCACAATAAACTTTGCCATGTGTCATCATCTATACTCATGGGAAGGTAGATAAATATCACTGTCTCCAAAGGAAAAATGTCTATAATATAACAGGGTTTCCAGGAAGATATATTCTGATTTAATGGAAATGTGTTAGCTGTTGCATTGCAAGGTTTCAAACAAATTCCATGAAGACAAAGACAAGATGAAGAGATATGACAAGTTTGCATAAGGAAAAGGAAAAAGTCAGACAGGTGATCACAGAAAAATACTGATCACTTTTTATTGTTGTTGCAACCTCCCTTTAAACCATCTCAAAAACAGGGAGATGGGAAGTGGTATACTTGAATCAATGAAGGAAAGATCTATTGTTTGCTAATAACCCACCCCCAATAGGGATGCAATTTCACCTGCTCCAAAATTTAAATTGTTCCTTGTTGCTCTACCAGTTATTTACCGAGTGACTTTTTTCAGAAATCCGCAACTCTTTTGTAACTGTTTCTCTCACTTATTGTGAGAGTTCTGATACTTAACCTTTTGTTGTTTGTCAGACAGCTGGGTATCAGGTTCACTTGTTGTGGGAAGCAGCAACTTCATTTCACAGCATATACTCATGGTTTCAGCTCATCCATTTCTTATCCTTCTCTAGGTGTACAAGATATGTTAATATTACTGAAAAAGAGACCCCTTCCAAACTTTTTATTGTGCCTAAACATTTAAAGAAGGCCAAATGAGGGGAGATCCACATTATCAACAAAAAAAAAAACATCAACTCAGCAATCTGAACAACTCTTAGAATAAGAAGCTTAAAATTTATATTGAGCCAGTTGTAATTCACTGAAAAAGTAGTCTGTAATATTTTTTTATTGACATTAAGATTCCTAAACTGTATAAGGATGCTTGTCATGGAGATAGAATACATTTTACAATTATGAGCAAGAAGGAAACATTTGTTTAAGTTTTCTTTCTCCTTGATGGATGTAAACTGATACGTTCACCTAAGATAAAATGATGGAAATCACTTTCACAGCAATTAAACTCCTTTAAAATGATAATAAAGTATACAGTACTGTATTGCTAAAAAATATGTATACCCTCCACCAAATTTATATAGATTTATTTTCCTTCTACACCAAAGATATCAGGATATATTTTTTTAATTTCTAGTGGACATTCTACAATCAAAATAGATATTATCAGGTATTACTTATTATTAAACTCTTGAATATGAGAATGCTGTAAACAAAATAGAATTGCAACTTCTTATTAACCAAAAATAAAATTTCATATATATATATATATAACTTAGAATAGCTTAGACATAAAGTCAGTGGTGCTTGGTAACAGTCAGTTTCTCATCAATGTGTTCATCAGATCAAGGATAGATACAGAGGTGAAAAACTGACAGTTACCAAGCAATACTGACTCTACATCTATACTATCCAAGGTTAAATATATATATTCTATCAACGATATTGTGTTCTCTTTATTTATAAATGTAGCAAACTATATCATCAATATCAAATATACATGTTGCAGTGACATGGTCAAGATATATATCCTCCCAAAACATTAATTTACAAATACACACACACACATATACACATGTATGCTCACACTTCACACACAGGTGTGCATGCATATATGTACAGATATATACAAATACATAATTAAACTTACACAAGCATATAAGCACAGAATGTAAAAACTCATATAAGCTTCACTTAATTTGGCACAATGCTTGAAGTGTGAGGCACCCAGGGGGAATTAAACTTACTAATAATTGTCAACAAGTCATCTCACTAAACATTGCATCTTATGAGTCATTCTACTCATGTATATGTACTCAGTTATTTAGAGGTGGGCTTAGTATAATGGTTATCATCAAAAGAAATGGAATTGGCAAGAACAGTTTACATTTCACTTCACATTAATGCCCTTGGAAAAGACATAATTCCCTCTGTTCTCTCCTCAGCTATGGGTAAATAGTATGGCTGATTGGGTTCTTTAGCCTTGGTAAAAGCAACCACTGTAGGAGAAGAAATACTCTAAATTCAAATCACTTGTACTTTGCTTAAAAATTGACCTAACATCACATCCTGCTCTTGGTAGAGAGGTTGGGTAAATACATACATCTACACAGTTATGTACACATTAAAACATAGTGATTCAAATTGATTATTTGTATTCAAATGCATATATATATATATATATATATACATGAATATATACAAACTCTTACACCTACATTAATGCATACGTATATTCATATATATATATATATATATATATATATATATATATATATCCATTTACTAGCAACCCAGTTGACTGGGGCTGTAAAATATACCAATTGTAATCTCTTTAGAGGGTTAAGACCCCCACTACAAGTGTCTTGGTTTTGACACTAAACTGTTCGATGGTGAGGTTCCACTCCTGAGCTTTGGGCAATGTGGAGTTCCTTTTCATTGGCATTACTACCAGGTCCACTTTGACCTACAGTGGTAGTACCCGATAGTATCCCATCTATAGGTCAAATAGAACCATTTGATCATTTAACTGTGAACAAACAAATGACTGATGATAAATTGAATTGTTAGAGTAACTTGAAACCATTTAACTGCATACAAATGAATGAGTAATGATGAATAGAATTGTTTGTGTTAAAAAACAATGTTTGATTGCAATTCTTGAAACTATTTAACTGTGTGCAAACAAATGAGCTATGGCTTGTTTAAAATGTTACCTAAAAACTATTAATTTATATATCATGTATATTTAATAAATATATATATATATATATATATATGAACAGGATTTAGCATTAAATAACCTACAATAGTTGATATACCATAAAGCCCAACCAACCAACCAACCAACCATTTACATGCATCCAAACATATCTTCACATCCATATATGCAAGCATATCTACAGGCATATAAAATTACTTGGACATATATATATATATATATATGTGTGTGTGTGTGTGTCTGTGTCTGTGAGTAGTTGGGCAGCAGTCTTTCATTTAAGCATGTTTGACTCAATAACAAAGACACATTTGTCTATATAATTTTATTAAGATCCTTTCAAGTTTCCTGATAAGTGTCTTAGTTTCATGTTCGGTGGAAGAATTTACAAAAATTGTCCTGGGTGCTTTCTAACCTTTCATAGTCCATCATCAGGGGTTGATTATGTGCTTCAGTATTTAGAGTGTTTATTTTTAACTACAATAAAGGAAAAATAAATACCCTAAATACTGAAGCATGTAATCGACCCATTATGATGAAAGATCCGAAACCGCTCAGGACAATTTTGATAAATTCATCCACCAATTCCAACCTGAAACCAAGACATTTATCAGAAAACTTGAAAGGATCTTAACAAAATTATATAGACAAAATGTGTCTTTATTATTTAATCAAACATGCTGATATATATATATATATATATATATATATATATATATATTCATTCTATGATTGTAGATTGTTTAGAAAACCACACCTGCTACGGGACCACCCAACAAGTACATAAGTTAGGATGGGTTGACATACAGACAAACCCCACTCCTGTTTCTTAATGCTTCTAACACCCAATATTTTGACCCCTTTGCCCTTGCCTGTGAATTTGAATAATTTGTATTATTATTTTTATTTTTATTTTATTTCTATTTATATTATTTATATTCTGCAACTTGGAGTAAAGCATGTAAAAAGTCATCTGATGAGACGGAGAGTAATATTCTCCTCCAAAATAAATTTATAATGATGACTTAACCAAGTTTGAGTTTCCATCAGATTACACTATATATATATATATATACGTGGTGCCTTCAGTAAGTTTTCAGACTTTTTTGTACAAGTATTTAGAATAGTTGTAGACTTTTGAAAATTTAGTATGTTATTGCTATACATCTTATGAGATGACTGACCAATTTTTATGATTTCAGCTTCAAATGAACAGCTGCAGTAGCAATTGGAATACACCCTACTAAAGCCTGATTGGCACAGCTGGTGAATTTCAAAAATGCAATCTGGACGTGAGGAAGAATGATATGCAATAAAATTCTGTTTTAAACTTGGGAAAAATTCCACAGAAACGTATGGAATGCTTCAGACTGCTTTTCGACCATCTTGCATGGATCGAGCATCAGTTTTTAAGTGGAATAAGAGATTCAAGGAAGGCAGGGAATCTGTAAGGGATGATGAGAGGTGTGGGAGGAGTAAGGAAGTCAATACACCAGAGTTGATAGGCCAAAGGCTTAGGGTTGGGGTTAGTATGTTGAGGTTTTAAGGGAGTTTAGGAAGAGATTCCATTGGAAGAGGCCAGTACTCTTCAAATCAAATCAATGGCATTTCCATCAGGACAATGCACCAGTCCACAACTCCAGCCTTGTCACAGACTATTTCACCAAGATGGGCATCAAGACAGTTCCTCATTGTCCCTATAGTCCAGACCTTGCTCCCTGTGACTTTTGGTTATTCCCTAAGCTCAGAGACTGTCGTTATGAGACAATTGAGGAGATGAAAAAGACTTGGACGAAGGTCATTGACATGCTCACACAAGAGGACTTCCATGGGGCCTTCCAGAAGTTGTTGGAATGGTACAACAAGTGTCTTGCAGCCGGGGGAGTTTACTTTGAAGGGGACTAGAGTTTCATGTGTATACTATCAATAAAAGTGTCTATACTAAAAAGTCTGGAAACTTATTTAATGATCCTTATATATATATATATATATATATATATATATATATATAGGTGTATATTTTGGCAGAAAGTTATATTTTAAGCAAGTTTTCTTAAAGACAATGGAACACTGTTTGTTTATTATTTTTAATTTTATTTTTTCAAGTCTCTTTCTTATTTTTCTTGTAAAAGGATCTAGGTGGTAAAGGAATTGTCTCATATGTTCTGCCCAAGTGCTTTCGACCATACTTTTGGTCATTATCAGAGTAGTGTAGTTTTGAATTGACAGTTTGAGTTTTTATTGTTTTAATCATTTGTATGCTTTGTTTTGTTCCATCATCGTAAAAAAAACTTGCTTCAATATATATATATATATATATATATTTCTTTAAGAAAAAACAACGAAACCAATCACAAAGAATTATAAATTTATTTCCATCCTGTTACGCATTTTTGAAATTTCCAAAAACACAAAAAAAATTAACAGGACTTCTTCAGATCTTTTTATCAAAAAGATCTGAAGAAGTCCTGTTAATTTTTTTCTGTATTATTGGTACATTGAGCTCTTTACCAGGAAAATTTAAATATTCATTCATGAATAATTTCTTGTCCTGATGGAATTACTCCTAACTCCGGTTTAACTGGACTAAGTATACTATATATATATATATATATATATATATGCTCTCTCTCTCTTTCATAAAAATGAAAAAAACATACACACATACATATAGAAAATGCATAGCAGTGCATGAAGACAATTATTGAAGTATTTTTCTCATATATGCTCAGTTATACCTGAAAGCTGTGTAATTTCCTTTTGGCTACATAAAAACATATGTTATCCAATATCAGACCAATTAATCTGAATGTGAGATAGAATATAAAAGAATTGACTGATGTTGGTTGTAGTTATAATTATTAATAGCCATTTTTCCTTTTTGGAATATTTCAAATGCCACTCTCACAGCCAATTGTCCAGTAAACATATATTTGACAGCTTGTCATAATAATAAAAAATGGCACTGGAAAGCTGTGAATATTAAACAAATTTGAAATTTGTTTATGAAATCGCAAAACTATCATAATTAAATTCCTTCATTTTGTCCACAATATCTGTGCTTCTGATGGGCAAAAATTTATGACAAAATTTTGAAAATTCACATTTTTACTATTTAATCTGATGATTACTGTTATGTGAAGTGTATTTTTTTTTTTTTTTTTGGGATCGGGTTGATTTGAATATAGCAGCAGACATTTTTCATTAAGTTTTATTTTCAGTTTTTTCTTTTTCTTTTTCATATTATTTGGTTTATTTGAAAGGATATCTTCAGTTTAAACTTATTTTAGTATTATATATTCATTTAAACTTGATTGCTTAAAGATATTTATTTTATTTTCATTTGATTTTCTTGTTTTAAAATTTTACTTTCATCTTTTTGTAATTAACTCATAAGATTTTTAATTTTTTTTCTTACCTGGTACCATTGAAAAGGTAGTATAAATCATTTCTTTTTTTAGTTCAAGAGCTGTAATATTTTGCAAGTAAGAGCTTGTTTATTTTTTTTGTATCAAATAATACCATTCTTTTGATATCTGTTCAATTAAAAAAAATATATAGATAAAAACAAAATAATATTCTGATTTGTATGTTGCCCTATTCCTGCTTCCCCCTCACAAAAAAAAAACTACCGACCAATATTAAAAGATTTAAAAAGAAAACTCAAAATTTTGATTACTTGGTTCTCTTACAGTTGACTGCAAATTTATATTAAAAATTTGAATAAAAAATGTCTGTGGTCTATTTTTCTGGCATTTCATTCCCACTACAATTGATTAAAAATTAAAAAACAAAAAAACAAAAAGGAAATCAAATAAATATTAAACAAAGACAAGGACAACAAAAATAATTTTCAATTCAAACTAAAATTACTTGTGGTTGAGGAGGTTTTTGCATTGATAAGGATATTTTTGAACAAGAAAAGAGGTTGAGTCTGCTGCCAAAAGAAATTCAAACAATGACTAGATTATAGGAAATAGCATTTTCCAATCTACCAGAGTTCTGCAAGAACTCAGCATATCCTACCAAGTGAATTAGTTGAGAGTGGTGGAGAGTGATCATTTTGCTCTCTTCATCTTCTAGGATAGAAAAAAAAAGGCTATTTTATTTGCATGAAAATATTGTCTTGCTAGTTTTGACAATGTGGTCATTCATGGTTTCTTGAAATAAACTTCTCTAAGAGTTCTACTTTGGATTGCTACATAAAAAATATATCATTGAATGAAGGAGCTGCGACATAAAAAATATCTCATTGAATGAAGGAGCTGCTTTCATCATAGTCAATCTGCTTTGGTAGATTCTGAGGATTATATGATAATGATATAAATTTCAGAAAATAATCATTTTATTAGGGTAGCCTTTAAGCAAATTTAAAAATACTATTCAAATTATAAAGATTGCATGGACTTACCTAATTTTCAATCTGGGTTATCAACCTTAAAACTAAAAAATCAGTCACACTACTTTCTAGATACAAAAACAAATTCTAATCACCCTCACTGGGAATAAGTTTTTGACCAAAAATGATATTTCTGTGGTACCATAATCCCCTTTACTCTAGGTGACCTGAGTGCTGCTTAACGAGGTCTTGATGAAAATTTTCTGGGACAAACATGAGATGAAGAAATGCTGAAAAATTCTTATCTGGTAAAAGGAAAAAGTCAGACATGTAGTCACAGAAAAAATAGCACTCACTTTATCATTACATTTCAACCTCCCTCTAGATTGGTTTCAAATCAAGAAATGTGAAACAATATTTTTGAGTTGATGAAGAAATTGCTAAATCAGAGCCCATCCTAATTTCTTTTTTTTTTTTGGTTGGACAGTTTCTCTAACTCTGAAATTTAAGTCATTACTTAACCTTTGACAGACTGACTTTTAAAAAAAAAATCCTTACATGTGACTGTTTCCCACATCCATCACAAGTGTTCCCACAATTAATGCTTTGTTGCTGGTAACACAGCCAGGCACCAGGTACTCTGGTGGTAAGTGGTAGCTATAACATTAAATGCATCTTTGTGACTATTTCCTATATTCAAAAATTAAAACCCAGCTTTATGGTAATGATTTAAAAACTTTTTACGAATATATCACTGGTTGTGTGGGACCAACTGCTGGCAATGTTAGTTGAAGATTTCCAATACTGTTTCTATGAGTGGGAACAATGTCTTTCTCAATGTATGACTTAAGGGGACTTTTCAAAGAATATCAAATTGCTTTATGATTAAATTGATAATTTAAAAAATTACGCTCTCTCATTATATATAATAGACTGACTTTGTAAGCGAGCATTTTGACCTTTATTTCTCCCAGATACAAGGACTAGAAGCTGTCAAGAGCTAATGTAATTATTTCTGAGAACAAGTTTTAAAAACAAGAACCCCTATGCTTTTATTCACCCTGCCAAAATTTTATACACCCACGGGAGTCCATATGGATCACTTTCAGAAACCCTGGTCTACAACTGCCAACTCTCTATATTATTTGATGCTTAACAGCTCAGGGTTGACAAATGTTTAATTTTAGCGATCACCCCCAAGGTGTCTATATGGACCATTTTGAGAAGCCCTGCTATAAACTATAGTATTGTTTGGATTGAATTAATTGCATTACTAGTCTCAGAGAAATCAATATTAAAATTTAACAACAGAATTATTTAGGGTTTTCCTTATCACTTTAGAACCATTAACTATGCCAACGCATTATAGTATAGAATATATATTTTTTTTTTTTAGTATTATAAGATTCTTTAAATTTTCTTTGTACATATGTAGTCACTATGGTGCAAACAAACAGGAGCTTTTCTTTTTCTTAAAGCAGTGAAACAGCAGTTCTGAGAAAGAAGTTGTAGATAAGTTGGCGAACATAGTCAAGGGCGACCAAAAGGCTCCATTTTCAATAGCTACAACACCAAGGTGTAGGGGAGGGCGCTACTCCTTTCCCTGGATTGCTCCACTTTACCCTTGATACATACCTTATACTGCTGAGTGTTAAGCAAGGAGGTATCAAGTACCATTTTTAAAGTCTTTGGTATGATGGAACCTGGGATTGAACCCAGGTCTCCCCCATCATTAGCGAACTCTCTAACTTCTAGGCCAATAGTTGCTTAGTTGTAGATACTAAGAGTAATAATGAATCAAGTTGGCACTGGCAAGTAATGTAAAGATATTAGTGCTTTATTAGTGATGTAAAAAGTGAAACCTCTATTTGTCACATGAAGTAGAAAAAAGGAAGTGGTACTTGAATACAAATTTCTGAGGTCTGCTCTATTGACGGAAGATTGTCGTCATTGTTGCATTTTTAGATAATCTGAGGTACAACCATAAAAAGCAAATTTCTGTTCACATTCACTTGAAGAATCCATTTTAAATGGATGAAATAAATTAACAATGGAAAATACCCGTTAATTTTCTTCTTCTTAATCATCTGCATTGTTTTCTTTACATATTTTTTCATATATTAATTAGCCATGCATGACTACTACCTTTGGATTATTCTGTTTAAGTTTTTTATGGACTTAATTGACATATATATATGGGTTTACGGAGCTCTCCAAAAAGGAGCGCGCTTCTGGAATTAAATCCTTTTAGCTGGAGCGAAGACGAGAGCTCATTTTATATGCAGCTGGAGTGGGGCGTGAGCAACTCCATTTGAGGCTAAAGAGCGTGGTTTTTTGCGCTCTTCGCTCCAAAATTATTTGAATTAAAAAAAAAGAAACAATAAAAAAGAAAAGGAAAGAAAAGAAAGTTTGAGCTAAACTTTTTTTTTATATATATATAACTCTGTTAGATATATAAGAGAGAGAGAGAGGGGGTGGGGAGTTACACATGAAAATTAGACATGAAAGCCGAAAAATTTCAACTTCTCAGATTTTTGTTTAAAAGCAAGCATGATTTGTCAGCTAGGTGCTACATTTCTGATGGGCTTTGTTTTTTTTTTAGAAGACAGGAGACAGTCTGGAAAAAGTCTCTTCAAAGGCGTCAGTCACTCTGTAGAAAGGCTTTGAAGTCATTTTCTTAAAGATTTGAACTTTTTCTCGTATTTATGACTCGTTTTTTTATTGCTAAAAATAAAACTTAGAGGGTAATAACTAAAGAAATATGTTTGTTTTTAAATAAATATTTTTAAAAAGGTATTTTTATTTATTACTACCATGTTGTTTTCAAGCAAATAATATTGATATTGAGTTCTTGTATCTTTTCAAATCATTATTTTAATAAAAAATAGTAAATATGTTTTCTTTTTTTTTTTTTTTACACCAATATTTCAAAACATATAATAGACATTCGGTAAATCATTCAAAAGAAAAGGAATACAACGATTTGTTTGTAAAAATAGCAACAAACATGTTTATTTTTTAGTATATTTTACTAATGTTGCCGAAAATTACAAGTCTCAGCGTATTCAACTAAAAAGGGTAAACTGGTTGATTATTATTTTTTTGCTTTTCAAAGACAAATAAAACTTAAAATTGTTATTTGTTTTTGTAAATTTTGAATGAATAAATGTCTTCA
Source organism: Sepioteuthis lessoniana (assembly GCA_963585895.1). NCBI lineage: Eukaryota > Metazoa > Mollusca > Cephalopoda > Myopsida > Loliginidae > Sepioteuthis > Sepioteuthis lessoniana. The sequence goes on from OY757913.1 coordinate 44,534,666, forward strand.
TCATAAAATTTTTTACAACGATTTGAGGCTATATAGTTTTTGCTTCTTTAAAAAGAAATAACTATCAGTAGCGCGCTAGACTGACGCAGTTTTATTCATCCCAACTGGTTTATTGAAATAATAATTTGAAAAGAAGATGCAATAATTTAACAAAGATACTTTCATTTTATTTGTTTGAAAACATCAGAGTATAGTAATAAATGAAATAGCAGAAGCTATAACAGTAAGTAAACGAGGTGGATCAGTCCTGTTACCTTTGTTATATTAAGAGAAGGAAGAAAACAAATGAGTCGGCGAGAATATTGTTTGAGTTTCAAAATCTTTAATGTCAGCTTGAGACGAAATCCCTTGTACTGTGAGTAATAATAGAAGAAGGAAAGAGTCGCTGATGTCAGAGCAGGAATTGAGTAGGTGATGTCTGAGCAGGAATTAAACATCCAATTTGAAGCTTCGAGGATCCGTTGGTCTAGGAGGGATGAACAAATGACGAAGGGATGATTTTCTAGAAAACAACGGTCCATAAATTGGATGTGCTCTCCTCGTGTTGAATGGCGGTCTGCTGCTGAAGTGAGAAAGAGAGGGTCGGTCTGTCCTGCTCGAAAATATGTGAGGAAGAGATAGAGCGCGCGTTTTCATCGCCTTTTATATTGCCCGAGAAAGTCATCCGGGCAGAATGGGATAAATCATCCTCATTGGTCGAAATATGAGATTCGAGACCACAACAGTCAAAATGATTCCCGTGCTTCTTTCTGCTGCAAAGCCATTTGACCCCTATCCATTATATATATTCCCCACCCCAGAGAAATAATACGACATATCGCCACAACTCTTGAAAATAGAAGATTTTTGTTGTCTGCTGTTCAAAGTTTATTACGCAAGTTTCTCCTACCAACTGCAATACTGACGAGAATATTTTTCTCGCCCCAAAACTGTAAGACTCATCGAAGGAAAACTCATACCAGAAAAAACTCGACATAGGAAAACTTCTCCTAGTTATTATTTCGAAAGAAGAAAATTTGACCCGATATTTTTTCAACTCCCAAAGATTAGGCCAGATATTTTCATATGAAATTTTATGACATTAATAGAATATCTAAATAATAGTTTATTGACAATTTATTGATATTTTTCGGCCATCTTATGAAAAATATTTTTATTCAATCTTTAAAAAATGAAATTCATTGTTTTTTTCACCCCAAATTGTACTATTTGGTGTATTATTGAAAGAAAAAATGGATGAATCGATTTGTTTGAAAATACTTGGGTTTGTGTGTGGTAAATAATAATAAATACAATATAGTTACGTTCGTAAAACAAACAAATATTTAACAACACAACTAATGTTGCCCTGACTGTCTCTCCTCTCTTGGAGAAATGTTTGCTGCAACTTGCTTTAAAAAGAAAATAATCACTAATGTAATGTTAAAAAGTAAAACTCTATTTACTTAAAACAAATTTAAATTCCCTTCGAAAATAAATAGTAAATAAATAATTTTCAAAGAAATAAGGCTCGCTATAGTTTTTCTTTAGAAATGATTACAGTCATCGTGTCGCACCACCAGCACGGATCTCCCTGACCCTCTCCCGCCAACCTTCTCTATCGTCCATCGTTCCTGGTAGGTCTTCAAGACTACATCCTGTATCGGCACAGAGCTGTTGTACATAGGTTCTTGCTGGTCGTCCTGCTTTTACTCGTCCATGAGATGCTGATGAAATTAAAAAATAGAACGCTATCAACGGAAATAAAATGTTATCAAGAAATATGGAATATTTAAAAAAAAAAAAAGGCATTTCCAAAACATTGTCGTTATTTCAAAATTAATTCTATTGATTTTAGGTTTTTTGGTTTTTATATGTAGGGCTTCTAGGATTCTAGTATGTTGGTCTTACCACTATAACTCTTTCAAGATGGCTTACTATGCACCTTAATGATTCTAGCTTCATAGCCTTACATCTTAAGCCCATTCTATTTTCAAATCGAAATTTCGAAAACGCCACTATAATAGTACACGAAATTAATAAGCTACGACTACAAATCCTTGAAGCTCTACACATAAAACAAAACAAAAAAGACTAAAATCAATAGAATTAATTTTGAAAATAGCGACAATGTTTTAAATGCCTTTAGTTTTTTTGTTTTTGTTTTTTGTTTCGTTTTTCGTTTTTTTGTTTTTTGCTTTTTTTTAATATTCCATATTTCTTGGTGATATTCTATTTCTGTTGATAGCGTTCTATTTTTTAAATTCATCACCATCTCAGTTTTATCCAACTCAGCATTTACGTAATTTTGTTATGTTATAAAAAACAAAACAAAAAAAAAACTTTCAAAAACTCTTTAAAAACACTCTTTATACATTCAAGCGACCCCTGATGATGACCTATGAAAGGTTCGGGACAATTTTGGTAAATTCATCCACCAATTCCAACCTGAAACAAAAACATTTATCAGGAAACTTGAAATGATCTTAATGAAATTATATAGACAAATTGTGTCTTAATTATTTAATCAAACGTGCTTATATATATGTATATATAATTAAAATCAACAGATATTATGATATGGATGGAGAATGATAATAGAAAAGAGGAAGAAAAAAATAAGAGGCATTTAGTCCAAGCAAACATTCCCTCTGTTTACAGAAAGAAGGCTGCCTGAACCAAATATGAGTAGTTTCTAAAAATTTGAAATGAAATAAAGAGTGCACCTTGCTCAAGATAAAGAATAGATTGACATGAAATTTATTTGTGCACTTATGACTTTTTATTCAGTGATCTGTGATGGAAGAACCAGATATATTATTCAGGATGTCTGTGGAGAAGTAGTTAAATTCGGGATTTTGTTGCTTGATCTTAATATTCAGTCTTTTAATATTTCTACTATTGTAATATTTTCTGCAGCAACAATTACACTAGTAAATAAAAGCTATAAATTTATATAGTCTTTTTATAGGTAATATATATATATATATAAGTAAAGATGGCGACCAAAGGCAACTCATAGACTCCCTTTTCAATAGCTACTATACTCAGGTGTAGGGGAGGGCACTATTCCTTTCCCTAGATTATTCCACTTTACCCTCAATACTTACCTTATAGTGCTGAGTGTTAAGCAAGGAAGTATCAAGTACTATTTTTTGTGTCTTTGGTATGACTCGACTTGGGATTGAACCCTGGTCTCCTGGGCCATTGATGAATACTTTACTCAGAAGACCAATGGAAGCGTAGCAAACATTACAAGTACATCCAGTGAGATAAAAAAATCCTTATAGAGATTATGGTCTGTAAGAGTAGCTTGTTAACAATCACTCTATGTTAGCCACTCAAAATGAATTGATAAATGGTGTACTAAACAAAAAATATGATTGCCTATATTCTGATGTCAATATCATTTATAAATTCACAGTAAACTTTATATTTCCTGGGTATGATGCTAAACTGCATCTGATTGTGAGGCTCCAGTTCTAGAGCTCTGGGAAATTTGAAATTTCATTGCCATGACTCCCGATTCCATTCTGATCCAGACAGGTTCTATTAATGGGTCCAATGATTAAAAACTTATTCAGATTCTATAAGATTATTCGCAAAAAAAATCTTAAGGAACAACTGCACAAGAAATGTAAATATGAATGTACATGTAATTTAATTCCTTAACCTCTGGACATAAAATAACCCAAGATGGGTTGATATGCAATAAAAACTAATCAGTTATGGAACCTTTACATTCAAGTTACTTGGATTAAAAAAAAAAATTTCATTTCCCTTAGATTCTTTCTTGTAACTTGTATATTAGCAAGCACATCACCAAAGTATTGTGTGTCTGTGTGTCTGGAGGGGAGACATCCATTAAGTCGTGGAATCTACAAGAGCAAAGGGTAGAGGGGAGTAGAATGAGTTTATGATGTAAGAATTAGCAAAGAAATATTAATTCACACCACATTCACTATTTTGGCTGAAAGGAGGCAGAACCCACGCTTGGTGACAGCCGCCCCCATAGGTAAGCTGTATTGTATGTAGTTATTAGCTATTTTAACCTCTACGAAGATGATGATATTTGGTCAGCTTAGTTTTGTATGTCACAAAGTTACAACTGTGGGGTCATGGGTGAGAATGGAAAACACTACAGCTATGACAGTCTGCTTGAGACGCATATTAATCATTACACCAGGGTGATATTTTTGTAGGGATGCAATAGATAATTATCTCTCTTAGATAATTTGCATATCTATTAGGCATGCCCTGTAAAGGGTCACAGGACAGTTCCAAAAACCCATTCTTGGCCTCTCCTCACCTTTGGTCTTTGATATTGTCTCTAACCTCTGTCAAGGAACGGTTAAGCCAAATCGCTATCTTCATCATCAATCAAGACATGGTTCCTCTTGACTCTCTCTCTCTCTCTCTCATAATCTGTCCCTATCAACCATCATTCTTTGTAAGTCACCTAGATGGCATTCAGTGTCTACACAGAGTTGATGAATGTAAGTTTTTGTTGGTTGGCTGACATTGTAGTGTCTATGTGTTGGAGAATGTCACTCATGAGTTGAGTCTTACTTCTTCTACAGTGCCCAGCATGTCTTGCTCACATAATTTGAATGATTTGCGAGATGGAAAGTAAGTGGCCATACTGTTGCTGTTTTGTAGGGTGCTGCTTCCAGGATTTGTTCAAAACAATATGCAGCATCCTTGCATAGTTTCCATCTTGCTTTTTCTCCAGGCAATCCATTAAATTCTCAATGGTGCAATCATACAATAGTACTGACTTTGCTAAAGCTTGGAAGAATAATCAATAATTACTATAATCTATGAAATCCTTTCCATAAAATATGCTGATATAACGGTATATAATTTAAATGGTGTATTTTTTTTTTAATTTGATAATTTTTTTTTTTTTTTTTTGTAAATTACTTTTTTAATTTCTAGATCAAAATAAGATAAAGAACTTATAAAAAGTAAAATTTCCAAGAATTTTCATTCGTTTGTTTATTTACACGGGTGTAAGTAATGATGAATAACAAATAAATAGTGATAACCTATAAACTAATCATAATACATGTATAGAATACACATTCTTTTAGCCTTAAAATAATCAACCCCAAAAATATACATGAGAACATTCTAGAAATTTCGGATCAAAATCGCATTAACATTAAAGTTACATTTTTATATTTTTCAACCAATCAGGTAAAAATACAAAATAAGAACATTCTAGAAAATCCGACCCAGAAACTAATTAACTGAAAAATATTTAGGCTCCAAAATAAATAAGTAAATATACGAATCTGATTAGTCAAAAAATGTCAGCACGCTTGAAGTTTTGGACCTGCAATAAAACCTGACAATATCCTATTTTTTTATCCACTTAAGTAACCCCAAAAAGTATAAATAACGAAGAATTTAATCAAACAGGTCATTCATTCCATTCCACTATATTCATTCCTTCAACTACGAGAGGTCATGAACGGACAGCAGAGAGCCACGCCATAAGGGAAACGGCATGCAGCCTTATTTTACCAATGCGACACGTTGTTTCCAAAAATAAAAAAAAACGCACGTGCGGACTTAAGAAAACAAAGACCCATACTTACGGCCCATCACTTATATATACACACATACATACCCATGTATGTAAGTAAAGTCAAATTTTTATCTTCTTTACTTCGGCCAACTATGGACCCATTTATTTGATAGACTTTATTAACACGTAAACACACACACACACACACACACGGGCGAACAATCCTATTTTCATTCAACTGGCCATAGCTGTTGTTACGTGATATGCCACTGAGAGGGGAGAAGTAAGATTTAATCTCCCTTCCTCTTCTGTGTTTGACTAACAAGCACAACGACTAACCGCTAAGGGCAGCCAGGATAAGGTCAAACTACCTGCACTCCATGACCGGGTAGGACGAAGAAGGGAATGCAGGTCATTGAGTAGCACGACCGGCTGAGAATGAGGGGGGATGGAGCCAAATGATTGGCCGAAGCCTTAGCACCGGAAGTAGTACCCTTTTCGTCAGAGGAAATAGAGATAAAGAATTTAGTTTTTAGGATGGAGGTCGCCGTGAGAGGACGTGCTGACCTGATGCCAAAAAACTCCCAGATACCTAACCGGGGAAAAGAAATGGAAGTTCTGGGATAGCAGTTAGCGTGACAAGATGTATTGAAACTGTCGCCGAAACTCCGGGGAAGAGCGGAAAGAGTTTTTGACAGAAGATAACCGGTGCCTTCTCGCCAAATTCTACAGAACACCGCTCGCCCGTAAAAGAAAGAAATCTAGGAAATGAACTCCTCGAAAAAAAGATAAGTACATCTTAAACTGTTTTTCCTAACCTTCCCAAATATTGGAACTTATATGTATTCAGAAAAGGAAAGAAATAGACTGAAGAAATTCGTTTCATAAACTGCAAACGAACGAGTGGACTTAACTACCTTTCCAAGTTTTAAAAGTAAAGAAAGAAAAAAGAAAGAGAGAAAAGAAAAAGAAAGAGAGACATTAGTGTTTAAGACTGCCTGCTGGTAATATAGCCGCCACCTTAAATATTTGTTTGGTCCTCACGTATTAAAAACCTTGTTATATTTTAAATGTCCCCTTGTGTCGAAATTTATTCATTGTGTTGTTTACCTATCGAGTTGCCTTCTTTTGCATATTTCCTCTTCAGCTTCATTCGCTTCAATTTATTCTCGCTAAATGTCCTATTCGCCTTTAAAAACATTACACGGGAAATTGGAATTGCCGACTACAGGGAATAATAATATCTTATCTCAACCTAGAAGTCTATGTTTTCTGTTATCCTAGTGGGTAGGAAGACGAAGTGGCTTGGTGGGTGTGTGTAACGTCGAATTTGGAAACCCCCTTGCCAGCGGCGGTCAGTCTAGCCCCAAATTAATCCCCCACATTATTTGCCAGTTCCCATATGCCCGAAAAAGGAATCTTAACTAGGACTTATTTTGCAAGGGCTCAAGTGCCAGACTGCCCCGATATCACACGTACATAAAATAAACTCCCGTCCTGGGATAAATATTTATGCACCGTCACACTGTATTTTCTACAAAGGCCACTCGTACATAAGATGGACATTGTATTTCTAATTACTTTTATCCTGTTTGTTATGATTATTAAATTGTTTGTTTCTTAATGTTCATTGTTGTCATATTCAATTTGTTTACGTGAGTGGTGGAACTAAACCTGAAAGTAATACCCATAAAATATGGACTGGCACTCACTACAAATTGGAGAGTAACATATCCACTAAACAATTACAGGTACCCACTACACGTGTATATGTAATTCAAAGGGTGAATTTAAAAAGTTCAACAATTTTTTAAAAATTTTTTGTAATTTTGTAATCAAAATGCGAAAGAGAAAAACTTATAAAAAGCGGAATTTCTAAGAATTTTCTATCATTTGTTTATTTACATGGAAGTAAGTTATCAGAAATAATGAATAACAGTGATAAACATGAGTATGTAATTTAAAGGGTGCATTTAAAATATTTAATTACCAATTTGACGGCATACAAGGCGCACATTTTTTTTACTAAAAATATCTTTTAAAATTCCCCTGCATCTTCTATGCCATATGTTGGTTTAAAATTTGCAATATTTGGCTGAAATTAGCTACTTGGTAACTCCTATAACCTTAGACCTAAGAGTAACTTTCATATACCAATTGTCATTATTTAAAAGGCTATTATGCAGGTTAAAAGTGTTATCATTGACAATATTCATTATATTAATTTCATCATGTCTAATATTAGTACTTTGTTTTTTTCTTTATTTGCCCTAATGAAATTGAGTGAATCATATCACCCATACTTCTTATAAGCTGTCAAATATGGTAAGTTTTTTGTAAATTTCTTTATGCTTTATGTATCAAAATGTGAAAAAGAAAAACTTATAAAAAATGGAATTCCCACAGACACTGCTACTTGTTAATATAATCAATTGTTATTGATTCTAAGTTCATCCATACTTGTTTCAGTTTTTTAATGAATGATTCGGTGGTGAAATTGTAGTACTGAATGTTATCATTTTTTAAACAAAAGGTTGGCAATTTCTCATTATTGCATTATTATTTGAAGGGCTTATATAGTAAGCCTTTTTCCAGTTTTTGATCTTCAGCTCCATTCTGCTTATTCATAGAACAATATGTGGATGTAAATAATGGAAATAAATCTAACAGTATGAAGAAAATAGAAAAACAAAATAATCCAAAAGTGATGAATTTGTTATAATGGAAAGTCAACGTTAAAATGTTTCAGTTTTATAAATGTTCATCAGGACTTTAAGAAGGTGAAAAATGTTACTAGAATAGAGATGGATGTTTTAATAAAATAACAGGAGGAAAGAGAAAATATATATTTTACTATGAAAGATCACATAACTGTTCAGTAAGCATTCTTTTTTGGAAAAACTATCATGTGATTAGCACAGGCAATGATGCTTAAATGTGTAGAATTTCTAGGAGATACAACAGATTTTAAAGATGATAAAAGCAAAAATTGTCAAAGTATTTTTGAAAAGAGAAGGAAGGAAAGAAAGAAAAGAAAGAAAAGGAAAGAATAGTTTTAGCTATGGGGACATATTTGTGTATTCTTTCCTTTTGGTTTAGTTTGGGTTCTTTGATGGCATATTAGCCTTTGCAGGTTATTCAGTACCAAAAACTATCCTTATGGAAGAACAGCAGTGATCTTATTTAACCCGCGGTTGGAAGCATAAGGTCTTTATTTTTTAGTACTACTTGTCGGTATATTGTGTATATGAAATGTTATATGTTTTTGGTATATACAAATAAGTTTATCTTGGCTTTCCTTTCATTGTGGTGAGTTTTTGAATATAACAGATATACTGATGCAAATATTGGGCCTTGAAGAGTAGAGACTTGACTAGATTATCTTTCTCATTACTAAATGCCCAATATTATTAAACTTAGTTCAGTTGAGGGAATGATCACAATATGGGACATAGTTGGGATTCTAATTCACTCAGAATTGCACCAGTGGAATTTTCCTTTCTTTCTCTTTAATCCATTTCCAAACAATACATGTTTTAGATTATTTCTTGCAAGTTGTACATCAACTGTTTTTATAGCTTCTATAGAAATGTATGATAGGAATTTAGATTAAACTCATCATGAAATTACCAAAGGAGAATTATGAAAAAAAGAAAAAAATCATAAATAGTGGGTAGAAGAGATGGATTCAAGCATTTCCCAAGGGCATTACCATGAAGGGAAATGCAAACAGCCTCATCCAGAATTTGAACTTGGGTTGCTGATTTCAGTTCCTGTGATGATAACAGTTACTCAAAATGCATCTCAAGGTAAAAATCTTGTAAACATTCAGCATCGATGACAGAATATATTAATGATAAATGAAACAGAAAGAAGAGACTTGAGTAATTGAAACAATTTTGTCTTAGTTACATGAATAATGCAATAAAATACCTTTTTTAACGACTTGTATCTCAATAAAGAGTGTTTGTAAATAATTCAAATTACTAGAATTTAAAAAATATAATGTAAAATATATCTTATGAAATGTAATGAATATTCATCACATAGGATATATTCACAAGAGAGGTTTAAATATAGGGATAAACAAAATAGATAAATGAAAGGAGGAACAGATCATAAGTAAAAAAAATCCAAGGACTTAAAAGTGTCAGAAATCAGTATCACAGTTCCAAAATCAAAATCCGAAAGGATGTAAATTTATACATCAAAACAATTCATAACAGCAAAGCACTCTCTGGAAATTATACCCCAACAAGTTAAATTCCCCAGATTGACTTCATCAAAAAACAACAACTTTTTATAATTAAAGGGAGACTCTGATTAATTGTGAATGACAGAGAAGAGTGAGAATTTGCATATATGAATGTCTATATTAAACTTATCTAATTCTTAGTGGAGCTTTTCTTTTTCAATAAACAGTACCAAAAACAATTTTTTACCTGAGGTAAGGCATTTTCCTTTTCACCACAAGTTGATATTCATAAAGCTTAATTGGATTAGAAAGATTATATTTTCTAAATTGTGGTGGGGCTTGCCTACCTACATTGAAAATCAACAGTCAAAATCCTACCTTTTTTACCTTGTTTTGGAAATCCATCACAGGCTAAGAAATACACAACTAGAATGGAGGTTAAGTTATTCATTGAGCTTAGTTTAATCCAGCACAGGCACAAATAGGTGTTGGAAGATATAAAGATTAATTTTGTATTCACAACCCTTTCTTTTGCCTTGTCTTGGATTGAACATTGATCAAAACTCTTTGACTCACTAAGCAATCTGTAACCTCTATTCAGATTGACTAAGCTTAGTTTGATACAGGTCACAAGCGGGAATCATTGAGGAATCACTTAACTCACAACAGTTGTAAGATCTTCTAGGTTAGTTTGTTAACCATTACCCATTACTAAGTCATCCTAAAATTTAGTTGAGTCAAGTAAAAGACCAAAAGTATGGAGCACCCAATAATGATCTCACTTCCTACAGCAGTAATATTCTGTAAAGTAGGCTTTGGATAGGTTGGTTGGTTGGTTGGTTTTTACAGTATGTCATCCATTGTTGAGTTAGTTAATGATAAAGTAATCTTTTTTCTATTTTTGTAAGCAATTATATGGTTTCAACAAACTAATAATGATAATAATCATCTGTAAACAATTACAGCTTCAAATAATTATTCTTAATACAAATGATTTGTTGATAGTTATATAGTTTCAAACATATCTTTTTGACCCATAGATGGGATCTTAACAGATACTTGCACTCCAGGTCAAAGAGAACCTGGGAACATGTACTTATTCAAACCTCTCCACTACAAGCCGGATGTGACACAAAGTCAATTTTTAAGTGGAGTAAAACTGGTTTGACTTCAGAATTTTCCTTTTCCTTGACTAGTTGCCTATACAAAGCTAAAGAACCCAATCTACTCTACCATTAACTCATAGCTAGTAGGTAGAAGAGATGGATTCAAGCATTTCCCAAGAGTATTACCATGAAGGGAAATGCAAACAGCTTCATCCAGAATTTGAACTTGGGTTGCTGATTTCATTTCCTGAGATGATAACAGTTACTCAAAATGCATCTCAAGGTAAATTTTTAGGGATGCAAAGCTGGTTTGAATTCAGAGTTTTCCTTCTGCTAGACAGATTGCCTAACCAAGTCTAAAGAACCCATTCTACCAACCATTGACCTATAGCTGTAGGTGTGGGAAAACAGATTTGTGCTTTTCACTAATTTGAAACCAAACAAGAATGAAGATACAAAAAAGGAATATATGTGTGTTTGTGTGTGTGTATGTAAAATAAGGTTCATCTTACCGATGTGGCAATTAGATTATTTTATTTTTGCTGATCATGACTGATTATATGGACATATTAGAAATGTATATAATTTCTACCAGGCCATTGGCCTAATGAGTAGAATGTTTGCCAATGGATCAGGAGACTAGTTGAGTTATACTAAAGACACAAAAAATGGTACTTGATACCACCTTGCTTAACATTCAGCATTATAAGGTAAAGATCAAGGATAAAATGGAGCAATCCTGGGAATGGAGCAGCGTCCTCCCCTACACCTTGGTCTAATAGTTAATGAAAAGGGAGCCTTTGGGTCACTCTTGACTAGGGTTGCCAACATATAATTTCTGAAAGTTTTGTGTCTTGTCTTCTATCGACAAGATATTTCAGCATCAAGTGGCCTATTGATGTGCCAACTGGGCTATATGACTTTGCTTATCGGCCAAGAGCATAAAGGCCCCAACTCAGATTCCTTGAAGGGGATATCTACCAATAGTGAAGCTTACATCTCCTTACTGCATACTGAGAGAAAGATATTTTTGATATTTTTGCTTTTTTTTTGTCATCTACTTATATAACAATTACTTGTATAATTTCTTAGCAATCATTCAGAAAAACAGTCAAGAGCTGATAAACCAACATTGGTGGTTGTCTTGACCAACTACTTGGGACAATACTTATTCATGGGCAATACTTTATGCATTTCCAAATGCTAGATCATACTTTATTAGTTAGTGATAGTAAGAAAGCAAATTAGAAAATATTGATATGCATTTGATTGAGTTTTCAACACTGGACCTAATTTAAGAGTGTTAAAAGGACCTTGAATGTACTGTAAAAAAAATGGTGGGAATATTGTAATCTCAATTTATAATCTCAGTTCACTTCCATATTATTGCCCAGTCGGCTGGGGTTGTAGAATACACTAACTGCTTCTTTGTAGTAGGGTAAGACCCCCTCCAATGAATGTCCTGATATATGACACTAAACAATCTGATGGTGAGTTTCCAGTAATGCTGGAGCTTTGGGTAATGCAGAGTACCCCTTCATTGCCATCACTCCCAGGTCCACTCTGGTCTGGAGTGGTAACACCTGTTAGGGTCCTATCTATGGATAAATATAACTAAACTGCATACTTATGTTGAAGTGAACAGCTTGAAATAGAACTGTTTTGATATCCAAACTGCATACTTATGCTAAACTGAATTATCTGAAATAACACTGTTTTTACATTTAACTGTGTATTGCCCAGTTGGCTAGGCCTGTGGAATACACCAACTGCTTCTCTGCTGAAGGGTAAGACCTCTCCCATGAGTGTCCTGGATATGACACAAAACAATCTGATACTGAGGTTCCAGTAATGCTGGAGCTTTGGGGAATGTGGCATAACCCTTCATTGCCATTGCTCCCAGGTCCACTCCGGCCCAAAGTGGTAGCACCTGATAGGGTCCTATTTATGGGTCAAATAGAATTAACTGCATTCTTATGCGCAACTGAATTGCTTGAAATGGAACTATCTTTGACATTGAAACTGTACTTACGCTAAACTGAATTGTTTGAAATAGAACTGTTTTGACATTTAAATGTGTGTGGACAAAAACTATACTTATACTAAACTGAATTGTTTAAAATAGAACTGATTATTTATATAAAAATGGATTTGGCATTAAATAACCTACCAAGGTTGATATGCCATAAAACCCAAACAAGGAACCAACCAACCTGCATATTAATAATACATTATCACTAATTTTAAACAGTGCTGTGATTTATCTATAGATATATCATTTATAGTTGTATTATTAAGCAATAGAAACTTCTAATTACTTCACTGTATTATAAAAAGATAGTTTCTTTGTTCTTTTACCTAAACTTATTGGCAAAGTTTAGATATTTGCTGAACAAACAACCAAACAAACCTAAAAAGATTATGATTAATTTTCTTACAGCTGACTATATCTATACGTGTAAGGTATGAACAAAAAGTACTGAGAATTGAAACTGTAGCTTTAAAATTTTCAAATTTAAATAAAAACATGTACACAACTGAGCAATCTATATAATAATGGGTGGTTGGGTGATTATTTTGTTTTATGGTGTATCAACCCTTTTCATATCTTTTAATGCCAAATTAAGTCATTTGATAAAGGTTTCAAACAATTCAATTTAGTAAAAGTGCAGTTTTTTGTTGATAGACAGTTAGATGTCAAAAAGTACTATTTCAAACTATTCAGTTTAGTTCTATTTGACCCATAGATAGGACCCTATCAGGTGCTACCACTCCAGGTCAGAGTGAACCTGGGAGTGACGGCAATGAAGGGGTATTTCACATTCCCCAAAGCTCCAGCATAACTAAAGCCTGATTATTTAATGTCATATATCAGGACACTCATTTGGGGAGTTTTACCCCTCTGCAGAGAAGCAGTTGGTGTATTCTGCAGTCTCAATATAATAATGGAATGATATCTAGACATCTGGAATTTGTCTTGACAAACCAACGCTAAGATGGAAAAAAATTATGCTTCCAGTTTCAATACTTTTTTAATTAAATTTTTATGGAAAACACTGGATTGTACTTGTGCAGCTCTCTTCATACTCCCTTTTTCTTGTTTTGGAAACAGAAAATTCTACTCAGTGGTAAGATTTGAGAACATGCAGAATATTAAAAGAAACAAAACTGCAAAGCTTCACTTTATGCCCAAAAAGAGAAGTTTTAGAGGTACTTTGACCAATGGAAAACTCAGTGGAATGCCACTTTAATGCCAAGAGACCTATTTTGATGAAAATTAAGACTTTATTCATTGTTTATTTTTGTCTTTGTAAATACAACTCCAGTCTGGATGCTTTTTGTATATTTCTTGTATATAAGTCTTTTTTTTTTATTTGAAAGCCTTCAACCCATATCATGATCTTAGATAGGAACCATCCAGTTTTGAAAACATGGTTTGATGAAAGAGCAGTATGCCATGGTCTTCTATTGAGAAGTTACACTATATGAATAAGGATATTTATATTTGAGATTTAAAAACTGAAAATTTTAAATATAAATAGGATTACTATATCAACCTCATGACAAAATGTGAATGCTTATATTATAAGAATATAAGCATATAGATCTGAAAATTTGAAAAAAGACAGTGAAGACAGAAGAGTCTCAGAGAGTCAGTTCCAAAGGAACAAATGTAGACAGATATACAGGGATTTTATTATTACTTGCGGGAAATTAGCCAATCAAAATGGATATATTAATTATTAGTCATTACCTAGCTCTACTGCATTAAAACCAAAAATAAAATTACCAAATCTCTGTAACTAAAAACAAAATATATAAACAGATATAAGAGGTGTACAGCTTTTTTAGACAACTAAATATTTTCATTTTTGGTTACTGTATTTCAATGCTGCAGGTTTTGGTAATAAATAAAACCTAATAATATCTGTTTTGATTGTATAATGCTTAACTAGGAATAATATCTTAGTTTCCTTGGTTAAGAAGAAAATTAACATTTTACAAAAAAATTGTTAAAGATGTAGTCATTAATGACAATACTTTATATTTCTTCTTTGTTTTAATGGTATATCAACCTTTGTGGGTTATTTAAAACCAAAGCCATCCTTACTAAAGAACAGTTGTGCTATTTAATCCATAATTAGTGGGGGTAAGGTGGTTTATACCTTTCCTAAGGGTATTAGGCTGAAAGTAAATGTAATAGAATGAATAAGAGAAGAGAATAGTTTAAACTTGCTTACTAGGTTGTCACAGTCTGGGATATTAGCCACTGCATCAGAATGACTCCCCCAATACTTTATGCATATGTATATCTATACATGTGTGTATGTGTGTATTAAGTCAAAGAAAGGTGTTAAATGAACAAACATTAAAGTTATGAACCAAAAGTTTTTCTTCATTACATGACCTCTCTTGAACATAAAATATAATTTCATACTTTTTATCATTAAGAGTTTTCAGTCTATTGTCTTCATCTTTATTGTTATTTCCACAACATTTTGGCCAATATGTCCTCCTGCCTTCTTCAGGTGTTTGTCAAACTTGGGAACCTACACGGAACTTCAAACTACATCCTTTATTGAATCCACGGGGGTCGCCTGTTCTGATTCCATTAGCCATAACTGGGTACAAGTGTTAAGTATTCCTGTATTGTTACTCGTCTGCAGTCAGGATTGAACCTGCAACATCCAGATGATTGTCTCCTTAGAAGCTTAGAGAACCAACGTCTATAACAGTTACACTATGTTTCCTGCTGGATATTGTGGAAATAACAATAAAGATGAAGACAATAGTCTGAAAACTTTTAATGATAAGAATAATCAAGCTTTGTCTCAGAAATTTAGGCAACTAATTTCATACTGACATTACAAGTAACTTCTAATTTTCAAATTCCTGCTCTCCTACATAAGGTCACATGTTAATTAATTTGCATAGCAACCATAATGCTAACTAATTTGCATAGTAATTGTAAAGCAGGTCCATTGACCAATCATGGTTAAAACTGCAGGTGTATAAGCTTTAAAGTGTAAAATCATTCAGGCTTAAATGTTGAGAAGAGGGTGCCTTGGATAGTGTTATGGTTACTAAGCTAAATAAACAAACCTTCACAAGTGAGTTTGAGTCTCAGTGGATGTCCTATTCATACAACCTGGTGCCATATGTAAGAAAAAAGCTTAGTATATTACTAAATGTTGCAAAGATCAATGAGGACAGCAAAAGTCCCACAAAGAAGACTTCAGTTTCTTGGCTTAATGCCATATTAACCTTTGTGGGTTATTTAATACCAAAGTCATCTTCATAGAACAACAGTAGTGGTACTATTTAACACATAGCTGGGGGAACGAGTGGGCTTATACCTTTCTCTATGGTATTTATTCGAAAGGAAAGATAATTGTGTGGTTAGAGTTTGATCTTGCTTACTATGATGTCACAGTCCAGCATGTTAGCCACTGTACAACGGGGAATCCCCAACCTCCAATGAAGAAGATTAAATAGAGAAAAGTGGTTTAGATATTTGGTATATTTTCCTTATTATTCTGTATGAGAAAATATATAATGGTTTGAAATGGATAAAAAACCTCTCATGGTAAGATTAAAGATTTTAAAAGAAAGTTCTGATAATGTTTTAATCTGGTTAAGTTGAATTTATCTTTAATTTAGAAATTATAGATAATTTTTTTCTCTTTTTTGTATATTTCTCTACTTTATATATATGTGAAAAGTGAACAGTTTTGATTTTTTTACTCTTTTAAATTTACCAAAACTGCTATAATTTCTTGTTAAATTTATTGGAGCAGAATTCTTTTCTAATTGAATTTACCAGAATTGTTAGCATTTCATGTTGGATTTACCAGAACTGCCATAATTTCTTACTGAATTGACCAGAACAGCCATAATTTCTTGTTGAATTTACTAGAACTGCTATCCTTTCTTGTTGACAAATTGTTAACAAATGTGCTATCTTAATTCTATGTTTGTTGAAATACTTATGACCAGTTTTATTGGGTACTGCTGATAATAGCTATTAGAATTATTAATTAATTTGCATAGTAATTGTAGTGCTGACAAGTTTGTATAGCAATCGTGAAGCAGAGCTATTAAACATTCATGGCTGACCTGTGGTAAAAACTACAGGTGTATAAGTTTTGAAGTGTAAAATCAGTTAACTTTAAATGCTGTAAATATCAGAAGTCCAACAAAATGCTGTAAATATCAGAAGTCCAACAAAAAAAAATAGAGGGCAGAACATTTGAACACCACATATATTCTTCATTATCAATTATCTTAATAACTTCAGCAGAACATAGTCAAAAAAATCTTATTGTTAGATTGTACTTGAATATATACTCTATTAAGAGGAAATGATTTGATTTATAGACAAAAACTTTTGTATTTCAAGCAGAAAATAATACACAATTTATGGCAGTTTATTTATTTATTTATTTTAAAAAAATTAAAATGTTAAGAAAACAAATCTGAGTCTGTCTGTTATCATTTGATTTGTTCAGTATATTTACAATTAGTTGTTAATGAAGTAATTTAAGCAGTAATACAAACAATTATATTTCATAAATAACAATAATGATGATAATAATAATGTTAATAATTTGTCTTTTCTGTCAGCTGCAAAACAGAGATAAACAGGTACAATTTAAATGAAGCAAACAAAACAATCAGCATATTGTATTTACCTGTACAGGTGTGGCCAATTCCTGGTTTATTTAAACACATTTCCATTGATTGGACCAAGATCTAATTTAATTTGAAAATGCTTTTATTAAATTTCATCAGTTCAAAGCAATTACATTTCTTGCTGTTACATTTCAATACAAATAAATATTTTTCTTCATATTTACAAATATAAATGATTTTTTCCTTTTATTTAATGGGGCACATTAGTTTTAATATACATCATATAGTTCTAAGTGTGTTTGGTTTCCTGTGCATGAACGGATTGTATTCAAGTAAAGAAACTTAAACTAATAAGAAAATAAATCTTTCACTTTTGAGGATATGGAAATATATTCTAATCCGCACTGTAGAAAGTTGATTATTAATATTTTATACCTCAATGAAGCATGATTAAGATGATCCCTAAGTTGTGTGTGAAATATTGAACATTTTATTCTCAAAATCTGACTGAAATTCTGACTCTTATAGAACATCATATTGTATCTAGAGATGTGGCAGAAGTAATGCTTGCCCTGTTAGCTGGGCTTAAAATGTGCTATATCTTGCAGAAGAGTTAGATTCCCCCAAACCTAAAAAAAAACGGGTGTCCTGGTTATGATACTAAACTGCATCTGATGATGAGGATCCAATTCTGGAGTTCTGTAAGGCATGGAATACCCACCCCTTCATTGCCATTACTCCCAGGTCTACTCTGACCCCAGATCGGAATTACTTGATAGGGTCTCATCTATGGATCAAATAAATTTGTTTGCAAATTATTTGTATTAGACAGGAATATTTGAGATCACATAACTGTGTGCAAAAAAATCTCTTAAGAAACTTTTAATAAAAATGTAAATATAATCATACAATGTATCCAATTCCCTAACCTCTGGCCATAAAATAACCTGCTGTTAAAATCAATCAATCAAAAGTAAAGAGATACTTTCCACTTTTATTTTATGATATAAACAAAAGAATTTTTTATAGAAAATGTAATTCAGGGGAGAATAAATTTTTTTACACCATAAAAATTTACCCGGCCTGCTATCTTTTCTTTATGAATTTATGAGAACTGCTATCTTTTCTTGTTGGATATCAAATAAAGTTACATTAAAAAGATGAAGCTAATATTTTTAGTTCACTATTCACAATATTTCAAACATGTTGAAAAAGACACAGATTTTGGATATATAAGAATTCCTTAATATCCTTTTGGATGTGTCATTTTCAAGTTGTTTTTTACTGAATGATACAATCTGTCTAAATGAAATGGGTGCTAATTTTATTCAGGTAACTGTTAACAAATATTAGATGAGCTATTTTAAGAATTAATAATTACTATACATTCCAGAAGAGTTTGATGATCTGTTTGCTTTTGTTTTGTTTTATGGCATATCATCCACTGTAAGTTATTTAATGCCAAATCCTTTTTATACATATATATCTAATACATAGGATTCAGTTTGGTTTGGTTTCATGGCATATCAACCATTTTAGGTTATTTAATGCCAAATCCTTTTTTATACATATATATTAAATTGATATGATTTGAAAATACATTTTATAGATAACATTTTTAAATGAGCCTGAGTTCTCTTTTTTCACATAGTTAAAAGGTTTCATACTTTTATCGAATATGAATAATTCTATTTACTTTTAATCATTTGTTTGCACATAGTTTAATGTTTTCAAGTATCACTGACAATTAGATAAAACAGCAGTCATTTGTTTACACACAGTTGAATGAACAAACAGTTCTATTTCAAACAATTCAGTTTAGCATATGTGAACAAAGTTAAATGCTTCCAAGTATTTCTATGTATCACAAACAATTCAATTAAATATCAGTCATTTGTTTACACACAGATAAACAATTCTATTTCAAACCCTTCAGTTGAGCATAAGTACACAGATTAAATGTCAAACAGTTCTATATGACCCATAGATAGGACCCTATCAGGTGCCACCTATCTGGGCCAGAGTGGACCTGGGAGCGATGGTAATGAAGGGGTACTCTGCATTCCGCAAAACTCCTGCATTGCTGAAGCCTCACTATCAGATTGTTCAGTGTCATATTAGGACACTCATTAGGGGAGTCTTAACCCTCTGTAGAGATGCAATCTATATATTCTCCAGTTCTAACCAACTAGGCCAATGATGATCAGTATTTTGAATTAGTCAACATAATATAAGTGAAAATCTTTTCGTTTTAATAGTGGTTGTTGACAATTCAAACAAAACTCTTTAGATATCCTACTTGTCCACTGTTTGAAAATTGGACAAATTAAGACTCTTCTGAAAAAATGCCAAAATTCCAGCACTGTGTCCACTTCATTGCTTTATCTGGTGAATGTTGACTGGTTTAAGAAATGGATTTCTTAAAGCTGCACTTCCATGATAATACATGTGAGGAAGATAGTGTACTGCAACTCTTGGCCTGATTTAGAAACAGTTTTATCTTTGGCTTTGCAGTGGTAGTTCTTTTCAGTTTCTGATGGCCTCAGTCAGCTTGAAAAAGATGCAATAATTTCCTTTTTCTCGTTGATAAATTGTACTCTCACCCAATTCAAAAGTGGAATTTTGAATAATTTCAGCCTGGTTCATTCCACCTTCAGATTGAACGACAATACATTCCTTTTCAAAATATAACAACTTCTGTGCTCCTGGAGTATGAGGCATTGTAAAGTAATTAAATGGTTATTTCTCTTTATTTTTTTCTTCTTCAGTAAACTGAAGAACAAATAATGAATATATTTGTTTCTCATGTCATATCTAAACAGAATAACTGTCCATTTAATTAGATTATTCCACTTTCAGATTGGCAAAGATCCTCATTCAAAACATAATTCCAGTGCTCCTGGATTATGAGACATTATGGTACTATTTTCATGAAGTACAGATTACAATTCATTAACAATTCTTTCATTTCCATTTATCATAGACTTATAAAATTCTATTAATGAAGCTATCTACTTCACAAAACAATTACAGTGGCTTTTTTTTTCACTCACAAATAACGAACAAAGTGGTTAGACTGTTGATAAATATATACACTTAAATATTTGATTTTAATCTTTGTGAACTTTTTTTAACAGGCTTTTTAAAACTTATACAGCAATCATATTATAAATTGCATGAGAGATTTTAGATATTTTAAAATAATAAATTTAATAAAAAGTGAATTAATTTGAAAAATTATTCAAAAATGTTAATTTTCAAACATGTTTTACATGATTTTAATGCACCAAAGTTGTAATATTCCTTGCACAATAAAAAATGGTGCAAATATATTAGAAATAATAAAAACAACCAATATTCATTTCCACCAGAACTGAATCATAATTCTATTATTTTAGCATTACAAAATCATGAAAAATAATAAAGATAATGATAATGATATTATTAGATATCATATAATGATAATGATATCACTTGAATAGATTTACTGTATTTCCTGAATATTGTAGTTTTATTGGGGTTTATTTATCAATACCAAAACAAATCAACACATGTATATATGTAATTATATTTATGTATCAGAGTGTGTGTATTAGGTGCATTTATGAATTAGTAAATCTGAATGATTACTGGAGTTTGTTAACTAGTGTATTTATATTTGTTATTTAGTAAATTTATGGTACCTGCTGTTCCTAAGTGGTCACCCACATATATCCTGAGTAGGCTCATTGCTGCTTAACTTTGGTGACTAATGTTTTCAGTATGACCAATATATAAGTATGTGAGATTGATGGTAAAATTAACGGCAGTAAGAGCATGTGAACGTGTGTGTGTGTGTGTGTGTGTGTGTGTGTGTGTGTGTGTGTGTGTGTGTGTGTGTGTGTGTGTGTGTGCTGAAGTGATATAATTATATATATGCAAGGTTACATGTGAGTGAGTGTATTTATATGAAGGTAATTATGCCATTTTGCATCAATTTTCTTCTAAAATCCTTGTTTTCAATATAAGTAAGTATGATGAGTGTTATTTCAAATTTTTTGTAACAATTGACATAAGGATAGAAAACAAATGAAAACAAAAACAGACTTAGAATTAAAACATTGCAATGAAAATTATTGAGGATATAATATTCCAAGTGTCTTTTTTTTGTTGTTCAATAAAGTGTGAAAGAAGTGTTGAATGTTACTTTCAAGTCAAAATGTTTTCCTTTTAAAAAATAAAATAAAATAAAATTCATATCATCTATACCAAAACTATACAAAACTATATATATGGATAGTTTTAATAACAAATTTTACAAAGCTGTTCTTTTTTTTCCTCATTTTTGTTTTGAATTTAATCTCCAAACTTTTTACTACTTTTTGTTTTTCAGAAAATGAAAAAACTAAAAATGTTAATGGAAATTTTGAAAAAAAAAAAAGTTGCCTTTAGATGCGTCTATCACACATCTAAATGCAACTTTTTTTCAAGGTTAAAATATCATAAGGTAAGTTTATGTCTGTAGTGTTTTATCATTTTTCAAAACTCTTTAATCTGTTTTTTAAAGTTGATTATAATTCAAACTCTATTACTTCTGCAGTTATCTAGTGACTTCTTATTATCATGCATATTTACTAAACAGATTAAAAGATATCAGGTAAAATATAACTTTATTTTCTAATCTTCAAATCACTTAAGATGGAATTGTTTAAGATATACGTTGATAATTAGTTAATCATATGCACCAATCACATGAATAATTAAAAATCATGAATAAAATAAAAATGTATATAAATTTATTTCTTTTATCCTTCAGTTTGTTTGTTTTTTGCAAAATTTTATTGTCTTCACTCATCAGTTGATAGACAGATTTTTAATATACTTTTGACTATTTTGTTTGATTTGGCATGGCTTAATGCTGATTAAAACATTTAGATTTTATAGATTGCTCTTCAATTATTATTTTACATAGGTCTTTGAATTGAAATGAATCAACTTTTGATTCATATTTTCTTCTGATTATTTTCCATGTCCCTATAACAAATAGGATGGGCATTGAACTTTTTATGGTTTCCTATATATATATACACAGGAGCACAAATAAAAAATATTACATTAAAATCTTTAGTGTTTTCAAAGTTGGATGTCAAAACGGATGTGAGGGGGACAGAAATTAAAAACAAAATAGATTAGAAATAAATAAATAAAAATAATAACCATTGGAAAACACTGGCAGTTTGCTTGAGAGGATTAAAAATATTGACAAGTATGAAATTAAAATTCAATTTACAAAGTAAAGAGGCTGAAGAAGTTTCTTTGGCCAGACAAATCTTTTCCTGAAGGAGGCTGAAGAGGAACTCATTGAGAATGTTAAAAAGAATCAATCATAGAAAAGACATCAGCCATCCACCCAATTGGATGGGAGTGGAATTTCTTTAAATATTCTTTAAAGTGTTTTATGAATGCTTATCAAAACATGAAGACTGTGTTTTGGTTTGGTTTGATTTGATTTGTTAGTCTTACACTTAATAAGAGAAGGATGTGAGAAAAAAGTTTTCAAGGTTAAAGTCTTTCAACAACAGCTACAAGAATATTTTAACAGTGGAGAACCACTCAATAATTATAAAATGAAACAAGCTTCCAAAATCAAATTAACAGACAAGTTGGAGCAAGAGAAATATTAAAGAATTGGAAGATTATTAAAGTTGTATTATAAAAAAAAAGAAAGTTTGATGCAATGAGATATTGAGGTAATGAAGTTATTTATTTGGATCAATATCATTATCTGAGTAATTTTTATATAGTCCAGTCTCCAATTATCTTTAGCTATCATACCAAATATTTATTATGAATCAGATGCTTTAGATAAATAAATTCTTGGAATATCTATTAGAAAAAGAATATATGGAATCTTAGGATAAAAGCTTTACTTTTTCACAGTATAATATGTATATTTTTTTCTCTCTAACTATGAAGAAAATATGGAATCTTTCTCTGTCTCTCTACAACTTCCTCTTTTGGCTGTTGATACAATATTATTGATTGATTCATTTTAATGATGACATCCTGTCTAGGGTTATTTTATGTTTAGTGGTTAGGGAATCGCATTCATTGTATGTTTGTATTTACATTTTTTGTATAGTTATTTCTTCAGAGTTTTTTTTTTTTTTTGCCTATATCTATTTAAGCCATTGATGGCTCCATGACAAGTGCTACCCTCTGGGTCAAAGTGGACCTGGGAGTAATGACAATGAAGGAGTACTCCATACAACCCAGATCTTCAGAACTGGAGCCTCATCATCAGATGCAGTTCAGTGTCATACTAAGGATACCCCATTTTTGGGATGGGGAGTTTTGCAAGTGATACAGTAAGTGAATTCTAACCCCACTGACAGAACAGACACCAAAAAGGATTCGGTAGAATAGAGGATATAGCAATATGAACTACACAGAAGATACCCTTCTCAACTAAAAGAAATTTGAAGGATAAAATTTGCAATATAAAAGAATTAGAGAGAGAATAAAATTTAATATGTAGGAAATGACACTAAAGCTAAGTCTAATATTTAACTGGGTGATGTTTTTAAGGGGCTTTAGTGTGTAATTTTAAATGGTAAGTTCAAACAGTAAGTTCCGCAGCTTTCTAGTTCGGATACTGATTCGAAAAGATAACACAGACAATAAGGTTCTTAAAAAGAAATTTTATACAAAAAAAAAACAAGAAAGAAAGGGATAGAAAAGATAAAGTGTTGCAAATTTCAGTATAATTTGCAGGAACTTATCTGAAAGAGTGTCTGGGAAATTAAGTTCTTTGAATTTGAGTATTTTCTTTGCTTGGCAGTTTTATCGAAATTTTTCAGTTTTCATTAAATTTCGAGTTTTCTGTAGAGTCAAATTTTCTTTCAGTTGTTTAACTTGGTAGAATTTCAGTAGTCAACTTTCATTTAATTCTACTTTTATTTCTTGGGAAGCTTCTTGCCTGTTGAAATATGTATTGGCTGTTCAAGAAGCGAGTAACGAAACCCTTCTGCTGACTATTTTTTTCGTGCCTTTACAGTTGGTCCTTGAATTTGTACTGAGGGTCCCAATAATACTTCTGGACAAATAGAAGGCGGTAGCTTTTTGGTGCCGTATTGTCTGGGATTACTTCTCCCTTTTCCACTCTGGCCAAATCAAGTGCTGCATATGGTCAGTTTGATTTTTTCTTAGAAATAAATTTTTATACAATAACTTATATTATTTATAAAAGGCAATACTTTCTAACTCCCTTCTTTGTTGAACAAAGAAAATTATCATCATCATTATCATCTTGTCGTGCCATCAGCATGGATATCCCTGACTCTTTCTCACCACCTCTCCCTATCGTTCATTGCTTCCGGCAAGTCCTCAGGGCTACACCCCGTATCCTCACAGAGCTGATGTATGTAGGGTCAACCCCGTCGCCCTGCTTTTGCTCGGCCATGTGAAGGGGTCCATAGGAGTACATCACTTATGAGCTCGTTCCTACTTCTCAAGCAGTGTCCTGCATGTCTGGTTCATCTAATTTGGATAGTTTTCGTGATGGGTAGTAGGCGGCCATACAGCTGCTGCTTTGTGGGGTGTTGCCTCCAGGACCTGTTCAGTATTGCTCACAGCATTCTTGTGTAATTGCCGTCACGCTTTTTCTCCAGCCGTTTAGTTAGCGTCCATGTAGTGCATCTATATAGCAGTATCGACACGATCGCTGGTTGGAAGAAACTGCATTTCATTTTATCGGTCAGGTCTGACTCACATATGACCGATAGCCTATTGATAGCTGTCCATGCCTTTGTTAGCCACGTGTCAAAGTCTGTCTCGGTCAATGAGATACTGCTTCCTCGGTAGGTGAACTTGTCTACTAGTTTCAGAGAACTACCGTTTAGTATGGAGATGTCACCTGTTTGATTAAAGCACATATATTCCATTTTGTGTGCATTGACATGGATACTAATGCCTGTGGCAGCTCGTTCCAGACTATGCAGTAGGTTTTGGCTTGGGCAGGGCATTTGCCAGAATCGCTATGTTATTGGTGTAGTTGGCGTCAGTAATCGTTTTTGCGGGGTACTTTCTGCTTCTTTTCTTTGTCAGCTCGAAACTGTTTTCTTTGATTTTATCGATCAATGTTCTAAGCACATAGTCTAGACAGATGATAAAGAGGTATGGGGCAAGTGTGTCTCCTTGCAGTACCCCAACTACAATGTCAAAGTAGTCTGTGTCTCCATCCGGAGAACGCACTGAGTAGAATTTGCTCCATCTTCCCTCTGTGTATGGAATCAAAGGCCTTGGTAAAGTCGACAAATAATATTGTTGCCAGTAGGTTTTTTGCCCATATGCCTTCTAGAATTCCACAGATAGTCAATATTTGTGAGGTTGTAGATCTATTTTTCTGGAAGCCATTTTGGTTTTTCCTAAGAATATTGTCAATCTTTGGTTCTATGTGGTTGCGTAGTAGGGCATTGTATATTTTGGCTGCTATGGATGTAAGTGTTATACTTCAGTAGTTCTTGGCAACTAACGCAAATGCCCTGAAACTAAAAAAGGCACAAAATGAATTAGGAAACATATACCTAAAAGAACAGACAGAATACATACAAAATCAGATAGATAAGATTAGAGACTCAGTGGAAGATAGGCAATCTAGTATAGCATGGCAAACAATAAACAAAGTGAGCAGAAGGAATTGCACTGCCAAAGCTAAACTGAAAGCTACAAACCAACAAGAACGAATAAAACTGTGGAAACAACATTCCAGAATCTATTAGGAAACCCACCGAAAGTTATATATGAACCAATCATGAGAATTATTTGTAAGCTAGGACCATTTACTCTAGAAGAACTCGACTCAGTACTTAGAAAAATTAAAAATAGAAAAGCTGCAGGGCTTGATGAAATTCCCCCAGAAGTATGGAAGACCAGAGAATTCGATGACATACTGCTCTGACACTGTAATACAGTTTATGATCAAAATCCAACAGATGGATGAAGGCATGCATCCTCCCTTTCCCTAAAAAAGGGGATCTTAGATTAGCCAAGAACTACCGAGGTATAACACTTACATCCACAGCAGACAAAATATACAATGCCTAACTATGCAACCGTATAGAACCCAAGATTGACAACATTCTTAGGAAGAACCAAAATGGTTTCCAGAGGAATCAAAAAAAAAAAAAAAGAAAATCATACTTTGCTTAAATACACATTTCTCCAACAGATTAATATATACTGCTTCTTTTAATTTTCTCATCCCTCAGTAATGTATGCTTCCTATCCATTATTTAGATTTCATCCCAGAGGGAATAATGTTAATCCTTCTCCTTGTAGATAGGGTCTGCCATATCAGACTTTTCTGACTTTCTTTTGGTTTCAGCTTCTTGATATTACTTAAGGTTGAAAATAAGTAGATAGCATATTTTCTTATATTTTTTTCTATATTTGCATGGGATGTTTAAAATGTAATCTTTTATTAGTCACATCTCTCATGAAGAACCAACTCTAGTGTAAAGATCATGAGGAGTGTTTGTGCTATTGAAAATCAACCTTATTTTCACAAATTTATAAAAAGTATTGATTTGTATCATTAAAAATGGTTCAATTAGTTTCCAAACAAGAATAGGCAATGCAATAAAATATCTAAACAATGCTTAGATTAATAGATTGATAATATGTTCAAATAAATTTTTTTTTCTTCAAGTATAGTCAGTTGTATTTATTCCCTAAACTTTGTTTTGTCTGGTATAAGATGGCAAGTTACTAATTGTACCTGATACTCTTAAGTAGTTAGTCATCTAAGAAATACTCAAGGGTGACAAATGCTTTATTTTGGTGATCAAATGAAAACTTGTGTTGTCATTTACTAGGCATAGCTAAGTTTTCCACACCAGGACTGAAGTTTGAGGAATCTAGTGAGAATCAAACTCACTATCAATGGTCTACTAAACTGAACTTATTCTCCATTAAATCACATCAGTCCCCTTTAAGGCGCCTTTGGTGGTGTAATGGTTAGCAAGCTCGACTAGCAAACCTACACGAGTGAGTTCGAGTCTCATTGGGTGCCCCTTTCATATGGCCTTGTGCCACATCTAAGCAAAAAGCTTAGTAAATTACCACATCAGTCCCCTTTAAAACTAAATATAGCTGAAACTTGGCTGCAAATATGGGATGTCTAGTGACAATCAAAGTTATTATCAATGGCCTGTAAGCACATTTTGCTAATCCTTTGACTATTTGGGGCATCAAAGAACTCATGTTAATTTCAGTATGATTTATGTAGTCAAATATCAGTAGTAAAAAAAATGAAAAGGATTTTTCAAAAAGTTTTAGAGAAAACAAAAAGACCAGTATGAAATTAACACCTTCAGTACCAATGTTTGTTCTTTTTTTGTTTTTCCACTGATGTCTTATCTAAGAATAGACCTATGAACATTCCTCAGAGACAAAATAGCACTGGAAAATGAATTATACTCACAGTAGCATGCCGAGGACTAAATGAAGACAACATACAAATGATTAAAGAGAGGGATATTATGTAATTAATATCATTTGAGTCTAAACACATAAAGTAGCAAAAAAAATTAATTAATGCGTTTTTAACCCTAAACATGTTAAGTAATGAGAAAATAGCAATAGGAAAAGTTCACAAAGCCCACATTTTGATTTTGATTTTGCTGAAACATTTGACAAAACATTCAGATAACACTAATCAAAGTGCAGTGAAAATATTTTCCAACAACTGTATACTATAGAAAAAAAAGAAAAGACAATAGAAAATAAACATAAGTCCATCATATGAAGAAAAGATAATAATTCGAACAAGAGTATCACAAGCTGTGATTACTTATTGTTGCTCGGGAAAAAAATAAGTGACAAAATGTTTAAATGAAATAATTCTGATAAACATTTTAGCAAGTTTCTATGGATGCAAAAATACTTGAAAAAGTCAAAAGTTTGGGAAAATTTTGGCATGTGTTATTTTGCTGCATGTATATCATGTGGCCAAAGCGGTTCAAGCTGTGGTAGATAGTATTGTGGTAGTTGGTGTAATGACATGTTGTGCATTACTTCACTCAGTGTGAGATTTGAAAGCCACACAAATGAAAGTGCAACATAGTCTACTTCAGTAACTTATGCTTCATAAGTTAAAACTGAGCCATAACATTGTGGAAGCAACCTAAAATATTTGTTATACAAAAGGTGAAGGTACAGTTGATCCCAGTACAGTAATTAGAAGGTTCAAGAAATTTCACTTGAATTACAAGAACCTTTATGATCAGGTAACCTCAAGTCAGCTCCAAATAAGAGAAGCAAATCCAGCATCACTTGGAGAGTGTCCGGTGAGTTTAGCATCTCTCAGTCCAGCATGATTTGTTCTCTTTACAACCTTGGCATTAGTATCTAGAGCTCTTGAATTGTGCCTCATATTACCAAAAGTTTGCAAAAAGTTTGACTCTTACATGGATGAAGATGGAGTGATAAAAAGATTTTAAGCAAAAAGAAAAAATTTGATTAGTTTCTGAAAGCTTCTCTGTATATAATATTTCTTGTTCTGACATCCATTGTAACTATTTAGAGTTATTCACAACTTAATAGTGAAAATCTAACATATGCAAAAATATCTATACAAAATATCAGGTTTTTGGGACTTTGTATGAAGGTGTGATCCTTGGACACACACACACACACACACACACACACACACAAAGATATAAAATTGTTTAATAAAGTTGTAAAATCTTTACAGGTTTCTGTGTATTGAAAAAGATATCATCTGAGATCAAAGTCTCATCTTTGAAGGTCTTGCAAATGTTGGTTGATAATAACAAAGTCAGGGTTCTGTATTTGAGTGAAAGGTCTCTAACCAAATAAAGTTGCTTTGTTCAAAATTTATCATCAAAAGACTCTTTTTGACAAGTTTTACAACAGATGGGATATTTGGAATTTTTGTGAAGACCAATATTCTGTTCTTTATCATTATGGATATTTATATACATTTTCAATTTTGCAAGTGAACTTAGAGACAAGAAGTCAATGCAGGTAATAAGGAAAGCAGAATTTTATTATCTGCTTGGGACTGTTTTTGTCTGTGAGCTCTGACATGATTAACAAATCCCACTTTTGATGTGAAAACTCTACCACAGGAGCCATTTTCCTGCTGAAAGTTACTCAGCAGTAAATTAGGATCTTGCTTTCACAATGCCTACTTCAAGAAGGAATAATTTATTCTCCTCTTTTCAAACACTTTATAACCATCAGATATCAGCTTTAACATAACAGTTGTCATTATAGAAAATGGATTTGACAAGCTGAGTTCAAATTCTGAGTGAGGGTATTTGCATTTCATTTTGTATTAATGCCCTTGGGAAAGGTATAAAGCCATTTATTCTCACCTTTGCTAGTGGTAAAATAGGGCAAACTTGGCTTTTTGACCTTGATAAGGTCACTGGTCAAGATAAAGGAAATATAAGGGCAAACTGGATTATTTAACCTTGATAAGGCCACTTGTGAAGAAGAAGGAAATAGAAGGGCAAACTGGGCTATTTAACCTTGATAAGGTCACTGGTCAAGATAAAGGAAACATAAGGGCAAACTGGATTATTTAACCTTGATAAGGCCACTTGTGAAGAAGAAAGAAATAGAAGGTCAAACTGGGCTATTTAACCTTGATAAGGTCACTGGTCAAGATAAAGGAAACAGAAGGGCAAACTGGGCTATTTAACCTTAATAAGGCCACTACTTAGGAAGAAGGAAATAGAAGGACAAACTGAGTTATTTAACCTTGATAAGGCCACAGGTCAAGAAGAAAGAAAGACTCTTTATTCAAGACCAGAGAAATGTTCTTTCGTCGTTTTATGACACACTGGGGCAGCATTCTTCTATTATCGGCTTACCCAAAAATTGTGAATTGTCCAACACAAGCCTTCACTATTATAAAAAAATCATCAGTGTTAAACGTCTAATGGTTCATATTTTCAAGTAAACTGTTAAGCACTCATATGTTGTATATTATGAAAAGGGCTAATATATATATATATATATATATATATACACACAGATATTCACACATATTGCTCTGGGCTCTGTCAGCAAGGTTTAGAATATGGTGATTGTGTAAAGGAGGAAGACCCCACTTCCCTAACTAAAAGTAATATCCTGTGTAGTACACTAAACTGCATCTGGTGGTGAAGCTCCAGTTCTGGAGTTCTGGAGAACGTAGAGTACCTCATTCCCATTACTCCCAAATTAACTTTGACCTGGAGTAGTAATGCCTGTTAGGGATAGATCAGTGTACAAATTATTAGTATTAGAAAGGAATACCTGTGTGCAAACAAATGATTACAATTATTAAATTGGAAAAGTTCCTTGAAACCATATGATTGCGTATAAATTATTTGTATTAGATAGGAATACTTGATACCCTAAAACTGTGAGCAAACAAATGATTATCAAATACAAACAATTACTTGGAACCATAAATTTGCCTAAAAATAAAAACTGACTTTAACTTTAAATAACCTAGCAGCAGTTGTCATGCCTCAAAACCAACCAACCATATATGTATATATATATATATATGCTTATATTAGGATCATTCAATAAATAAGTTGAATATTGTCTACAGAGTTGGCAATAGTAAGCACTATTTAACTGCACCTTTTTCAATGAAATCAAAACTAATGGGTTCTTTCATGTCCCAGAAGACTGTCAGCATGACCTTCTTTACTGACTACTGCATACAGAACTGTTTTTTTATTGGAGAGTCAATGTGCTTCCACTTGATATGTTGTATACAGCAAAGAAAGACAACAACACTGAATATGATCTTCTTTTTTTGGGGGGGATATTATCAGAAATGTACATATGAGGAGAGTAAGAGAGTCAGAGATGGCTGAAATGCTCATGCACTGGGGCGACAGTACAGTTTTTCTGTGAAACCTCTCTACCGTTCTGCTTTGTTCTGTTTGGATTGAAATCTTCCCTAGTTTATATAATTTTCAGGATACCCACACAATCCACATTGTCACACCTCCCATCTATGAGTTGCATGTGGACATGCCTCCTGTCTAGCATGCCACCCATGCAACTTGCATAGAACTTTTGCTTAGGAACAACCTGTGTCCTGTTTACTTTACAAAACAGGTGTATATCCTATATGTGGCATGTCAAAGGAATCTTCCAGTTGATATCCAACACATAAACTGTCTTTTTGGCTCAGACTTAGAGTGGCAAACCTATTTGCAAACAGGTTTTTGTGTGGTTTGCATTTCTCAGCTACCAAAGATTTTATCACAGACCTCAGTTCAAGACTGAAGCACTCTGTTTGATTTGAAATATATTATGTGCATATATATGTATACAATATATATATAGACACTATGACAGAGTTGGTTGTCACAATCTCACTTCGTGGGTTTGTGGCAGACCAAATGCAATATAATTTGGAGTGCTCAATATATGTGATAGAGTAATTATATAATAATAATAAGTAAATATATATTAATTTTTATATATATTTAATAGCATGGACGCTTGTCTGTGACAACAGGTCTCATGATGCCTTATAAACGACAATCATCAGGCAGAGAACAAATATATTCTTTCATTCTCTGCCAGATGATTGTTGTTTATAAGATGTCATGAAACCTGTGGTCACAGACAAGCTTCCATGCTATTAAATATATATGAAAACTAATATATATTTACTTATTATTTTTATATGAATATATATATATATATAGTAAGTAAAGTAAAGTTTGCGACCCAAGTCGAGGGCGACCCGAAGGCTTCCTTTTCGATAGCTACTACACCAAGGTGTAGGGGAGGGCGCTACTCCTTTCCCTGGATTAGCCACTTCACCCTTGATATGTACCTTATATCGCTCAGTGTTAAGCAAGGAGGTATCAAGTACCATTTTTAAAGTCTCTGGTATGACGCGACCTGGGATTGAACCCAGGTCTCCCAGCACAATTGGCAAATACTCTACCCACTAGACCAATGAGCCGATTATATATATATATATATATATATATTTCAAGTATAAAATAAGATAATAATAAAACAGGATAAGAACTCATGACTTAAAGTTTCATGTTGTCATAATTTAAAGGAGCTAGTATTTGATACATCTTGAGACATAAGGATTGACAGCATGAAAGTCTAAGTCTTGAGTTTTTATCCTTTTTTCTTATCATCTTATTTTATACTTGAAATTTGATATTTCTCTGCATTTTTGTGCATAAAGCACAGTAAAGAATTTATGGATTAAAAACACTTTAGCATTAAATTTTAATCATATTTATATATGTACATATATATGTGTACATATTAATGATATAGTTTGCTATATTTATAAATAAAGAGTGCCCAGTATTGCTGATAGAGCATGTATAGCTAAGGATATATAGTGCTTGGTGACTTACTTATGTGATCATCAGACCAAGTGATACTTGTTTGTGTCTATGCTATCCTAACTTAGATATACATATATATACACACACACATGCATATATATATATATATATATATATATATATATATGTACATGTATAGCCATGTTTGTCAAATGTCTAAATGCTTGTTACAATTTGTCATCCATGAAGTCAGGAGTTATACAAAAGACAATAATGTTTTAAGTTGTCTTTAGCATCAAAAATGTGTTTAATAATAAAGAAATGAACAAAAATAAAATAACTTAAAATCTTGCATTTAGAGCGAATAAAGATTCTATTTTTATAATAAATGCTTTTCAGGCCTCACTTAGTTGAATAATAAAAGCGACAAACAAAAAAACAAAAGACAAAAAACAAAAGGCAGGTAGAAAAATAAGTAGAACATATTGGGAAAAATGTCTCAAAAAAAACAAAAACAAAAACAAAAACAAAAACAAAGAAATGGAGAATTGTTCTTATATTTTGCTGTGGTGTCTTTTCTATTGATAGACATATAGAGGTTTTTACTGTGAATTTTTGTTTCATTTCCAAACCAACACTTGGACAGATTGTTTCTTTTGATTCCTATACAAACTTTTAAGGCAGAGATTAGAGACCTTGTGTTCAAAGCAACATGGATGGCTGAGAATAGCAGATGTTTTCAAATGAGTTATACATAAGAAAAATGGCGAAAAGAAAGACAAAAAGCAAAATTTATAGGAGATAAACTCTTTTTTGTTTTCCACCTGTCATATATTGTTGTCTCCATTACCATATCAAAACACTTTAGTGCAATATGCCTTCTCTCAGACCCAATCAAAGTTGGCATGTGTCAGTTTAACTAAAACTATTTTTTGATTTACAGCAAGTTTTATCGCCAAACTATAAATTGACATAAAAAATAATTTTAGGTTAGAATGTCAACCAATATATTTTTTAATGAAGAAACAAGAAAGTCTTATTTTTGTATATAAAAATTATTTGTACCATTTTTTTTCAAATACTTTTATAATAAAGATGTTTTTTTGAGGATTATGTGAGTAAATTTCTATTTCTGTTTGTCTATATATGTGTTATGTATACATATTTTCATGTGCAAATTTGTATGTATATATAAATACATATAGCCAAGTTTATCTCTAAGGATAGCTTGAAAAAAATAAATAGGTTAAAATTCAGTTAATTAAGTGTATTCTTATTGGAACATACATTCTTTTGTATGTATTTACCTACCACCTCATTCACAAACAGAGTGTGATACAAGGTCAGTTTTTAAGTGGAATACAGCTAGTTTAATTGAATTTAGATCTTTCCTTCCCTTAGACTGGTTGTTCAACCAACACTAAAAAAAACAAATTACTCTTAGCTGAGGAAGAAGAGATTGATTCATGCCTTTCCCAGTCCAAAAGGAAATGCAAACAGCCTTGTCCATGATTTGAACTCAGGTCACTGATTCCTATTCCTCAAACAATAATCATTACGCTAAACATGCCTTTTGTATTCTTTGTTGTTGGACCTGTTCTGTTTGAATCTGACATTCATTTCTACTGGAAATTTTATATTTTTGATAAAAATTATGTTTAAAATGAGTGCCAGGGAAGTGATTCTAAAGTAGGGGTTCAATTTATAAGGCACTTATAATACAAAATTGAACACTATCATAGTGTTCAATTTACAATATAAATTTAATGCAAAACTGAACCCTGACTTTAGGTCCATTTTATACAAGTTGGTCTTTTTTGTTTGTCAATGATGTCCTTAACTTTCAAGTACAGAAGCCTGAAAAGAACAAAAGATAAAGTTAGATTTTCTTTTTCTTTGCAACTAGTCATTCAATTTATGGTCTTATAAAACCTCTAATCCTAGGTTATTATTTTGATAAGATAAAATAAATATAATTCACACTGGCTATTTTGATAAAGTCTAAAAAAAAAGTCCCTAAATATAGCAATATGGAGCAAAACATAATGGATCTTTTTCAGCAAGAAAAAGGGAATACAACTAAATCTTTTTTTTTCTTGGCTTCTTAAAGACAGACAAAATCTGATGCCAATTTAGCATTAAATTTTTCTCAAATCAAATGTCTACTGTTAAAAAAATGGACACAAATCAGGGTCCTGAGTGACATTATATATATATATTACAATTCAAACTCTAAGAGCTACATCTTTCATATCTACTTTAAACTTAATTTTTCTCAAAAATGAAAAATTTTCAAAAGGGAGGCTATTTTCAACCAAAGCAGATATAACAACATAAGAAAATACATTTTCATAAAAAAATGCCTGAGTTCACTGAACTACATCTTAATCAATAAATGATTAATAAAAAAAAGGAAAAATTATGACAAATATATGACATCACTTAAATCTTATTTAAAGGTAAAAAAAAGTTCAAGACAAATATTCTTACTATTGAGTCTACTAATTTTACTTTGAATCTCTTTAATATGACTATAGATTATTATCAATCTTTTAAAATAATGTAGCCATACCTCTTTTGTGCTTTACATGCTTTTATTATCAATCTTAGAGCATAATGTGGCCATATATCTACTGTAAATGTCTTTTATTATCAATCTTTGCAAATAATGTGGTTATATCTCTTCTGCATTTTAAATGCTTTTATTCTCAAACAATGAAGATAATGTTGCCTTACACTTGTTGTAGATGTTTTATCAATCTTTGAGGATGATGTGGTCATACCTCATCTGAGATGTAAATCTTTTTATTATCAAACTTTGAGGATGATGTGGTCAGTAATGAAAGTGTGAAGTCAGTGAATTGATTGATTGTGCTTTAGGGGGCAAGTAAACTGAATAGAGCTAAAGATTCTTTAAAATGTACACTGATGTAAGAAAGGATAAGTAGATAAATAAAATAATGCTCAGAGGGGCAAAATGATAGATGACCTTCCAATATGACAAGGATCCATTTATAACTGTAGTGGTTGGTTTCACTTTTCTTTTGAGAGCTTCTAAATGAAATGATTTGACAATGTAACATATACAGAATGTTCTCTTTTCTATTATATGGATAGTTATAAATGTTCTCATACTTTAAACTGGGATTCCTTTTTGAGTGTAATAGGGAAGTACTCTTTGGAAGATTGATTCTCATTTCCTAAGAAAATTAATTAAAACTCGTATCAAGTCTAAGAAGTATTCAATGAGATTCAAGTGAAGTAAATCATGGGCAACTTTAGGGTTTATAACTGAAAAGATCAAACATTTTTTGCTGGCATTAATCTGTGACGTTTTTATAACTAAGTCATAATCAAACATAAATAAATGGTGTTAAATAAAGAAAAAATATCATAATTAAATAAGAAGAATCATTGTTTATTTATTAAACTAGATTAAAAGGGTAAAATACATATCTTTGGCAATGATGAAACTTTAAATATCTTAAAAAGTGACAAAACTAATCAAGTAATATATATAACTTGGTAAAATAAATTTATATTCCATAACTTAGATCATTTTCTCAGACATGGAATACAACTTCCCAAATAAACTTCTTTTTATTCTGGAAAAATACTTATTTTCCATAATCTTTGTTAATTTTTTTTACAGTTTTATTTTGTACTTCTCAATTGAATAAAAAATTAAATTGAAGAAAAGTTAATTTTTTAACATTTTTATTTCAAATAACTGGATTATTACAAAAACCATATTGTTGTCCAAAATTCAATTTTTTTTACATGACAAATTTCACTTTTACAATAATTTTTATTTACTAGTATATATTTTAAAATTCTTTTTACAAGCTGATGACTTTGAGAAGTAATATAAATGATCCTATAAGAAACATGATTTTTATAAATTCTTATAAATAATCGATAATTTATTTAATAAATAATCAAGTTGCTAATCATCAATAACTGTAAATAAATAAATAAATAGGAAATTCATATAAATAATCAAAATGATATAAATTATCAAATAAAAGTTATGTAACAGTAAAGACTTTTATTGTAGGTTGGCAGGACCTTTTTTTTTTTAATCTTATGATAATTTGATTTTGATAACAATATCACTATAATACTCCAAAAATGGCCTATCACAATAAAATCTTTTGTTTTATAATGCTCTAACTCAGAGAATAAAGAAATTTCCAATCCAGTTTGTAATAAAATGGTAAAGCAGAACCAGCACTTACACTAAATTAGTCATTATAACTATCAAGGAAAGAGAAGTATTATAGAGCACTTTTATTTATTTATCTGCATTTAATTATAATATAAACTCTATAAACAGGATATGATTTAAAATTTAGCTTAAGGGTCACCAATTAGCAATTGTTAATGGAGTTATTTATAAATACAATTATTACATTTCACATTAAATAAAATTGATATATCCAGTTTTGTAAATAAAAAACTTAACATTTCTTTTTTTCTCTCTTAGAAAACTTATTTCAGTTTTTAAATATTTACCCTATTAAAATATTGTCTTTTATTTCTTGTAGTGTGCATTATTTGATTCACATTTTAAAAATTTGTCATTTATTGCTAATACTGTAGTTATTTGAAGAAATTGTGGCTATTTTTACTTTAAGCCAATAAGCAGATTAAAAATCATAGTGACTGAAAGAATAATATTTTTATCTCTTTTGTGCATGTAACCTAATTTTACTTTGCATGTTTATATTTACAAAGGTATGATAAAAAATGAAATAATAATGAATGATCTAACCAATAACCAGCATCCAGGAAAAAATTGGAAGGTAAGATTTTATGATTAAAAATATTTCTAGTATGAATTAACCTAAACTAAAAACAATCCATATAGTAACTTTTGATGAAACATAACCTTACTTTTAGACAAACAGAATATTTCTTTCCAATCTCATAAGTTAGTATTTGAAAATCATTTTTGGTCTCAGAGTAGACCAGAAACAATTGATTTAAAATCTACAATACAAATAAGGAAGGTACTTTTAAAGATGTTCAGTAAAAATATTTTTCAACTGGAATGAAATTTTTGTTATGATTAAGTCAATGGCTTTAACTAAACATGAAAAAATAAATTGCAACATAATTTGAGTTAACAAAATACAAACAAGTAATCAATAAGCTATATCATAGAGTAAAACTGTTTGTGTACAAAATTATGGATTATCAATAGTTGTTTTACAAAGATGTGACAAATTCATATTTCATTCTGTTCTAAGGATGATATAAGAAAACTATTAAATATTATCAAAATCAGCATCATTTTTTTTAGTAATCCAATATCCATAACCTTCAAGTTAATTCTTTGGAATTTTTTTTATTTAATCAAATTAAACTTTATAAAGAGTAGATGCCAGGGGTTGAATCAAGCATAATTGCTATTGAAAACAAAAATGGGTAAAATACAGATGTGCCAAAGTACTAAAATTCTTTTTTCTGCCAACACCTTGCAGTGGCAAAACCTATTGACTTTGGTTCTATGGTATGAAGACAGCAAAATATTTTTTAAAAGTCACGTCATTTTTCAGCAGAAGTCTATCTACATATAATACAGTCAAATTACTACAGTAGCAGAAAGAATTTCAAATTATTATTTAGCGCGTTAATTATTTTGACCGTTGTGGTCTCAATCTCATATTTTTACCCAATGAGGATGATTTATCCCATTCTGCCCGGAGGAATTTCTCGGGCAATATAAAAGGCGTTGAAAACATGCGCTCTTTCTCCCCTCACATATTTTTTGAGCAGGACGGACCGATCCTCCTTTTCTCTCTAACTCCAGCAGCAGACTACCCATCACCATGAGGAGAGCACATCCAATTTATGGGCCGTTGTTTTCTAGGAAATCATTCCTTCATCATTTGTTCGCCCCTCCTAGACCAACGGATCCTTGAAGCTTCAAATTGAATGTTTTATTCCTGCTTTGACTTCAGTACCAACTAAATCCTTGGTCTGTCTTCAGCAACTGAATTCTTGCTCTGTCTTCAGCAACTAAATTTTTGCTCTGACTTCAGCAACTCAATTCTTGCTCTAACATCAGCAACTAAATTCCTGCTCAACCATTTGCAACTGTCCTTCTTTTATTTTTACTCTCAGCACAAGGAAAATTTTGTATCAAGCTGCCATTAAAACTTCCCTTTTGAAATTTATCAATATTCTTGTCGTCTCATTTGTTTTTCTTTATCTTAATATAACAAAGGCAACAGGACTCATCAACTTTAATTGCCATTTTTATATAAATGGTAACATTTATCTGCCCTCTAGTTATACTACAAAAAAACAATACACAAATTTTTAGCTCTCTGAGCAGTGGTCACGATTAAAATATCATAACAGTAAGTAACTTATTTTTTCTTCACTCACATAGATAATCTTTCAGACATTAACTTTTCCAAACTCTAAT
Organism: Sepioteuthis lessoniana; assembly: GCA_963585895.1. NCBI lineage: Eukaryota > Metazoa > Mollusca > Cephalopoda > Myopsida > Loliginidae > Sepioteuthis > Sepioteuthis lessoniana. Next base: position 44,573,889 of record OY757913.1, read on the forward strand.
GACTTTTACAATCCTTCCATAAAACATACTAAACTTTTCTCCTTTCATTTTTTGTATATACGTTAAATGAATTATTATGTAAAATAGACTCTGTAACTTTTCCTCTTCAAAATGACCATTTGAATGCAATCACTTATGGTCGATAATAATTCCAAGGTCAAGATGATACCTGGATATATTACATTACAACAAAAATATAGGTATTAGAATAATAATAATAATAATAATAATAATAATGAGAACAGGAGTCTAAATGGTTTATGGCATAATCTATATAAGCATTTGCATTTCTGAAAATGGAATAGTAAATAACAAATCAAAATCAAAATAAATAAAAATTGATAAATAAAAATAATTAAGTAAAAAGAAAATAAATAGAAAAAATTCTAAAAAGAAAAAGAGGAAAATACAGACATTTCATATTTGCAAATATCAGAAGATTTTAATTTTATGATCAGATCATTGATTTACACTATATGTAATTGTAACTTTGAAAACTTTGACTGCACACAGTTGAGTTTGTTCTTAAACCATTCATTCATTTTATAAGTGAAGCTCAACTGATTTTTTAAGAGTGGCTATATAAAATGTGTTTTCTTTTTTTCTTTAATCTGATATCTGAACATATCACATTACGACTAAAACATTGCACATTTACCAACCCCTCTGCTCAGGCAGGATAAGACACAAGGTCATTTCTTTTAAGCGGAGTTTAACAGGTTTGAATTTAGAGTTTTCCTTCTCCTAGACTAGTTGCCTCCCCAAGGCTGAAGAACCCAGTCTACCTTACTATTTACCCATAGCTGGAGGGAGAATAATTGGATTCATACCTTTCTCGAGTGCTATGTGAAATGTAATCAGTCTCGTCCAGGATTTGAACTCGTGTCGCTGTGTCCATTTCCTACGACGATAACCATTACACCACGGGCACCAAAACATTGATGTTAAACTAATACTAATAACGAAGATATGAATCCAATGATTCATAGCATAAATTAGGATAGTAATTTCAATTTAATTGTTTATTTTTGATAGTTTTGTCAAGTTTTAGTTTCAAATATTTAAAAAAACCTCACTTTCTTCAAGGCATATACAAAAAAAGCACACTTTTTAACGGCAATGTTATAATAAGCAACACGTGCTTTTTCTTTTAAAGTATGAATGATCAAAAGCATAATAATGCGTGTTTATTTTATGTGAATAAATTATCAGAAAAAAATGTTATCTCTTTTAATGACGTTTTTTATATTGGTTCTCTTGCGGGCCTCCGTAGAAAAAATATCGTTTTATGAAAAGCCACACTAAAAAATTATTAAATAAACAAAATAATGATAATTCAGATAAAATACTTTTTTAAAAATCTAATCAGTCAAATTTATTTATTTTGAATTTTCCCATTAATTAACAAGACACTAGTCTCATGGAGTGAGTGGAAGAATTTACTCAATTAATGTCAATTCAAACTTCCAAAAAGAAATAAAAATTTCCTTAAAATATCAAACTACGAAAACGAATAAAGTTTTCAAAAACGTGCCTAGAAGTAATATTTTACTTCATTTTTACTGTTTTTTAAACTAAAAAAAAAAGGCATCAATACGATCAAAATAGACAAACCGTTATTAAAAATGTAAACAAAATCTAATTCTCCATGAAATTATCTGTAAGACATGTAAAAATAATTCACATAAACCTTCATCAAGTGAGCGAAATTAACAAAATCATTGAGGTAGGTTGGCGAATGAAAGCTAAATAATAAAAAGCAAAAACAAAAACAAAACGAAACAAAATAAAAAACAAATCTTCAGAAATTTGAGAAAAAATGTCTTTTAAAAGAAACCTTTAGCAGGTGCGTGTTTGTGGACCTGCTTCTTTTTTTCTTTTTCTTTTTTTTTAATCTGAGATCATAAAACGTAGAATAAATCACACTGATAAGATAAAATCTTTACAAAATAAGCAGAATTAAGTCTAAAGTTTCTTTAAATAGTACTTCAAATTAATCAAAAATATCTATAAAAGATTCATCTATTCTTTTTGAAGAATTGATATAACTTTTTTTCCACCGATTTTTCCAAAAATTGTTAACAATTAAAATTTTTATTTATTTCCTACTTTCGTTTCTCGTATTTAATGGTCTCTAGCATAGTTTTTTTCTTTGCCTTCGTCTCGCCCGAATATTCATCCCAACCTTTTCGACAGGTGTACAAAATCCAATTATGCTCATCCGGGTCGGCATTTCTACGAAATACCATATCGTAATCTCTGATGATTCGTTCATCTGGTTGGTAAAAGCCATCTCCACAGTCATAGCAGTCCTCAGGAAGACACCAGGCTGGTCTTGTATCTGTCATCTGCGACTGGCCGGCTGGTTTCAATCCATTACATATCTCAGTGAAAAATCGGCGATCGTTTTTATTACAATACTGCCATTTCAATTGATCAGCTTCGTATGTGAGGCCATCAGCGAAAGTATAGCGACCGTTTATGACTCGGCCATTTTCCCATTCGCCGGTGAATTTGTTACCATCTGGGAAATATAGAGTCCCTGGGCCATGAAACATACCGTCTTTTAATTGACCGGTATAATATGTTTTAGTAGGAAATGTGTATGTCCCTATACCTTCCAGGCGACCATTTTCTGTATCGCCTTTGTAACTGCTTCCCATATACTCCATATTGAATTTTCTTACAGGTTCGTTTCTAAGGACGCTTTGTTTGTTTACAATTTTAACACAGGCAACGTGTTGTGTATATCATACTTCAATCGTATTTATACTTTTAAGCTAAAAGCAGACAGAATTTTTTATTATATAAACAAATTTCTACTCTTGTAAATGAATAAATAAAAAAGTTACTGATTTTAACCATACCGAGCAGTGCCGGAAATGACCGGAAAGTAACGTTAATAACTTACCTCAGTTCATGAACTTATTAATTTTGTAAAATACTACTTTACTTATTAAATAATAAATATAAAGTTGGTACTTTAAGTATACTGCATGATAGACATTCCTTAAAAGCATTTCGACTTCTTACGATAGAGAACGAATTCTTTGGAATCAATTTTGTGTTAAAAGAAAAGTTTGTGGCGAAAGGTAACGTAACTTGGGCATATCAATTCAATGAATTGCTGTCCTGTTCAAAGTTTTAAAATTGACCTCAGAACTATTTGTAGTTTTTAGATTAGAATTTTTAAAGAAATTCTGATCTTATTTTTCCCATGTTTTATATGTAACTGTAAATAAATTTTCAACTACAATAAAATAGATTGGCTCAATATTAAATTTTGACCAATTCAAATGGGTTATAAAACTATTTATCATAATTCTGTCTTACAGTTTAGAATTACCGAATTTAATTATGAGGAATTAATAATTAAGACATTCTTTATAACCAATATTACGAAGGGAATAGCCCATTGAAAAATGCTTGGAGTCGGCTCAACAAAGTACACCGTGACACAATCTTGATCAACTTATTCTCCTGTTATATCTTAAGTATTTTTTTGCACTGAAACTAAAATCTTATGTCCTTCTCTTACATGAATGTCATACATTCAAGAAAGTTGGGGTGGGGATAAATATCTCTACATAATTGTCTGGATCCTGTACCTAGCTTTTTCCCAGTTTTTGTTTTCAACTAGTCTAATGTGGTACTTGTGCAATCCGTAATATGGAGGAGGAAATTCCATGGATTAATTATCACTCTTTGGGAGAAGGTCAGTTGTAGATGCAATATATTACACAAAAGTTTGAACGAAGTTCTTCCGGAAATAGTCTCTAATGCTTTCATTTGCTCTTAACTGGGAAAAATTATTCATGTCCACATTATCAATGCTATTCATTTTGCTTGTCTGACGAAGAAGATTTATCAAGAACAGCTGGATAGATGTTTTTTAGTAACATTGTTAATAATCCACTCTGGGTGGTTCAATTATAAAATTTGCAGATTTTTAAAGAAGTTAAAGAAGTTTACAGTGCTATAAAACATATAAAATAAGTTTACAGTGCTATAAAACATATAAAATTTCAAATTTGTAGTATGCCAGAGGGACATGTCTTCTTGAGTCACATGTCAATTTAAACCAATGGTACCCAACTGATTTTGTATTTCTAAAATTCTGATACCCCACTGTAATATGTAATTTTTACATATTCAAAATTTCACTGCAGTTCATGTGAAGGAAGCTTAAAATGCCATTAACTTGGTCTCTAAACAAGCTCCACCAAAATATTGCATGCCCAACCAATATATTACCATGCCACACTGGTGGGAATTACTGATTTAGACTCTTAAGTTTTTTTTTTCCCTTTGTTCTTTGAACAGTCAAGACCTTCCAAGTTTCAGTCTTCACTTGTAAAGCATAACTAATATTTTTTTCATTCCTGTTCATTGGAATGAATAGAGACCATTATCTCCAACTCTGGTGTGGTACCTTAATTCCACTTCACCAAGAAAACCACCTGAGAAAGTAAGGCATTTATGTTTACTTTTTTGTATCTCTCTTCATACTCTGTTTATTTTTGGAACAGTATGCATGATTCACTTGTTTTAGGATATGTTGTTGATTGTTGTCACATTTGTTATATTGTTATATGTACCCATTAAATCTTTTAATTGTGTATATGAGTTTATTGTGTGTGTTTTTTCCCCATTCATTCAGTGTTAGTATATCAATGAATATATCAATGCTATTATTGGAACTTGGTGAGTAGAAAATAATTAAACATCCTTCCTAGCACCAAACAGCGGTTTATAATAACCACTCCATTATCCCTCAAATAGAGTATTATACATTATGTTAGAGAATTTTTTTGGTAAAGAATTAGTATAATGTTTCAATTATTATGAATCTCATTGGGTTGGTATATCTATAAATAAAAAAGAAGAATGGAAAATTGTTCAGCAATAAAGGAAATATATTAAGAAATCAATCCCTCATTAAGTTATGGCTGCAACTGTACCTGCTAATTCAATGATAGATGGAATTAATCTCTGATCGTTTTACAGAACAAAGATCTCAGAACAGTTTTTGGTAAAAAAATTTCTGTGTGATACCAGTTTAATGAAATGTTTTGTAAATATTTTAGCTATGGTTATATCATTGTAAAAGTTAGAGAGTATAGACTTCTCATTTTGATATGTCAGCAATGCATGTGTATCCCATGAGCTGGCAAGGCCCTGAAAGACACTGTTCTTCTTTTGGCACCAAAAGTTTAACTTTTAGTAGAAGGGGCATTTTTGACTATTCTATTTTAGTTTTGGTTTTATTTTTTATTTAATTTATTAATCTCCACAGTATTATGGATTTTACAAGTATTTGACTCGCCAAATACACAGGGAAAGACTAAAAAAATTGATTTGGAAGTAAACCCTCAAACATTTTCCTTTTCAAGTCACTTCTTTTATAATTCAAATCTTTTAAAATGTTTTTCTTAATAATGTTGACATAATCGCTTAAAGTTAATAGAAAAACATGTTTGTTTAAATTTTGTTGACATATTGCAAGATGTAAAAACGAAAATGAATCAAGAAGCTTTGAATAAACTTGATGGAAATATCAAGGCCACATGGATTCATCAATTAAAAGATAATATTCACAAAGGTATGGCTGTACATTGCGCTCTTTCATCTAAGTATAAAATTCTTATCAGCTAGCTGTAAGTTCAGTTTCTTATCTATCATTTCAGTATATAAGTTTCATTAAGATGTAAGGACAGTATTGCAGGCTTGCATTTTCTTCTCTAAAATTATCTGTGGACTGTGTATATGTAATAAAAAATTATAAAAAATAGACACGACTTTCCACATTATCATAATATAACTCAATTTTTTTGCTATCTGATAGCTGTCTATTGATATTTGGATATTTGGTACCAAATTTGATTCTGGGAGAAGATGAACCTTAGCTATTAGATTCCATTTACTGATATATATATAAGATTGTATATATGTGTTTTCTTTTTATTTATTTGTTCTCATATAAATGTTTACAGTTATATATATATATATATATATATATATATATATATATATCTTTCGTGTTTCAACAAGTTTTATAGTTGATGATGTTATATTCTAAGAAGTGATTAAGTGATTGGATAGGGTCTGCCTAGGGGAATATCCCTGCGGAAAAACCACTCTGAGGGCTAGAGATCAGACAGTTAAGTACAAGACACCCCACTCAAGCTTGCCTCCAAGCAAGGCTGGAATTCCCTCACTTGAGACTTTGGTTCAGCATTCTCTAAGTATCTTAAATTTCTTGCCTGCATACTTTGTGCCACTCTTATGATGCAAAGTCAAACAGACATCCAAAACTATTATCTTTCTTACTTCTTGAAGCGGTAGAGTGAGAAATACATACAAATATATATATATACTTATTTTTATATATGTATGTATAGATGTATATCTATGTATATTCATTGCTATTAGTACAAATTCACACATACATTTCATGTATGTTCAAGTGGATTTTGATGTAAATGTGTATATAATACACACACATGCATAGATGCTTATGTGTGTATATATATATATATATATATATATTTCTGCATACGTATATGTTTAAGTGCATATAAGTATGCATTTAAACACACACACACATACATTTATATATATATATATATATATATATATATATATATATATATATATATATATATATATATATAAGCTATGCAAATAATTGAGAGAAATAATTGTGAAAAAGTTGAGTGGGGACAAGATCAATGAAGTAATAAACTTACTTTATCTTCTTGAGGTGTTTCTCTTTGAGAACGAAGTAGTCAATGTAGACTTTTCAATCCCTGACCTCAAAAGTACTTAATGGGTCTAGTTTGACTTGAGGAATAAAATTTGGGTACACTTTTCATTCAAAAAGCTCTTTTCACAAGAGCCTGAAGAAACACATCGAATACTTTGTGTAAATAGACACTAGAAAACTATTATTTGATAAAATAGTTGATCTCTCTTGATAAATTTATAATTTGTGTCAATATTTATCTAATTGCACAAGTGTTAGAATGCATTACTGAGCATGTGATAGAGATGTTTTTAAAACCTTGCTTAGTCTACTTTGCCTCAGGTGCCAACATTTACATTTGAGATTATTCTTTATATTTTCCAATAATATCAATCTACTAAAAAATTACAGATGGAGGCTGACTAAGAAGTATCCAGCCATTTAACATTAATGAAAAAATAGCCTACCTAGGGCAATGACATCTTATTCTTTTTCAAAGTACTCCCTTTGGAACTTCACTCACTTATCCAGCATTCTTTCCGCTTTTCAAAACTGGTTGAAAGTCATCTTTCAGGATCACCTTCTACTGCCTTGCCACATTTTCCTTAATTTCAACAATAGTATTTCCAGAGCTATTCTAGCTTTTAGAAAAGACAGAAATCAGAGAGAGTCAAATCTAAACTGTAAGTAGAGGGACTGATAGACCTGAGTGATGCTATATTTTGCCAAAAAAAACCCCTACATGAGCCTCCCCAAGTCTTCTAGACTTTTCTGAGTATTCGAGCTAATCTTAACACAGCTATGGTTTGGATGGTCTCAATTCTTCCTTGAATCTCCAATTCCTTCTCAACTCAGTTGGCTGGGGCTGTAGAATACACTAACTGCATCTCTGTAGAATAGTAAAACCCCATCCCCAATGAGTGTCCTGACTATGGGATTAAAAACCACCTGATAGTGAGACTCCAGTAATGCTTGAATTTTGGGGAATATGGAGTACCCCTTCATTGCCATTGCTCCTTGGTCCTCTCTGGCCTAGAGTGGTAGCAGCTGAAAGGGTCCTATCTATGGGTTGAATTGAACTGTTTGACATTTAAACTGAGTGCAGACAAATGACTTATGCTAAATTGAATTGTTAGAAATAAAACTGATCATTTAACTGTGTGTAAACAAATGACTGATGTTTAATTCAATCGTTAGTGAAACATAGCTCTACTTGGAACTATTTAACTTAGTTGATTTATGTTTACAAATCATATATATCTAATATATATATGAATAAACCAGATTTGACATTGAATAACTTGCAATGGTTGATATTCCTTAAAACCAAACCAAATCAAATCCAATTCCCTCTGTCTCTTTTTCCAGGTGTTTGGTTTGGAGACCATTCCAAGCTCACCAACTACAATTGGTATCACAATCACTTTCATGCTTCACAGCATTTTTCAGCTCTCAAGCAAGTTCTTAGTATTTACCCATCTCTTTAATTTCTTATATTATTACCTTTTGGTCCACTGGAATGGCAAAATCCACTTAAATGACAAGTTCTTTTCTTGTTAATTAATACGAGGTCTGGTTTTCTGCCAGGAATTGGGTGATCTGTTTATATCTCAAAGTTGCTGAGAATTTTAAGTATCTCATTTTCTAGGACAGATTCTGTTTGTGCCTTTACCGTTTGTCAGCATAGTCAAATTTTAATCTCTTGCACAATTCCCAGTGGATCACATTTCCTACTCAGTCATGCTGAGTCTTGTATTCTTTCTCCTCCTTCTCCTCTGATGATGATTATTGATATTATTATTACAAGTAGTAGCAGTAGTAATAATAATAGTTGTGAACAAAAAGTAGCATAGAATAAATAAGAAGAAATATTGGATAAAACTGTATATCTGTCAATAGTTTTGTAAGGGTTTTATTAAATGCCATGACATAATAGACTCATCTCTACAAACATGCATTGAGTAGTGATGCTCCAGTCCTGGAGTTCTGCAGAGTATAGAGTAATTCCTTTGTTGTTGATACTCCTAGGTTCCCTCTAAGAGTGGTAGTGCTTGTTAAAATCCCATCTCATGGATCAAATAGATATGTTTGAAAATTATTTGTGTTAGGAATAATTGAAACCATATAACAGTGTACAAACATATTATTTTTATTTTTATTATTAAATAAGAATAGTTTGTTGAAACCATAAATTGTGCAGAAATTATTTAAAAAAACAAAACATTTATAAGTGAATGTAAAAACCAAGAGCTGAAAAAAAAGAAAAGACTATCAGTTTATTTTGATATCATTTATACTTGTGAGGATTTATAACTATATTGTAAAATTGCAAAAAATATTATTGAAAAATGCTATGGTTGAAATTCTTAAAACCATAGCTTAGTGATTAACATACTGGACTGCAAGTAAGTGAGTTCAAACTCAAGCCATGCTATTATGTTCAGTATCAGACTAATACCCGTGGAAAAGGTTTGAACCACCTTATCCCCCACAGCTATGGGTAAAAAGTATCGCTGCTGTTCTTCTATAAGAATAGCTGTAGTATTAAATAACCTATGAAAGCTGATATGCCATTAAAACAAAGAAATCAGACCAAACCATATTATTATCATCAAATAGTAATAGTTACTTAGAAAAATAAAAATTGTGTAGAAATCATTAGTATTAAATAGGAATTCTTGGAAACTTATAACTGTGTGCAAATTATTCATATTAAGAATAGTTTACTTGAAACTTGAAAATAGTTTAGTTGACTTGAAAATTTCACCCAATTGCTCCAAGATTTATATGACACACTTTTATGAATTTTAACAAGATTAATTTTCATTTGTTAGATTTTTTTTCTCTCTCTAACAGATTTCTATTTTATTTTTTATCAATGTCAGTATTGGATTTGTCTTGTATTAAATAAATTTTATCATTGTTATTAGAACAGTTGTATTTTCTAAAGCAAATATGTAAATCAATTATTAGTCCAACCTTTTCTGGTACTCTTATTTTATATCATCATTACCATTGTCATTATGATAGATATGAGGATCAATGCACTTGTTGTACTGTTCCAACAACTTCTGGAAGGCCCCATGGAAGTCCTCTTGTGTGAACGTGTCAATGACCTTCGTCACAGCCTCTTTCATCTCCTCAATTGTCTCATAACGACAGCCTCTGAGCTTAGGGAATAACCAAAAGTCACAAGGAGCATGCTCTGGACTATAGGGAGGCTGAGGAACTGTCTTGATGCCCATCTTGGTCAAATAGTCTGTGACAAGGATGGAGTTGTGGACTGGTGCATTGTCCTCATGGAAATGCCACTGACTCGATTTGAAGAGTGCCGGCCTCTTCTGATGGAATCTCTTCCTGAACTCCCTTAAAACCTCAACATAGTAATCCTAACCCTAAGTCTTTGGCCAATCCACTCTGGTGTATTAACTTCCTTACTCCTCCCACACCTCTCATCATCCCTTACAGACTCCCTGCCTTCCTTGAATCTCAGTTCATGCAAGATAGTCCAAAAACAGTCTGAAGCATTCCCTACGTTTCTGTGGCATTTTTTCCAAGTTTAAAACAGAATTTTATTGCATATTGTTCTTCTAAAGTGTTCTCACGTCCAGATTGCATTTTTGAAATTCACCAGGTGTAACAATCAGGCTTTAGTAAGGTGTATTCCAATTCCTGCTGTAGCTGTTCATTTAAACCAGAAATCATATAAATTGGTCAGTCACCTCATAAGATGTATAGCAATAAGATACTGAATTTTCAAGACTCTATGACAATTTTAAATGCCTGTACAAAAAAAGTCCGGAAACTTATTGAAGGCACCATGTATTTATTAAACTAATTTTGGTACCAGGTGAAGAGTAAAATCATTATTAATGTGAGATAAATATATTATGCTCTTTGTAATTGTTAGGGTTTCTTTGTTCATTATGTATTTTCTCATACCAAAGTTTGTTATTATTGTCTGGGATCAAGTAACAGTAAATCTCTTCAAAACTCCAACACATACCAATATTCTTGTCATATTGAGATAAATTTGTATTGTCATGATTCTTTGTTAACTTCTGTTGTAAGAATGCTTTCGTTGGCTCTGAGAACTATAAGAATTTCAATTAATCCAGAATCTACTAGCTATCATGTTTAAGTTTAACAAAAAGCATCTGCTTAATTTTTTTAAAGTAGCAATAATCTTAATTGATCTTTTTTAACCCCTCTCATATTAGTAATGGAATTTTTGGGAGGCATTGACTCAATTAAAGTATTATTTTAAAATCATAATAATGATTACCTTTTTGATTTTTGTCATATAGGCAAAAATTTAAAAACAAATGAGAGACTCAGAATATAATCAATATGTATCTTAAAATGTATCAATTTAGAAATTATTAGACCAAAAACATTTGGTTTTAAATTGGATAAAACTTTAAGGAAAATATTTTGGTAGTTTTTGAGATCATCATTTCTATGGAAACATTATTAGAAAAAAATTATTTCTATGTTTGTAACTAGTATATTCATCTAAAAGATATTTGTTATATTTTAATAAGAAATTCAGAATTCAAATTAAATATATATTGACGACCTAAACTGGAAATTATTGATTGTATTTCAAGTAGAACCTGTTAATAAAAGAAAGTGTGAAATTATTGAGAAAAAAATCTTAATACAATCTAGGAAACATATGTTCTGTTATATTCATAAACAATTTTTAATGTTAAATCTGGTTTTGAAATAATGCTCTATTAAATTTCTGTGCTTCATAAAACATAACACATTAAATTTTTACCCATTATTAAAAAATGTTCCATTGAATTTTTACCCTTAATAAAACATGGCTCATTAAATTACTGCTTCTCATAAAATACTACCCATAAGGTTTTTGCTTCTCATAAAATATGCCTTCTTATATTTCTGCTCTTCATAAAAAAATGCTATCATTAAACTCATCATAAAAAATATTCTGTTAAATTTTAGCTCATTAAAAAAATGCTCAATTGGATTTTTGGTGTTCATAAAAAATGTCCCATTAAATGTCTGCTCCTTATAAAAAAAATATTCCTCTAATGTGATCTTGAAAATAGCATCTTTTGAAAAAGAAGCACTTTTATACGACAAGTACAAAAAGTTTGTCTCTCAATATTTTATGGTAAAATGAATTTTTTATTAATCTATTTAAAAAATAATTCATGCAATTAACTACTTAGAATTGTCTAATGGAATATTTCACTAAAAATGTTTGTATCCTGGATCTTCTTACCCCAGTCAGGGATTCAGGACAATTCATAGATTCTGATGAAGGCAGTGAAATGATTTTCTTACAATGGCTGATGAGATATTTTGTTGATATGACATTGTATGAAAATATCCCAGTTTCAAGTAGTTAATAACTCCTCCTGTTCTTATGGTTGGCATTAATTACTGCCAAAATTAGTATGAAAAATAAAATAAACAAATAAAAATGCAAGCTTTTTGCTATTATCAATATTAGCATTGCCATCTACTTGTAGATTTCTCAGGTTCTAAGAAACAAAACTTACATTGAGGTAAATAAATGAAAAATGATGGAAAGTAACTATCAGTTCTTGAACAGAACTACTTTGGCACTATGGTGACACAACTTGATCTACTTTCTCAGTGATTAATTATTCAAATGATTAAAATCAGTGATGCTTTGAAAATGACTTCAGTAAAAAAAATCTAAGATTTTTCGGTATAATTTTGTGTTTTTATGAAAAATTATCCAAATTGATTTTTTTTTTTCATTTTTTCAAAAACTGAAGTTGATTATTTTTTTTTAAGACACTTTTATAAACTTGGATAGGCAAAAGATTGACCATAATTCAGCTAGAATTAAAGAAAATATTCATCAGAGAAATATATTAAAGAGTGAGTCAAACAGAACAATTTTATTATTTTTAAATTAGTTCTGAGCCATCTGATCATAGGAATTAAACTTTACAATTTTTGTTGTTTCAGCAAGAAGAAAAAAGATTAATTATCACTTTGTTTTGGTTTTTTTTTAAACTGCACGTGTGGCTAATATCTTTCCAGACTGAACATTTGTGAAAACACAATATAACAAATAAAGTTGTTTGCAAAAATAATAGAATCCAATTTGTGGTGAATAATTTCATTTCAACTTTTTCCATGTGAAACTAAAAGCAACATTGATTAACAATCAACTATAATAGCTTCTGTTGTTGTTGATGATGATGTTATTAAGATGTTTTAACCTAAAAATCAAGTTCAGAATTATACACAAAGTTCATATTTTATGTGTTTTTTATATAATCTTTTTTAGATGATTGATTGATTGATTGATTGATTTTAACAGCATGTCAATCCTTTTAGAATTATTTTATGTCTAGATACATTGTATCTTTATTTTTACATTTTTTGTATTGTTGTTTCTTAAGGGTTTTGTTTTATGTACACAGTCCTAAGAAATATGAATGATTTTTAAAGAGATCTATTCAACCTGTAGATGGAACTCCTACTACTACTCTGAGTCTGAGTGAACCTGGGAGTAATGGCAATGATGAGGTACTCTACATTCTCCAGATTTTCAGAACTGGAGTTTCCTCATCAAATGCTGTTTAGTATCATACCTAGGACATACCTTTTTGAGGGTGTCTTGCTCCTCTGCAGGGGATACAGTTACTGTATTCTAAACATTGCTGACAGAGCAGTAGATGAATATTTCTGGCACAGTTGGCTGAGGCTGTAGAATACATTTACTGCATCTCTGCAGAGGAGTAAGACTCCCCCAATGAGTGTCTTGGATATGACATTAAACCATCTGATGGTGAGGCTTCAGTCTTGGAGCTTAGGGGAATATGGAGTACTCCTTCATTTCCACTCTGACCCAGATTGGTAGTACTTGAAAGGGTCCTATCTCTGGGTTAAATAGAACTGTTTGATATTTAAACTTAGTGCAAATAAATGACTTATGCTAAATTGAATTGTTTGAAATAGAGCTGTTTGATCATTTAACTCTGTGTAAACAAATGATAGATGTTTAATTGAAATGTTAATGATACATAGCAATGCTTAAAATCATTTAACTGTGTTGGAACAAGTGAATAATGTTGAATAGAATAATTAGTATTACACAGCAATACTTGAACTCCTTTAACTGTGTGCCTAAATTGAATTATTAGTATTACATAGCAATATTTGGAAGCATTTAACTGTGTGCAAATGAATGAGTAATGTTGAATAGAAAGAAAACTCTCAATTTAAAACCAGCTGTGGCGGGTTCAATTTATAACAATTGTCCCTTTCCCCAAAATTTTTAAAAAATGGCAACTTCATCTCCCCATGACATTTTCCTGGTAGCAATGACTGGATGAAAGATTATGATGAAGCTAATTCTATCTGAAATTAATTTTGTCATTATTATAGAAGTAAATGTGTATATATATATATATATATATATATATATATATATATATATATATATATATATATATATATATACCTTGTTACATAAGCATTAAAACTTTCCTTCACTTTAAAAGCATAAATGCCTTGTTGCCATGGCTGAAAATATGCTGACTGTATCCCTTGATGAGGGGTAAGACCCCTACCCTACAAAGTGGTATCCTGGGTATGACACTAAACTGCATCTGATGGTCAGCCTCCAGTTTTGGAGATCTGAAGAGTGTAGAGTACCCATTAATTGCCATTATTCCTATTCCACTCTGTGTCAAATAGATTTGTTTGAAAACTATTTGTATTGGATAAGAATATGAGAAACCATATAACTGTATGCAAACAAATGATTATAATTAGATAGAAATAATCACTTGAAACCATATGATTATTACGATTAGATAGGAATATTTGAAACCATACAACTGTGTAAATTATTAGTATTAGATAGGAATACTTGATATCATATAACTCTACGCAAAAATACTCTAAAAAAAAACAACAACACAAAAATATAAATTAATCCTAACTTCTAGACATAGAATAATTCTAGATGGGTTAGCATACCATTAAAATTGACCAATCAAAGCATAAACAGCTGTCAAAATTTCTTTCATATATCCTACACATGAACAGATATAATGAATATGATATTAAATAAAAAAGTTGATGAGTTCATATTTATTTCCTGCTACAAAACTTAAGCAAAATATTAACTTCAAATCATGTTTAGAAGATATAAAAAGTTTATTTTGCCTCCAAACCTCAAAGAATTTATAATAACCTAATCTTGGTGAACATTAGGCATAGTGCAAAAAAGATCAGAGTTATTAACAGAGTAATGAATTAATGAAAATCACCAAAGTAGTATTAGTATTTAAAAGGGAAATTTCATGATTTGATTATTGAATTTTACTATTTTTCATCTCATTTTTTAAGCTTTGGTATTTATTTTGTTGTTGTGCATTGAAAATGTGGAAGAAAGGAATTTTTAATCATTAGGAATTAATGCAAGCATTTCTGATTGGCAGAATATGTATAATTTACACTATTATCTTTGTTATATGTCTAGATTTCTGTGATGAAGCTTGATAATTGTTATTACTTAGATTATTTGGACTATTGACCTCATCTTTATTGTTGTACTCACAATCTTTCGGCCAATATGTTCTTGGGCCTTCTTCAGGTATTTCATGTCAAACTCGGGAGTTCACACAGAATCTCAAACTGAATCCTTTATTTGTACCACAGGGGTAGACTGTTCCAATTCTGTTAATAATGACTGGGTACAAGTGTTTAGTTATAGTGAATATTCTTTTTAGTTATTCCTACTTGTTGTTGGGATTGAACCTGCAACCTCCAGATGATTTCACTCTGAAGTGCTTTCTAACCAAATGTCTTATCTACTGTGTCATGTGTCCTTGGTTCAGTTTGAGATTCTTTCTGGACTCCCAAGTTTGACATGAAACATGTGAAGGCTGAAGGACATATCAGCCAAAATGATGTAAGTATAACAATAAAAATAAGGTCAATAGTCTGAAAATTCTATGTAATAACCTTTATCATTGTTGTTTTTACCACATTGTAAAATCAACACAACTAAAAACACAAGTTCAAATAATGAATGGAATAAAGTTGTATAGCTGAAAAAGAGGATAATGCTGTTGTATAAAAATATGAATTTTATTATTAAAAATGTATGGATAGTTAGAGTATGGGAGTGTCGAAGACAGCTGAGCTGCACATACAAGGACCAAGGTACGGATCTTCAGTGATCCCTTTTACTTTCTCTGTTGGGCCGAAATCTTTTTGGTTGTATAATATCATGCAAATTCTCATGGTCACATCTCCACTAGCCTGTTGCTTACACATTGTATGTTGACACGCTGCCTTCTAGCATGCCACCCATGCAAATTCTCGTGGTCACATCTCTTCAAGCCTACTGACTACATAATGCATGTGGACATGCTTCCTTCTAGCAAGCCACCCACACAATTTATGCTGCATTTGTGTCCTGTTTACTTGAGGTACCAGAAGCATTTCCTGTTATTTTCATTCAACCAAGGTTTGACTTCTGCTACTGCATCAATAGATGTCAATGGGTCTTCAAGTCAATATCCAATTTTGAGAGAGGAAGAGAACAACATATACATACATATGCATAAATTAATATTGTAATTTGTTATATTTATAAATAAAGAGTTGCTCAATATCAGTGATAGAGCAAAAGTAGTTCTAAGTTTGAATAGCATTAACACAGTCATTGGCATTTGATGACTACCAATTTCTCATCTACTGATCATCAGAATAAATTATTCAGAGTGACAACAATCTAACAAAGTCTGGTGGTGTCGTGAGATACTGCTGGGACACTCTAGGCTAGTGGTAATGATGCTTCATCATCTGATGAAGGCTTTGTTAGAAGCAATGCTGTTGTAAAAACATCAGTTATTGTATGATACCACCTATATATATGTCATGCAACATAGTATCACTACAGAGTAATAAGAAATTCCATTTTAGTAACATGAATGATTCTGTTTATGGAGAAATAAAACTTTATTTGATAAATGAAATTCTACATTTATTCAATGATGAATAAAAATGTTATTTGTCAGTTTTTGGAGACTATTTTTTTGAAATTAAAGAAAATATGACATGAGTCATGAAGCTTACATATGTGTATACCAGAAATATTATGTTTAAGGAGCTATTAAATTGCAGTTAACTGTGTATATAAATAAACTTTTAAAGTAAGATATATTTAGATATGTACCTTAAATTGACTTTCATTAATTTTAATTATTCTTATCTAATAGCATAAGATCAATTCTTATCTTTATTTAATTTTACCATTAGTTTAATATTCAGGAAATGTTGAACATGAACAAGAAAAATACTGAGCAACAAAGTTTTTGAGATTTTATAAGTACAATCTATATACAAAATTATTTAGATAATATCAATTTTTGGTGGTAAAGCAATCAAATATATCATATTTATGAATTAAAAGTTCCCTCTTATATATTTGAATATGTAATAAAATAAAACTTTTTCTCATTATTATCATTTTATTCTGGTCAGCATACAAATATATTCTAATGTGAATTTTAATTTTCTTAAAATGTCTGGTGATTCTTAATCTGGTAGTTTTGTTTAAATTATTTCACTGAGGAAAAAAGAAAAAACCTTCTGATTACGAAACTTGCTTTTTTAGTTTCATCTTATTTCAATAAAATGGTAAATATATTCTAATTAAAACTTGTTGCTCACAGCAACAGTCTTTGCAAATACTGATTGAGTATAAGAAAGTTATTTTTTCATGCTTTATGCAACATTATATAAAATCAATGTTTAATAAATGTTTTCATTTCTGTCTCTAAAATTAGGTTGATCAAAGTGTGTGTTTATTATCATAATTTTGCCATGATTTTACCATAGAAAAATTTAAGACATGGATTATTTTAAGAGAAGTGAGGGAAAAAGAAGATAAAGATTTAAAAGATTAAAATAAGGGAATACATATATACACCTATGTATATAAGTGTATATATATATATATATATATAAATACTTATATACAAATATACACACACACACACACACACACACACACACATATATATATATATATATATATATATATGTGTGTGTGTGTGTGTGTGTGTATGTATATGTATATTGGATTAAATATAATAGACATTTTTTGTCTACATATTTTTTTGTTAATCCTTCCAAATTGCCGTATTGATCTTGTGATATTCAGTGGGAATTGGTTGATAAACCTTCCATAATTAGTTATTTCCCAAGTACTTTCTGCCCAACTTTGGGCCATCATCAGGGAAGGATGTATTACAAAAGTGCTGTAACTTTTGTATGTACATTAGTACTTTGTAAGAATGAGCGTTAATGTTATTAATACAGAGTGTAATTTGTCCATTCACGAGATCACATCTCTATCCCAAAGTGCTGTTATATTTATGAGCTGCAGGATCATGGAGTTAACAATGTGTATATTTTGGCAACATTTCTTCATTAGTACATATTTGCTTGAACATAATAGACGTTCTTTGTACTTTTGGCCCAACTTTGGGCCATCATCAGGGAAGGATGTATTACAAAAGTGATGTAACTTTGGTATGTGCATTACTATTTTGTAAGAAAGAGCGTATTTACCAATGGCATGGTAAACCTAGGTTCAATCCCGGATTGTGTCATACCAAAGACTCAAAAAATAGTACTTGATCTCTCCTTGCTTAACAATCAGCATTATAAGGTAAGGATAAAGGGTAAAATTGAGTAATCCAAGAAAAGGAGTAGCGCTATCTACTACACCTTGGTGTAGAAGCTATTGAAAAGGGAGCCTTTAGGTCATCCTCGACTCAGGTCTCCAAATTCCTTATTTTACTTTACATATACATATATATATATATATATATATATATATATATATGTATATATGTATATATAAATTATATAGTAATTTATATGTATATATATATGTGTGTGTGTGTATATATTAATTGCCAAGAAGACATAAAGGTTTAGGAAAACTGTGGGCATGTTTATTGTTGAAAAGGGGGAAACGACTGGTTTCGTCTGGCACTTCTCAAGCTGTTAACGCCAGAAAAATTAAAAGGGGAATGTAATGGAGAAAAAAGTAGAGGAGAGGAGAGGAAAAAAAAAGTAGGGGGGGAAATAGGAGAGATGAGCAGATGGTTAGAGATCAATCATATTCAACCCTAACAAACAGTTCCTCTGTTTACAGAGGGAAGGTTGAAGGGATCGAACATAAACGGTCTCCAGCACTTTATGATGATATAATGAATGTGACTGACTCAGAATACTGAATCGGTCAACATTAAAATCTGCCACGCATTCTCTGCTGTTAATCATGTGGTCTGCTTTAGAAGACCTGGATGTCTTAACAAGCTGGCCTCTTTTAAGCTCAAGATTCAAAATACAAGCTGGCAAATGCTGTTTTATGCACAGGTCGAACCAGTTAGATGTCCTGCCGATGTAGTCACTGCCACAACTACATATATATTTATATATAACCGAATTGAAGTCAACATTGGGGACAATGGGGGGGGGGGTATTAATTTTTTTTTTTGCTCTCTAGGGTACAATAGTGCTTGGCGTGTTAATATATATATATATATACATATAATATGTATATTTTAGATATAGCATGACGTTGATGTGTTGTCATATCCTATTTATTTCAAATGATAATTTTGTATTTAATGTTTTTTAATCGTGTTGTATTAAGAATATTTTAAATGAGATAATTGAATCAATTTATGTTGTGGAGGCTGGTAATTTGAGTGTATTAGGGTTATTAATAGCAATTCATAGAATGAAATTTTTTTCTTTTTTTTGTCGTTTTGTAATTTGTTGCTGCTAAATTTACGTTGTTAGAAACTATTTTAATTATTAAGCGTTCCTGTTATTTAAGTGATACTTTTATTTTAGGCGGGAGGGGTTTTTATTGTGTGGTGGGTGTGAAAATACTTTTAAAGGTATAGGGAGTTGTCTATCTCCTTTTCACATGGAGTTGCTTTGGGTTGTTTTAAGGTTAGTTAGTTTGTTAATAGTTAAGTTTTTTTTTAATGATATTCCTCTACTGGTGGGGTGGTTTACCTTTTTTTGGTTGGTAGAGGTGTTCAGAGGATGCAGATTCAGAGAGGGCATTCTTTCATGCTACGCATTTTTTTTTTTTTTTTTTTTTATGTCATGTGATGTTTCACCATTTGTCAGACACACATGGACAGATTTTTTTCTTTCTGTTATAAAAGATTTCATGTTATTAAAAAGTAAGCTTACCTTTCCTTTCCAACTTGAAGAGGATAGTGCATGTGATTGGAAGCACTAAAAGTCGGTAAATGACCAGTGGGTAGATGTATGAGCTGCTCACCTCAGCCTGACCCTTTAGGGAAAGCCCCCTACGTAGCCACAACTCAGTTGCAGCTACGACTTTTTCCAGTACTTCTGACCAATTTTTCTCCAGTTGGAGTTTAGGACTGAACCAGACATTGTGTATCCAAATGAAGGGGCCGGGAAGAGTATCGCCTTACACGAACCCAACTAAAAACCAACGGACTTTTCACTGTTAATCTTGGCCCCTGTCACAACTTCATATCTTCTGATTTCTTTGTTCATCTCCTCCACCTTGGCACTGATTGTAGCAAGCAAGGCTCAAGCGCAAGAATGTACAGCATTGGTGACAGCAGGCAACCCTGATGAATCCAGCTGGGAAAGTGAAGCCGAAACCGGCTGCAGACAAGATAGTCTCCAGGAAACTGTGGTCAACCCCATCAAAGGCCTTGGACTGATCTAAATTAATCAGTCAACTTTTTCTACAATCATGGAAACCATATGAAGACTGTCCTGGATAGTTCTACCCTTCACAGCACAAGACTACTCAGGGTAAATCAGACGAGGCAGGACAGTGTGCAAATGGCTAAGATCTTCACCAAAATCTTTAAGTCAATGTTTAACATCATTAAAGGGTGGAAATTACTAATCCCATCCCCACCATTTTTTTTTTTTTTCTAGCAACTTTATACCTCTGGTGAAAAGTCTGGGTATGGAGCCCTGCCTCATCCAGTTGTTATAGATGGTTGCCAGCAAGGGGACAAACATGTGCGACAACCTCAAGTACACTTTTTAGGGCAAGCCATCGATCCTGGGAGACTTATCCAACCCGACCGATTTCAATGGCTGCCAGACCTCATACTCTGTTATGCAACCCTCACACCAAGCCGCTTTGGTCGCCATGAGGCAAGGGAAGTCAGCGAGATAGTTGTTGAACTGAGCAGAATAAAATCTGGGCTCACTAGTGAAAAGCTTGACAAAATATTGCTGAAATTTCCCTACAAATGGCTTTATTAGTAATTTGACGTTGCCTGTCTGGCAATGTGACACTCGTGATATGCCAATCAGTTGAATGCCTTAGTTTCTCAGCCTGTAATTCTTGGGCCATATTCATTGCCTCAGAAGACATTCTTTTTAACCTAGCCCTAACTACCAGTGCTTGGTGCTCCTTAATTTGTAAGGAGGCCAGCTCCACCTTAGCTATGCTAACATCCCCACTATCTCCTAAGACCGCCCTATCTAGCTTAGCCTTTAACAATCCTTGCTCTGCTACCATATCTAACTTAAGTCTTCTGCTATAGTCTGCAGCAAAGGATCTAATGCTATCCTTAAGATTGCCCCACCAACTATTGCCAATAATAGCCCCTGACATTTCCCGCTTTGATATTAGTTCTTACTGGTTCTGGAAGTCCTTCTTGTCCAAGAGGGATGAGTTGAACTTTCAGTAACCAGACATCCTATGTCTAGCCTTATCTAACCTAATAGACACATAAGATTTTGTGGTCTGAATCTTTATATGGCTGAAAACTTGGACCACCTAAATAATCTAGGTTGACTTATCTTGCTAACACTCAGTTCAAATAGCTGTACAGCTGAGCTGAGGCACCCCAACCAGTCCAAGTTCAAGCTAACTTATTTGGATGTCTCTCACAAAATTTGTCGACGAGATCATATCGTTCGACAAACTTGCGAAAGTACCTAACATCCAAAGTGTTAGTACCTGCACTAATAGCTCCTCTGTCTAGATTACGATCAAGGATGGCATTCCAGTCACCAACGAATATTACCCATTTCAATGATATCAAATACAGCCTGATGTGCTGGAAAAAGGCAAGGAGCTCACTGCTAACATTGCGCCCATAAAACCCAAACAGCCAAAACACCTTATCCTTTGTGGTAACATCCAAAAGGTAACGTGTGCCCACTGGATCAGAAAGAATAAGAGCACTTGTACTGATCATTCAAAATATGCAGAGAAGACCAAATAGTCTTTCGACAGAATACCCTCATGGAAGTTGGGATCAAAGTGTGTCTCCAGCATATATCAATACTGCGGTGCTGGAGGTACAAAAGCTAGTGGTATCTCTTAGAGTCTGACCTCAGGCCATTCAAACTAGCAAGCCTTAAATCTATCACGTACAAGGTCCATTAAATAAGTTTCCAGACTTTATTCGTATATATATATATATATATATATATATATATATATATATATATATATATATACAATGAGATGGCCACAGGTTCCATGAACCAGACCATCAGCATCCTAATCCCAGCCATGTTCAGTCTGGGCACTAAACCCCCGTAAATATATGAGGTGCCTTCAATAAGTTACTAGACTTTTTGGTGTGAGAAAATACATAATGAACAAAGAAACCCTAACAATTACAAAGTGGATAGTATATTTATCTCACATTAATAATGATTTTACTCTTCACCAGGTACCAAAATTAGTTTAATAAATACGTCGTACCTTCAATAAGTTTCCAGACTTTTTTTGTACAGGCATTTAAAATTGTCGTAGACTCTTGAAAATTCAGTATGTTATTGCTATACATCTTATGAGGTGACTGACCAATTTATATGATTTCTGGTTTAAATGAACAGCTACAGCAGGAATTGGAATAAACCCTACTAAAACCTGATTGTTACAGCTGGTGAATTTCAAAAATGCAATCTGGACGTAAGGACACTTAAGAAGAACAATATGCAATAAAATTCTGTTTTAAACTTGGAAAAAATGCCACAGAAATGTATGGAATGTTTCAGACTGTTTTTGGACCATCTTGCATGAATTGAGATTCAAGGAAGGCAGGGAGTCTGTAAGGGATGATGAGAGGTGTGGGAGGAGTAAGGAAGTTAATACACCAGAGTGGATTGGCCACTTACTATGTTGAGGTTTTAAGGGAGTTCAGGAAGAGATTCCGTCAGAAGAGGCCGGCACTCTTCAAATCGGGTCAGTGGCATTTCCACCAGGACAATGCACCAGTCCACAACTCCATCCTTGTCACAGACTATTTGACCAAGATGGGCATCAAGACAGTTCCTCAGCCTCCCTATAGTCCAGAGCATGCTCCTTGTGACTTTTGGTTATTACCTAAGCTCAGAGGCTGTCGTTATGAGACAATTGAGGAGATGAAAGAGGCTGTGATGAAGGTCATTGACACACTCACACAAGAGGACTTCCATAGGGCCTTCCAGAAGTTGTTGGAACGGTACAACAAGTGCATTGCAGCCGGAGGAGATTACTTTGATGGGGACTAGAGTTTCATGCATGTACTATCAATAAAAGTGCCCATAAGAAAAAAGTCTGGAAACTTATTTAATGATCCTCATATATATATATATATATATATATCTTATATATATTTGTATATATATATATATATATATTTTTTTTTTTTTTTTGGGAGATATATATATATATATATATATATATATATATTTTATATATATATATATATATATATATATATATATATTTTATATATATATATATATATATATATATATATATATATATATATTTTATATATATATATATATATATATATATATTTTATATATATATATATATATATATATTTTATATATATATATATATATATATATATTTTATATATATATATATATATATATATATATATATATATATATATATATATATATATATATATATATATATATATTTTATATATATATTATATATATATATATATATATTATATATATATTATATATATATATATATATATTATATATATATTATATATATATATATATATATTATATATATATATATTTTATATATATATATATATATATATATATATATATTTTTGGATATATATATATATATATATATTTTTTGGAGATATATATATATAATGAGGAATTTGAATACGTCGAACATTCCCGCAAAAGCCTAAAATACTGAAAATTTTTCATATTAAATACTAGAAAAAAGCTCATACACTCATCAAATAAACAAACCCCTCTATCCCCATCACCTATAGACAGGTCTCTCACTATTAGATGCAGTTTAGTATCATATCTAGGACACCACTTGGGTAGTGTCTTACCTCTCTGTTGGGGATACAGTCAGCATATTCTAAGCCCTATCAACATGGTGAGCACATAGCTGCTCGAAATATTTCAAAATACTCTTTAGATTACAAGTTTTTCTGTACAAAACTCTTGTAAATTCTTAATTGCTTAAAACATTTGTTCTAAACATAAAAAATATTTTAAGAGTGGTATTTCACCATATATCAGTATCTTTAAAGATACATATATAGTCCTGCTGTATGAGAAGCTTGGATATAGATTATTGCAAATTCCTAAAAGAAGCTATGTCCAAGATAAAGAATTTTAATTCTCCCTATCATAGCTTTTTGTATCAATACTAAATTCTCAAGAAAATGCTATTGACCTGTTCTTTAATCTAAAAGATCTAGATTAGATATTATATCTTTCTTTCCTACCAATCCTGATATTCTACCTTTTAATTTTTTAGGGATTTCCATTTAACCTTTTCTTAACTCTACTCATACCTTGCTCTACATCAATAATTGTTTCCAAAAGATGTGAAGTAACCTGGACATAATGCTCTAAAATGTATGTGCATACAACTTATCTGTATTTGTTTTCATTATACTAGGCATCGCAAAAATCTTGCACCATACCCTCATTTTATTTTGTGTATTTTTTCTATTTAGCCTTCAAAACTTACGAAAAATTATTATAAACTATTCTGGTGTATGTGAAACTAAGGTCCTAATCTAAAGTCACTTATCCTTAAAAATTGTCTAAGGAAAATGTGTAACCTTAACAAGATGACATAGAAGTATCCTTAAAAATACTTTTAGAAGAGTTCAAGTGAGTGTATAGAGTAGTTGCCACTAATTATGAAATTTCACAAACATAAACTGTACACAAGATTTGTACCTAAGAACAATTTGATAAGTCTTGTAAATTCACATAGAAACTTTAGTATATCTAAAAATATGAGAGCAATTCAGTTCTTTTTGATCCCAAAAGTGTGAAAATTCTTCTTAAAAATCTGGCTTTTCACTAAAGCCAGATTTTTAAGAAGAATTTTCCACACTTTTGGGATCAAAAAGAACTGAATTGCTCTCATATTTTTTGATATATAAAGTTTTATGTGAATTTAAAGACTTATAAATTGTTTTAGGTACAAATTTGTGTACGTTTATGTTTGTGAAATTTATAATTAGTGGAATATCTATAACTCAGAACTCTCCTAAACTTTGAAAAAATCTTTCAAATAAAAGAGAAATGTAATGTTTGATTAACAATAAAAATCTGTGAAATACTGTAGTTTTCTCAAGTGTTAAATAATAGATCTAAATCTTACAGGCTTATTTAAGATAATTTATAATAATTACTTAGATGAAAAAAAAGTTTACAATTACAAAATTATTCTACCATATTTCTCAACTGATATTATATCTTTCCTTGTTAACTTATCCCTTTTCTCTAATGAAGTAATTCAATTCTCAAGTGACTTTGTCTACATTTGAAGTAAAATTCTTTTTATAAAAATATCTTAAAACAACAAATATATTTACTACAGATTTTTATGTATTTTCTATATAAATTGTTTCTCATCTAATTTTCATTTTATGTTGATCATCATTAAGACAGTGATATATTGTTGCTGTACTATTATCTGTGTTCAAAAAGAGAAATTTCTAAAAGATAATCATATAATTTTTTACTGTGTTCTCATTGATACCTTTTAACAATACTATTCAACTCTGTGAAATATTCTTTGGTAGCATTAAATATCAATCAATGATAGTGACATCCATTAATCTCTCAAGACCATGGATCTGGATGCAGGCCTGGTCTTTTTTGTTTGGAAAACTTCCTTCTTCATATCACCAATGTTATCCCAAAGAAAAGCAATGACTGATTCAGGTTGGCATCAGTCTCATTGCAGGAGTTGCCAGAAAAAAGTTAAAGACAATGTCAGACTGCCTTAGGGTCTCCAATTCCTGGATTTGAATTCAGAGTTGTCCTTCTTTTAGGCTGGTTGCCCAGCAGAACAAGAGGGCCCAATCTACTTTACTATTTTACTCATAGCCAAGTAGAGAAGAGATGGATTTATCATATTTACCCAACCCCTCCGCTCGGGCAGGATATGACACAAGGGCAATTTTTAAGCAGAGTTTAACAGGTTTGAATTCAGACTTTTCCTTCTCCTAGACTAGTTGCCTCACCAAAGCTGAAGAACCTAGTCTGCCCTACTATTTACCCATAGCTGGAGGGAGAATGATTGGATTCATACCTTTCTCAAGGGTATGAGTGCTATGGGAAATGCTATCAGTCTTGTCCAGGATTTGAACTCGTGTCGCCATGTCCATTTCCTACGACAATAACCATTACACCACGGGCACCTCCAAAGAGATGGATTTATACCTTTCACAAACAGTATCAGTTGGAATTTAACTCAGTTTTTCAAAATGACATCATCCACATCTGCATTTCTGGATGAGGAGAAAAATATTTTATCATTTCCAAGTTCTTCATTTTTTTCATGAATAGATATGTTGTCTATTACAAGGATAACACTTTTTATTGGTAAGTTTTAGGTGCATTGCTGAAAGAAAATCATGGAAAATAATGTGAAAACATTTTTATGAGTTTTCAAGTGAATAAATTCAGAAACATCGATAGTAACAATTATGTTCTCTACTGGTTATCATGATATTTGATTGAAAATTGCAAGTTAGCCTCTTTGAGCTCTGCTAAACAAACATGTCTTTCAAATATTTTAGTTTGCTTTATTGATGTAAACTCTTTTAGTATTCATTGAATTATCTTTAAAACAAATTGCAAATTGTTGGTAAAATATCTTTGTAAATTCATTCTTTCACTTGTGTCGTGTAACAGCAGTCTTCTTGAGACTGTAATCCAATTCCATCAAGATGACAATCTATTGTTGATATGCCTACAGAAAGTTTGAAGTTTTCTTGAATCAAGTGTTTCATTTTCTTGTGAGGTTGTGTTTGATCTTCTTGATTTTTTTTTGTTGTTTTTTTTTCTTTTAAAATTTTTTTGTGGATATCAATTAACTTTTTTCCATGATGAACAGACTTCTTAATCAGAGAAGAATTTTTAGCAATCTTTTTTTTTTTTTTTTTTTTTTTTTCAGCATTGTAGTTAATACTGAAACAAATAGAGAATTTTTAGATGTTTTCTTTTGCTCTTACAGCAGAAAGAATCTGTATTTTGTGTTCAACAGGTACATGTTTATAAGAGCAAATTTTTTTTTACTTTCATTTTCTTTCACTTTTAAAAGTTTTGATTATCTAGCAATGATAAGCAAAAAATATTGGAGCTTTACTTTACAAAATCTCCTGTAGGTGGTCAATTAATGTCATTTTAAAAAAAAGATTTAAAAAAAAATAGATCATTAAATATATTAGAAGAAAGGGTAATTCCACTTGAGAAATAGATATAACATTTCTATTTTAACTTTTTAAACTTAGTTTATTGTAGTCTTTTGGTGAATTGATTGATTTTAACATCTAGAGTTATTTTGTACTAAGAGGTTAGGGAATTACATTCATTGTATATTCATATTTACATTTTCTATAGTTGTTTCTTAAGAGGATTTTTTTGCACATAGTCCTATTGAATATGAATAATTTTTAAATAGGTTTATTTGATTCATCAATGAGACCCTAACAGGTACTACTACTCTGGGTCAGAGTAGAATTAGGAGTAATAGCAATGAAGTTGTACTCCACACTCCCCAGAGCTTCAGAACTGGAGCCTCACCAACAGATGTAGTTTATTGTCATACCCATGACACAATAGTATTTTGGGTAAGTGGGTTAACATTGTAGAATTACCATCAAACAAAACACAATCTTTACAGACTTTATGAGAATGTTCAGCCTTTATTTTTGCTGCTAATTTAAATTATTGTTCCCTCAACTGGTACTTGTTTTCTACAGCATTAAAAAGGTTTATTGATATTATTCAAAATTATATAAACAGTCATTTCACAATATAATAATGTCAAAACAAATTTCAATGATATTTATTTGAATTATGTTAAGAGTATCCTTTCAAATAAAAATTGATTTACTTTTGTCAATGCATTTCACTTTATTAGATATAACAAACAATCCTATTATTTATAGATTCTCATTTTTTAGTCTTGTTGGCTTTATGTTCATAAAAACATTCCTCTTTTTGTTTTTGATATTCAAATAACAATTACATGTTTTGCATTTAGTCAGAATATTTCTCCATTTCTGGGTCTATTATTGCATACTTTAAACATCATGTTTATGTAAAACATTTTTCTCCTCCTCTTTCACAAATAGTAAAAAGACTTTATCCCAACATTCTAGTCACTTAACATAGAATAATGCCATGTTGAATTAAAGATATTTTTAAAGTAAAAGGACAAAACAGTAGAATATATTTGATTCTTTTTTTTTTCTTTTTTAAGCTCATATATTTTGCACATTATAAATACTGTAAGTTTTTTTTTTGCCAACCAAGATTTGTGTGATATTTTTAGGTTTCCAAAACAATAAATGCTCATAATAAACTTTAATAAATGACTTTCATATGACTTTCTGTGCCATAGCAATTTCCCATTGTCTCTATACTCGGCAGGTCTGCAGTCATAAATACATTCAACCTCCATCTCAGTAAGTTGAAAAAAAAGAAGAAAAGTGACAAAAGGGCAGAATTGTTTGCAATATATTGTCAGTAGATTTTTGAGACACCTTAATGGATAAAATACCAGTAAGCAGAGGCAATAAAATAGTTTTGACCATAATTGCTTACCACAAATGTTTTTTTTTTGTATTGTACCTTTGTTTTTTAGAAAGGTATAAACCCCAAATTTTGTTATTTTCTACCTTATTATTTGTCATCAATCAGATATGTATGAGAGTGAAGCTGTATAAGTTTCTTTTTGAATACTCTAGTTTCTTATATGGATCCAATTTTTTTTTTATTGACTTAACTTTTTTTCTTAATATGGACTTCTTTCTCTGCTACCCATAATACCATGATCTCTTTTCTATAAGAACCCACTTACTGTTTTTCTGAACAATTAATTTGTTTTATCATTCTTTTATTACCTCTATCATGGCTTCTATTTCCACATGATTAAATTCATTATGTCTCCGATTCTACCCTTTACTCACCATAACATTTCAGTATCTATTTGTCTTTATTCAAAGGAAATGTGCCAAAATAATATTTTACTTTGAATAAACCTCAAAAGTCTGGTAATGTTTTAAAAATATTCACCTCTTTGGTAGGTGAAATAACAGTGAGTTGTTTCCTAATTTCAGCTGTAAGTTTTAGTCCACTTAAAAAGTTAACATTGTGAATAATGGTAAGTGTGTATAGTGTAACAGTTAACATTGTAGGAAATGGAATCGGGTCCTGAGATCAAATTCTGGATGATGTTGCTTGTGTTTCACTTCATGTCCTTGGGAAAGAAATGAATTCATCTCCTCTCCACTCCCTAGCTATGGGTAAATAAATAATAGGGTAGACCGGATTCTTTAAACTCAGTAAGGCGATAAATCTAAGAGAAAGAAAATGCTGAATTCAAATCAGCAGTATTCCACTTAAAAATTGACTTTGTCTCATATCCTGCCTGCAGTTGTGGAGGGGTTTGGTTAATTCAAAGATGGTAAATGATGACTTTTATGGTTGACCTTCTCACTCAAGAGATGAGTCTTACACAATCTTTCTGCATTTTAGCAGTCACTTGATTTATGCACCTTTAAATATACAATACTGATCTGGCATAATAGTCTGTAAAAAGAAGGTTCTTTCTGAGATTTCTATTTCTAGTTTATATTTGTAAGGGGATTTCTGACAATCTACCTCTCCCACCTTACTACATACATCAATCTATTTTATTTCATCTATACATCTTAGCAACACCACTGTTCTAGCCCCTGGCAGAATTACTTTTGCTTTCTTTTTATAAAGGAGAAATGTATTGAATATGATCCCAAAATCTGCTTTCTCTTGCACAAGCAATTTCCTGGAATTCAAGATGAGCACCAATTCTTTTACACTTGTGTGATTACAATCTGGATCCAGATGTTATCGAATCCAAGAAGCCTGTTCCTTTGCTTTAAATTCTCTAAGTAATAATAATAAAAAAATTGAATAAAGTTACTAAGCCCCTGAGACCTAATCTAAGTTACAAACATAAACCTTCTTAGGGTCCTTTCCTCCCTAGAAAATAAATCCCCCAAACTAGTCTTTTACTTATTGTTTCTTTAGATAAGTATTATCTGTATTCCTGCAGTTAGAAAACTAAGCTTCAACTTCCAGCAAGGGGCTTAAGGACTTGGCTTTGCTACAGTGCATAAGTTCTATGAAGACAATCTTGTCCTTTGGTTGGTTTAGGGGAAAAAATTTATCCCCACTTGAAAAAAATCTTGGATCCCAGTCCTCTGTTTTGTTTTTTTTATTATCCTTTATTTATTTATTATTGTTGATGTTTTATTTTCTATAATCTTTATCCTATGTATCGTTTGTTCAATATTTTAACTTTTGATTTTGCAAATACAGATACACAATCAAATTTATTTACTTGCTTTAGCTACAATCATTACCATCATTTTCATTGTTTTAAAAACAATATTCTTTATGTAATGCTATGATTGCTATTGTTATGTCTGGAAATATAGTGTGGTTGTATCAAGTTAACTGAAACAAGATGTGTTCCTTATTATACAATATTACCCATAAATAAGCACTCATCTGCTGATTTTTATCTAAAAACCCAAAGATACTAGGATTTTATCATTTCTTGTAGAACATCAAAATGGAAATTTTTAGGTATTATTTACTGCCAAATTCTTCATCATTGAAATTCTGTAACAAAAATATATGTTGCAGCCCAAATATATATATATATATATATATATATATATATATATATATATATATATATATATATATATCTGCTTGTGTAGGTAAGTGCTATTTTTCTTCCAGCCTGCATGTGATTTTCTGTTTGTGTGCTGTTTTGACATCTAGTCAAAAAGACATTCTCCCTCCCCAACATAGTAGTTCTTTGATTTATTCTTTTAGATGTGTTTGCGGTTTGCAATACATTGGGAGAATCAATCAACGTCTGGATTCAAGAATTAAACAGCATGTACCCACAAAAATATGACAGGGGAACTACTTTGCTGACCAGATAAACAACACATACGGGTCTTCCATTTCAGATCATCTTATAAATAACCGTAATTGTGCCTCATCCTGCAGTGTGGACTTGTTTACTATCCTAAGTAAGTCCCACTTGGACTATAATCTGAAGGTTCTTGAGACCATTCATATTCTCACCCATGAACCGTCCCTCTGTCAACAGAAGGAATGTTTATTGGGTTTGGATTTGATTACTATCTGATTTACCCCTCCCTTTTCTTGTCAACTTGCATTTTTTTCCTTCTCTATATTACACAGTCCCTGCCCCTTGTCCTTTCTTAATCATGTCCTTGATCCAGCTGTGATCAATGAGGACCGAAACCGGTTTGTTGTGAAATTTTATTTTTTAAAAATGATTAGAATTGGTCTCTTTTTAAGTATTATATATATATATATATATATATATATATATATATATATATATATATATATATAATTTCATTTTTAATTACAGTTTGAATATTGCACAGTTTGGTAATAGATATTACTTAATAATGTTTTGATCATATAATGTTCCATTAGAAATAATAAAATCCTATTATCTTTAGTTTAGAACAAGACTAAATTTTTATAAAAATTCTTTTATTATTGTGGAATTTATTTTGTGATATCATTCAAGTTCCTCAAATATTTAAAATGTATTATTTTAACTATTTGCTTCTTATACAAATCAATTCCACATTTTATTTCCTATACATTTATAATACATACAAGCAACATAACTAATGGTATTCCGAATTAGATCTTTTCCTGTTATAAGATTTATACAGGGTTTGAAAGAATCACTAATGTTTCATCTCCTTTTTCATATTTCTTTACATTTTTCTATAAAATATAAGCATTGGACATGTAAGTAAATATTATGAGTGAAACTTACCTCTTAGAAGAGGCAGTGTATCGATATTGTTGTTTAATAACAATTACTTGATTTGAGAATAAAAGTACCCAAATATCCTTCCTCTAATAATTATAATACTGAGTTGTATTTTTCACTGAAAAGCAGTAAGTTATGGGACATATAATGCATTCAGATAATGAAAAAGATCTGAAAACCTAAAGGAAATTTTGTTGTGTCTATTGTACTAAGAAATGCAATACATTTGGAAAAATAATGATTTTTTATTATATTTTACTTATTTTTTTTCTGTCTTATTGAAAAGATAAATTATTAAGATGTTAAAGTACACAAGGACTTTAAGATAACTGGTTTGTTACACATTACAACATTCTGAAAGGCAGAGAATCATTAAATTGAATTAAAAAAGTTAAGAAAAAGTAATGAGAGGAGATAGCAAAGAAAAATAAAGCAATGAAAGAAAAGAAAGAGAGAGAGAGAGAGAGAGAGAGAGAGAGAGAGAATGAATTTGAAAAAAAAGTATTAGTCAGAGAAAAATAAAAGTAGTAACAGAGAAATTGTCATAATAGTAGAGAACACAGAAAAGGGAGATAAATACAATTGTTGTAAAGGAAAAAAAAGACTGAGAAAGAAAAATGTGAGGGTTGAGAGATACAAACAGGAAAAAGAAATTGGAATGAAAATGTAAGATAATTAAGAAGAGAGAAAGACAGTAGAGGAGACAAAAATTTAAAAAAGAGAGGAGGTGTGATCCTTTAATAACTTGTAATTAATTTACATTTTCTCATAAACTAATTTATAGTTACTTTTATTTTCTGCTCTTTACTGTGTCCTTTTGATGGTTCGTTATTTTTTAATTATCTTAGCTAAAAAGTGCAAATATATTTCAATCACCATATGTTCACCAGTAAGGCTTTTCATTATATATTTAGCTCATAAATACCAGTTTCCTTTTTTGTCTTGACCTCAAAATTAAAGATTATTTGAATTAGAATAGAATCGTGGTTCTGATATAAAAGTTATACAAGGTTTATTTACTTGGATTCCCTGAGGCATAAGGTAACAAGTATAAAGCTAGACTTTAAAATCTTTGTTTAAAGTAATTATGTGTACCAACTTGTTTTAAGTTTATGTGGAAGTGCTGAAAAGTTCTACGCTCAACCATAATGGAATAACCCTTTTTTTTTTGTTAATTTTATTGAATTTTTTTTAAGGATAGGGTTAAAGAAGCTTGAAAAACTATGTGTCACACATGTGGAACTGCAAGAAAAATTTATGAAATAATATATATGTTTCATGGCTCTACATCAGAGATCCCCAACTTGCAGCCTACATATGGTACTCAAGGCTTATGTATGTGGCCCTTCATTCAACTTTCAAAATTTTCCATTTGCCTTTTGATGTTGACTGCTGATAGAACTCATTGATCTTTGGTATTCAGAAGATTTGAAATCTAAGTTTCTTGCTTGCCACATCCTTGATTCCTATAACAACCACGTGCTTCCATCTGGATGATTCCTTAATCTTATCACTCACACCAGGCAAGTAGTGAGCATGTTTGGCACCACATACTGCATTCACAACTGTCAAATCAACATTTGTCTGATGTGTTCCTTCTGTTAACCTCTTCATTTACCCCTAATATGACGTCTTTTTGGGATTGCAAACAACATCAGATGTCTCATTAATAAATTATGATTGTGTTATATACCCTCCCTAGGAATATTAATGGGTATGTCCCATTCCTCATAAATACATTGGACAGTATTGTGAGGGGGTGAAAATATACTAAATAGTGACCACTAGCAGTGGTTACCTTTTTCATGCTTCTGGCAAGTATTGTATTTTCTTAATGTTATAAAGATTTCTATTTCGTTTTGAACCTCTATTCAGTAACCTTTTGTTAGGTTACAACAGATTGTTACCTTGTGAATTTAAGTTTGTTTTTTTTTCTGTCTTTTAAAGTCATGGCCCTGAACTCTTGTGAGTTAAGCTTTATGGCCTTCAGGCTGAAAAGGTTGCTCTACATCTTTTCCTGCTTGGTTGAGCTTAGAACTCTCCATTGTAAATCATTTTCAAAGAAACTGTGTGTCTGTAGTACTTCATATTGCATATTATGTTATAAAGGTGCTTTAAAACATTTCATAGCTTTACTGATATTTTCATAACTAAAGAAAACAAATATAAAATTTCACAAAAACAGTAATGAATTTGTAATCATACAGATTTACTTTCAAGAAACTACTTAAAAGATCTGACTTTTCTGGATAAATGAATCAGTACTTAATTCATGATTATTAAATCTATAAACTGTTATATTTACTAATATATTTGTTTAATGCTTGCATTTGGAAAAGGTTTAACAAATTTTAAATAAGTTATAAATGTAAAAGTAAAGTGGGTGACTGTAGTTGACAGCGACCAGAAGGCTCTCTTTTCAATAGCTACTACACTGAGGTGTAGAGGAGAGTGCTACTCCTTTCCCTGGATTGCTCCACTTTACTCTTGATATGTACCTTATATTGCTGAGTATTAAGCAAGGAAATATCAAGTATCATTTTTTAAAGTCTTTGGTATGACGCGACCTGGGATTGAACCCAGATCTCCCGGACCATTGGTGAACACTTAACTCATTAGGCCAATGAGCTGAACGATTTAGATGACCAAAGATGATGATTCTTTAAACACTTAATCAATTGTTCCTAGATAACTCATCTCACAAAATTTACAAAAATACATTCAAATTTTACACTAAGTCACAGTTGCCTTTATTTAAATTTATCTCATAATTCCAATAAAAAAGCTATGTATGGTCAATATTATTTATTCTCTGTATATCAAAATTTAAGAACTTTATAAACACTATTTAAAAATCTAAATAGCTATCCTTGCTATCCATTATTCTGTTGTGTTTTTACTATGATGGTATAATTAAGTTGCCACTAAATTTTGCTTGTAACTGTTTCTAACAGATTTTAAATTACTTACTATAGGCAATTTTATCTTTGATGAAAGTTTTGTATGGTCTTTTGGTAGATGGTCAATATTTATCTTCGATCATAGAAATCTTTGAAGTTAATTTTTTTTGTGAAGGTTTATAATGGCAACAGCAATGATAAAATGCCGAGTGTCTTTATTACTAAGCAACTAACTCTATTAGTCACTAATTGTATTGGTGAATCAGCTTTTGTAAACATTTGCAACTGAACAAGAAACCTATGCATCCTTGATCCAACTCCACATTGATTTTAAAATCAAGTAAAGAACATGTATAAATAATAAAATTTCATTTAATCTTTTAAGTGGAGGCTACGGGTGATGGTTATTGTCAAATAAAATGGACTTGTAAAGCAAAGTTTGATTTCTGGATGAGGCTGTTTGCGTTTTATTTTGCATGAATGCTCTTCTTAAAGGCATGTATTCATCTCTTCTTCCACAACTATGTAAAGAAGTGTATGGTAGACTGGGTTATCTAGCCTTGGGAGGAGAAGGAAAAACACTGAATTCAAAACCAGAGGAGTGCAATTCACAGAATCTGTTTCACAGTGGTACTCCATTCTTCTGTTATCAGCTCATCCAAAAAAATGTGGCTGGGTCTACTTGAAACCTTCACCACTATAAACAAATAATTTGTGTAAGTCATTTGCTAAGCTTCACTTGGTTTATTGTTTGTCATCACTGCCATTATACAGATATCATTATTTTATGGAGGTGCCCGTGGTGTAATGGTTATCGTCGCAGGATATGGACATGGCGACATGAGTTCAAATCCTGGACCAGACTGATTGCATTTCACATAGCACTAATACCCTTGGGAAAGGTATGAATCCAAATATTCTCCCTCCAGCTATGGGTAAATAGTAGGGCAGACTAGGTTCTTCAGCCTTAGTGAGGCAACTAGTCTAGGAGAAGGAAAACTCTGAATTCAAACCTGTTAAACTCCGCTTAAAAATTGACCTTGTGTCATATCCTGCCTGAGCAGAGGGGTTGTTAAATATGATTATACATATATTATTTGATCTTTTGAACTCTGCTTTTTGGTTACCCTATTGGTAAGGCTTAGAACATGCTGACTGCATCCTCTGCTGATGGGTAAGATACACAAAAAACAGGTGTTCTAGGTATGACACTAAACTACATATAGTGATGAAGCGCTTATTCTGGGGACTGTGGAGTACCTCTTCATTGCCATTACTCCCAGGTCCATTCTGATCCAGAGTGGTAGTACTTGTTAGGGTTTCATCAATTGTTCAAATAGATATAATTAAAAATTCTTTGTATTATATAATTTAAAGTTTTCCTATCTAACTGTGTATAGATTATATTAAGTAGGAATACTTGATAATAAATATATATATATATATATATATATATATATATATGTGTGTGTGTAGCAGGAGTACTACAAGGAGACATGCTAGCCCCATACTTCTTTATCATCTGTCTAGATTACGTGCTTAGAACATTGATTGATAAAATCAGAGAAAACGGCTGTATCGATACTGCTGTATGGATGCAGTACTTTGACGCTAACTAAACGACTGGAGAAGAAGCTAGACGGCAATTACACAAGAATGGCGGCAACACCCCACAAGGCACCAACTATACGGCCACCTGCCTCCCATCATGAAAACTATCCAAGTTAGATGAACCAGACATGCAGGACACTGCTGGAGAAGCAGGGACGGGCTCATAAGTGATGTACTCCTATGGACCCCCACATATGGCCGGGCAAAAGCAGGATGACCAGCTCGAACATACTTTCAGCAGCTATGTGAGGATACGGGATGTGGCCCTGAAGACCTACCGGAGGTGATGAACGATAGGGAGGAGTGGCGAGAGAGGGTCAGGGATATCCGTGCCTGTGGCACGACATGATGATGATAATATATATATATATATATATATATATATATACCCAACCCCTCCATACAAGCCGGATGTGACACTAGGTCAATTTTTTAGGTGGACACGTTTTTTTTTCTCTTTGACAAGTTGCCATACCAAGGTTAGAGTCCACTCTGCTCAACTATTTACCAATAGCTGGAGGGAGAATCATTGGATTTATATCTTTGCCCAGAGTATTAGTGCTATGTGAAATGCAAATCACCTAATCCAGGATTTAAACTCAGGTTGCCATGTCCATTTCCTACATTGATAACAATTGCACTACAAGTATATCCACATACTTGATACCATATAAATGTGTGCAAACAAATTATTATTTTTTAATAGGAATAGTTACTTGAAACCATATAATTGTATATAGATTATTTCTATTAAGAATTTTACTTAAAACTTTACTTGTTTATTTGTGATTATCATTAGCTAGGTGAAACTATATAATTGCTTGAAAGAAAAAGATGGATTTTGGCATTGAATAATCCATTAAAAGTTGACATGCTGTAAAACCAACCAAATAATTATATTTTCAACCTCCAACTATGGGTAAATAATAGAAAAATAAACTCTAGCCTTGGTAGGGCAGCCAATATAGGAGAAAAAAAATGGAGTTGGAGTTTCTAACACAGTCTGAAGTTGTCTTTAACTACTGTGATGGCACTGATACCAATTTATACGGTCCTTTGTCTTTTCTTTGAATAATATCAATATCCTGAAGAGAGGGTATTTGCTGCATGTGGGCAACTGTCAGTCTTCCAAACAACTTTGCCAAGGTCTATGCTGAGATCCAGGCATAGATCCATAGCCTCATAAAATTGATGGATGCCAAACAATTTACCTTTTATTGATTGTTTTCTTAATTGATATGGTAATAGTTTTTCAATTATTTTACTGATATTTGGTAATTCAGCAAACATCAAAAAACCATGATGTTGACCTAAGATTACAGTATCTCTCTTATATTTGAGGGGATTTGATGTCTGTATGAATATTTCCTATTTACTAAGCTTAGTTGGCATCCTATAAGAATTGAACTCTTTGCAACAATGATTTTTAAATCTAACTTGATAACCACTGCAGTCCAACAAACAGAAGAACCTATGTGAATATTCAGTTATAATTCTAGAGACATGTACTGAATCATCTTCTTTCAGTTTCAATTTGGATATAATCAATATAACTAGGAAAATGTTGGATTTATGATATAAGTTAGAACGAGAACTTTGTTTTTCACCAATTCCAATTTTTATAATATTGAAAAATGGATCAATTTGTGTTGCCAATATGAATAATCTAAAGACTTAGTATGGAACTAGTACATAATTGTACCATAAAGTTTACTGAGATGAAATGCACAAGTTTTAAGTAGTTTTCTTTTCCTTTAATATTTAACAAAAAATCTTTTAAAAAAGTATGTTGTTATGAATTATTTACAGATAAGTGTGAATTTTTAATTCTAAGATTCATTTCAGTTTCACAAGATTTGTACTTTTTTATTTATAGTTATAGTTTTGAAAGCCAGTCATTTTTTTCTCTCATGTCTCAATATGATACTGTTTGAATTTATTTCTTTATTTGTTCTTTAGACGAAACACATTCTGCCCACTAGAATCATATTAATTTTGTGTCTATTTATGTACAGAAAATTGCTTCCTACCCTGAGACTTTTTTTTGTTTTTTTGTTTTTTTTCATTAAATATATAAAATAGGCCTAATGAAGCTTTTCAAAGGGGTACACTGAGACGCTGATCAGATTTGCGTGAATTCCTTCCTGTTGTTCTTACTGGATACCACAACTCGTCCCCACCATTTTTTTTTTGTTAAATAAATTCTCACATGCTAATAATAACATTAGTTTTCCTCCAATCTAATGTTAGCTAAGCTCTATTGATGAATTCAACTGAGGAGGTCAAAGTTATTGTTACTGATAGATGTTTTGGATTTGTATGCAATATGCTGCCTTCTATTAGCTTCCCATACACAAATGTTAAAGCTTAGGTAAATTGATATTGCATATCATGGAGAGTTAATACTGATAGTATTCATAAATTTCTTTCATTTTATAACATTTATTTCTTCAGAGCAAGTCAAACTTTTTGGATTGTACTTATAAAGGATTTTCAGAATGTATGAAAAAAAAAAAAAAGGAAATACTCCAGACAAAGAAGAAACATTGAGTAAACAGTTGAAAAAATATTGTGTTTCAGAAAGAAATATGTAGTAAAACATTTGTTTTTAGAGTAAACAAAAATCTTTGTTTTAATTATTACTATTATTTATTTGCTCATGGGTCTTGTGGGTAGAGTGTTCACCAATGGTCCAATCCCAGGTCGTATCATACCAAAGACTTTAAAAATGGTACTTTATACTTCCTTGCTTAACACTCAGCATTATAAGATATGTATCAAGGGTAAAGTGGAGCAATCCAGGGAATGGAGTAGCGCCCTCCCCTACACATTAGTGTAGTAGCTATTGAAAAGAGAGCCTTCTGGTCACCCTTGACTACGGTTGCCAACTTTACTTTAATTATTATTTATTCATTTATTTTTATCTACTAGTAAGATTGGTTGGGTTTTATGGCATATCAACCCTTGTTGGTTATTTAATGCTAAATGCTGTTTATACATAGATATATATATTAGATATATATGATTTGTAAATGAATAGTTTGTAGGTAACATTTTAAACAAGCCATTGCTCAATTGTTCACATGCAGTTAAATGGTTTAGAATATTGCTAATTCTAATAATTCTATTTGATATTACTCCTTCATTTGCACACAGTTAAATGGTTTCAAGTATTCCAATCTAACACAAATAATTCTATCTAGTATATGTTTGCAGACAGTTAAAGGGTTTCAAGTATTGCTATATAATAGTAACAATTCAATTCATCATCAGTCATTTGTTTGCATACAGTTAAAAGGTTAAACAGTTCTATTTGACCCATAGATGGGACCCTAACAGGTACTACCAATCCATGTCAGAGTAGACCTGGGAGTAATGGCAATGAAGGGGTACTTTCCCAAAGCTCTAGGAGTGGAGCCTTACTATCAGATTCAGTTTAGTGTCATACTCAGGATACTAGTTCTGTTTGACCCATAGATGAGACCCTATCAATCCAGGTCAGAGTAGACCTGAGAGTAATGGTATTGAAGGGGTACTTCACATTCTCCAAAGCTCCAGGACTGGTTTATTTCTATATCCAGGATACTCATGAGGTGTGGGGGTCTTCCCTCTCTGCATAGATGCTGTTGGTATATTCTACAGCCCCAGCTAACTGGGCTGCATGTGTATGCAATCTATTCCTTCAGACTATTTTCTTGTTCAAAGTCAACTTGTAGAAGTCATATATTTGTTTGAGCTTTATCTTCATCAAAAAGTTTTTTTTTAAATTGCATTGATAAATAAGGTTTATTTTCATATTATTCGTATCTTCTTGGAAACATCTGAATCTAACACCTGGGATACCAGAAAAAATGAGGTCTATAATTATTCTAAAATGAGAATAGTTCATTTTGGAGGTTCTTTTCCATATCCAATTTTTCTGGGCTACATTATGAATTGAAGATGAAAGCAAGAAAGAATATCAATGGGTTTGAAAGCAAATTTAGCCAGAGGAAAAATGATAGGTTTTGGAAACAAATATCAAGTTTGCCAAAGAGATAGGAACTGGCTTAAGGATATTAAAATACAGAAAATATTCAATCAAAGGTAGAAAAATTTAAGCCTACTTGAAAAACAGGATTATCTGAATGAAAAGTATGACTTTCCTGACTTTGGATAGCACTCATTATTCTGTCTTATAGACAGCCAAAAGATTAAATAAGATGAAATAAGTTTAGTCTTTTATTCCAGTGAAGAAATTTAATATTAAGTTTAGATATAGTATTTCGTTCCTTTTTCAAGTAAATGATTAATTAATTAAATACAGAGAATTATATACAAGTTATCTTCTGGGGCTTTACCTAAATATTTCACAGTAATTTAGAAAAAGTCAATGAGATGTAACTATTCTTCCTTTTTTTATGTGAACTGTTCAACAATAGAGTTTATTGGATCATTATTTACCTGTAATTACTTGTTTTTAATGTCTATTTTAAATGTATTTTATTATTTAGTTATTTCATTAGAGAACTTTGTAATTATTTACTTCTATTGCTAAATAAATGAGGCAATATTCTGAATATTAAGCACTTTCTAGTATTATGTAAAAAAAACCATAAAAGGAATCTGAATTAAATGTTCAACTCTTGAATTTTGTTAAAAACCAGATAGAATAGGAAGTTTTTAACTATATGATCATATCATATGATATTAAGTGAAGCAAATGAACTATACAGGTGATTTGTTTATAGTGGTAAAGGCTTATGAGCTGATAACAGAAGAATGATAGAGCAATGTGGCACAGATTCTGTGAACAACATTCCTCAGTTTTTAAAATCAGAATCCTTCCTTTTCCTAACCCAGCTGCCCTATCAGTGTGAGAGAGCCCAACCTGCTCTACTTTTTTACCTATGGCTGGAGGAATATATATATATATATATATATATATATATATATATATATATATATATATATATTGCCAGAGTATAATGCAACATGAAATTTGCCAAATAATTTCCCAATTTTAAAGTGCACCTAATACAAGGGATATGTGAGTGAATGTTTCAACTTGGTCTCCTGAAGATGTAAGCTATAACTAACTGCAAAAGGATATTGTAAATGCTTAAAATGTCATTTAAATATTAAAAACTTGCAGCTTTTCTTTCTCAGCTTTATAACAATTATTCTTAGTTATGTAATTTTCTTAGTTATGTTAATTTTCAGGTAATAAATACAGGTGTTAACAAAGTGTGTGTACAGTTTTCTCTGTATGTGAAGGTGGATAGATTGTGCGTGTGCATTAAAAAATGGACTCTTTCTTGATGAATTGCAAATATAAGCAGCAAAAACCTTTGGAGTAATATCTCAAATCTGATAAGTTTAACTGTGTGTTGAACAAAAGCCAAAAATAATCTTGATGGTTTGATTAACAATTTACAAGAATAAATAAAATACAACATCAAAACATTGGAGAAACTCCAAGATGAAGAAGCAAAAGAAAGCGATAATTTTGATTTTAACATACATGTACATGTATACATATCTATTCACACACACAAGTTTGGAGTTACTATAGTCTGCTAATAATAATCAAACAGATTCTTTTTCCAGTCATCGTTTTTGAACCAATAACTGGAGGATGAAAAAGAACAAATAGACAAGTGCAATAAATACCATGGACATATATATATATATATATATATAAATAAAAAAAAGAAGCAATACACAAACATCTAGAATAGTATATTATAGAATAAATCCAATTCTGGAGAGTTTATATACCTTATGTAAGTAAAGTCTCTAGCATCATTTTATTGTTCATTTCAAGCCCCTCAAAAAAAAAAAAAAAGAAATAAAGAAAGAAATTAGGCATCAATCTTAGACAAAAATAAATGTCTTTATTGATTCCCACATCTAACTAAATTTTTTTGTAAACCTCAGTTATCGCATAAATGGAAACTGCATATGGTTATACCAATGTTGGTAATGTATAATTTGATCGTTCCATGTCTCTTAAGGATTCTAGATCTACTTTCTGCTTTACTAGGAAAATAAGTAGCATATCTTTTGACTTTTTGGAAATGAAAATAAATATGATTATCTTGAGCACATCTTGAGAATTTCCTAATTATCCAAAAAGTAATATATGTCTAACAAATGCCTTCTACCTCACCTGATATATGCATATATGGAAGTGCTTGTAGTGTAATGGTTATCATAAGATGGGGATATGATGAACTGAGTTCAGAACCTGGACAAGGCTGTTTGCATTTCACACAGTTCTGGGGAAATTAAGTCAAATGGATTTTGGTATTGATAACTTGAAGGTTTGTCTTTGTATATTTGTTGTGTCTGAGTACCAAAACTCACTGCCACAATTATTTGAATGTGAGGAGCATGATTTGGACACTTGTAGTAGAAAAAATGTATTATTGTTTAATAATTCCTTGTACTAAACAATGTAAAATAATTCATGATGAATTAACAAGAACATATTTATTGCCTGATCAAACTTCATAGAAAGAATACAAAAATGGTATGAAATACTAAAAGAGTACATTATATAGAATGCAGTTGAAGAGTCTATAAGTTAAGAGTCCGTAATAGAATGGAAGTTGTTGTGTGAAGAATCATGAGGTTTATTAAGGCAAGAGTTCCCCTGTAGGGAAATGTGCTTCTGATTGTTGAGGCCGGACTGGAGAGAGAGAGAGAGAGAGAGAGAGAGAGAGAGAGAGAGAGAGAGAGAGAGAGTTTGACTTTGCTCTGCCATTTTATATATTACTTTTGTCTCGACACCTAACTGCCATTAGAAGTACTATTTGGAAGAGAAGGAATGTAATCCCTACAGTGTTAAAACGCTTGAGTATTCAACTATTCTCTCTAGCTATGGGTAAATA
Organism: Sepioteuthis lessoniana; assembly: GCA_963585895.1. Lineage (NCBI taxonomy): Eukaryota > Metazoa > Mollusca > Cephalopoda > Myopsida > Loliginidae > Sepioteuthis > Sepioteuthis lessoniana. The sequence continues at coordinate 44,617,443 of OY757913.1, forward strand.
GTAGGGCAGGCTGAATTCTTTAACCTTGGTATTCCTACCAGTTTAGGAGAAGGAAAACTCTGAATTTAAATGTGTCAAATTCCTCTTGAAATTTTGACTTTGTGTCACATCCTTCTCATACAGAGGGGTTGATATATATATATATATATATATATATATATATATAGATATAGGCTGTTGATAAGTGATCAGGGCTGAATCGCTTGTTTATCTGTTGGTGTTTTTGTAGTAGTTTTTAAAAATCTTTTTTATTGCTAACTCCACACTTGTTCCTTCACCTTTTTATATCAGTGTTTTGAATTTGCCTCATTTTCATTAAAATAGCCTGCCTGGAATATAAGTAAAATGATAAATAGGGGTTTGTAATAGTAGTATAAGCTTACTTTATTATCATTAATGTAACATTGTTGATATGAACATCAAAAAAAGGAGAAAAAAAGAAATGAAAAAGATGCAATCATATTTTGACAAACTGAAAATTGCTAAAGCCTTTCAATCAACTAGATTGATTTCATAATCGTATCAAGATAAGCAGTTTATATAATGATTAAACTTTACAATGAAATTTAATAGAAGCCATTTAAGGAGTTATTCCTATTGACTAAGTAATAACACTTTAATGTTTTGTTATTCTTTTATTGGGTAAAAACAAGTAATTAATGTCTATTTGAATGTTACTAGTAGAATTTCAATATAATTGATTGTGGATAATTTTTTCAAATAATATAATAGTCTGTGTCTGTTGCTATATACAGCACAAAACCTATCATATCATGTTTAAGCTCTTGTATATTGATCTCAAGTATACCTTTTTTCATACTTGTTTAATACCACCAGGAGCTGACCCTGCTAAAAAACCTTGAAAAACATTGTTATTTATAATTTGAAGTTTCATGTTGATTTTAATGTTCCATTATGCAAAAGACTCAGAGTATGATTGTCGACTTGCACACACAAGGATGCACTTGACACCTGTGCCCCCAATAGGTCAGGAATTAACAGAAATGAGATTTTTGTCCAACAGAGAATTGCTGCCCAGAAATTAAAAATTGAATAAAAAATTAAAAAAGTAAATATGGATACATTTCAATAAAGTGAACATAAGAAACATACTTGTAGAAAAATGGACATTCCTTGTCTCGAAATGTACTGGGTAGAAAATTGTTGAGTACAAATTGACTTTTTAAGTCTGAAAAAAATCTCTACAAAACTAGGAGTTTATTTATATTTCAGGGATAAAATCCAAATCTTTAACTCAGATTGCTCAACCAGTGGAATAATACTCCTTACGATTGATATACACCACTTACTGTAACTCTAGTAGTCTGCCACTAACATTGCTGATTTAAACTCTTGTTTGGTGAATATATTTAACAAATTAACACAGGTATTAATATAAAATAATAAAACTGTAATACAAATTAAGTGTTATATTAATGCTATATTACATGCCATTTTCAACAGCAGATACACTGACTGTAAGCACCAACCGGAACATCACAGCACCCAGATAGCCAGTCAGATACTCATAGTATGTTGTTTATCTGCACAATTTCAGGATAATGTCATAAATCGTGAATTCATATGAATATAAGCTCTAATGTGTCAGATTTGCATGTTTCATATATAGCTGATGTAATTCTAATTTCAGAGAAAAATTACTTACACCATACATTACTGGAGTAATGACAGTTTAATGAAACATAATGGTATAATTCCAAATTCTTTCCAAGCTTTATCATTTTCTTTTCTTTTACAAGATAGCTGATTACTGTCATAAAGTAATTTTTCTAATGGAACCCCTTGTTTAGAGAATTTTATAACCACTTCAAGAATATTTTTTATTATTGATTTTATCTTTCTATTTCATTCTTCCCTCATTTCGTTAACATCAAGAGTATTGGACTTGTAATTCCAATCAATATTATCTCTTTTTTCTGATACTCTTCTGTAGGTTTAACCAGTTTCTCTCTTTTCTGTTCATATATTAAAAAACCTGGTTTCAGTTTAACTTCTTATTCAATATATGCATGATCAGATTTACCTAACAGTGCTATTAAACTTATATCATTTAAACATTCATTATTTGAAAAAAACTTGTAGCTTTTTCTAATTTATTTCCCACTTGTTTATATCTAGTATCTTCTATGAACCAATGCAATTCTTTAATTGTAAAACAAATCTGAATATTCATTTTGTATACTAAAATGTCGACTTATTGAATTTACTGGAGATTCCACCAAACCATTTACCGACTTGCAAATTATTTGATAGAAATACTTGAAAACATATAACTGAGCAAACAAAGGATCATTATTAAATAAAAATCATTACATTTAACCTTAAAATTGTGTATAAATTATTTGTATTAGATTGGAATACTTGACATCATACAACTGTGTGCAAAGAAATGATTACATATAACCTTGGAATTACTTAGAACTACAGAGTTCTAACTCTTACTGCTATAGCTGCTAAGGTTTATAGTGCCCTGTTTCTCATTCATTTCTAACTTGACATCGAGAAAATTCTTAGGAAAAATTAGAACAGTTTTCACTGCCCAGTCAGCTGGGGCTGTAGAATATGTCAACTGCATCTGTGCAGAGGAGTAAGACCCCCTCCAACAAGTGTTCTGGATATGGCACTAAACTATCTGATGGTGAGGCTCCAATTCTGGAGTTTTGTGGAATGTGGAGTACCCTTTTATTGCCATTACTCCTAGGTCCACTCTGCTCTGGTGTGGTAGTTCCTGGTAGGTTACCACTTATGGTTCTAATAGAAATATGTAATCATTTTCTTAACACTGGCTCATTTAAAATTGTTACCAACAACCATTCATTTACAAATCATAAATATTCAATATATATGTATAAACAAGATTTAATATCAAATTACCTACCAGAATGGATATGCTATAAAACATAACCAACCAACCAGAATGACTTCCAAAAAAATTGCTCCACAACCTCACATATTTTAACAATCCATTGAATTATCAAAGAAGTATGAGCTAAGAATCTTGAGGCAACACCACTGTTTGTAGATTTCTCCAAGGCATATGATTCCATACACAGAGAAAAGATAGAACAAATATGATAATGATACTTTACAAAACCATGAAAGCAGTAGTTCACTCATCTGATGGAAACACAGACTTCTTTGACATTGTTGCGGGAGTCTTGTTAAAAAACACATTGACATCATATTTGTTTATATTCTGTTGAGATTACATATTCCAAACATCCATAGATTTAATAAAAAAAATAGTTTCACATTGAAAAAGGCAAGAAGCAGACGATATTCCTCAAAAACTATGCCAGATGCAGAATACACAGATGACCTAGCACATCTTCCAAATACTCCTGCCTAAGCAAAATCCCTACTGCATACCCGAGAGCCAGTTGCAGGAGGTGCTGGCATCTACATGAAAGCAAATAAAACAGAGTACATGTGTTTAAACAAAAAGGAGCCATCTCCACTCAAGTGGCAATCCTCTAAAATTAGTAGGCCAGTTCAAGTACTTCGACAGTTACATCTTATCTACTGAAAGTGATGTCCACATACTCTGAGTGTAGGCATGGACTGCAATTGATAGATCAGATTTTCACATGATTGATAACCTATCACAAAATAGAACAGTATTTCTTCCAAGCTGTAGATGTGTCCATAATACTATATGGATGCCCCACATAGACACTAAAAAAATGCATAGAGAAAAGGCTAGATGGGAACTACACAAGATTGTTATGTACTATCTTGAACAAATCCTGGAAGCAACACCTTACAAAACAACAGTTGTATGGCCATCTGCATCCTATCTGACAAACCATTCAAGTAAGATGAACAAAATATGTGAAGCATTGCTGGAGGTAAAAGGATGAACTCATTAGCAACATTCTTTTATAGACTCCTGCACATGGACGTGCCAGTGTTGGCTTATGAGCAAAGATTTTCTTACATCAGCTCTGGATGGATGCAGGATTTAACCTAGAAGACCTGCCAGGAGCAGTGGATAATAAGGATGGATGACGAGAGAGAGTCACGGTACTCAGTACTTTCAGTGTGACTTGATGATGATATATATTAGATCTCTAGTGAAACATTTCAATCTGATTTTCCAAACTTTTTCTTTCTTATATAGATATATATGCACATGTCTTCACACCCCCCCACAGATATATCTATATATATATGAACAAATCTTGATAGATCAGAAAAAAAATTCACTTGAAATAGCTGTGATTGTGTGAAAGCATACTAAACTAAAGATATTCTATTGTGTTCTTATCAAGTTGGGTTAATACAACAAAAATGAGATGTGTTTAGAAAGTATGGATACTAAAGCTGTATTTACCAAGACCTGAACTATGAATCAAACATTAATTCTTTACAAAATAATCCCTTCGGCATTCATCACACTTATTCCAACTTATTGTATGGTATTTACTGTGGTGTTATGGTCAAAATGCTGGACTGTGACCTTGAAGTAAGTGAGTTCAAACTCCTGTCACAGTTTTATATTCACTTTCAAACTAATACTCTTGAGAAAGGTATGAACCTCTTTAGTTTTCTTTTAGTTTTTCATAAGAGATATTTCACTGATGCTTCAAAATATAATAGTGTGAAGCAACACTGTTATGTTTTTTTCAATGTTCTACATATCCTTAAATTTTATCATAGAAATGAATTTTCACTTTAGAAAAAAAAGTCACATATAGCTAGGTGGAGTGAGTATGGAGAGTACTGCACTTGCACAATTTTTTTTTGTTTTTTCACTAAAAACATTTCATTTAAAAAGTATCAAGACTAGCTTATTATTATTTTATAAACTGTCTCTAACTCATCTAAATGAAAAGTAGAGATCTTGATAGTAATGTAAATGTCTAGAGATGATCACTTTATTACATAAATTGCTCATATCTTCATTTAATTTCTAAATTGAAAAATTCAAAGCTTTAGTCTTAGATATTTTTGATTATGTCTCATATGTCATCTGATCCTTCATATATATCAGGAGAATAAATGACTTTGTTATATCTACAGCAGTGTTATGTTTTCTTTAACAAACACCTGAGTGATCACTAAAACCATATGTCCTCGATACTAGCTCTTTAAATCAAACCTGTTTTTCTAAAATTAGCCATGGAGACTGGGTCTCAGATTTCTGGGTGACTTTAGCAACAGCACCAAATTTGCAAGGATAGAAGAACGATGGATAATTTGTCTCCGTTTTCATCAACTTTTCTGCCCTAACTGGAAATGTGGTAATCGAATGATGCCACCTTCTCAGCCCCTTTTAAAATGATCGAAAGTGCCGAGTATATTTATCTTGAAAATGGCAAACTCTATGACCCTGTTGACCACAAGCTGGTTGAACTTTGTGACCCCATTATTTTTCAAATTAAAACCCTATGATTGCATCCAGCTGCACAAAGATTTCTTCAATGAATTTAACAAGTGGAAATCCAGTGGGGTTAACCTTTCACATGGCAGACTGCCCAGTATTTCCCAAAGCAACGTGAGAAGTACTGTAAGCTTTCGAATCATAAGTTTCCTAATTTTCTTCCATTGCTACTTGATGACTAACTGAAAAAGATATATACAAAAAGAGTTTTCTTAAGTTTTTATATCATTCTTTTTTAATTATTTCATATTTTCTTAAACTGAGTTATTTTCATTCAGTTGGTACTGTCATCCTATTTATAGGATGTTTATAAGAATTGCTCATATTTATACATCACTAATGTCCCATAAAGGTTATAGAACATTTTCATATCATGAATATTCATATTAATCTTAAATTGCACTTACATTATTTTTAGAAGGTCCCCATCCTACTTATAAAAAAAGTGAAAAATTTTCCCCTTGAATAATTATAGTAGTTAATGAGTGAGTTATATTTTTGTGTTAATTGAATCAACACTAAGGGTGACCTGAAGGTTCCCTTTTTAATAGCTACTACACTCTGGTGTAGGGGAGGGTGCTACTGCTTACCTTGGATTGCTCCACTTATCCTTGATCCATACCTTATAATGCTGAATGTTAGGCAAGGAGGCATCAAGTTCAATTTTTTGAGTTTTTGGGTATGACTCATCCTAGGATTGAACATTGGTCTGCCAATTGTCTGGGAGACCAGAGTTCAATCCCAGCATTATGTATGGATCAAGAGTAAGTGGAGCAATTCAGGAAAAAGTGTTGTGCCTTCTCCAACACCTTGGTGTAATAGCTATTGGAAAGGGAGCCTTTGGGTCACCCTTGATCATGGTCGCCCAACTTATATACATATGTGTGTGTGTGTAAATGAAAAAAATCAACACATAAAAATTTCTAAATAAGTTTCATCAATTTATTATTAATCCCAATTGGTTTTAGCTAAAGGCCATCATCAGGGAGAGTTTATTTTCAGAGAAATACACACATGTATATCTAAAAGACATTCATGACTCACAGTTTCATGCAATTGATATTCAGGTGAGTATTTTCAAACATTGTCAATTGTTTGTTGAAAAAGGATGCTGATTGAAAATACCTGAAGATTAATTGCAGGAAATGGTGAGTTTTGTGTTTTCCTTTTTCAATATCTTAAAATATTCTATTGGAATATTGTGATATTTGCTCTGCACTTTTGTGTATTGAACATGACATTGATTTTGCTGGTTTTATTACCATTTTAGATATTATCTTGCACTATGTTTATTAATTTTAATTATATATATATATATATATATATATATATATATATATATATATATATATATATGTCTACAATTTTTATGTAAGGGAACCATCTGTGAGGAATGGAATCACTGTGAGTGAGTGTTTTAGTTAAAATAATAAAAAAACATTTTACTAGATCTAAAATTGTTATAACATAGTTTTAATCTTTTCAAAATTTTAAACTATTTATTGCAATTTACATAATTTCTTGATATTAAGAAATTCCTATTTTTCTCAATGTTTAGACATCTCTTTATTTGGTAAGATTAAACAATTTGCAAATTCAGCAGAAGACATTATTGTGATCAAGGAATCTTTGAAAATGTCTATTCATTTGCATATTACTTATGCTTTCATATGCATCTATTAATCTCACACCCATCTGGAATAAGTTGTTTTTTTTTGCTTATTTTTTGTTCTTTTTATATGGTTCTTTTGCCAAAATTGATTTCATCTCATAAATATCTACAGGCACAGGTGTGTGTTTATATATATATATATATATATATATATATATGCTTCTTATGTGTAACTTTTAGCATATGTATATGTATATATGTGTGTGTTTTCTAAGTTATCTTGTAGTTCTTAAATAGAAATTTAGGCCTGCTTATCTCCCAGACATTATTGGTATATCAGGCCCTGGACTGAATCCTAAAATAAAAAAATGAATACCTTTTTCTTTATTCTGCCATTAATTCAAGAACTTTGTAAAAAGAAAAAAAGAATAGTTTCACAGGCTGCCAGAAATTTGGCCAAATCTATGATACCTTCCAAAAAGGTTAAAAATCAACTATTTCAAAGGTTTATTTAATTTTGAAATATTTTAGTGAAAAAAATCTTTTTGTTTAAATTTGGCCTGGCATGCCTGCAGAAATTTGACAATCCCCAGTATTTTCCAAAATCAAAATAAAAAAATTCTTTTCTATAGTTTTCCCTTTTTTTTTTTTATCTATTTAAGATTTTTAAAAAAATGATATAGAAAAATTTATCTAATTTAGTAGAACAGTCATGCCAAAATATGACTGAATAAACTACACCCTATATAAATGAGTGTTTTTTAAAGGCTGCTATTAAGTTTATCATTTCTTCTCCATTAACCAAGATAAAGGTGACATCAGTGCATTAGATATAAATAGTAGATTTGTGGTGTTTTTAAAGCTTTTGTTATAATGATTGATTGTATTGAAATTAGCAATATTCATACTAAGTAGAAATTCCACTATATTAAACCATATAGAGAGCTATTATGGTTTTAGAAGAAAAACTGGTGTAACCTAAAACAGGTTTGTGTAGAAGAGAATATTCATTTGTATCAGGTGTGAGGGAAGCATGGTTATAAATATGCTGTGATATGAAGAGAAGAGTATCTATAGTGGGGAGATTGATAAATAGAATTTCAGTATAGAGGGAAGCAAAGAAAGATATCATGTTGTGGTTTGAATGAATTAAGTATTTTGGGGGATTCTTAGATGGATGGTATTCTATATTAAGTAAGTAGATTGGTACTGAAAATGGCTGGAAGACTAGCAGAAACAGGGACTAGTTGAAGTTGTTATATACACAGCTTATTTACTTATTCATACAAGTGTCTTGTGCAAGGATAAGCCAAATTAGTAAGTAGTTATGTAGGTATTTATTTATGTAAGGAATCTTTCATAAAATCATAAAAAGCAAGACACTACTTTATAAACTCTCAACCTTGGTATATGTGTGTTAAAAGATTATCTGTTTATCTAATATATTTGAGGGTTATTCAGTACATAAGATGAATTTTGCCTAAGGAGTTGCTAATAGGAAGCACTGTTTACATTTGCACCTTTTTCAAGGAAATACAAGCCCTTTCATATCCCAGAAGACTGTCAGCATGACCTTCTTTACTGACCACTGTGTCCAGAACTTTTTCTTTACTTGAGAGTCTGTGTGTTTCCAATCTTTTCTACTCAGACTGGTTGTGGCAAACTTTTGTTTAGCTGATTAGTAAACATTTTTTGGACTAAAATATGCTTCTCTGCCGATAACACATATTCATCTGTAAATTTCATATGGGTTACACTTCTCAGACACCAAAAAATTTGATGACAGACTTCTGTTCAAGTCTGGAGCACTCTGATTTGCTGCTATTTTAAATTGCCTCACAAAAAATAGTTTTGCAAAATAATTTTTTTTTTTTTTGGTTTATACCAATTCCAAATAATGCAGTTTACATTTATAGAAAGAAAAATTAATTTTGAATGACTCTTGTATATGAGCGTAATACCCATTAAAAATGATGGTATTTTTTATGTATATATTTGTTATACAGCTAAATACTCTGCTGTCTATTCTCTAAAAACCATTGTTTGATAAAATTAGAATTATTTAGAATTTAAAACAACTTAAGTTGAAATTATTTTGAAAAACTAAGTTCTGTGCAAAATTTTAATTAAATAACTGTTATTTTTGAATTGCTGTCTATATTTCAGGTACTTTATTTTGATAAAAATTGAATTATTTGAATTCAAAACAACTTTGTGGCAAACTTATTTTGAAAAGTGAAGTTCTGTATGAAAACTTCATCTTAAAATTATTTTTCTAAAAACCTACTGTCTATTCTAAAAACTTATTTGATTGGGACAGAAAATTATTTGAAAAAAAGTGAATGAGACTATTATTTCTATTTCAAGTTTATTTTTCTAAATCTTAAAAATGTCCTTATTCATTATTTTTAGATAAACCTTTGTATTAGAAAATAATTTAATCCTTTAACAACAAAAAAAAAAAATAATTTGACTCATTCAAATAATCATATGCAAATATCTAACTCAAATTTTCTTTTCTTTTTTTAAAGATTACATAGACATTGGAATCTATTTAATCATTCACTTTTATAAATGTTTCCATGGCCTAGTGGTTAAGGTGTTGGACTAGTACCCTCTCAAATATGAAATCATACCATTTAAAAGTCATTTATTTTATATAATTTAGTTCATTTCTGTATTATATATTGAAATAAATGGACAAACAAATTTAGTGATAATGTGTGTGTATATATATATGTGTGTGTGTGTGAAGAAATATTAAAGAAAGTCAAGTAATATTCCTTGTAGGTTACTTCTCATCATTTTTCTATAACAGAAAAATGGGTAACTCACATCAGTCTCTCTTCCTCTCTTTAAATATATATATATTATGTGTTTGTTTTTATGCCAGACTAATTTAATCTCTCTCTCTCTCTCTCTCTCTCATATATCATATATATATATAAGTCTTATCTCCATGTCTTTTCATTATTATACAGCTTTAAATAGATTTTCAATTATTTTTCAGAATATCTTTATAAAAAATATCACTTTGTATTATTTTTTTTCTTTCACTTCTTTACAGTTGACAGGTAATCATTTTATGTTTTAAAATACACATATATGTGTTTAATCATAATCTACATGAAATTCTTGTTTTTTAAAGCTGGTCTTTATTCGTAAAATTCTCTTCAAGCATTAAAGGCACCAATTATACAGCTATATATATATATATATATATATATATATATATATATATATATATATATATATATATATATATATATACTCATGACTTAGTTAAAAGCTAAAAGGATTATGGATTTTTCTATATTTTAATGGCAGTTAAATTTTGTTATCAGTTTATGATAAGCTCAACCAGAGTTTTTACACTAATCTTGTAAATTGACTGAGCAATCAGATTTTGTCAATCTGCCTTTGTGATGATATATTTGAATCTCCATGAATTAAATAGTCACAAGGAGAATCATTTCTTCTGTTTCAGACCAAGTAGAATAATAAAAATGGTATGAAAATTAAGCAGATTTATTTCTCTTCAATATTACAACTTTTTCAAAAAAGTTGCCATTTAATGTTACTCATTTTCCAAAATATCCATTATCCTTTTTTATCTTGTTCATCTGAGAATCTTCTTGTTTACTTTGATCCAATTGAACACACCAACTTCAAATTGGGCATCAGATGAAAAATGCCTACCTTTCAATGCCTTTTTCAATTTTATTGAGTGATTTTAATGGCATGTGAACCTATTTAGGACTATTTTATGCCGAAAAGTTAGGGAATTGTGTTCATATTTACATTTTTTGTGTAATTGTTTCTTAAGAGTCTTTTTTGCTCACAGTCCTATCAAATACAATTCTTTCAGTTTTAGGAACAATCAGAAGTCTGATGGGGGCTGTATAGGGAGTGTCAAACAAATGTGAATGTTAGGCTGTTTACCATACGTATATTTTGTTGGCTGCAATATGCCCTTGTATTGATGTGACACCCCCAAAAATTCTTCTTTCATATCTTACTCTGTGGTTATATTGCTTGAATGTTCCAGAACTGAAGCTTTGCTATCAGATCCAGTTTACTCTCATACCCTGGACACTAGTTCTATTTTACCCATATATATATATATAGAACTCTAACCAATACTACTACTCTGAGTCAGAGTGGACCTGAGAATAATGACAAAGAAGGTGTACTCCAAATTCCTAATGGTTCAAGGACTGGAGCTTTACCATTAGACAGTTTAGTATCAAATTCAGTATACTCATTGGGGGTATCTTACTTCTCTGTATAGATGCTACAGCTCCAGCCGACTGTGCTGCCTTTATCATTTAGCTTTCTTATATATACATTGTTAAATGAAAAGAAGTTTGTTGTTCTTTTTCAGAATTAACCATTTAATTTGGTTTTATTAAAAAAGAATCTTTTCCAGAAATTTATGATTATTTTTTTTTCAAATGAAATACAATATTTTTTTTTACCTAGAATAAGTAAAAATTTCCCTGATAAAGAGGTTCACTTAGTTTTGGTCATAAGAAATGGAATTGGTGACCCAAGTTCAAAACCTGGATGAGACTGCATTTCATTTTCATGTTAATGCTCTTGAGAAAGACCCAGATCCATCTGTCCTTCCACCAGCTATGGGTAAATAGTAGGGCAGACTAGGTTCTTTTGCTTCAATTAGACAACCAGAATATGGCTTCTTTTTTTCTTTTCTTTTCTATGCACTCCCACACAAGTGTTGGCCGACCAGCAAAGACTTACGAACATCAGCTCTGTGCAGACACTGGATGCAGTCTAGAGGACCTGTCAGAAGTGATGGATGATAGGGACTGATGGTGAGAGAGAATCAAGGGACACTGTACGATCAGCATGATTTGATGATGATGATGATGATAAAGCAACCTGCAAAGAGAAGGAAAACTCTGAATTCAAACTAACTTTACTCCAATAAAAAATTGACTTTGTGTCACATCCTACGCAAGGTGGAGGGGTTGGGTAAATACATAAAGACTGGATTTTACACAGATATTTTGAAAGAGGATTTTTCTTTGTCGTCTGAACAATCCTGATACAATAGAAACACAGTGTATTCATTCTCTAAATAGCTGTTAGTTAAGTGATGGCACAAAACAGGAAGGAGTGGGTGGCGGGCAGGAAAATTAACTATCAGTCTAGCTGAGTTGTAGAGCAACTTAATAATTTGCAGGGTTGGGGTGATTTTGCATATAATTGCAAGTTATAATTAAGGGAATTTTCAAAGTGAATGAACATAATTAATTAATTCCCACATGATTAATTAAATTATGTAAATAAATTCTTCTAAATTGAACCATCTGAAGGAACTGACTGCTTGACTTCAGAACTGTTAGTTATGTCACACTTTTAAATTTAAGGAGTATTGAATTAGTAAAATCTATTTGGCATTTGTAAGACTGATTCTACATCCACCTTCTAGCCTTAACATGTTAATGCAGATTTCACACTTAAGAAACATTGTTTTTATTTCATTCTTATTTTTGCTTAAAAATATTGGTAGTATAAGTAAAGTAAAGTTGGCGACCATAGTTGAGGGTGATCTGAAGGCTCCCTTTTCGATAGCTACTACACCAAGGTGTAGGGGAGGGCACTACTCCTTCCCTGGATTGTTCTACTTTACCCTTGATCCCTACCTTATAATGCTGAGTGTTAAGCAAGGAGGCATCAAGTACCATTTTTTGAGTCTTTGGTATGACCCGACCTGTAATTGAACCCAGGTCTCCTGGGCCATTGGCGAACACTCTAACTGCTAGGCCAATGTCCGGTTAAATGGGTATGTCTATTGCATGATTTGTAGGGTGTCACATGACAGTTCCAAAAACCCATTCCCAACCTCTTTTGCCTCTGTTTTTTGAACTGTAGAGACATGTCTTGTACCCTACCAGGAAACGGTAAAGCCACATGACTATTTTACGTTCCCTCATCATGTTGTTTCCTATTTTTGTATTTCTCTCACATACTGTTTGTTCATGAAATATGTGTATATATTTAGCTGTTGGGACAGATTTGTATATCCTTTCTTTTTAATACCATTCATATGTACATTATATTAAGGTTATGTATTAAGGTGGTCCATTGGCCCAATGAATAGAGTATTCACCAATGGCCCGGGAGACCGGGGTTCACTCCCTGGTTGAGTCATACCAAAGACTCAAAAAATGGTACTTGATGCACTTGGCACTATAAGGTAAGGATCAAGGGTAAAGTGGAGCAATCCAGGGAATGGAGTACCGCCATCCCCTACACCTCAGTGTAGTATCTATTGAAAAGGGTGCCTTTCCTTTTTCTTATTAAGGTTAAATGTTCTTGTATTTACGAATGCATTTTATCTTGTCTTTCTTTTTGTTAAGTTCATTGTTTGTATATAACAAATATAGAAAGTAAGTAAAGCTGGCGACTGTAGTCGAGGGTGACCTGAAGGCTCGCTTTTTGATAGCTACTACACCAAAGTGTAGAGGAGGGTGCTACTTCTTTCCCAGGATTGACCCACTTTATCCTTGAACCGTACCTTAAAATGCTGAGTGATAAGCTATGAGGTATCAAGTACCATTTTTTGAGTCTTTGGTATGACTCGACCTAGGATTGAACCCAGGTCTCCTGGGCCATTGGCGAACACTCTAACCATTATGCCACTAAATAACAGATATACTAATGCTAATATTGGTCCTTGGTGAGTAGGGACTCAACTGAATATCATCCTTAGCCTCAAGAACACCAATTGTAGGAACTTCTGTATAAATGCCATTATTTCCAGATGATTGTAAACTAAAATAAGTTGTCAAATAATGAGTAATGCTTATTAAAATCACTTTATTAAAAATGTTGTTAAACAGGATTTTAATATTGGAACAAAAATTTATACATCTTATCAACATTTGTGAGAAAAATGTAAAAAAAAAAACATTAAAATATCAACAGATGATTACCCAAATCAATCATACTTTATTTTTTGCTGATCAAACTTTTTTTGCTAGTATGTATGTATGTGTGTGTGTGTGTGTGTGTGTGTGTGTGGAGTAATTTTATTTTATTTCATTTTATAATATTTTAATCCAAAAGCCTGGTATTTTAGTATGATTGATTTTAATGACTTCTTTGGCTTCTTACACACCATCACATGGAGTTCTGTACTAAAAAAATATACCCTGTATCACATTCTAAGTGGAAAAGTATATAAATACTCAGTGGGCCCTTTCTTGGTGAGTGGCTTGAATTTCTATAAAATTGGTTATTGATAGTTTCATTTTGTAAAACATTGATCATTAAACATCTGTTTTTACTATCAATCTATCAAACAATTTAGTTACTTTAAGTCTGTAAGATTCTCTATTATTTTATAGTACCAGTTAATTTATTTTCAATTATTCATATCTTATTATCAGCACATCTAAAAAATCAGTCAATCTAGTTGGCCGGGACTGTAGAATATGCTAACTGCATCTCTTCACAGGTTAAGACCTCCTCCTTATGAATGTCCTAAAGATGACACTAAACCAGCTGATGGTGAGGCTCCAGTTCAAGAGCTTTAGGAAATATGGAGTTCCCTTTCATTGCCATCACTCCCAGGTCCACTCTGACTCACTGTTAGGGTCCTATCTATATGTCAAAGAGAACTATTTAATCATTTATTATACTTGAAACCATTTAACTGTGGGTAAAAAAATGATTAATGTCAGTGGTCAGTGTGTAATCCTAGTCTAAAGCCAGGATTTCAGATTGCTAATTTTCAAAGCTGGACATCTTTATTTGGTTATTTGTTAAAATAAAATCTCCCTACCAAACAATGTTAAGTTTATGAAATATTAATAATGATCAACAAAAATTTGTCTAGCTTTTTAACAATAATTAATTTAATTCTTTTTACCTACAAAGTGTGCAAGTATCAAATACTTCTTCCTAACCAAGAATACAAAAGGAAAACCATATTCTGTATCCTTTCTATAACTGAACATTATTGATTGATTTATTTCAATGGTATGTCAAACTGTCTTAAATTATTTCATGCTTAGAGGTTAGGGAATTGCATTTATTTTACATTTTTTGTGTTATTGTTTCATCAGAGTTTTTATTTTTGGACATGGTCCTATTGAATACCACTAATTTTTAAACGGATTGTTTTGACCCATAGATGGGACTATAGCAGAGCAACTACTCTGGGTCAGAGTGAACCTGGGAGTAACAGCAATGAAGAGGTACTCTACACTCTTCAAAAATCCACCTTCACCATCAGGGGCAGTTTGATGTTATACTGACCCCTCTGAATGAGATTCAGTCTGTGTATTGTAAGCACCACTGACGGCATGCCAAAACATTAGAAACAACATGTTATTTCAAAATATGAATAAAATAATAGTAATTTTACTGAAGGCATCTTTGCCACAGATTTTCTTTTACTCATGTGTGAAAGTGAATATACTTAGTATGTACGTTATTCTTGCCTGAAAGGGAATGTAATTTATTTATCTATTATAACCTGTTGAGGCCTTTGCATTTCATTTCTTTTTTTCTTTTTCAATGACCAACTGGAAGAATTTTATTATCCTTCATCAGTTAAGCTATTGTCTATTTTTAATTATAGCCAATTTTTATGGCAAAGTCTGCTAAGTTAGAAACCTTTCTTGAAGCCATCCATTTTATGGTTCTAATTATTACATTGCTGAACTATAAAAAAGAAAAGAGAAGTAAACAGGTTTGAGGACGCTATTTTGTTTTGGGTATCTAAATTTAAAGCAAATCATGAATGCTTAAAAATGTTTTACAAAATCTCCCAATCTTTGAAGACAGGGAATATTGGAAGCCATTCTGATAAAATATAGAGATTGATAAATTAATAAAATCAGCTATCAATATAATTCTAAAAAATTTGGATTCATAAAAAATTGGGAAATCTCTCTTACGTTAGCAAAATTCTCCTCTAGGTTACAGATGAAAACAAATAATAATAAAAAAAAGACTAGTCATCTTGAACAATAGATTAATTCCCTCCAACTCTGCTGGACCTTTTAACTGTGAAGTGATGGTTGAACAACACAAAAATTGAACAACTTACAGCTGAAAGAAAGTGCTCAGTTTTCACAGAATTTCAGGAAAACGTTTTTGGAATAACTTCTGTAAAGAATTATGATGATATAAAAATTATATCTCTGCTATCACAGCAATTATTCATCAATATTTAGTGAAATACATACAAAAGAAGATTTATCATTTAAACTTATTACAACAGTTAAGTGTGCTTGTATAGATTTGTACATTTGTATATATATATATGTATAGAAGTTTGTATATACCAACACTCACAAACATACACTTATTTTAATGCTCATTATATATATATATATATATATGAGTTCATTCACATGACACAGAGTTAACTGCACTTGGTAAATGTCAGTTTCTAACCTATGTGATTATCATTAATAATTTATTAATTTAATAATAATTAATTAATATTAATTAATTTATGTGATTATTAAACTGAGACCTCTGTGTCTATGCTACTCATATTTAGAGCTACATATGCTGTGTCACCAACAGTCGGCTGGGACTGTAGAATACACCGACTGCACCTCTGCAGAGGGGTAAGACGCCCCCTTTAATGAGTGTCTGGGATATAACACTAAACAATCTGATGGTAAGGTTCCAGTAATGCTTTGGGGAATGTGGAGTACCCCTTCATTGCTATCGCTCCCAAGTCCACTCAGGCCCGGAGTGGTAGCACCTGATGGGGTCAAATAGAACTGAATTGTTTGAAATAGAACTGATTATTTGTATAAAAATGGATTTGGCATTAGATAACCTACAAAGGTTGATATGCCATAAAAATCAACCAACAAACAGAGAGTATTCTGTTTATGAATATAGTGAACTACATTATTTATATATATATATATATATAACTACGCTGGTTTTAACATACCCACATACATTTTAATATAAATATATGTGTATTTACCAACTCATCTGCACAAACAGAATGCAACACATGGTCAATTTTTTATACGGAGTTTAACTTGTTTGAATTCAGAGGTTTCCTTCTTCTAGACTTGATGCCATACCAAGACTGAAGATCTTGATTTGCTCTACTATTTTATCCATAGCTGGAGGAAGGAAAGTAAGATTAATACCTTTCCTAAGGGTATTAGCGCCATGTGAAATGCAAACAGACTCATCAAGGATTTGAACTGGGGTCCATGTGTTCATTTTCTAGGATGGTAACCATTACACCACAGGTGTAAAAATATATATATACTTGTGTTAAGACATGTTCATATACACAGATACACCCTTATTAACATACACACAAACAGTATATATATCTATATATGCAAATATACATTTGTGCTAACATGCATGTAAACGCAAAAACTCTAAATTGTTGAGAAAGGCTACCAACTTTTAAGCTTTAACTTAAAAAATTTTACATGATAAATTAACTATTGGATTCTATTATATATATATATATATATATATATATATATATATATACAAATATGAAAAAATAAGGTATTCAGAAGATGATTTTATTGATAATTAAAATATATGCTAATATTAAACATTCTGCTTTTTACATTAAAATATCATTAGGGCATTAAATATCTGACGATGTAAGATAGAACATCACATATACAAATGCCCCTGATGATTGTTTTATGTAAAAACTGGAACATGTAATATTGGCAAATAATTCAACTGTAAATAAAATAATCCTCAGAATACCTTATTTTTTCATATTTCTGCACTTACATACTATCAGATTTATTTGTATTTTCCCATATATATATATATATATGGTCATATGCATCTACATACATGCATATACATGCAGAATGAATCACGACACAATAATTAAACAGACAAGCGAAAGCTTCTTTAGAAAAATATGTACCTCTCACTTTATTGTAAGGGTTCGAAAAGGGTTATTCAAGGTTTGCGTGTGAGAGGGAGCTGGAGACCGAACAGAACTGCAATATATTGACCCCCACTCTCATGGCCGTCAGCAATGTGTCTTTCTCGTTCTCCAGGGCTGCTCAACCGGAGGCCCAGGGGCTCACTCTACTGGCTTTCTCTACTACATCTTATCAGCAACTTCTCTGGACCCCAACTCAATCGGGGTCCCTGAGGGCCCCTTCAGCCTGGCGTAGCTCTCCCTACCACATCTCGTCTCTACTCCAACTGCAACTGACTTCTTGTCTTGACTGAGTTATATAATAGTTCAATGCCCACTCAATCTCCCACTCAATCTTTGGAATGGCATGTTTGATCGTCATCAAGCAGAAATAACTGTCATGCAGTTCACAGGTCACTCTCTTCCGGTGCATCACTCTGAAGTGGGACCTTCACCTTGTCCCATATTATCAGCCGAGCTCACCTGCGCGATTTCCTCTCATAACTGCCATTGGAATGTGTCACTTCCTTCCGGTGCATCACTTTGAATGGCATTTTTGGCCAGGTTGAAGGTCAAAATACAACATATATATATATATATATATATACCTTTAAAAAAAAAAAACGGTCACATTAGTATTATAAATTTATTTCAAAAAACACCCCAAAAAAAACTAACAGGACTTCTTCAGATCTTATGGATAAAATAATTCAGAATAGACACAGGAAAGAAGGGTGCGAGGGGATAGAAAAGGGGTGAAGAGTTTTCTCCTCATTTAGCCCACTTCCATTTTTTTTTAATTTATTGCCGGTTGGAATTATAGTAAATTAATTTTAATTTTTTTATTTTTTAAATTCTAAACACATTTCGACTTAAAACTCCAGATTTAATACTAATTTAGATTAACGCAACTTTCTTTAATAACTTTACATAAAGATACAGTAATACTTATATTAAATTAAATTCAAAATTTAAAATTAGAATTTTTAATTTCCAATTTTATTTTCGTGCTTATTTATTCAGTTACCCTTCATTGAAGAGTACGAACACATCACATGGTTTCTTCTCATTTTTTTGTTTTATTTTATTTTTATTCATTTACCTTAAATTTCAATTTAATCCCATGTTTTTTTATTTAAGCATTATCTAAGATAATTTGTCTATAGTTTAAATTTATTTCTATGTCTACATCTAGCTATTAATTCACATCTCTGATTTAACAATTTTTCACGGTCTGGGTATATCTGTGTATATATATATATATATTGTCACGTGGTCTACTACTGAGAGAAGAGAAATAAGGAATTTCTACTACCCTCCGTGTTTAAATTAGCAGGCCCCTAAAGATTGACTGTTAAAAGAGAAATAAAGAATGTAGGTCAACTTCGGATGGCCGTTGATGGAAGAAAAAAATATGGGTCAAGCTATCTGTACCCCGTAACCTCACTTAGGTGAAAGAGATAGTAGTCCGAACAGATCGCCTACAGAATGAAAGCCAACAGATGTTTGCACTCTGTGACCTGGGAAAGGAAGAAAAAAGGCTAAATGATTGGCTAGAATCCTAAAACAGAAATAGCCCCCTTTTTCGTCAGCAGAAACAGGGAATAAGAAAAGAGAGATGTCGTCGTGAACAGATGGGGTGAGTCTCATGCCAAGACTCCGGGGGAAGAAGTGAAATAGAATCTTGGACAAGAAGTACCAATGCCTTCAAGTCAGAGCTATATATATGTAAAATTTTGCCAGCCCGTGAAAGAGAAAATACTCTTCGAAGGAACCCGTCAAAAGGATAAGTAAACATTAAGACTGTTTCTCCTTCCACCCTTCTTAAGCATTGCAATTACTCTCTCTCTCCCTCAATGTAAAGAAAGACTAAAGAAAAGGAAAAAAGGAAGAAAGACATTTACAGTTATGTATTATCCACTGATAATATAGCCGACACGTTGAATATGTGTGTCTGCATGTGTATTAAAAAGATTGTTATAATTTAATGTCCCAACGTGTTGAAGTTTATTCATTGTGTTGTCTGCTGTCAAGTTGCTTGTTTCATGTTTGTTTTCAGCTTCTTTCGCCTTATGTTATTCTCACCTAAATTGTCCTATTCTTTCCTTTAAAAATATTATACGGGAAACTGGAATTGTTGACCACTATAATTAATCTTATTATATCGAAACCTAGAGGTCCATATCTTCCATTGTTCTAGGGGTAGGAAGAGCTAGTGGCCTGGTGGGTGTGTGTGTTAACGTGAAGTTTGGAAACCCCTTGCCAGCGGTGGTCAGTCTAGCCCCAAATTAACCCCCCACATGATATGCCAGTTACTATATGCCCAAGAAAGGACTCTGAACAAGGACTTATTCTACGAGGGATCAAGTGCTAGACCGCTCCGTCTTCACACGTGCGGAAAATAAGTTCCCGTCATGGGATTTTTATAATTTTACCGTCACAATATATATATATATATATATATATATATATATATAGTTACTCAAACACTCCATCATGGGCAGGATATGATAGAAAGATTACAGATTATAGCTTGTCTCCAAGACCCACACACCACAAAATGCTTGCTACTACAAACACATCACGGACGCATTTTCTGCATACCACTCCACTTCCATCATCCCTATTGAGAGGAACTGCAACTTCCTAGGCATCACAGCCGAACAACTGAAGGATGACACCTACTCAAAAATCATCAGAGCCCTCTAATCAGCTGACTCAAGTGGAATTCACATTGACCATGAAGATCATGGAACAACACTCCTAAAGAAACACATGCACCAATTTTTTCTGGAACCAGGCACCTCCATTTTAATGATAAGAGACAGTAAACACATTCCCAAATTAGTCGTACCCTACAAACTCCATGCCAGATACCTTTACCAAGCCCACAAGAACACCAACCACTCAGGTGTTACTCGTATGCATGAACTCCTACCTAGCTACTTCAAAAACCACAACATTAAGGCCAATGTCAATTCCTGTGATACATGTGCAAAATGTAAGAGGAATTATGGCAACTTTGCACGCTGGCCTATTGGTCATTGTAAATGAGGCTAGAGACCATTTGAGCTTTGTTTGTTTATTTGTCACAATACCAACTCCAAAGCCAAGCGCTACATCCTCAGCATCCTAGACAGCTTCAGTCAACACTTTATTGCCATACCATGTGCAAGGGACCATGCATTCGACACTGCCTGCAGACTGTACCAATTTTTTCTCTGCCACAGAGTGTCCTCTGATCATGGCACACATTTTGCAGCCAAATGTCCATTATACTGGAACTTCACTGTCCCTGGTGACTGCAGAGTTCGGGAAATATTGAGCGGTAACATCACACAATGAAGAATGCCCTCTACATGCTATGTGAGGACAGAAACTGTGAATGGACAAACATTCTTGAATCTGCCACCTCATCCATGAATGCTATGATCAACAGTGCTACAGGTATATCTCCACATTACACCTTCACTGGTTGCCACCCCAATATAGGTCTGTTCAAATTACACAAAAAGGAGATTGCAAATGGTGACCCAGGAGCTTATGGCATGGAAATAAATGCTCTCTTAAGCTAAGTCCATCACCATGTCACCCAAGTTAATGATGAAGCTGACCACAAAATGGAATCCAGATTAAATTACTTCACCTACAAGGACCCAATACAGGTCAATGACAAGGTTTTAATTCATCGGCCACAATCAACCATGGCCCAGTCATCACATCTACCCTGGATAGGAGAAGTTACAGTTATAAAAACAAACAACATGATGAGCCTGGTGGAAAATGAAAATGTTAATAAGACTTAGATTCACCCTGTGCATATTCACTGCCTTGCACAATGACCAACACACCTATCCGACATGACACCATCACTCCCACTGTGTGGCTCTTTTGAAAATACACAAGATCATTCTTCTCCATGCACTTCTGGAGTGTATAACTCAATACGAACTCTCTGACCAAACAATATAACCCCCCAACAAACACAAAATGAATGAAAACAAATGCTGATAAGGCTAATACAAGGGCAAATTCCTGCACGCTTCCAAAATTTCATCATGAATTAGATCCCCCAATACACACACATACTTGTACATGCACATTGTAAATCAGAAAGAGATCTGGGGGAGCTGTGTTATATACTAACTCACAAGCAAAACAAATAAATAAACAAACAAATAAAACACCATGAATGTACATTTCAAAAGCCTGATGTTGTCAAATTGATGGCCAAGACCAAAATGAATTAAACATGTCCCTGCACTGGTAAGCTTCGCGCATCCATTTGGTTGAAATGTAATTTTATATTTACTATTAAAATAATCCTTTTTTTCAACCAATCAGGAACTTTCCTACTCCAAAGTTTTTGGAGCCGATTTGACCCAAACACAACTATAAAATGGTCAAGGCAAGTTCAAAAAAGGCAGTTGGCTCCAAGACTTTGAGAGAGATTATCATATGCTGTATTTGGACAAGAACAAAGAACCAGATGCCCTACCAATGAAACTTGGATTCCAACACTACCACAGACTGCTTATAGCTTACTGACCCATGTCACACACTGTGCCACAATACCAAACCAGCTTCTCAAGAACTACTTACGCCCACACTCCTCCTAACCTATTATCTGTCGTAATAAGAAGGCCTGTATCTCTCCTGACATACAGATTTTTATTTATTTAAAATAAAGGAAATTAAATTCATTCCTCTCATCGGTTGTCTCTTGCAACCACATGCTTATTTATAACAATGTGCAAGCTGAAATGTAAGTTACTGCTTACTTCTTTTATTACTTGAATTCAACCAGGTTACAAACTTTTCAATCATGTCTTGTAAAATTATGTTCCTGTATAATGCAGATGCATAGTGTTATATATATATATATGCATGTATTTACCCAAACCCTCCATCATGAGCAGGATGTGATACAAAGTTAATTTTTAAGTGAAGTTAAGTTAGTTTAAATTCAGAGTATTTTTCTTCCTGACTGGTTGCCTAACCAAGGCTAAAGAACCCAGTCAACCCTATTATTCATCCATAGCTAGGAGAAGAACAGATAGAAATCTTGACTTTCCCAAGGGCATTGGTACAAAATGAAATGCAAACTGCCTCATCCAGGATTTGAACTCAGGTCATCAATTCCATTTATTATGACAATAACTGTTATGCTAACCATGCCTCTAAATTTAAATGTATATATATAACCACATGCATGACAGATTTATTATCTGGATTATTTTATGAGTTCTTATGGAAACAGTTCAGTTTTACTTTGAGAATTGTTGCCTTTCAAAAAAGTTGTTCCAGAATATAAGAGACACCGATAAGGATGATTTGATCAGGCGAATTCCATAAAACATTTCTCAAATTGAATACATACACTGACACTTGTGCATGTACAAAAATTCAAAATTAAAATGCTAAACTCTCATGAGGAAATGCATTAAGATTGGAGCAGTTTTATTTGGAAAAGCATCAATGTCATGCCATATACATAATTTTATATTTTTTGTTATTTCAGCTTGAATTGTTCAGAATTTTCATTTACCTGGGATAATTTGGAAATCAAGCTTTAATTATTGATGAGGTATAACTTAACAGTTAAAATAAATGCCAAATATAAATACATATATGAGGTTCGATCCAAAAGTTCTAAGCCTCACCCAAAAAGAAGAGACATAGTTGAACATTTTCGTTGTGGCAGTACACGATTACTTTTTATTTAACCTGTAAAAACTAATTCAAATTTCTGTCTTAATTTCTGTCCTGATCAATATGGGTGATTTCTGACGAATCTAGAATCTCTCTGAAGCTTAGAATTTTTTAACAATCCTTGTATATGTTATTTGTGCTATGAAACTATGTTATTCAACTAAGATCCTTATCACCAAAAGCTTCTTGAACTATTGTTTGTGCTTCTGAGAAAGCTGTTTGCAAGTTAAACTATTGATATATGAAAGACTGCTGAAAAGGTCTTGGCCAAAAATTTTTTTTTTTTAATCGTTAAAGAAACTTGAGTAACAGTGTGCCAGGTTTGTTAAACAATGTGATGGATATGTGAAATAATAAATATATTTTGTGGCTCTAGGTCAGAAGACAGTCTCTTTGTAATTGCATTAAGAACTTGCCAATATCCTTTCTTTGCTGGTCTTGTGCTTTTATTAGGATAAATTTGGTAATTATTATTTATTTTACTTGCACTAACTAAAGCTGTTACTATTCTTAAAAAAGAGCAGACTATTAGGGTGGAACCATTGAAATAGTAATTTGTATATATTTAACCAACCCCTCCATCCAAGCAGAATGTGACACAAGGTCAATTTTTAAGTAGTTAAACAGGTTTGAATTCAGAGTTTTGCTTTTAGACTGTTTGCCATGCTAAGGTCAAAGAGTCTAGTCTGCCCTACTATTTACCCATAGGTAAATAGTAGGATTCATAACTTTGCCAAGAGTATTAGCACTATGTGAAATGCAAACAGCCTCAGCCAGGATTTGAACTCAGGTCGCCATTCCTTTCGTCTTTTGTTTCTTGCAACCATACATTTATTACAATGTGCAAGCTGAAATGTAAGTTACTGCTTACTTCTTTTATTACTTAAACCTATTGAATTCAACCAGATTACAAACTTTTCAATCATGCCTTGTAAAAGTATGTTCCTGTATTATGTGTATACATAGTGTTTTATAAAACATGAGTAACAATGAAGTACTTGGTGGTTTCTTCATTAAAATAAAATGAAGTGCATTTGTAACTTTTGCATATGTGAAAAACATTTAAGTGCTTTTGTACCAAGTTGATTAAGGTAATTTTTGTTCTTTAGTGTTTTCTTTCAGATTTTGATTAAAATCAACAAAAAAAAAAACAAAACACAGCTATAAGCTCTCAATCATGAAATAACTTGATGAAGGAATCAGTCATGCCATTGCTGGCAAATGCTGCACCAACCAAATTTACCATTTCCTTCTGAGATCATTTGATTTCTTTCTTTTTTTTCCCCTCCAACTTCCTGTTTGTCTTGGCACTTCCTTTCACTGTCAGCAACACTTTCAATTTGAAATGTTTTGTTTCAAGTAGAATAGGAATGGCTATCATGTATAAAGATAGAATCTAAGTTATATATTTTACCTTGAAACTTGTTTACTCTTTGATGTGAAATATAGCAAATGTTTTTTTTATTCTTTTTTATGGAAAAGTCAAATTATTACAAACTCAATCACCTGATAAATGAAATCACTTAAAGGTATTTATTTATTCGCCTAGTCAACTCTCTCACTTATTAAATTATTTATCCGACCTTTGGGTCATTTGACCTTGTGTCAAGTAAAGCCTGGTGTGAGGCTGAGACAAATATACACTTATTAAATTATCTATTGAACTTTCCTTCACTCCAACACAGTTATCTTGTTAACTTCTCCCACATGATTTGTTAGTATCTTATGTCCCCCTTCAGAATGCCATCTGACACATGGTCAGTTTAATGAGGGTGCTCATACACATAGGCATGGCAAGGTACACAATAACACCAGTAATCATGAAAAGTGTCATGTAGGCTTTAGCCAACACCAATCTTCTCCTTTTATGCAATTGAAAAAATGCTGCTGCAGAGTTGGAACCCCTTGAACCAATCTTCTTTTGCTTTGTTTTTCGCCATGCTTTTCCTGAAAATGATAACAGACTGAGGGATTTGAACAGATACTACACATTAATCCCATCCTTTGGGTTTGAGATTTTATATTTCTGTTTGAATCTAACATAGAAAACTTAGCTTAATCATAGTACAAAGCAAGAAGTATGAAGCACCAAGTGAGTGTTATTTACCCTATCTCTCTGTCATGAGCAGGATGTAACAAAATTGATTTGTTAAGTAGAATACAGCTGGTTTGAATTCGGAGTTTTCCTTCTTTTAGGCTGTTTGCCATACGAAGGCTAAAGAACCTAATTTGTCCTGCTATTTGCCTATAGCTGGTAGGAAAAGAAATGGATTAATACCTTTCTTAAGGGCATTAGCATAATGAAATGTAAACAACTATTCCAAGGATTTGAATTCTAGTTGTTGATTCCATTTGCTGTTATGATAAGTTTGTGTCCCACCATATTTACCCAACTTCTATAGACAGGATGCAACACAAGTTCAACTAGAGTACAGCTGGTTTAGATTTAAAGTTTTCTTTCTTCTTGACTGGTTACCATATCAAGGCTAAAGAACCCAGTCTGCCCTACTTTTCTTCATAGCTGGTGAGAGAACTGGTGGATTCATGCCTTTCCCAATACACCTAGTAATTGTCTGTCAGTCTACCTTACTAACAATTAACACAGTGCAAAGCACTTGTTTTGTCACTTCAAACACTTCCTCTATAAACAAATGATATTTTTACTTTACTTTTCCACAGTTGACTTCTTTTCTTAAGTAATCCATGCACAGCTTGAATACTTTGTCTATTAAACAAAATCACTCTCAGCTGTGAGGCAGCCTACACAATTTCATTCAAAGTCGCTCAGTTATAAAGATAAATATCTGCTGAGTAACTGTCAAATATTAGGTTTTAACTTTGTTAGTCATGACCCAAGGGAAACAACTTTTTTGTTTTGACCTAAGTTCCACAGTCAAAAATATATATTAAACACATTTTCTCATTCTGTAGAGAATTTGGTTGTGCGTTTCCAACCTGAAATACCCTGTAACCATGGGGAATATTTTCTAAGTAGTTTAAAGAAATAACCTTCCCATAATTATCCATATTAATAGATATAATTTTTATGATATTGTTGATCACTTTCAGGCAATAATAGTAAATAATTCATTCATTTGAATGACTTGGGTATTTAGTATTAAAATCAAATAAAGTTTTGTTTATGTGTCTCACATCTGCCCTTAAATCTGGTTCCAAATAAAGTGAGGTTTGGCTAAAGGAAGTATACTCTCCAATTCAATTCATACAGTTACTGACTTACTCTTTAGATTTACTTATGATATGATTTAATCCAAACTCCAATAACTTTGATTTCATTTTGACCCATTTGAAACTGCTTAGAATACTTATATGAACAGGTGTTGACCAAGAAAAGAATGACCTTGAGCCATCAAATGCACATAGAATTTCATATATTCATCCTGTGATTCAACATACTTGGTACATCATTTCCTAAATTCAAAAAGATCATTCCTTTTTGATTGGGCCAAGAACTTTTCAGTATTCCCTTGTCCCTGTGTTAAAGTGTTTTAGAAGAGAATGCAATACTTCATGCATATTGTTGATAAATTTTCAGATCACTTTAGTTATTAAAATAAGTGTGTTAATATATATATATATATATGTGTGTGTCAATCATTCTTGTCTTCACCAGTCTTAACATAGTCTTCTTTCTCAAAAATAATCACTTGAGCATTCATTGCTTTTATTTGTAGGAATCTTTCTCTTTTTATATAAAGATAGCTGATGTATTCTAACTTTGTGGATAAATCTCACCTAACTTATATTGGTTTATTAATAATCATGAGCTTAGAATTATTTTATTGATAACATATTTCAGCTAGTTAGTTCTCAATTCCTCTTCATATAGATTTTTTATCTGATTTATTTAATATTCAATCTGATATTTCAATCTTTACAAATGTGAAACTAAAGAAAAATTAACTATAAAAAGTTATATGATAAAAGTATTAAAAATGAAAATTCTACATCGAATGATCCTCATTTCAAAACTGTATGATTTCCTTAAATTTGCTACATTCTCTGTGTATCTGTCAAATATGATCCAAGATAGAGTGACAGTATTTAATTTAGGAACAATAATACTTTTACTTTAAAATAAAAAATCATTTTATTTTATTTACCTTTTGGAAAATGATATTATATGTAAAATTAAAACAAATTTTATGCTATTTTAAATGTTTTTAGGGGAATAATTGATATATAATAATAAATTTCATTAAAATAATATCTTGTCATAAATATCACTGTCATTTTAAGGACTCTGTTCAAAATTATGTTGACACTTTCTCAATAATAAGCTGAAATAAGTTAATTATAATATTTTTCAATTAGAATTAAGCAAAAAATAGTTTATTACCAAAAACTTAAGCAAAGATAATGTAACTAACTAAGCTTTTAGATATTCTGGAAAAATACTAAAAACAACCAAACAAATGAATAGGTATATCGGTATGCTTGGTCCTAAGGAAGCTATTTAGTTGAGTCCCCACTCACCAAGGACCAATATTAGCACTAGTATATCTGTGATATGCTTACACTGAACACAACAGAAAGAAGGACAAGATTAATACATTTGTACAAACAAGGAAATTTAACCTTTTGAATACATAATATACATACCAAAGGTATTAAGAAGAAAGAATACGCAAACATATCCCAACAGCTAGAAATGTACATATATTGTTCCATGAAAAAGTTGTATGTAGAATTGGTACTAAAATGAATGACAGTTTAATTGATGAGGGAAAATAAAATAGCCATTTGACTTTACCATTCTCTTGCAGATCTGAGGCACATCTCTCCTATTCAAAGAACAGAAGCAAAAGGGGTTGAGAATGGGTTTTTGGGACTGTCTTGTGACACCTCAGGAATCACCCAATAGACATCCCCATTTTTTAAAGGAGATAATTATTTATTGTCTCCCGACAGATAACATCACCAACTTTTGCAGAGTGATAGCTACTGTTGATACAAGGAATGATGTGAGACAAAAAATATAGTTTAAAAATAGATTAGATCCTTATAAAATGTTGTTTAAAGCATGAGCTATGCAGCTTGTAGAAATGTTATCATATTCCTGAATTAAGATACACCACTGCACGAGTGTGTTTGACCAGCTGAGTTTATAAATTTTTCTAATTGAATGGGTTGGGAGCATTTTCATTATACTACCCACACATTCGTCCATATTAAACCATAACCAATCTCTTAATTCCTTATGGATTAAGTTATCTTTTTTTTTTAAAGATTTATTATCAGCTAAATAATTAATCTCAAGGAGCTCTGATACTATCAAAATTTTTAAAAATCCATTGCATTTTTCCTTTCCCTACCCCAGTTAGTTTTAGTTTTTTTCCAGCTGTCCCATAATACAGTTTTGTGCTTCTAAATTAGTTTGTGTTAATTCTATATATAGAAAGTAGGAATTTTTTCTTACAATCTTTCATTTTAGGATCACTTCTCCTCAATCTCAGTATTTTTTCTTTAACATTGCTGTTTGATTGGTTTAGCTTCACTCTCCTGTCAAACAAACTGCTATCTAATTACTTTTATCTCTTCCTCTATTAAATTTGCCTTCTCTTTCTCCTCAAAATCTTCTCCAGGATGTTTACCACTGCTATTTATATTCATATACTGTATCACCCAAAAATAAGTACACCTCTGACAATTGTCATGTTAAACGTACATGAATTATATATAAAATCATCCATAAATAAATACACCCCTACCAATTTTTATAAAAAGTTAATTTACTTCTAAACTAAAGATACCCAGATTTTACTAGAGGAACATTATACAATCAAAATAGATGAAAGACAATTTCAGAGGTCCAACATTGTTCCTAAGAGTCAAATCATTATCCAACTTGTATAAAAACACAAAAAAGACAATTACTTTTCAGTATTATGATAGCAATTTTACATTCATTTTGCTTTATGGTTAATCCAGCTCTGCAAAAATATACTTAATGCCTTATTGGCATGGTTTACAATATGCTGACTGTATCCTCTGTAGAGGAGTAAGACTCTCTCCCAATAGGGGTGTCTTGCATATGATATTAAATATCATCTGATGATGAGGCTCCTGTTCTGGAGATATAGGAAGTGTGGTGTACCCTTTCATTGTCATTACTCTGAGGTCCACTCTGACCTAGAGTGGTGGTACATGTTAAGGTTCCATTTATGGTTTAAATACATCTGTTTAAAAATCATTCCTATTCTACAGGACTATGTGCAAAAAAATTCTTATGAAACAACTAGACAAAAAATGTAAATATGAACATACAATGAATGTGCTTCCCTAACCTCTAGGCATAAAACAACTTGATATGGATAGACATGCTATCAAAATCAAACATGCATACTTAGATAAGTAATATGAATTATTTCTGGTCATGCATAACTTGAATGAATATCAAAATACTAACAGAATTAACCATACTTTGTGATCTGTGAACTGAATTTTGCTTATATACAAGTACATTCAACTTGAACATTAACAGACTCTTTCTTTCTTTCTTTCTTTCTTTCTTTCTTTCTTCTCTGTATATCATTAGCTCATCAACAACCCTACAAATATTAATTTCACATGTTTGATTTCTAACTTGTTAAAAAAACATTTCCTAAAATAAATTTTGTATTGTAGGAATATGAGAAATAGTTGTCACTCCAAGAGAATTGGCACATCCAGTAGGGACCTGTTGGTTATAATAACATGACAATTCCAAAAATCCCATCTTTGAATTGTAAAGATGTTGTCTCTGACCCTGTCAAAGAATAATAATGCATCATGGCTGAATATCTAACATATTGTGCTTACCTGTATTTAAAAAAAGAAGATGATATTCCATTAATGGGAGTGCTGGTGAAATTAGCCTAATTCATTTGGTTCAGTGGATGAGTCAAGGTAAAAACATTCCCCAAAGCTTTAAGGTAAAAATATTGGACACAGTTAGGTATAGCAAAGAATATGTATGTCTCTTTTGGACAAAAGTCAACATTCTAAAATACAACAAACATTTATGGAAAGCTAGAGAGTATAGAGGAAAAAAAAAAAAAACAAAGATGAGGAAATTAATCTGAATAAAACAATATCAAGGCTATCCCATGTAACAGTCCTAGCAAGATGGCTTCTGGGGCATTTGACTGTAAGTGTGCCTGTAATGACCTAAATTACTACTAACCTAAAAATATTGAGAAAAAATTTAGTTAAGGACTTGTTAGTAATATCCAATAATTAGCTAATTAGCAAAAATAACTATTACTTGGAATCAATTATGACTTCTTATTGATTAAAAAGCAAACAAAATATACCTTTATAGATTAATCAGAAATTGATTTCTGCTTTTATGAAAATACTCATTAAAAAAAACAGTAGAATATCTTAAAAAAAAAGGCAAAGAAAATTGATAATTCTGATAATATTTGAAAGTTTTGTTCTATTTGTTGATCATATTTGTATTCTTAACTTTCATATACATTATTTGTTTTACTTGATTGGAATATGAATAA
This sequence comes from Sepioteuthis lessoniana, assembly GCA_963585895.1. Classification (NCBI taxonomy): domain Eukaryota; kingdom Metazoa; phylum Mollusca; class Cephalopoda; order Myopsida; family Loliginidae; genus Sepioteuthis; species Sepioteuthis lessoniana. The sequence goes on from OY757913.1 coordinate 44,648,606, forward strand.
AATATTTATCATGCTCAAATTACAAGATAACTGCCAAACTTTTAGTGCTGGTTCTTTTGTTACTTGAAAAAGACTCAAACAAACAATAATTCTTGAAAAATAAGTGATAATATAGTTCTTTATTCTCTTTTCATATTAAAATGATGCATTTTGGAAACTAATGCAAATACATTTGCTTAATAATTTCTGTGAGCCTTTAATTTGACAAAATCAAACAACTTAAAACAGAAAAGCATCCTATAGAGGTTGTGTGGCATGATGGTTTTTGTGAACTCAGTAACCCAAGTTTGAATCCTTGATGGGACTTTTTACATTTCATATTTGCTCTTGGAAAATGCGTAACTCCATCTCTTCTCCCCCTCCTCCAGTTATGGTTAAATGATAGTGCAGACTGGGCTCTAGACTTGGTATGGCAACCAATCTAGGAGAAGGAAAACCAGCTAAGCTCTGCCGAATAATTGTCCTTATGTTACATCTTGCCTGTGGTGGAGGGATAAGGCAAAGACAAACTGGAAAAATACCCACTGAACTATGATATGTACTACGATATCTACTAGAATTTTAAAATCACCACTTTATATTTCTTTCAATTCTCTTGATGATGAAAAACTATATTAGTAAACATTTTCTTCTCTTGAGAACATCCTTTTCCTTGTGAAAAAACAAAAAACATCGTAATATCTTTGAAGATACTAGTTTCTTGATCTGATAAATGATCAATTGTTTAGTATGTCATATGATTCAGCAGAATTATTTTGTTTCTGAGCTTCATTATTTAAAAAAAATTTTTCTAAAATATTTTTGTGCTTTTGTTGATGAGAATTTTTGTAAAAGTTAAAATCAATTTTTGATTGATTTATGCAATTAAATTTTCTTTTCTTTCTGATCATCAAGAAATAATGATTAATTCTTAGTAATAGTTATCATTACTAATTAATTAATCATTGGCTATCACTAACAAGTCCCTTTCTATACTGTTTCTCAGTATTTGTAGGTTAATAGTAATTTACTTCTGATAATATCTGAAAGTTTTATACCATGATTTTTAATCATAATTATAGTCTTAACATTCATACACATTATTTGCCTTTACTTCATTGAATTATTTTAATTTCTTCTATTAAAATTGATATTGAAGAATATAACTTTGATTCAGGACCTGATTGCTCAAAATGTGGATATTTTGGTGAGGGGGTGGCATGCCAAATCACTCAGCAGACGTAGAAACTGCTATCCTTAAAATATTTCCTTTCATTTTTTAATGAAAAGATTGTAGAAGTATTTACTCATTCAGCTTTTTATCTCCATAAAAACGATAATCAAAGTTAGTTAATTTGTTATAATGAATTTATCTATTTCTTGTTTTGTTCCAGGCAATGCCAGATTCTTCTGCAAATTTATTTTGGTAAATTTGATACTCAAAAAATTTATTTAATTTTGTCTTCTACCGTATACTTGTATAAATTTTGAAGAACTTCAATTGAATATTAATTCAATTTGTTTTCTAAAAAAGCACAAATAAAGCATGGAAAATAAGATTTTGTCAGGAATAAAGATGCTAGGAAAATATGAGATTAACCTTATGTGACAAAATTCTTTATAATCACCTATTTTTCATAAATTTGGCAATGTAAAAGTTGTTTTTTCAATAAACATAAAATGGTGTACTTTGCAACATTAAAGAAAAGAAAATAAGTGAATATATACTTACTTCTATGCCTTCTATAAACTTCAGAGAGAATCTAAAAGGTAAAACTTTATACATTAAAAACTTTCAGGATTAAATTTTTTTTGCAATATAAGTCTACTGTGTTAAGTATCACTGCACTATGTCTCCAATCAAATGCTGAAGCTGCCTGTTTGCTGGGCCTGTAAGTTGGGATAGCCTTGAACAATATACAATACTTATCTGTCATTACTACTTCTACTACAATTTCTTAACCCATGAAATCAAAAATATTTTGATCATCACAGATGATGATCAGAGAACTTTTAGCTTCAGTTTGTTGAAAATGATTTTGGCAACATTGGGATAGCATAAAGTTTGTGCCAGCTGCATCCCATGGGGACTCACAGAATTGGGAGACAACTCAATACAAGTCTGTGAAGAGCTGCTGAATAAATACAAAGCTGTTTGGGCCAATGAAAGATGGACTAAATTATTAATATTGTCCTGAAAATTATGCCATCATTGCTGCTGTAAAAAATGTGGGGTAACTTTGTTAGCTCAGGTTTTTATGAATGCAGGCTCTTGATAACGTGACAAAAATGCATTGTGGTGACCATGTGGGAAAATAATATTTTGTTGCTGAAAACTTCCCTCTTCTAATTTTGTTAGTGTACTCTCAGTATCTGTTCTAGTGTCCATGAAAATGAATAGGAGGTATTACTTTCAGAACATCCCATATACTTAATCAACTCAGCCAGTCACTTTCTCTGCTTCACTCATACTCACCCACTTATTCGACCTGCTCTTAAAATTCACTGAACTCATTGATCGACTCACAAGCAAGGTCACCTTTCCCAAAGGAGGCTGCTTTTAATTATAGTGTGTTTCCAAATCCAAACTAAAAGACTTGATAGCATTGCATTTTAGAAAGTTAGTGAGTTGATTTGAGAAGAATTTAAAATTCAATTCCTGATATTGTTTCTGGTACCTTGATTTGGTGACTTTTGGGGTTAGTGGAATTCAAACTGAATTTACTTAAATGTGAAACTCTTGAGTAAATGTCAGGCAGTGCTTGTGGATATACAAAAATAAGTTGCCCAATAAATTTAATTTAATAAATTCTTTAATGTTAACTGAATTTGCTTAACAACAAAAAATTAATTTAATGATCTCTAAAAATGTTTAATTAAACTTTAGTGTTAAGAAAATATTTTATAGCCTTAATTACTGTTGTATGCATGTGTATGTATGTATGTTCAGCTTTCTGTTTGAATATGTATATGTTGCATTTGATTGTAGCAATTTAAAAGAACATAAAGAAAATATCTTTGAAATTATTAAAAAAACAGTGTACTTCAGTCAGCTCACATAGATATTTACTTAATCTCATACAAGGCTAAAATGAATTAGAATGAATACATTAAAGGATGTTTCTCATTCTTTTTCTTTCTATTTGAGAGCATATTTATATATATATATATATATATATATATATATATATATATATATATATATATATATATATATATTTGAACAAACAGACAATTTGGTTCTCATCACCTACTTCTAAGAGTGAAAAATAGGAACGTTATTTAAGTACAAATTTTATTGCAATCAACCTAATAAGGCATTCATTTACTCATGTTTTATAATTCTAAATGTTTTTTTAGAATGAAATTAAATTCTTAAATGAAAAAAAAAGTTAGAATTGATCAAGGAGATTAAAAATACAAAAACACATCACTTTTTTGAAAACTAGTAATTTAATTTTGATTTCTTCCTACTCAGAATCCTTAATGACCCTTACAAAATTAAGTAATAAAAATTTTGATTTTGTGCTTGTTCAAATACTTATGTACTTTCTGTAGCCCTTATGAGCAGTACCTTATGGAAAGAAACTGCTCACAAGTATTTGAAAAAACTAACAATACACACACCTACTAAATGGAATTGAATAGTAAACATTTGTTCCTTCAAGACAACTGATGCAAGAAGTCCAGTTTCTCTTTGACATGTATACTGACATTTAGAACATCCGAGATCAAGTCAGTGACACATCCCGATATATTTAGTTTCTCTTGGGTACCTAACATCAAGCAATGAATGATAATCTTCCAGACCATTTGCAAGAAAATTTTGGTCTTTACTGAATAGCCCTTTATCATAGCTTTGTACCAAACTTAGCTAAGTTTAATAAATATTTACTCTTTAGTGCACTTTTTGATATAAAGTCTTGGGCATACATTTTTATGCAGGATTGATGATATTGGTTTAAGATGTTACTACATCTTTATTGAAGAGAATAAATAATTACAATTTTGAAAGCTGCTTTTTTTTTTTCTTTGTGATCAGTCTAGTACCTACAAAATCTACAATGCTTGTACAAGACGGTGCTGAAAAATTCTGTCAGATCAAAAAAGAAGTTACCTTGAGCCATCAAACATGTTATTCCACAGTTCAACATAATTATTACATTGTTTCTCAAGTTTCTTAAACCCTTAAAAATAAAAGGAAAAGAAAAGAAAAACTTCAATAAAAATATAAAAATGTTATTTCTTACTTGGTTAGGCCAAGAACTTTTGAGCATCCATGAGTATATATGAACTATATAGCATCATGTTTCTCACTTATAATGGTTAGCATTCTTGGCTATACGCATCTTAGTTTTCTTGATTGTTTATTTGGCTTGTGAATAATCAATATCTACTATTTAAAGTCTTTTAATTAATTTGATTTAATTAGATATTAATTCATATAATTTTACTTTACTTAATCCAGTGTTTTTAGGATTCTTTTGAAATTATAGGGATAAAAATACTATTATTTTAATTAAATTATTATTAAGTAACTCATTAAATTATTTTTCCATGCAGTTCATTAAATGTTGGCTTCCATTATATAGAACAAACATTAATGTTGCATGCATTATGCAGTAATGTTAGATTCAGTATTATTTTCACTCATACAATTATTTTATACTTTTTTACAAGTGAAAACACAGTAAAGAATGTAATTAGTTTTTATTCTGACCTACGACTAGAGCAGTTAATAAGAAAAATGAACTTTTTTAAAGATTATGTTTACTCTTCATACAAACCATATAACTCTTGGCTGAATTTTTACCTCCTTTTTTTTTTTACTGAAAATTCTATAATACCCAAATAGTATAGAATTCTATAACATTGCAAGTTTGATTAGCATGTTCATCAAAATTATTCCAAGATTTTTTTTTTTTCATAGTTGGATATATTTCCATTTAATATCTTATTGGTAATATCTCTTATATAAGAAATACTCCAAAAATATTTATTTCTGCAAAAGCAACAGCAGATACAGGGAAAACAATAACACTTTTGGATAGAGCAAGTTTTCAACTGCAAACTACTATTTTTCTTCATTGGCTATGCAATTTTGCCAGAAATTAACAAGAGCTTGCATGCTACACTCATAAGGAGGTTGCTCTAAAAGTAATGCCTTCTATTTGTTTCTATAAAAACTACAGCAGATACAAAGAACGTACACTCATAAGAAAGTATTTCCATAAAAATTATGACAGATACAGGGAGCATAATGATCAGTCTTAGAGTGGTTTAGCAGGTCCTGACCAGATTGTACTTTGTGGTCTTTCTGTTATTGTATAAGCATCCATAGGACCCAGCTGGTACAAATCTTGTGTTATCCCAACAGTGTCAACATTGTTTCTAATGCATTGAAACCTGAAATTCACCTCTATACACAGTTTTTTGGTTATCATCCACTGATTTGTGCAAGTAGTTGATGAAGGTGTTCTTTATTTTGTGGTTTGACAGCTGTGACCCTGCCACCCATCAAATATGGCTTGTCACCTACATTGCTCATAATCTAACTGCTCATGTCTAGAGTTTGATCTAAATTTTCAGTAAATACTGATGAATGTTAATTAATGCAATTTCTTCTGCAAAGAGAAATTCATTGATCCACCTTTTCTTTGTAGGCACTTTGATATCAGACACTATTTTGCCAAGCTCAGGCATAAAAAAATGAATTTGTGATGACAGGAAGGTTCAGTCTCTACTGCAATACCTCCAACATTTGCTGCTGATTTCATGGACTAACATAATAAAAAAGAGACATTATTTTTGATGTAATCCTTTTATATCAATACAGCTAAAGCTGTTTTGAAACATGAATATAGTTGTTAAAAAACAAGAACTTTATTTATACTTTTCAAAACTAGATTAAAAAAAATTGGTCAGGTCATATTGCAAATAATTATGAATTAATTATAAAAAATAGGTGCAATTTTTGTAAATGTTAGAATTACAATAAAACCTATTTTTATATCACTAATGGGTTAAATATGAGAACAAATTTCCAACATATAATTTTTATTCCTGTTTTGCTTTCATCATGTGACTGACATTTTTTTAAAGTGCACATTATCATTTTGTACAAAATTTAAATATTGCACAAATTGATATTTAAAAAAAATATAAAAACGTTTGGATGTTGAAGTTGGCCAGTGCATGAAAATATCAATTCATACTTCAAGGAAATATTAATAACAATTAAAATACAGACCAAAGAAAAATTCTATGTTTGTGTTATTATCTAAAAATTTGACCCACTCCTATGTATATTTTTATTTACTGTGAAGTGTAACTAAAGAGTGTTTATAATTCAGGTTTTTATGACATTTATAAGATGACTAAACTCTTAGAACCACTGACAAATATAAAACAATTTAAATAATATAGCTACTTGTTCAATCAGCATAATATATAGATCAGCAGTTTGAATAATGTTTTGTTAAAATCATCACATGCAAGACTTACAATTGTCCATGCAGAATGTCTCCTCTATTTACAACACTGATGTTGTCTAAGACAAAAACGAAAAAATAATAGAGCTTGGCACCAATGTCTTCAAAGAAGTTAATAGAATAAGGTTACATTTGCCTAATGAGTAGAGTGTTCACAAATGGTCCGGGAGACTGGGGTTCAATCCCAGGTTGAGTCATACCAAAGACTCAAAAAAGGGTACTCGATGCCACCTTGCTTAGCACTCAGCACTATAAGGTGAAGATCAAGGGTAAAGTGGAGCAACCCAGGGAATGGAGTAGCACCTTCCCTTATACCTTGGTGTAGTAGCTTTTGAAAGGGGAGCCTTCAGGTCACCTTCGACTAAGGTTGCAAACTTTACTTTACTTACTAACTCAGAGACTAAATCCCAGGAACTGTCACAGTGGGCGTGAGAAATAGTCACATGTGAGAGTTGGAGATTTTATAAAACATCAGTCAGTTAGTAACTGGAAGAGTTACAAAGAATGACTTAAATTTCAAGGCTTGTAAAACTATCTCCCCTTTTGGAGTGGGCTATTATTTAGCAATCACTGTATCTTTTCTTCATCAACTCAAGAATACTACTTTATGTCTTCCTGATTTGAGACTGGTCCACTCGGTGAGTGCAACATCAGTTATAAAGTAAGGGGTATTTTTCTGTGACCACATATCTGAATTTTTTCTTTGCCTGATGTGAAGTCATTGTTACCTCTTCATTTCATCTTTGTCTCTGCCAACTTTTTTTTGTGACCCTGTATCACCTCACAAGGCTAGAGAGCTCTGTGTATCCTATTATTTTAAACATAGCTGGATAGAGTTAGAAAAATTCCTCACAAGGGAATAACTGTATTTGGTTTAAATAAAAGATGTACCTGCAGAGAAACATATATATTAACTTGTATCTTATTATTAAATAACCAAAGAAATCTTGATATTTGCGTTCAGAAGGTATTACAGGTTTTACTGTATAAATTGAGCCTCATTGTTTTTATTGCTCATATTATGTAACTACTAGTTTCAAAGTTTACTTCAGTTGAAATTTAGTGAAAATTGTTTTTTTTGTAAAGTCACTTATGGTACTGTCTATAGTTTTGAGAAAGGTAATCAACAATTGACAAGCATATTCTCTGACTTTCTTCAGGTGTAATATGCATTGCTGTAAGGAAAGACACTCTTGTTCTGGTTTCTTTCATTGCAGAGCAAAGCAAAAATGGTACCAAACAGAATTTGTTTTGTATATTGAGTATTTTTTTTTTACATGGAGTTGTTTTCAGATCTTTAAAGAGAAATTCTGGTTTGATATGTTTTTTTGCAGTGTGCTCTAAAGAAAGAGACCAGAAAAAGAGCCTTTCTTTTTACAGAGATGCATATTATGCATGAAGAATATTGGAGAATATACTGGTCAAAAAATTAGGTGAGCAACAAAAAACAAGGAGGAATTTAATTTTCTGAAGAATTTTGTGAAAGTCGCTTATGGATTTTATAATTATTGGTCTTCAGTTTTTGACAATTTAAAAGTTATGTTGGAAACATTTGAACATCAGTTCTATGATCTAACAATAAATATACATTTTGAATCCTTTTTTCCTTAAGAGTAGTTCCTGTGGCTTAATGGCTAAAGTTATTGACTGCAACTTCAAAGTAAGTGAGTTCAAATCCCACTTGCACTATTACATTCACTTTTTGACTAATACTCTTGAAAAAAGTGTTAGACTCTCTATCTCCCCCAGATACGGGTTAAATAGTATCACTGCTGTTCTACAAGGATGGCTTCAGCATTAAATAACTCAGAAAGGTTAATATGCCATTAAACAAAGAAACCAAACCAAACCTTGTATGATTTTATTTACTTTTTTAGAGCAAGTCAGAGTTCCTGTCATTTTTCTTCTGGCTTAAAACAGTCAGGAAACCTGACATCTTGAAAATATACTTTGGGTATTTGAAATGTGTACAGATGCTATAAAAATCAATTCTCTTAAATTTTATTAATAGCCATAGTCTAAGCAGTGTTGGGAACCTTTATAGCAATTAATGATACTTACCTTATAATTAAATAATTAACATTTTAGCCTCTGATCTATGTATTTAATTAATAACTATTTAGATTAATTGCTGTCAAAGAGTGTTTCTTTGTGACAGTCTGGGAAAATGTCTTAAATGATTTCAGAGTATTTACTATATCTTCAAATATTTTGAATCTGCCTTTTTAACTTCAGTCAGCAGTTGCTTGTACTGAAAATAAGTTTGCAGCCTAGAACTGGAATTTTAGCAGACATTATGATTCTTAACTCTTGGCAAAGACAGCTATGTGTATGTACTTAACAAGATTTAAAGATTAAAGAATTCCTCATAGTCTTTACAATGTTTGATTGGACAAATAAAAGTTTTGAATATTCAGCAAATCTCTGAAATGTTTTTTTTAGCCCTAAGAATCCCATTTTGGTTCTCTGCCAAATCTTGAAGTGAATTTGCTAAATCATCATATCCTAGATTCTTCAGAATTACCTAACCAAAATATTCAGACAATATTTTTGTCTTTCTAAAAAAAAAAGCATAATTGAGAAGATAAAACAGCCTCAAAATATAAATGCATGGGAAATTGATATCTGGAAGAAATTATTTGTATAATCTGGAAGTATTGTTATAAATGTTTTGCCATTCTTGAAAAGTGCCAATGGTTCTTTGGTGTGGAATTATTTTTTTGTATTCAAAATCATTCAGATAATATATTCATTTATTTAATAATTTTTTACTTCCAATTTCTTTGTTTGAATCCTTTTGTTTTAGAAGCTTTTGTTACTTTTAAATTGTAGAAGATGCTTCAAACCTATTATGAATATTTTTTGTGGAAGCCACTTATTAGAATTTTGGTCACCTTTCATCTTTCTGTTAAATGTTAAGCTATTTGTAGCTGATCCAATACACTTAGAGCAATTTTTAATTTATTTTACATCTCAGCAGAAATTTCTTTTAATTTCTTATTAAATTTGAATAACTTCAAAAATTATTAATAAAAAAAAAATACTCATTGCCCAAAGCTAGTGATTCACTTCAAAATTTGAAAATTGCCATTTTTCTAAAAAGATATTCAATTTTGGATTTATTAAGTAAAGCATGTCTGTAAACTTAAAAAAAAGCAAATAGTTCCTTGTTTTACTTTTTTCAACCATGATCAACACCGATCACTTTTGGCCAACACAACAGTTTGTTAAGTGATTATCCATGATAACATTCAAAAATTCATTGACTCAATAAAATCAAGAAACTGATTAAAAACAAAAAGAGATCAATATTTAATTATTTACACTGTCTGCACATTGTATTCATGATAAAAAAGGAAAGTATCAGTGGGTTCAAAAAGATTAGAAAGTATAAATGCAACAATTCAATAAAATTTACCAAAATAAAAACAAAATAATTCCTTGCTGAATCCTGTATATTTACATTTTGAGTTTAGATATCAAGCAGACTAGTGCACCTCTGAACCAGATGGGTCCTGTCTAAAAAAAAAAAAAATAGAAAAACAATTTTTTTACAATAAATTTTTGTTCGAGAACTTTCTCTATTCAGGCAATTTGTCAAATTTGAAAAATATTAATTTTTTATGGTTCTACATGACGGGAGGGGTCCTATTTACA
>OY757913.1:44663732-44758732 GCA_963585895.1 Sepioteuthis lessoniana
AATTAAGTTTAACATAAGTACACAGTTTAGTTCTATTCAAAAACAGTTACATTTCAAACAGTTCAATTTAGTATAAGTACACAGTTTCAATGTCAAAAACAGTTGTATTTGACCTATAGATGGGACCCTCATCAGGTGCTACCACTCCGACTAGAGTGGACCTGGGAGTGATGGTAATGAAGGAGTACTCTGAATTCCCCAAAGCTCCAGCATTATTGCAACCTCATCATCAGATTGTTTAGTGTTATATTCAGGACACTTGTTGGGTGAGTCTTAGCCTTCTGCAGAGAAGCAGTAAGTGTATTCTACAGCCCCAGCCAACTGGGCAAGCATTATAATAGAGTTTTATTTTGAAACAGTTTTAAAAATCAGGTATAGTGGATATTATTCCAATGATAAAAGAATTAAATTTGTAAAACAGTATTATTAAATGCTATGTAAAATTTGTTTCAAATTATAATCTGAGCATGATGTCCATACAAGGTATATTCAAAAAGTATTGAGACTGAAGTTGTATTTACCAGAACAGAAATCAACAATAAAGGAAACATGAATTTGCTTGAAAAAAGCTCTTGGTATTGTGCACAATTATTCCAGTGAGTTTTCCTCTGTCTGAAGCACCTCTGAACCTCCTCTTTTGATGTTAAGCTGCATGGTTGTATGTCTTAAAATATCTTTCACTTTTTCAATTTTTACTCTAAAGATAAATTTTCAGTTGAAAAAACTAGAAAAAGTCTCATGTAGCTAAGTTTTTAGTGAATATGGAGGGTGCTGTATATACCTAAGTTTGTGTTTTGCTAAAACATTTTTGTTTAAAAATTATCGAGATGAGCTTAATTTTTTTTTCAAATTATTAAGTCTATTTAATATGGTTAACTTAAAATCAAAAAAGCTAAAGATTCAGTCTCAATACTTTTTAATCACACCTTGTATATATTTCTATGTGAATTCAAATATATATATTTATTAAATGAAGTAGGTTTAACTCTCTCTCTATATATAAATTGTCCAATGCACACTTTTTCGTCAGAATATATATATATATATATATATATATATATATATATATATATATATGCCGGCCCATTGGCAAAGTGTGTAGAGTGTTCTACCCACTAGGTAATTGATGCCTCCTTTCTTAACACTAAGCATTATAAGGTATGGATCAAGGATAAAGTGTAGCAATCCTGGGAAAGGAGTAGCACCTTCTCTTACACCTCAGTGAAGTAGCTAATGAAAAAAGAGCCTTTGGGTCATCCTCTACTATGGTTGCCATTTTTACCCATTTTTATCCAGAATGGTAGTGCCTGATTGGGTCTTATCTATGGGTTAAATAGAACTAAACTGCATACTTATACTAAACTGAATTGTTTGAATTAGAACTGTTTGACTAAACTGAATTGCTGGAAATAGAACATTTTAGACATTTAACTGCATGTAAACAAAATCTATTCTTATATTAAACTGAATTGGCTGAATTAGAACTGTTTGAATAAACTGATTAGCTTGAAATAGAAATGTTTTTTACAAACTGTGTACTCATGCTAAACTGAATTATTTTAAATTGAACAGGCTGTTTGTATAAAAATGGATTTGTCATTAAATAACCTACAAAGGTTGATATGCCATAAACCCAACCAACCAACCAACCTAGTGTGTGTATATATATATATATATATATATATATATATATATATATATATATATATATATACACTACACACTAAATAAACAACATATATCCATAAAGTAAAGCATATTGAACTACCTCTCTCTTTCTTTCTCTCTCTCTCTCTCATATATATACATATATATTGTGTGTGTGTATATGTATATTTTATACATATTTCAATACATTATTTCATTCAGAGATAAATGTGCATAAATTACACACACACACACACACACACACACACACACACACATATATATATACACTTACACACCTACATACTTTTGCTAGTTATATTAATTTCTTGGCAATGTATCTGTGTAAAAATTTTTCAATGTGTGTAAAATTATGTGTATAGATAGATACTTGCTCACACACTCATTCTTATCAAATGAGGTGAGCATACATATTCAAACATGAAAATATAGAGCTCTCTTCTACACTATTTGTTAAAAGGAACATTGTTACAACTGTATGTATCCATATGTCTTAGTTTTATATTAACATTTAAACAAATTCTTAAGAATGACATAGCAAAGTTTCCACATTGTTTTTATAATTCTAGCAAAATGATGAAACCAACTTGTGCAATTTAATGACAATTTTTTTTTATTTACTCTTCCTACTAATGAAATATGGATCAATTCTTTAGTAACTAGCAGAATATTTTAAATTAATTATATGTCCTCTGATTCTTCATTTAATTTTGTTTAATTTCATGTATTTTTGTTATTTGAGTTGTCTAACTCAAAATTCCAGGAAATGGTGTGGAAAATCAATACAGGACATAATAAAAGAAGATAAAATCATTGTATATTCATCATTTATAGGAAACGGACCTTTTTGAGGAGTGAATAAAACATGAATACAGTTTATTGATGGAATAATAATGAATCATTTTGCTTTGTATTTTATTTTAACTTCTAGATTTTGTTTTGTTTCTACATAGCTTTTAATACTTTATGAAGATTTTGAAATGCATTCTCCTCTCTTTACAAAAAAAAAAAAAGAAAAAAAGAAAATGAATAAACTAGTAGAATATCAAAATTATATTTTTTCTTCTATTTTCTTGAAATTCTGGATCCCTCAGTGTACTGTGAATGTTGATAAAAATATTCTGAGACTTCAATGATTTATATTAAAAAGATTAAGAAATTTACTTGACTGAAATGAATAAAATCATAAAAAATCTGGTCCATACACACTAAAGAGACTTGAATGGAAAATATTTGTCCTTGTAAGATTTTTTTTATATATGATTTTGTTGAGATAAATGTCAATGAATTATCACCCATAAACAAGTTCACCTCTAGTAATTTTTATGAAAACCTTAATTTTCTTCGAAATAAGAATTTTATTATTTTGAGTGGAACATTATACAACCAAAACAGATATTATTAGGTATTATTTATTACTAAACTATACAGAATTGAAACTCTGTAATGGAATATAAAATTTTAACACTTCTGAAACTAAAAATAAAATTACCTTTATTTATATATATATATATATATATATATATATATACATGAATATTTTGACAGCATTTCTTCATTGATACATATTTGATTGAACATAATAGACATTTTTTACCTACATATTTTTTTGTTCATCCTTTCGAATTGCCGTATTGATCTTATGATATTTGGCAGGAATTGGTTGATAAACCTTCCATCATTAGTTATTTCCCAAGTACTTTCTTGCCAACATTGAGCAATCATCAGGGGAGGATGTATTACAAAAGTGATGTAACTTTTGTATGTACGTTACTACTTTGTAAGAATGAGCATTTCTACTGTTGTATTGTGAAGTCTTTACTTTTCGAATTTGTTTCTATAAATAGTGTCAGTAGGTAAAGACATTTAAGTACATTAGCACTGGTTTCAAAATTAATTCTTTTAAGTTTGGGTTCCTAATATGTAGTGCTTTGAGAATCTATAGTTTTTGCATGTTATTTTGTTGTTCTAATATTGTTGTATTTTTGGTAAGAATTTTCCGTAATTGTGTTGTTGGGCATGAATGTTTTTTGAATGCTGTGCTAAGGAACTGGTATCAGAAAGGTGCATTGTAAGTCTTCTCGATAGGGTAGTTGAGGTTAAACTGACATATATATTGTTGTTTTCAGAGATACAGTCTCCTAAAGGACATTTAAATTGATATATAACATTGGTTTTTGCAAAACTCCAATCGAGGGAGAGGAATTATTTTTAATGACTAAGCTGGAGGTTTTAAATTTATTATAGTATATGATAAGTTTTATTTTTTTATTTGGATCAGTGGGGAGTATGTTTATTTGAATCAATGTTTTTGATATATTTTCATCTAATTCATGATTGTAGTGCATTTGGTTGCGGTAAAAAAGTTTGATAAATGTTTGTTGACTGGGTGGAATGGTACAGTGTTTATTTTGTTGGTTAACATTTTTAATCATACGTTTAATTTGTTCATCAACAATATTGTTAGGAAACCCATTATTGATGAGAGCTTGTTTCATATTTTCTACCTCTTTATAAAATATTGTTTTGGAGGAGGAGATCAGTTTGGCATGGGATATCAGGTTATTAATAATTGCTTTTTTATATCGGAAGAGGCATTCACTTTTAAAGTTGAGGGTACAGGAGTTATTATTAGAGGGTTTTTGGAAAGTAGAGGTAGTGAAGTTATTATTATTGTTAGTATCAATGAGAACATCTAAAAAGGAAATTTTATTGTTTTTGTTTTGTTCATGGGTAAAGTTAAGAACTGAATTTTTTTGGAAGGTGTCTTGTAGTATGTTGATTTTGTTAATATTATTTGCAAGAATAAGTATATCATCAACATATCTTAGGTATATTGGAGGTTTTTTAATACTATTAAATATTTTATTTTCCAGGTTGGACATGTAGAAATTACTGAAGATCGGGCCCAGGACAGGACCCATAGATACCCCATCTGTCTGAACGTAAATATTACTAAGATCGTCATGAAATGGAACTTCAGTAGTATATGTTAGGAGTATTTTCCAAAGTATATTAGGGTTGAATTTAAGAGGAGGAAGAGATGGGTTATTATAAATATTATTTATGATAATATCAATTGTTTCATTGACAGGTACATTAGTGAATAGATTTTCTACATCCAGTGAGGCTAATATACCATTATTGGGTTTAATTGTATGAAGAACTTGAATTAATTCATGTGTAGATTTTATGTTATATTTACTAGGTAAGTACGGTGAAATAAGTTGTTTTATTGTTTTTGTGAGTTCATAAATCAGTGTAGGTATTTGTGATATAATAGGGCGTAGAGGATGATTAGGTTTATGTATTTTTACGGTCCTGTAAAGATAGCCAGGTTTATAATCACCAATTATTTTTGGTAGTTTTGTGCTATTAAGTTCAGCATTATTAGCAATGATTAGTTTATTAACTTTTGATTTTAGTTGGTTGGTGGGATTCTTATTTAATCTTTTGAATTTTGTATGGTCATCGAGTATATTTTGTGGTTTTGAATGGTTTTATTGAGTACTACAAAAATGTTTGTTTTATCTGCTTCTGTATGGTGATGTTGGGGGGATTGTGTAATTCTTTTGTGGCAATTTTTAGTTGATGAGTCAGTAATGTAGGTTGTTTCTTATTGTATCTATTTTTGATGGTTTCAGCCTTAAGGAGATCATGGAATTTAAGTTTGATTGAAATTACCCTGGAGCTTTAGAATATTTTGGTATAAAATTTCAATCTCTGTATTTTTGTTGATGCAATTATATCCTTGAAATAAATGGCAGTTGGGTCCCAAGTTGAGAAAACCTTTTTGTTGTTGAGTTAAATTACAGTCCGAGAGATTGATATATTTGTCAGTATTATTTGGAAGTTGTAAATGGCCTTTGTAGAGGTTGTTGAGCTTTTTTTGAAGAGTAAGTTTGTGTTTGTAAGTACTTTTATTAATGATTACGGAAAGTCTGTTATCTAATTTGTGGAGTTGTGCAGGTGTAATGAAGCTTTCGAGTTTTTCTCATATTTTTTGTGATTCAAGATATATATAAGAAGTATACTTATTTGGCCTTTTGGGTAGAGTGTTTGCCAATGGTCCAGGAGACTGGGGTTCAATCCTAGGTCAAGTTATACCAAAGACTCAAAAAATGGTACTTGATGCTGCCTTGCTTAACAAACTCAGCGCTATAAGGTACAGATCAAGGGTAAAGTGAATCAAACGAGGTAATAATGTAGCACCTTCCCCTACACCTCAGTGTAGTAGTTATGGAAAAGGGAACCTTCGGGTCACTCTCAACTACGATCGCCAACTTATTTTTTATCTACTGCAGATTCATATTTTTGGCTAGAGGGTTTCAGTGCTATAGGGTTTGGTAATTCATAATACATAATAATTTCTCTTTTGTATTTAATGATTCACTCTGAATAATAAAATGCTGCTATCTTTAGTTTAGAAGAAAATTAACTTTTTATAAGAAAATTGGTTGAGTTGTATTTGCTTATGGATAATAAAAATAAAAAGTTGGTGACCGTAGTTGAGGGCGACCAGAAGGCTCAATTTTCAATAGCTACTACACTGATATGTAGGGGAGGGTGCTACTCCTTTCTCTGGATTACTCCATTTTACCCTTGATACGTACTTTATATTGCTAAGTGTTAAGCAAGGGGGTATCAAGTACCATTTTTAAAGTCTTTGGTGTGATGCGACCTGGGATTGAACCCAGGTCTCCTGGATCATTGGTAAACACTCTACTCATTAGGCCAATAAGTGTGTACATATATTCATGCATATACTGTTGTTCATGTGATATGATTTTTTTTGCTGGTACATCCATGTAAAATGTTTCTCAAAGTGTATAAAAGGATATATATATATATATATAGAGAGAGAGAGAGAGATGGGGTGGTGTTCTTGGACTTAAAAGGAAATGACCTAGAAATTATCAAACATATATATTATTCTGCACACTTGCACACCATTTTTGAGATTTCTTTAATTCTTCCAATTCAATAAAAAAAATTTTTTAAAAGGTTTTTCACTTCTTGGATGGGATTAGAACTTTTCTGTACTGCCTCATACATACACACATACATACCTATAAGAGACAAGTGTACATATTCATGATCATATAAAAAAAGTATTTATCTGTATTTATCCTACACTATCTGTTAAAGTGATCATTATCATATATATATATATATATATATATATATATATATATATGTTAATGTCTCTGCCTTTTGGTCTGGCAAAATTACAAGATAGTGATCAACATTTTCTATTACTTTTGAAGTAATTTACATGGTAAGCACTGATGTTGCTAGTTATCTCTTAATGTTGTGAATTTTTTAGCTTGTTTTGTTTAAATTTAACACTTGCAGTGTAGTGAAAGAGTTGCAATTATTGATGATGGTGTTAACCTGCTGATACAAGATAAAGTTGAACTGTTAAAAAAAAACCCAGGACTGCAGTACAAGTTGAATGACTTATGAGTTGGTTTGTCAACTAACTGATATGAAAAAAAGTAAACAAACAAAATACCAAAAATCTTTGTAGACAGTGATTCCAAAAACCAAACAAGCATTATAAGAAGTATAAAAGCTTTTAAAATTTGTTTCTTTTGGTAGGATTTTGGCATGACCTCTTGAGCACAGATTGGCCATACATTTTATCTAGTAATCTTTTTTTATATACCTGATTTTGGTTTGTTTTTTTTATTCTATGGCATATTGACCCTTGTGGGTTACTTAAAGCCAAAGCCATCCTTGTAGAAGGACAGTTATAGTACTATGTGATTTATAGCTGGCGTGATAAAAGGGTTCATACCTTTTCCAAGGGTATTAGGCCAAAAGGGAATGTAAAACTTCAAATGGAGTTTAAACTCAATGACTACAATGCCATACCCCAGCATGTTAACTACTATACCAGAGGAACTAATACCTGATGCTATAGTTTAAATATTTCCCTCTGAAAAATTTAAAAAGTTTTCCATTTTAATAAATACTATATAATCCGTGAGCCTATTGGGTTTCCACAATCACATCAGTTAATGATTATATTAGGGTTTCTATTTAGGAAAGTATGAAGAATTCTAATCAGCATTTCATATTTATTTCCATTATATTCAGAGTAAGGATAATTAAAAATGATATTGAGCCTTAATGAAAAATTGTCATTCAGTTTTAGATTGGACTAGAAATTGCTTTATTTTCTAAGAGTATTTTAAGTGTATGTCTCTGATAAAAATCTTGTTATGATGTGCCTTTTTATTCTGGGTCATGATTACATACATATTGCCTACAAATAAGTGCATCCTTAACAATTTTTAATAAAAAGTCAATTTTTTCCCAAAAGATAATTTCTAATAATTATAGTTCTTTTCATATACATCTATAAGTCAGAGTATTTTAAGTGTCTTGCTCAAATGAAAATCTTGCTATTATGTGCCATTTCTTCCAGATCAGGGTTAATATATATATATATATATATATATATATATGGTGCATTCAGTAAGTTTCCAGACTTTTTTCATACAGGCATTTAAAATTGTTGTAGACTCTTGAACATTTAGTATGTTATTGCTATATATCTTATGAGATGACAGACCAATTTTTATGATTTCAGCTTCAAATAAACAGCTACATCAGGAATTAGAATACACCCTATTAAAGCCTGATTGTCACACCTGGGGAATTTCAAAAATGCGATCTGGACATGAGGACACTTTAGAAGAACGATATGCAATAAAATTCTCTTTTAAACTTGGAAAAAATGCCACAGAAATGTATGGAATGCTTCAGACTGCTTTTGCACCATCTTGCATGAATCAAGCATCAGTTTTTGAGTGGCATAAGAGATTCAAGGAAGGCAGGGAGTCTGTGAGGGAGGATGAGAGGTGTGGGAGGAGTAAGGAAGTCAATACACCAGAGTTGATTGGCTAAAGGTTTAGGGTTAGTATGTTGAGGTTTTAAGGGAGTTCAGGAAGAGATTCCGTCAGAAGAGGCCAGCACTCTTCAAATCGGGTCAGTGGCATTTCCACCTGGACAATGCACCAGTTCACAACTCCAACCTTGTCACAGACTATTTGACCAAGATGGGCATCAAGACAGTTCCTCAGCCTCCCTATAGTCTAGAGCATGCTCCTTGTGACTTTTGGTTATTCCCTATGCTCAGAGGCTGTCGTTATGAGACAATTGAGATGATTAAAGAGGCTGTGATGAAGGTCATTGACCCACTCACACAAGAGGACTTCGATGGGGCCTTCCAGAAGTTGTTGGAATGGTACAATAAGTGCATTGCAGCCGGAGGAGATTACTTCAAAGGGGACTAGAGTTTCATGTGTGTACTATCAATAAAAGTGCCCATACGAAAAAAGTCTGGAAACTTATTTAATGATGATCCTCGTATATATATATATATATATGTATATATATATATATATATATATATATATATATAATAAATAGATATTAGATTTATAAATAAATCTAATATATACTTATGAATAAGTCTAATATATATTTATTTATTATTATATAATTGCTCTATCCTAGATATTGAGCACTCTCCATATCATATTGCACTTTGTTCGACACAAACCCACAAAGTGATTTAGAGACAACCAACACTGTTATAATATGTATATATATGTGTGTGTGTGTGTGTGTGTGTGTGTGTGTGTGTGTGTGTGTGTGTGTGTAAAGTAGAAGGGACTCCTCCAGTCGAATTACAAAGCCATGGTGAAGACAACTCTTCTAAGGGAAATTAACTCCAAAATCAAAATTGGAGAAGGAAGCTCCAGCATCAAACTTCTGCTGATTTGTAGCTATCCTTTGACTGGAAAAGTCTAACAGAAGGTACTCAGAAATAAAATCTGGAGTTTGCATAGCCTCCAGTTATCTTATTATGCTGATCACTGAGCTGTGGCTATATAAGCCCAGAGAATAGCATAAATATCGTACACGCATATGTTACTATAATTCAACAATATATTGATGTCTTACAACCTTGTCAACTAACACATCCTGTATACTTTTGAAATAGTTGAATTAGTTATTAATCAGGATTTTTGAGTTATAATTTCGATGGCAATCATCTGTCAAGTTGTAGTTGTCATCATATTAATATATATGTATGTGTGTGCCATAATGCTTATTATTGTAGGAAATTAACTCAAGAAGCTAAGTTTGCATTTCACTTTGTACTAATGCCCCTGAGACAGCCATGAATCTGTCTCTTCTCCTTCAATTATAGATAAGTAGTAAGGCAGTCTAGACTTTTTAGTTTTGGTAATGCGATTGATCTAGGAGAAGGAAAATCTCTGATTTCAAAACCTGAGGAGTACTATTCAGGGGATTTATGGTGTAATGGTGCTCAGATTCTTCTGTTTTCAGTTCATCCAAAAAGTGTGGTCTGACACAAGTCTTCATCACTATAAACAAATCACTTGTGTCGTTCATTTACAAAGCATTGGTTTTAATAATGGTCATCATTAAATCGATTGACAATCATTTTATATATATATATATATATATATATATATAGCTTGCCTGAGGACTGGCCTCATTAAACAAAAGTTTTTACTTTTATTTTATTTCCTTTTATAGTTGAAATATTGTAATAATGCTCTACTTATTTGTGTATAGAGCACCGTATTTTACTAATAAAAATGCTCCTAGCAACAAATTTTACTTATATATATATATACATATATATATATATATATGTCTCTTGGAAAATAACATAACAGCTTATACCTATATTGGTTATACAAAAATTACATTCTCTCATCACCCTAAGTACCACCTCTCTGACAGAAGCACCATAAAACAGCATCTAATGACAAAGCATAACAAAGACACTGACAAACTCAAATCCCCTGATATAAGAAAGATCCTAATTAACAATACAAAAATCATATATAAATATAGTAATAAAAACCGTGTACAAATCCTCAAAGCAATAACTATAAAAGATTAAAAAACCTACTATAAATGAAATAGCTTTCAACACGGGTATTAACATATTAAACATATTTCATAACTAACCACCCACCCTAACATAATGAGCCAACCCGATCTATTTAAAAAGAATACTCCAAATAAATATAAATAAAATTCACAGTGACAAACGACCTAACTCAACCCCTGAGGATGACCAATGAAATGGTCAAAAGTGCTTGGACTAGTATGGGGTGCTTTCTTGACTTAGATATAAGTAAAATAACAAGAAGACTCTCAAATGTCTTCACTTGAAGATTTTGAAAAGGAAACAATCTGTAATCTTTAACCAAACATGTAGATAACGACTTGCTGCCTAAGTATACAATATATATATATATAATTAGAATTTATTGCTAAAAACATACTAAAGACCTTATGCCACATCTATGTTAAGCTTAGTAAATAACTATATATACATATATATATATATATAAGTTTAATAAAAATTTTATTGATAGGTATATAGATAAATTGATTACTGTTTTTTATAAGTTTGTAATATAAGACAAATTGCCAAATAGTACAAGAAAACTTTTTTCTTTCCTCTTACTTTCTGAGTGCTTTTGTGTGAAATGTACCCTCACAAGAAGTTGTGCAAACTCAAAACTGTAATTTGTTCCCTTTGCATGACAAAACATTAGAAATAATATGATGATTCAAATTATAAATAATGTATGGTAGTTTCATTAAAGAATGGTATAGGAAGCCTTTTGTCTCAGTTTTTTCACTGATATGTTAAAGGAAGAATGTATTTACCCAACCCCTTTGCCACAAGCAGGATGTGACTCAAGGTCAACTTTTTAAGTGGAGTTTAACAGGGTTTTCCTTCTTTGAGACTGGTTGACATACCAAAGTTAAAGAGCCCAATCTGCTTGACAATTTACTCATAGCTGGAGGGAGAATAGTTGGATTCAACCTTTATCAAGTTTATTAGTGCTATTTAGAATGTAAACAGCGTCATCCAGGATTTGAACTCAAGTCACTATGCCCATTTAGTCATTACATCTTGAACACTGCAATAATACGTTAAAGCAACTATACTTGGAATTGGCAATTTTATAGTGATCAATTTCGACTTGAATATATTACTTCTCTTACCAAATACACCAGAACATTGGAATTTATGGTTTATTCATATTTATTTTAATTTATCATAAAAGTTAGCCATAAAAAGAATTTGTTGTTAAAAATAATCTTTTTTTTTTTTCAATAAATGTTTTTAATTGAATTTTTCTTTTCTACTTATAAGATGACAGATGTTTTACTGCATACTATAGCCAGCAGAACATGTTACATCCACATCTGGCTCTATATCAAAATCTTAATATGTATTCACTTAACCCATCCATCATGAACTAGCTCAGTCAGCTGGGCCTGTTAAATACACCAACTGCATCTCTGCAGAGGAGTAAGACCCCCTTAACAAGTGTCCTGGATATGACATTAAACAATCTGATGGTGAGGCTCCAGTAATTTTGGAGTTTTGGAGAATGCAGAAAACCTCCTCATTTCCATTAATCCCAGGTCCACTTTGGCTCAGAGTGATATCATCTGATAGGGTCCCATCTATGGGTTAAATAGAACTGTTTGACATTTAAACTGAGTGCAAACAAATGACTTAGGCTAAACTGAATTGCTTGATCATTTTACTGTGTGCAAACGAACGACTGATGTTTTATTGAATTGTTAATGATACATAACAATACTTGGAACCATTTATCTTTGTTGACTTATGCTAAATTGAATTGTTTGAAATAAAATTGTTGGATCATCTAATACAACAATGATTGATATGCCATAAAACCAAACCAAACCAAACCACCATGAGCCGGATGCAACACAAGGTCAATTTAGGTGGACTACAACTGGTTTGAATTCAGAGTTTTCCTTATCTTCAACAAAGTTAACCCTTTCGCTGTTCAAGACAAATTCAAGGTGTCTACTCACATTTTCTCAAGATTTTATTGGATATTTTAACTGTGGCTTGAGACTCATATGTGGCTCTTAAACATGTCACAAAAAATGCTGGGAGTCACATGTAACATTCAAAACAATGAAAGGGTTAAAGAGTTAGTCTGCCCTACTATTTATTCAAGCTGGATTTATACCTTTCCCAAAGGTATTTAATTCTATGTGAAATGCAAACAGTTTTGTCCAAGATTTGAAGTCATATTGCCACATCTGTTTCTTATGAATATAATCTTTTCACATGTGAAACCCTGACTAAGATAATTAATATACTATGGACATTTTAGTATTTTAGGTTTTATATGGTCTTATAGACATATGTATATTGTTGGGTAGGAGTTGAATTCAGAGTTTTCCTTCTCTTATGAAGGTCAGTGAGCACAGTCTATCCTACTATTTCCCCATAGCTGGAAGAAGTGGATTCATATCTTTTCTCACTTGCAATTTTTGAAAAATGAAACATAAATAGTTTTTGTGAAAATTTGAACTTGGTATGTAGATTCTTTTTTTTTTTTTTTTTGCCCACCACTATCATTCCACCCACACTTCTTATCTGGAAACTTTTGAGCATTCCTGATAATTTGAAAAGACTAGAATTATAAATTAACCATAATGGAGATTCTTTAAAGAAAAATAGGATTTTATGACTTGATATGGATTAGAAAACAAATTTGTTAAAAATTTAAGAGTTAATATTTAGTCTAACAAGGAAAGAAATAGTTGACCAATGTTTATTTGAAAGTGTTCCAAGTGACCCCTTCTGACTGACCTGGGAAATAAATAATACTTTAGTGACTGACTTTTCATATTTATTTTAAAGAACTGTCTCTTTTTGCCTCATGCATAATGCAAATGATGTCCACCTCTTCCTCCGATACAAAAAAAGAAGCTAAAATCTCAACCCTTTGCTCTATAAATAACTATTGATCATTATTCCACTAACTGAAGGTTTTCATTTCTGGCAATATCAGAAAAATTGTTTTCCTTCAAGATAAACAATAAAATGGAAGAAACATCACAAACACCTTAAAATTTATTAACTCCCACAGATACAAAAAAGATGAAAAAGATTTTAAAGACTTTGGTGACTTTGTTTAGTTAATCATCAATAGAAAAAAAGTTGCAGTAAAAAAAAAATTGCACATAACAAATGATTTTCATGTTAAGTCTTTTTACCAAAACTTTTTTTTCAATTTATTTTATTCAATGAAACCATATGGGGGCAAATTGTTAAAATGAAATTTGTACTTGTTTTCTTCACTTTCAGTCATGCATAGACTGTTATTTTTGTTTTGTTTTGTATTTTTTATCTCACTTTGGATTTACATTTTTTTAAACACATAAAAAAGAAAAACAAATTAAAAATATTTTTTAAAAATTAGGTGTTTTTAAAACTTTGAGATGAGTTTTTAGCAGTTAGTGATTGTATTATATTCATTAATACACAACACAGCAATGAAACACAACAATTTTAACACCAGACAAAATCCAACAGAAGAAAAAAGGTAAAGGAATGAGCTGAAGTATAAAAAGAATTAAAATAATAATGAAAATATTAATAATGCACTAATTAACTAAATAGACATTTTCAATGAGAAGAAAAAAATATAATTTAACACTGTTTTCCCTACAGAAAAATTCAGTGTAAAATTATTCACCCAAGAATTTTCTTGACTCATGTAATGATAAATAAGGAGAATGTTATAACTAGCAAGGTTATTTTGCATTACCTAACTTAAAATGGTTTCTAGAATAATTACTAACTTTGGTTAGCACCTTTTCCAAATTGTCACCCTACTCATTATTTCATGCTACTCTTTTTATTATGTTTTACTGTAAAATATTGAAAACCTGTTGATGTTTATACAATTAAAAGTTGATTAGTTTCATGTTAGGATACTGAAAATAATTTAAATAGTTTTGTCTTGTTTATTTGGACTGGAAAATGAACCAGTTAAGACCTAAAGATACAAACAAGACAAGCAATAGAAAAAAATGTGTGCCTATGTGTTCACATATAAATTTATATGTAGGTGTGTGTGTGTATATATATATATATATATATATATTCAACATAGTCTCCTCCTTTGTGAATGTATTTAATTCAATTGTGAATATTAATTATAAAATCAAACATTATACAGTGAAAACTTCTGATAAAAATCCAACTCATGGCAACAAAATGGCCATGGATTTATTGATCCACCCTTGTATGTGTGCACATATACATATCTATTTACCCAACCCATCCACCCCAGGTAGGACGTGATACAAGGTAAATTTTAAAGTGGACTACAACTGATTTGAATTCAGAGTTTTCTTTAACCTTACAAAGGCTAAAGAACATAATCTGCTTTACTGTTTACCCATAACTAAGGAGAGAAGAGATGGATTCATAGGAAATGGACTCAGCAACCCAAGTTTAACTCCTGGATGTGACTGTTTGCATTTTATATTGAGAAAGCATGAATCCAACTGTTTTACTGTCTAAGTAAAGTCGGCAACCTTTTCAATAGCGATTACACCTCAGTGTAAGGGAGAGCACTACTCCTTTCTCTGGATTACTCCACTTTACCCTTGATCCTTACCTTATATTGCTGAATGTTAAGCAAGGCAGAGCATCAAGTACTATTTTTTGAGTCTTTGGTATGACTCGACCTGGTATTGAACCCCAGTCTCCCGGACCTTTGTTGAACACTCTACTGATTTAACTTTGGTATGGCAAATAGTTTAAGTAAAGAAAAATCCTGATTCAAACCTGTCAAACTCGACTTAAAAATTGATCTTGTGTTGCATCCTACTTATGTGGCAGAGATGGGTTTATATATATATATATATATATATAATATCTGAATGGTGGTTGGAAAATAGTGTATTCAAGAGGCAAAGTGTTAATGTTTTAGAAATGACAGCTGCTGACTAAATGTGTGTATGTGTGTGTATGTCTTTAAAACGGTAAAATATACCTTTTTCAATCAAAAACACCTCCTCTCCTTTTACCTAGCAATTTCATTTATATATGTAACATATGTAAACACTAAGAAATGTTTTTGTAGTAGAAATCAATGTATCTTCCTTACATACTTAATTCAGAATCAATGTATACTACCATATTTTCTTCTTATAGCATATTAATTAATATTCTGATAGATTGAGAATAAAAAGCATGAATAACCCAAACAAGATTTTAAAATACAGATAACTATGAAATATTAATTATTATACTTCACTCCTTCCTATACAGAAGCCTCATTATCATCATAGATAATTATTAATATGAGAATCTAATGGGTTCATGAGTTGTTTACTAATATCATTATAATAATTATTTTAAAGACTATCAACATATTTAAACTGACCAAATTAAAACCTTAGGTAAAGGGTTTTAAAAGGCATTCGATAACAGACAGGATAATTTGATATAGAAAACTCCTGAATTTCATCAGGAAATATTCAGTACACAAAGTGTGATGAAAAAGTATTGAGACTGAAGTGTTATTTTTTTTTAATTTAGAAATTAAACATTTGATTGAAGATGAGTGAACAGCTGAGCAACTTATATAATTAAGTGATAATTTGTAGATATATAGATGAGTCAGTTTTTATTCTTGATACTTTTTGACCAGCAATTCTTGTAGGATTGTGTAAGTGCAAAACCCTCAATACTCACCATATCTTCAGCTCTGTGTAACTTTTTCCTGTTTCTTAAACAGAAAATTCATCTCATATTAAAAAAATAGTAATTTTCTAGTGAAATAATTGGTGTCGACAAATTTCCGTTTAAGTTTTTTCAGTTCATTTATGAACTATAAGTATGTTTCTAGCTTTGAATAGTATTCTAACAGTAAAAATATTTTATTGGTTTATATATGATTTATAGTTTATATGCAATTTATATGTGATGATATGAGGTTTAATAAAAAAAAAAAATATCAAGACTGAAGCTTTAACTTTTAAGAATTAATTTAGAATTTCAAATTTGATTGAAGATGTGGGCACAGCTGAGCAACTTATATAATAAAATAATCATGTCTAGGTATCTAGACAAGTCAGTGCCAGTTTTAAAAAAAACATGAAGCCAGTCTTAACTGCAGTTTTTGGCAAAATACAGATTTGTGCAAATGTACAATCCTTCATACTCATCAGACTTTGTTCTGTTTAACGTTTTTGTTTTCTAAACTGAAAATTCCTGCCTTGTTGGCATGGCTTAGAATACACTGACTGTATCTCCTGCAGAGGTGTTAGACCCCACTAAGATGTGTCCTGGGTATGACACTAAACTGCACCTGATGTTGAGGCTCCAATTTTGGAGTTTGGGAAGTATTGGGCACTTCTTTGTTGTCTTTACACCCAGGTCCACTACCTGGTATTGTATAGCCACATAATACATATGCAACTATACATGGAAACATAGTCAACACAATAAAGATGAGTGGACACAGTTCTTTGAAAAATATACTTCTCACTTTATTCGAAAGGGTTCCGAAAGGTTTTACTGTGTGAGGGGTGAGTTGGAGACCGAACAAAGACTGCAACATATTGACCCTCACTCTTCTGGCCATAGCAGCATTTCTTTCCCGTTCTCCTGGGCTGCTCAACCGGGGACCTGGGGGCCCAGCCTCTGCTGGGACATGGTTCTCATTCCAGCATCTTTTCTCCAACTGATGTGAACTTCCTGTCACCAGGGTTATATAATAATTTGATGCCCACCTACTTCTTGCGAGCGTCACAATTCACACTCAATTCAATCCGTCGACAGTCAAGGTTATCCCCTGATATCTTCGAATGGATGCACCTGTTATTTACCTAGGCGCATTTCGTATTTTGACAGCTCGGCCGAGGGTCAATATGCAACACCTGTGTCAAATTGGTCCATTTAAAAATCATTCATATTCAAAAGAACTATGTGCAAAAAAAAAAAAACTCTTAAGAAACAACTACATAAAAATATAAATATGAACAGGAATAAAATTCCTTAACCTCTAAGTATAGAATGAGACTTGAAGAGTAGACATTTCATTAAAAGAACAATGTCTGAAAATTTATTTCAAGTATAAGTTTTGAGGATGTGAAGGATATTAAAAGAAATATAACGGTACAGCTTCTCATTATATCAAAAGGAGCTTTGACCATTGGAAATCTAATTAGAATAAGTCTGTTGAATGCCAAGTGGACTATTTTGAAAAAATTGATGGTTCATTCATTATTTAGTTCTGTCTTGTTAATTACACCTTCAATCTCAATACTTTTTAAATAAGCCTTGTATATTTACCTATCATCTGTAGTTGTCAATGCTAAATAATTATTCACAGAAATACCTCACATTCACAAATAAGATACTTGGTAATCTTAAAAAATTAGTCATTAAAAATATATATCTTCTATACCTTATCAACTGGGTGGGGGAATCCCCATGGCATTGTGGTTAACGTGCTGGACGGTAATATCTTAGAAAGGGATTCAAACTTTAGTCCTGCTATTATGTTCATTTTTGGACTAATACCCCCATTTATAGTAAATAGTACCACTACTTTTCCTCAAGAATGGCTTGTCATTAAATAACTCATGAAGGTTGATATGCCATTACACAAAGAAACCATACCAAACCAAATGTTGTAATTTAACCTGGACTGTTTAGTAACTGTTCTTGTTCTTTCTTTATTTACATATTATGAGATACCATCGAGAAACAGTTGTATTTTTTTAAAATTGATACTTCATCATTGATTAATCCTCTTACTCATCAGGTGGTTTCTGGAAAACACATCTAAATTCCTGCACATAAAATACTGATCTGACACTTCTGCTTCTTGCCAGAAAACATTCCTTACATTCTTATGTTGTTTTGAAATATCACTAATTCTTTCACATAGACAAACTCGATGTACAAAGCCTTTCCAAAGTATTCTTAAATATATATTAAATGAGACCGAGATTTATAAATGTTCCTGTCAGTGGTTTTTAGAATATACTGACTGCATCTCTTGCAAAGGGGTAAGACCTCCTCCCATATCCAAAAAAAATGGAGTGCCTTAGGTGTGACATTACATGTGATAAGAAGGCTCCAATTCATGAGCTCTGAGGAGTGTAGAGTGACCCCTTCATTGCTATTACTCCCAGGTCCACTCTAACCTATAGTGGTAATACCTATTAAGGTTGTATCTATGGGTCTAATAAAACTGAAAACTTTTAGTATTAGATAGAAATACCTAAAATCATATAACTGTGTATAAATAATTGACTATCATTATTAACTTGGAATAGTTACTTGAACCATGCAATTATGTATAAAATATTAGTATATGATAGGAATATTCTAAACCATATAATTGTATGTGAATCATTTGTATTAAGAATAGTTACTTGAAGCTATAATTGTTTACAGATGATTATTATTATTAGTTACTTGAAACCATAATAATTGCTTGCTCAAAAGAAAAAACTGATTTTAGCATTAGATAACCCAATGAGGATTTATATGCCACTAAACAACCAACCAGAAAGTGGATTCATAAATTGTTTTAATTCTTCCCTTTGGTAACAGGCTGTAATCAATATATAAAAGTGATTAGCCTTTGTCCATCAGGTAAGTTTAAAAAATTAATACTGATAGTGACTCTAAAATATTTTATTGTGAGTAATCAATATTTGAGGAAGGAACAATTAAGGATTGGTCTTTTTACTCATAATATTTCAATATTTATTCACATCATGCTCAGAATATTAACATAGTAGTTCATTGGAAATGTTCATGATCATCCAATTACTTTCATCATTTTTAATTTTGGATTTTGTGAGATTGGATTTTCATGGTTGTTTTTGTTTTTTCATTTGAATCTGTCCACTTCTATAAATTTTCTTTTACAAAATTACTCAGTATTTCTTGTCTTGTTGGCAGTACTGACAGTATCCCCTTCAGAGGGCTAAGACCTCCCCTGTCCTAGGTATAACACTAAGTTGTATCTGATGGCGAGTCTCAAGTTATGGAGATTTGGGGAGTGTGGAGTACCCCTTCATATTGCTATTACTCCTTGCCTCTCTCTGATTTGGAATGTTAGTACCTGTTAGGGTCCAGTAGATCTGTTTAAAAATAATTTGTATTTGATAGGTTCATGTGCATAAAGCCTCTTAAGAAACAACTGCACAAAAATGTAAATATGAACGTACAATGAATGCAATTCCCTAACCTCAAGCTATAAAATAATGCTAATCAAGTTGACATGCTGTTAAAATCAATCAGTCAGAATTTCTGTAAATCTTTATTGGCAAATTTAAATCTGGTAAAGAAGGAAAAAAACCATAATTATGATTATAATTAGCTGAAAGTTGAAAATATTAGTTTTGTTTTCTCATTGTGGCAATGGCAATGTCCATAACAATGACAGTTCATCAGATATTATTGGCAATTGTCAGGAGTCCTTATGACTTAATGGCTAAAGTGCTGGACTAAGCAAAGTAATCAAGTGCAAATTCCAGTTTCACTATTATGTCCACTTTCAGACTAATATTCTTGGGAAAGGTGTGAACCCCCTTATTTCTTCAGCTATGGGTTAAATGGTATCACTGCTGTTCTTCTACAAGAATGACTTTGGCATTAAATAACCCATAAAAGTTGATATGCCATTAAACAAAGAAACCAACCAAACAATCATTAGGAAAACAATTGCAGGACTGAATTGTGGAGTTAAATCTTGGGAGATCCTTGTGCATAAAAAACACCCTTGATCCAATCCTGACATTCATTAGAGTAAGATAATATCAAGGATCAATTTCAACTAGCCAGTCAGCATTGGTGTTTCATGTGGCATCATAGCTAGATAACTAGATCATTGTTAGTGAGTTCAATTCTCACTGGGTGTCCTATACTTCTGGCAATGTGTCAAACTAGTCAATGTAAGCTAAAATCACTTGGGCAGTTGAATCATTGATTTATTTAAATACTTTGGGTATTGATTTTTTATACTAATATTTTGCCCATCCTTAAATGAACAAAATGAAGTTTTAATCAATGATCAGAGAAATTTTCATCAATTTGTTTATTAGATTTTGTGAGAAAAAAATAATATAAACTTTGTTTTAATATTTAACTTACATAGTTATATCTGATAAACAAGAGATATTTACAGAACAAAAGCAGTACATGTTCCAGTTTACATTCATGGAGCTTATGCTAGTACACAAAATATCAATCACTTGTGAGACAGACAAAATAAGAGTTTCTTTATCTCAGTTTTATTTTCTATGTTTCAAAGAAACAATCTAAAATAATTAAAATTTTGGTTTTAAAAAAGTAGATAACTAGTGATCCTTTCGTGTTCCCATGATAATGATAGTCCTTGATGATATTAATACTTCTATTTATGTAGGAGTGAAGGATATTTATTAGCATTTATTTCATAATTATCTCTATTTCATCAAGAATTTGGATGATTAGAAATGATGTTCATTCAAAATGAAGGTTCGACAAAATCATCATTTGGTTACAAATTAGATTAGAAATTGCTTTAATCATTAAATATTTTAAAGCCCATTTGGTTGGATCTGTGGAATACACTGACTGCATCTCTGTCCTGGATATGACACTAAACCATTTGATGGTGAGGCTCCAATTCTGCCATTACTCTCAGGTCCACTCTGATCTGGAATAGTAGTACCTGAGAGGGTCCCTAACTGTGTGCAAACAAATGATTAATATTAAATTGAATTGTTAGTGTTACATAGCAATACTTGAAACCATTTAACTGTGTGCAAACAAATAAGTAACGTTCAATAGAATTATTACTGTTGAATAGCAATGCTTGAAACCTTTTAACTCTGTGCCTAAATTAAATTAATGGTATTACATAGCAATACTTGTAACAATTTAAGTTAGTGCAAATGAATGAATAGTGGTTGAATTGAATTATTAGTGTTAAGTAGTAATACTTGTAATCACTTCACTGTGTGCAAACAAATGATTAATACTAAATAGAATTATTAGTGTTAGATTGCAATACTTAGTTGTGTGCAAACAAATCATTTTTTTTTAAATGAAATTATCTACTAACTAGAAATCTAGAAATTATATATGCATATTCACTTAAACGTGCTCAAACAAGTTACTGAAGTTAAATCAAACTATTTAATCATTTAACTATATGCAAACAAATGACTGATATTAAATTGAATTGTTAATATCAAATAACAATACTTGAGAAACCATTTGTGTGCAAAGAAATGAGCTCTGACTTGGTTAAAAATGTTACCTACTAATGATTTCTTTACAAATCATATATTTGATATATGTATAAACAGGATCTGGCATTAAATACCCTACAAGGGTTGATATGCCATAAACCCAACTAATCAACTTAAACATTTTAAGTTGATTGTGCTATTAAAAATTTTACTATGATGTGCCATTTTTGCTGGGTTAAGTATATCCATGTTTACAAACATAATGAAAATTTTAGTCATGTATCAGCGGATGATATCTCTTTAGTTACTTGCAGATATCAAACATGATTTATTTTATATTAACAAGAACATTTAATATTTAAGTGAATGCATGTTAATGAATATCATCTTGAAATTCATTAAAACCAATTATGTATAATTCACCACAATTCAACATGATGAAAATTATCTACTTAAAATGTTTTACACCTAAAAGACTTTCTGTATATTTGCTACTTTGTTTTAACTAAAAAATGTATCTTACATGGTTTTCTACAAAACTTTTCGTCATACAGATATTTGGACAATAAAATTGTATATTCCTTATAATGGCACCTACTCGTGGTGTAACTGTTATCGTCGTAGGAAATGAACATGGCGACACGAGTTCAAATCATGGATGAAACTGATTGCATTTCACATAGCACTAATACCCTTGGGAAAGGTATGAATCCAATTATTCTCCCTCCAGCTATGGGTAAATAGTAGGACAGACTAGGTTCTTCAGCCTTGGTAAGGCAACTAGTCTAGGAGAAGGAAAACTCTGAATTCAAACCTGTTAAACTCTGCTTAAAAATTGACCTAGTGTCATATCCTGCCCGAGCGGAGGGGTTGGTAAATAGGATAAATGCACCTACCCTTGTTTTTTAATCTATTTGTTTATCTGTTACCATTTCTTTCCACTGCTCTGTGGAAATGGTACAATGTTGTCCTCATCAGGAGATCCTTTCTGTCACCTTTCTCTCTCTCTCTACTGCCCTGCATTATCATGCACAAATATAACACGAATATTCAACAGAAAATTGAATAAGTCATTTTTTCCGCATGAAAACTGTACAAAACCCTCATAAGATACACTTTGTAAAATTTAAAACAAAAAAAAAATTATTTATAATAATGACTTAGAGTATAACGATGGTTAGCAAACTAGTTTCACAGACATGACAACTATAATTTGTTCAATTCTGAGTGCCCCACACTTGTGGCCTTGTACCAAACTAAACTAAGCATAGTAAATACTAAGGAAAGATTAGTCTTGTTTGGTGTAGACTTGATTCTTTTCCAGCTTAAGAAAAGATACTTATGAACATTTTCAAAAATTTAATTATTAGTAATGATGACTAAACCAAGAGAAGAAACACCCATGTTCAAATTAGAACTTATTCATGGAAAAACATTCTTTAGCAATGCAATTATTATAATAATAACAATAAATAAATAAATCAATCTGTCTGGTATTGTCCAGATTATAATAGATTTCAAAATAATTCACAAGGCCATTTTTGAGCACATGTGAGTTACTGAGCTGAAATAATCTTTTTGCTTTTATCCTGAGTCATCTGACTTTTTTTTTACTGCTTCAAGTCACCCTGTTTTATGCCAACTACTTTTAGCATGATAATTCATTGAATCAAAATCAGAAACATTTTTTTTCAAGCTTTTTAGACTTTTTATTTATTGTTTTGATTTGAGTGTAATGTCGGTGCTTCTTTTTTTTTTAATTAGTAGATAAAAAGGTAGAAGATAAATTTTAATTTGATCTTTGAGACTTAATACTCTTTGATAAATTTTATCATTTTTATAACCATAAGAAAATCTAAGAAAATAAACTTTTATAATAGAAAATGTAGCAATGTTATATGGGTATGTTTTTATAGTTATACAGAGAGTGATGGAAGGAGAAAGAAAGAAAGAAAGAAAGAAAGAAAGGCAATAATCTTATAAAATAGTAAATACTCTTTTATGTTTACACACACACACACACACACACACACACACACACACACTTTGATCGAAAAATGAGATCCCACAAAATTATCATTCAGTTGGCAAATTGGATTGGAAATTACTTAATTCTATAAGTTAGAAAGTGTATTACACTAATAAGAAATTCTGCATAAAGTAACATTTTACTGGTTATATATATATATATATATATATATATATATATATATATATACAATTTTATAAACAATAGAGACAGCAGTCTTATAAAAAGCAAATACGCACCTACTTATACTCATCTATGTATATATATAGAGAGAGAGAAAGAAAGAGAGAGAGAGAATAATTCTAAAAAAATACTCTCCTACTTTTACAAGGTGCTGTCCAAAACTTTACCCAAAAGAATTTGAATGGTACACATCAAGGGAATGTAGTTTAGACTATTAGCTGTAAACCTTGTGAGATAATTTATTTATGACTTAGTAGACTACTTTGACTACAATAACTTAGTGAACTACTTTGCTGGAGATAGTGGATTCTAGATTTTAGTATAAGTAAGATTTTTTTATAATCAAATTCTGCCAATTTTTGTGTAAAAATGTACAATATTATATGACCACTAAAAATATATAAGTTCACAGAAACACTATTATAAAATAAGCAGTAAGACTTTTAAGAAAACCTTCTTCAAATGATGGCTTTCTGGTCAGGACTGAACCACTCCCAATAATCCAGAATGCATTAACAATACTTCCCAATATCAGCAGGATTAGTTATTGCTCTCACTGTGTAAGAATACCAGATCTAAGATTTTGTTGCATCTTGGAGCCTTTTTGTATTATCTTCTCTTTTCTGGTTTGGTTTGATGGCATATCAACCATTTTAGGTTATTTAATGCCAAATCAGTTTTATACATATAACCAGTTCTATTTCAAACAGTTCAGTTTAGCATAAGTTCAATTTTTTTTTACACCCAGTAAGATGTAAAAACAGTTCTATTTTAAACAATTTAGTTTAACATAAGTACGCAGTGTTAAAGTTGGTGAAAAAACATTTACATCACATTTGTCATGTAGGAGACATTTGTTATCTAACCATGTCTCTCTATACTTCTTCTAAGAGATCTGGGTATCTTTCTATTTTATGTTTATGAATCTAGTTGATATTGTCTTTCTCAAAAAGAATAGTTACTTTAACAATTCAAATGTTATTTTTCTTTAATCAACAAACTAGATGATGATGTCACTATACTAATCAGTTGATATTATCTAAACTGGAAAGCCATGATGATTATCTAATTTTAGTTTGATTCCTCAGTCTTTATAACCATCCATGATTAGTTATACATTCTTCCTAAAATTATTTGCTGGAAATTTTCCCTCCATCATAAAAATGTATTTTTACCCATGGAGTAATGGAAATTTTATTGTGACATTTTTTAGTATTAATTGCAAAGGGAAGGATGTGACACAAGTCAATTTTTAAGCTTGTTTGAATTCAGAGTTTTCCTTCTCTCTAACTAAAGAATTCAGTCTACCCTACTATTTACCCATACCTAGGAGACAGGGGAGAACAGATGAAGTCATGCCTCTCCCAAGGGAATTATTACAAAGTGAAATACATAAAGCCTTATCCAGGATTTGAACTTTGTTGATCCCATTTTTTTACAATGATAATTGTTACAGTTAATGTTGCTCCTGAGATTTCTTTTTGTAGCTTCAACAAAGACTTCATTCATTTGTATCTTCCTGTTTTGCTAACTCAGAGAATATTTGCAACCAGTCTCGGTGTGCTTATGTCTAATAGTCTTCCCATATCTCTTGCATTGGTCAAATCTTATTAACTTCTTTAATTTGAGATTGATGAGTAGGATATCTATTTGCTTGTTTGTGCAGATTTCTTAACTAAGACTTATTAAAGTGCCTGCAATCATAAAGATGCAAAAGATGCTTGATAGTCTACATCATCAGATTTATATTTGCCTCTTTAAAGTCTTAATTAACCAAATCCAGTGCACAGATAGTTCAATTAAAAGATAATGACATGAGGTAATTTCAATACTTTGCAGCCTTTAAACTTCAATAAACAAATTTATTAATGACTTATCAAGCTTATTTCACAACATACCATATCATATTTTGTGCAGTTAACTTTCTCTTTGTTTATACTTCTATTACTTTAAGTTTGGTTTGGTTTTATGGCACATCAACCATTGTAGGTTATTTAATGCCAAATCCATTTTTATACATATAAACAGTTCTGTTTCAAACATTTAGGTTTAGCATAAGTACAGTTTAAATATCAAAAACATTTCTATTTCAAACAATTCAGTTTAGCATAAGTACACAATTTAAATGTCAAACAGTTCTATTTGACCCATAGATAGGACCCTATCAGGTGCTACCACTCCAGGTCAGAGTGAATCTGGGAGCGATAGTAATAAAGGAGTACACTACAATCCCCCAAAACTCCAACATTCCTGGTGCCTCACTCTCAGATTGTTTAGTGTCATATCCAGCATATTTGTTGGAGGAGTTTCCTCCCTATGTAGAGATACAATCGATATATTCTGCAGCCCCAGGCAACTGGACCACCTATAACTTTGAAGAAATTGCATATATATATATATATATATATAATTGAGATTATGTATCTATCTGTATGTAACTGAGCCCCATATTACAATTCCTTTAGTTATTTAAATTATATTCTTAATGAATGTCAAATAATCATTATTTAATCTTACTTAACATCTTAGCTACCAATACTGTCCCTGGGGGTGTCCTCGTGGTGTAATGGTTAAAGCGATGGACTGCGGAATCGTAGTAAGCGAGTTCGTACTCCAGTCGCGCTATTACGTTCACTTTCGGGCAAATATCCTTGGGAAAAGTATGAACCCCCTTATCCTCCCAGCAATGGGTTAAATAGCACCACTACTGTTCTTCTAGGAGAATAGCTTTGGCATTAAATAACCTACAAAGGTTGATATGCCATTAAACAAAGAAACCAACCAACACTGTCCCTATTAAAATCTATTAAAACGGCGCACCTTATTAATGTGTTTAAAATCCTGCCTTGTGTATTATATATCTATTAAAACTGCGCACCTTATTAATGTATTTAAAATCCTGCCTTGTGTATTATATATCCCTAAGAAATAAAGATTTACATAGTACAGGTTGCAGGTAGAATTTTAAAATCATAGCAGTATCGATTTTTAATCCAGAACAGCATCATTTCAACATAATGTGAAAAGCTCTCCGCATAGCAATTACACATTCGCTAATCTTAAAAATATTTTGATAGTAAATGCATAGTGTGCACTGGTCCAAACCATGATTGTAATTGATTGTATCTGAAAAAAGAATCTTAAGACATTAGCTAAATGGAGCTACCAATACCATTTGCCTCAGTTTGCTTGGATCACACTGGTGACATGGGGAGGTGTCCTCATGGTGTAATGGCTAAAGTACTGGCCTGCGGAATCATAGTGAGTTCGATCTCCAGTCATGCTATTATGTTCACTTTCAGACAAATACCCTTGGGAAAGGTATGAACCCCCTTATCCTCCCAGTTATGGGTTAAATAGCATCACTGCTGTTCTTCTAGAAGGATGGCTTTGGCATTAAATAACCCAGAAAGGTTGATATGCCATTAAACAAGGAAACCTAAATCATGTTAGGTGACAGTTTTAAATGTAGGAGGTATTTCTATTGCACCCTATATATGGTGTGGATAATTTGCATCTTGGTTTTAACAAAACCAAGTTAGATAAATAATTTCTTGGTATTATTGATTTCTGATATTATTGTTTTATTCTCAAACATATTCAAAGCAATTTTATGTATGATTTTATAGAGAAATCAGTCAAAATAAAATAAATGTTATCTTTTTATATGCATAATTATTTAGTTTTGTTAGTCTTTCTAATTTGATCTATTTCCTTGCTTTAAAACTTAAATACTTATGCCTGGAAGCAACATGTATGTTGCCAGCCTTGTCAGCAAAACTTAGAATTTACTGACTTTATTCCCTTCAAATTGATTTTTCTAGGTTCTTGGTAAAACTCTAAACTGCATTTGGTGTTGAGCCTCCTGTTCTTGAGCTTGGAGTACCCTTTATTGTCATTACTTGCAGGTCTATTCCAACATGAAGTGGTAGTACCTGCTTAGTTACGTTTTGTATGTGTCTCTAACTAGTAGACAGAAATTAATATTCTTTTTTTTATCACTTAGAATATTCAAACTGTTGTATTCATCTTCAGTGTTATACTCACAGTTCAGCTGATGCATCTTTTTGCCTTCTTCAGGTGTTTCATGTTGAACTTGGGAGTCACTACAGGACTTCGAATTGAACCCTATATTTAATCCACAGGGATAAATTGTTCTCATTCCATTTACTATGACCATGTACAAATTAAAGCTATCATAAGTATTCCTTAATCGGGCCATTGGTCTAATGAGTTGAGTGTTCGCCAATGGTCCGGGAGACTGGGGTTCAATCCCAGATTGAGTCATATCAAAGACTCAAAATATGATACTTGATGCCTCCTTCCTTAACACTCAGCATTATAAGGTACAGATCAAGGGTAAAGTGGAGCAATCCAGGGAATGGAGTAGCGCTTTCCCCAACACCTCAATGTGGTAGCTATTGAAAAGGGAGCCTAAGACTCAGGTTGCTTGTTATTTGGCTGTAGTTGGGATTGAACCTGCTACCTCCAGATGATATTACTCAGAAGCACTTTTCAACCAAACACCTATATCCATTGTGCCGTAACAATGAAGATGAAAACAATAGTCTGAATATTAAAAGTAATAGAAATTGTCAAACTTTATCTTAGAAATTTAGATAAATGAATATTATTAGGTATTACTTATTACCAAACTCTTCAGCATTGAAATTTTGTAACCAAAAATATGAATATGTAGCATTCCAAAACTAAGTGTAACCTTATATATAGATATGTATGTATACAATTTTATTTTTGTTTAGAGGGTTTCAATTTTTTTCCAATGTCAACTTTGTTAAACAATATATTTATCATTTTGTTCCACTGTCTCCTATCACCTTTCAACCAACTTCACTCTTCCTTCCTCTCAGATCTTTTTGATTTCTCACCAAACAAACTGCTTGCCCAGTCAATGGGGCTTAGAATATACTGACTGTACCTCTTGCAGAGAGGTAAGAACCTTACACTAAACCATGTGATAGTGAGGTTCCAGTTCTGGAGTTCTGGGGTGTGTGGAGTTCCCTTTTATTGTCATTACTCCCAGGTCTCCTTTGACCTGGAGTGTTAGTACCTTTCAGGATTTCATCTTTGAGGCAAATAGATCTGTTTAAAAATAGTTAGAAGTAGATTGGAATACTTGATATCATATAATTGAAAAAAATGTTTATATTTAGAAAAGTTACTTGAAGTTATAATTGTTTCCTAGTGATTATTATTATTAGTTACTTGAAAGCATATAACTGTTAAAATGAATGATTAATGTTAAATTGAAATAATTACTTGAAACCATACAACTGTATGCAAATTATTTCTTTTTGAGAAGAATACTTGATATAATCTGTGTGCAAAAAATTCTTGATAATGGCACAAAAATTTAAATATGACTGTACAATGAATGTTATTTCCTAAACTTTAGGCATAAAATAACCTTATATGGGTTAACAGGCCATCAATCAATCAATCAATCTGCCAAACAACTGCTTTACATACTTTTTATTTTAAAATATGTCCAATGAAATAATTCTTTAAAGATTGGAAAGTGCAGCATCTGGTAAATATGTTAGATAATGAAAATATCTCTACCAAGCTGGAAGAATTTCTACCATGAAACCAAAGAAATATGCAGCCTAGTATTATCCTAATAGAAGCCCAACCTGTCATCTGAGGCTGTAGAATATGCCAACTGCACCTCTGCCTCAGGGATAAGACCTTCCCACCCCTAATGAAGCTATCTGTTGGCCATAGATGATAACTGATAATGCTTCAGGATGAGATCCTGGTAACTGAGCAGTCCACGACCTGGTAACCAAAGTGGTCATGTGACCTGCAACACTCCACTTTGCCCCTTACTGGACTAGACGAACAGTCAGAGAGGCCCAATCTTTCTAATTGGCTGTTTATCTCAAGCACTAGCACTTATATGATTGTCCTAACCATATTTGTCAAATTGTTCTTGTGGCAAACATGTACCCAACCCCATTTTATCTTAAAGATGCCAAAAGATGGTGGCTGAGAGTCAATTGTGCTGAAATACCAATAGTTGAAACCATTTAAACTATGTGCAAACAAATGACTAATATTGAATAGAATTGTTAGTAATGAATAACAGTATTTGAAACCATTTACTGTGTACTAACAAATGAGCTC
Source organism: Sepioteuthis lessoniana (assembly GCA_963585895.1). Lineage (NCBI taxonomy): Eukaryota > Metazoa > Mollusca > Cephalopoda > Myopsida > Loliginidae > Sepioteuthis > Sepioteuthis lessoniana. The sequence goes on from OY757913.1 coordinate 44,693,881, forward strand.
TGACTCATTTGAAAATAATGTTATCAGCAAACTATCCACTCACAAATCTTATATATATAAGATTTGGCATTAAATAATCCACTGTGGTATAGTGGCTTATACCATATGACTTCCGGTATCACGGAGGTATAAAAGACGTTGTGTTTCTTAAGCACAAGGGTTCTGCAAGATCTCAGTCAGTAGTAAGACCAACTTCGGACGTAACACCCACAGCGCATGACTTATAATATTTGTTGGACTGTACCACTTCAGTTAATGAATAATTAACTCTGTATTTCACTGTGTATCTCTTCCTTACCATGATACAGCACCCACAAGGGGTGATATTCCATAAAACACAACCAAACCTAATACTTTTTCTGTTAATTAATTCTGGATAATTTTCATTGATTGTTGCTTTCACTTACTCTAATTGGGAACAATATTTGTTTGAGTGGGGAGTCCTTGTAGCAAAGTAAAGTACTGAACAATATTGTAGTAAATAAGTGTAAATTCCAGTTGTGCTACTAAGTTAAATTTTGGATTAATACCCATTGGGAAAGTTGATTGATTAGTTGGTTGGTTGGGTTTTATGGCATGTCAACCTTTGTAGGTTATTTAACACCAAATCCATTTTTATGTAAATAATCAGATCTATTTCAAACAATTTAGTTTAGCATAAGTACACAGTTTAATAGTCAAAAACATTTCTATTTCAAACCATTCAGTTTAGCATAAGTACACAGTTTAAATGTAAGCACAGTTTAATTGTGAAACACATTTCTATTTCAAGCTATTCAGTTTAGTCAAGTAGTTCTAATTCAGCTAAGTATAAGTACAGATTTTGTTTACACACAGTTAAATGTCAAAACAGTTCTATGTTAAACAGTTCAGTTTAGTGTAAATACAGTTTCAATGTCAAAAAACAGTTCTATTTCAAGCAATTCAGTTTAGCATAAGTACACAGTTTAAATGTAAGTACAGTTTAATTGTCAAAAACATTTCTATTTCAAGCTATTCAGTTTAGTCAAACAATTCAGCTTAGTATAATTATGCCGTTAGTCCTATTTAACCCATAGATAGGGCCCTATCAGGTGCTACCACTACAGGCCAGAGTGGATCTGGGTGCAATGGCAATGAAGGGGTGCTCCGTATTTCCCAAAGCCCCAGCATTACTGGTACCTCACCATCAGATTGTTTAGTGTCATATCCAGGACACTCGTTGTGGGGTGGTTTACCCCTCTGCAGAGATGCAGTCGGCATATTCTACAGCCCCAGCTGACTGGACAATACACAGAGTTAAATGTCAAACAGTTTTATTTCAGATAATTCAGTTTAGCATAAGTACGCATTTTAAATGTTAAAACAGTTCTATTCTATACAATTCAATTTAGCATAAATATGCAGTTTAAATGCAAAAATCAGTATTGCAAAGGAAGTGCAGTTTAGTTCTATTTAACCCATAGATAGGACCCTTATCAGGTGCTACCACTCCAGGCCTGAGTGGACCTGGGAGTGATGGCACTGAAGGGGTACTCTGCATCCCCTAAAGCTCCAGCATTGCTGGACCCTCACCATCAGATTGTTTAATGTCATTTCCAGGACACTTGTTGTGGGGGGGGTCTTACCCCTCTGCAGAGAATCAGTCGATGTATTTTACAGCCCCAGCCAACTGGGCAACCATTGAGAAAGGTATGAACTCCTTTACCACCCAAAACTGTCCTTGTAGAAAAACATTAGTGGTACTATTTAAACCAATTAAATTGTATCACTAATGTTTTTCTACAAGGATGGCTTTGTCATTAAATAACCCACAAAGGTTTATATGTCATTTAAAAAAAAAAGAAACCAACAAACTAAGTACTTGTTTGAATCAGTTATTTGCTTTTCTGGTAGTAGCCTATAGTATATTGATAGATTCTCTTCAAATCCTACCCTGTATATCACATCATCTTCTTTGGATGAAGATGAGCCTTTGGTACAGTTAGAGGTGGTTGGTTTTACTTGCTCTGTGTCTCCTAGCATTCTACATTGTTGAAAAGTATTGACTATTCATCATTCATCATAGCTTGTTTTAGAAATGGAATATTTAAATTTGGTCCAATATTTTTATTTTCTTTTTCTTTTTTTTTTTCTCTTTTACCGTTAATGACAAATTAGAGGTGTCTTCTCACCTGTTTTCACAAGATTTTATCCTTTATTTTAAATGCATTTTGAGAGCCACATGGAACTCTCAGAACAGTAAAAGGATTAGTAATGTCTTTTGAATAATGGAAACCATTCATCCAAGCAACTAACATAATCAATTTAGATATTTTGAATATGTTGGATATCTCCCATATTATGGAACATTGGTTATTGTCAGGGAATATCTTGGTTGGATTGTTATCAATCTTAACTGATTTACTTGATTGTGGAGGATCATTCAGTAAGAAATCTACAGCACTGACCATTGCAAAACATTTTTGACACATTTGATTATTCACTACACCTTCTTCATAAACTGAAGTTTTGGTGAGGGGTTAATCAAAAAGTGGAATCTGCAAGAAAAATTGCTTATTTTATTTCATTTTCAATGTTAGAATTAAACAAGAATATGTCAATTTTGACAAAATTATTTTAAAATTGAACACTAAGCTTACATTAATCTGAGGGGGTGCTGAGTGCCATCTAGAAGACTTACCAAGTGCGATATCCAATTGAGACAGATGGCTGGAGAGAGTCAAATGAATCTCTGTTGTCAGCATTGATGATGATGATAGTTAAAACAAAATGATCCTCATGCTGTCTAGTAACAAAGGACAAACTTTTTATCCCATTTAATATTTAAATTCATATACGTAAGAATATTATTTCTTCATCACTAAAAATTAGCAATATTTTGATATTTTAAAGTAGATATTAAATTGGGAATCATTAGAAATTTTTTCTAATTATAAGAAACTAAATAAAAAGTAGTACTTGTAACGTTCATGAACTTGGCTTAAATCCTTTTAAAAGGAAATCGTTTTCCAATCAGTTTTCTTGCCTCAAAGTGTATTATAGTTAAGTATCATTTCCATAGTACTTTTAAATAAACTACTCAGTTTGTGCTTTTTAGTTCATTGACCTAACCACTAAGCCAACACTTTTGGTTCTTCATCACTTTCACATTTTGTGTACAATTTTTAACTCATCATTTCACACCTCTTTTATAACTGTGATCACTCACCTTCTGATAATTTCATGTTTATCAATTCAGTAAATAACAAACAATAAAAAGATATCTTCTGTTGTCTGATGCTATGAGAGAAAAAGATAATTCATTTTACTCAAAATGAAATTCAAATCTACATATCCAGACAACACTGCATCGCATATATAAATCTTAACTAATGGCTGACCAATCAAAAATCTTGTCTTCTTTTTTAACCAATCAAAAAGAAGTTAGAAATCTAGAACATTCCATAAATTTAAAGTCTGGAAACATAAAAAAGGTGAAAATATATTCTTCATGATTATCTCACTAGTCAGGTCATTAAATGGAGATTTTATTAATTAATTGTAGTAGAATACCTGGGATATCTACACTGCATATTTTTCTCCATTTTTTTAAGAAGAAAATCAATTGTAAATTCATTCTGAAATATATTCTTTAACTGTTTCACTCACTGAACAATTATGATTTTTACAACTTCATTATTCCCATTGATAAACAAGTACATTTTTGCATGTTTTATTATTTAATCACTGTCTACAATTGAAAAAAACTTTTGTTCACACATTCTGTTGCTCAGAACATTTCATTTATCTTATCTTTCTATGCCTTTTGGCATGTGAAATAATTACCAGTTTGAAAATATATCAGGAAAAAAACAGTTGTAGACCTTGTTTATCTTTCTGAAGATGCTGTCTTGAATAAATCCTTCTTTTTCACTACTTGATTTAAATAATGTCATATATAAATAAAGTGAGACACAAGCATTTGAACACTGATTGCCAGTAAATCAAAATAGTAAACCTTCAGATAGTATAAATAGAAGTACTGTGCTGTTAAGAGTGAAAAGAACTTCAGTCATAGTTTAGCCAGTACACTCATGGTTCAAAGCGATTCTGTTATTGTTCTAGGCAAGACTGGAGTGTTATGGATAGTAACAATCTTAATCGATCCTATTTCTGTTTAATGTATTAATTTCAGTTGGAATGAAATACTTATGCCTTTATTAAGTTGTCTTTTTTATTCTTCCTTTTATTTACATATGGGTGTTATATATATATATATATATATATATATATATATATATATATATATATATAATATATATATGTCATTTTTTTTCAGATTTCCAAATGATGATATTGTGCTCTACATAAAACTTCATATAACACTTCAAGAATTCATAATTCAATTACATGAAAGTTTTTATCTGCTTTACCATAATAATATTTAGCACTTTTTTATGTGCATTTCTTTCATCATTATATTATATAGATATTTGAACTCATATACAAAGATATAAAGGACATATATATATATATATATATATATATATATATATATATATATATATATAAAATGTATATATGTGTATTAGATATAATTACCTGTTTTGCTAACTCTATATACCTGTGATTGAGATTGTAAATCATTTGAAAGGAACTAGTATTATTATTTTACCACTGCACATAAGATTCTTTTGTTTGTTGGCATGAATTACTCGTCTGAACTTGAACCATATAAGACATTATCTCGACTTTTCAGCTTAAAATGACATTGCCATTTTGTCATTTAATTCAAATGTAACACCTTAGAATTAAAGTTTTGTTTCTGTTCTTCACATTGACTGCTCATAAATTTCATATTCAGTTTCATTTTCAGTATCTTGCTGTCATCATCCTGTCAGTTAATTCTAATATTACATTTTTGACTAAACACTTTGTGCTCTGATCATTTATATTAACCAAGAAGTTGAGAATACAACAAAAGATTACACAAGTCTGCATTTTCATTTGACCTTCTTACAATGCAACAGAAAAACCCACTAATTTTGATGATATGATAGGGTTCTGCTGGGCCACTTGGGGTTTGTAGTAATGATGCATCAAGTCAAAACCATGCTCAGTTTCAAGCTTATCATTTGATGAAAGATTTGTTGACAGCATAGTTGTTGTTACTGGCCTATTGGTCTATTGGGTAGAATGTTCACCAATGGCTCAGGAGACTGGGGTTCAATCCCAGGTCAAGTCATACCAAAGACTTAAAAAATGATACTTGATGCCACCTTGCTTAACACTCAGCATTATAAGGTAAGGATCAAGGGTAAAGTGGAGCAATCCAGGGAAAGGAGTAGTGCCTTCCCTTACACCTCGGTGTAGTAGCTATTGAAAAGGGAGCCTTCAGGTCACCCTCGACTATGGTTGCCAACTTTACTATGTAATTGTAACCGAGAAAAAATAGCACATAATAGTGAGATTTTTATAAGAGCAATAAATAAAAGATGCTATAAGAGAATAAAGTAATTTTCAGTCCAATGTGCAATATTATTTTTTAATCATCCAAATTCTTGATATGATGGAAATGATGATGAAATGCTAATATGAATCCTTCATTGCATCTTAAAATATATATGTAACTGTAATCTAGCTAAAACACCACATCATAGTGAGATTCTTTTTTAGAGCAATACACTAAATATGGAGGTACTCATGGTGTAATGGATATCATTGGATATGGCAACCCAAGTTCAACTCCTGGATGAGGCTGTTTGCATTTCACATAATGCTAACACCTTTAGGAAATGTATGAATCCAGCTATTCTCCTTTCAGCTATGGGTAAAGTTGTAGGGCAGACTTTAACCTTGTTATGGCAACCAGTCTAGAAGAAGGAAACCTCTGAATTCAAACCTGTTAAACTCCTCATAAAAAATTGATCTTGTGTCTCATCCTGTTCATTTGGAGGGATTGGTAAATATATACACTAAAAAAGAATAAAGTAATTTCCAGTTTGATGTCATTGTGAATGTCAGTTTTTAATCATTCAAATTATTTTTATAATGGTGATAACTATAAAATGCTAATTAGAATCCTTCACACCTTCTTTAATAAAATCATCAGTATAATCATGGACAGATGTTAAAAAAGAAACCTGAGTTCACAGGCCATCTAGTGTGTGTGTGTTTGTGTGTATATATATTTATATATATATTGAGAGAGAGAGAGAGAGAGGGTAAGAGGAGGAGATTAATTTTACCTGCAGAATTAATGCATCATAATTTTATCTTCTTAGTTGTGCAAAGCAATTTAATTGACCTTCAATTATTTCCGAAAGAAGACAAAGGACAAAATGAAATAATTATTCTAGCAATGTCCAAACGTCAAACATTTAAATGAAATCAATAAAACATATTAATGATGGCATCAATTCAGAAGGCAAGAAAGCTGGTTAAGTACTGACTATAATATCATTAGTATCAAAAGTTTATTTGTCTTTCTGATTTTTCTTCTTCTTCTTCAATGCTACAGTAATTGCGATATTGGTGATTGTGAATATTGGCTGTAAACGGTAGTCATGCTATATAGTTAAAATCAAATACCCAGAGGCAAATTCATTTTTGATTTTGTGCATTCTATTTTCAAAAGATACAAAATAAAATTCTTTAATTCTTCTTCTTCATACATTTCTGTAATGGATGGTTCAGTAAACTGGGAGAATGCAGGAAGACATTGGAGATTGCTGATAGATTATACCTTTATATCTATAACCAATATCAACATTTTAGCAGAGAAAAGAATATTTTATTTTGTTTTTATTCTTCAGGAAAGTGAAATTAAGGCAGATTAAAGAAAGTTACACAATAGATACAAAAGATTTATGGTTTTCGTCTGGTTGAAGACAGAAATGTGTTATTATCTTGTGACAGTTTATTAAAGTGATCAATATTATTTGGGCTATTATACCAATAAGTATTGATAAAGTAGTGTAAAAGTACAGGTCATTGATCAAGTCAGTTGTTATGTTTCAATAGCAATCCAAAATAGCAGTGGCTGTTGCTGCACTGCAGCGACAGATGCCCTCAATATGGGCACAGTATTTCTTTTAAGACTTGGTAATTGTATGGTTTTGGTTGGAAGGATATTGCCAGTTAACTTGTAGCAAAAGAGAACAAGATAACACCAGAAAATTTCTGACAATCTGTCTGCAAGTTCAAATATTACAGACTACTTGAGTACAGAGTAAACCTCCTGGTAATTATGAATATTTTCTAAAAATTATTTCAATTCATATCTTTCTTTTCTTAATTCATCATATAACAAAGAAAACAGAATGTTGGATTTTACCAGTGTAGCTACCAAAATGCAATTGTTAACAAGTGTATCATTATGAATAGTTATTTAAAGCTATAATTGTTTACTGAGGATTATTATTAGTTGATTGAAGTTATATAATTTCTTGAAATACTTGAAATCATATAATTGTGTACAAGTTGTTAGTATTTGATACAATACTTGAAACCATATGATTGTCTGCAATGTGCAAGAAACATCTTGCTATATTAGAAGCCATAGCTATTATATTATTCCACCCTAGCTTGTGCCAATAGAAAAGACAATTTGATAATCCTTGCCTGTTTGGTAAACTTGAGAGCTGAGTTTTTTTTCTTTATATATCTGAAATATTTCCCTTCTGTTAATTAATTTTACTTTTAAATGTTTGCTGGTGTAACTATTGAAAATGTGCAGGACAAATGGGTCCCTTTAGTTCTGTTTTAATATTTTGAACTGATTCAATAAGATGATTTCCCTATTTTATATAATTATAAAATTCAGCTGAACCAAGAATTTGTTCCAATATATATATATATATATGCTGCATTTTCATTTAAATGTGCTTGATTAAAATGCACAGTCCCTTCATGTTTACCCATCTTTGATCTATAGTATGAGTCTTTTGACTTCTGGATTTAATTATTTCAGGAAGGCGTCATATTTTTTCCAGTACCTTTAACACTTTTCTGACAATTGTTCCACTTACATCTTGTAAAATTCTTTTCTTTCATAAATTCCCTTCCTACTTGTTATTCCTCCTAATCTTTATATAAATGTATATGACTCATCATTATGTTTCTTGTTTCATTATTTACTCCCTGCGAAGATGGTTCCAGTAGAGGCTGAAAATACTTGGGAAAAATTTGGTGCCTTCCTGAATTCATTCCATCCAGAAGTCAAACAACTCATATGAAGACTTGAGTGGATCAAAAATAAAATGGGCAGACACAAACTTTCTGTCCTATTTAATCAAACGTATATATATAGAGCCAAAACAAAAGGAGTTAACCAAGACAAACTAAAAAAAAAAGAATAAATAAGGTATTTGAAGTAATTTTACTGAAAGCATGGAAGATTTATGTTGGTTGTATTTTACTGCATATCAACCCTTGCAGGTTATTTAATGCCAAATCCTGTTTATACATAAATATTAGATATATATGATTTGTAAACAATTAGTTTGTAGGTAACAATTTTTAAATGAACTTGACCTCATTTGTTAGCAAAAATTTAAATGGTTTCAAATATTGCTATCTAACACTAATTGTTTTATTTGCACACAGTTAAATGGTTTCAACTATTTCTATCCAACACTAGTAACTCTATTTAACATTATTTATTCTTTTGCATGCAGTTAAATGATTTCAAGCATTGCTATTTACACAATTAAATGGTTTCAAGTATTGCTATCTAACACTAATAATTCACTTTGATATTAATCATTCGTTTGCGCACAGTTAAGTGGTTTCAAGTATAGTAAATGATTAAACAGTTCTATTTCACTTATAGATGGGACCATAACAGTTACTACCACTATGGGTCAGAATGGACCTGGGAGTAATTGTATTAAAGAGGTACTCCAAATTCTGGAGCCTCACTATCAGATGCATTTTAGTGTCCTATCCAGGACACTTGTTGGAAGCAGTCTTACTTCTCTGCAGAGATGCAGTTGGTGTATTCTACTGTCCCAGCCAAGATTTATAAGTTGACTGATGTAATACCATGAAGACATTTTGAATTTAGTTATACACAACAGAATCAAGAAAAATTAAATGTTGTTTTCTTTGTGCACTTGTTAGTGAACACTTATGATTGGATCTTTAAATTTTAATACAAGACTAAATAACTTGTAGTTGTAACATAAATGCTTTTAGAATTAAATCTACTTTTGCAGATTTAATTCTAAAAAGTTTTCTCGAACATTAAAAAACAAGGAAAAGTCAACATATTTTTTAAAACTTGTTTCATATTGAAACTTATTTTTTCTGCCAATGGCTATTTCATTTTTTAAAAGAGCATGCATTCTTGATAGAACCTAATGCTGACATTTTAAATCTGAGTTAGGCATACAATATGAACAGTTCAAAATCATAAATCTTTACTTGTTGAGTTTGATGGCTTAATCATTAGAGAAAAAATAGATCATATGTAACATATTTAAAGCCATACATGTTGTAAGATCTGGAGGGTGGGTATCAAAGAAGATAGAGTTAATAACTAATCAAAAAATTCTCTTGATCTCAATTCCACCAAGAATTTTTGAGCTATACTGATGGAACATGTTGAAAATGTTCTCTTGGACTTGCCCTAAGAATAACAACATTCTTGACAGCATTTTTGGGAGGTAAATGGTGACACTTTTTATTTAAAAGTTAACAAAAAATGTTCGGTTGGTTGTTTGTTTGTGTTTTATGGCATATCAACCTTTGTAGGTTATTTAATGCCAAATCCATTTTTATACAAATAATCAGTTCTATTTCAAACAATTTACATTAGCATGAGTACACAGTTCAATTGTCAAAACATCTATTTTAAGCTATTCAGTTTAGGTCAACTGTTATGATTCAACCAATTCAGTTTAGTATAAGTATAGATTTTGTTTGCACTCAGTTAAATGCCAAAACAGTTCTATTTCAAGCAATTCAGTTTAGTATAAGTACGGTTTCAGTGTCAAAAACAGTTCCATTTCAAACAATTCAGTTTAGCATACAAAAACAGTTCCATTTCAAACAATTCATTTTGTGATAAGTACACATTTTAGTTCTGTTTGACACATAGATAGGACCCTTATCAGGTTCTGCCACTCTAGGCCAGAGTGGACCTGGAAGCGATGGCAATGAAGGAGTACTCCGTATTCCCCTAAGCTCCAGCATTATTGAAGCCTCACCATCAGATTGTTTAGCGTCATATCCAGGACATTTGTTGGGGGAGGTCTTACCCCTTTGCAGAGGTACAGTCAGTGTATTCTACAGCCCCAGCCAACTGGGCAAAAAAGGCTCAGAAAACTTCTTTAGCTGTTTGACCATCAGTTGGATTTCATTAAGAAATGTTGATTTGATGTTGCTTTAAAGAAAAACAGTTGTTTTTTAGTTTTTATAAAGCTTTATGAACTGAATTGTTTGATTATTTTTTTAAAGGAAATCTTCATGAACCTCCATCAAAACTTCTTTAAAAATTGAATTTTAAATTTACAAGAAACTAAGAAATCAATTTTGAAGAGATGTAGAATGTTTGAATAGATTGTTAAAAGTCTTTGATATGATTTGTTTCATTTAGTTTCTTTTCTTTTTTTTTTTCTTATATGAAGTTTTAATTGATTTTATGGTTGTGCTACTTGGGTAGTATCTAATCCTGGTTTTATTTGCGTAGCTGATGCCAGTTTTTGCCCCAAGTCTTAAATTAAAAGAAAAAAAAGGTTAAAAATTTAAAGGAAAAAAAACAAACGATTTTAATTATGTTCAACATACCAGAGAATCTATTTGAATGTCACATAATTATTTTCTGAGTCATTTTTTGTTCAATTTAATTAATTCTCATAATTTTATTGGTAGTGTCCATTTAATGACAGAAGATTTTATATTAAATTTTTGAAGGTCTGAGACCTTAAAAAACAATAAATAGCAACTAAAATTGCTTTCTCTATATTTTCAAATCTTGAATGTCTAAGAAGTTCAAATCTGAGCTGTTCTCTGCTACTTGTTCTAAAGAGGAAACTCGATTGTAATTTTTAGATCTTTCTAAATACAAGACTAAGATGTACAGACGTGTGGTGCCTGGTTTGAAACACTAACAAACAAACAAACAAAAAAAGATTATAAAAAGTTCTTATATCTTCAGAGTAAGTTCTTTTGTCAGCCAACCTAATTTTTTTCCCCAATCAAGTAAAATCCTGGGAGAATTCATTAAGTGTTCAGCAAGACAGAATGGTGTTGGTTATTGTCACTGACAACTTTTTTCTGGAGCCACAAGCCTCATATATTCCGTCTGTCATCAGGTGTAAATTGATATCATTCTTTTAAAATAAAAAAGGTAAAATAGACACTTGAGAATTGCCCCAAAATGAATGAGCAACTAATATATATGTGTTGTGTGTGTGTGTGTGTGTGTGTGTGTGTGTGTGTGTGTGTGTGTGTGTGTGTGCATGCATACATGCACATGAATATATATAATGCTAATGAGGTATATATATATATATATATATATATAGTAATGATATATTTCTATGACCAAATTAATAAAATAAAAACAAATGAAAATGGACTGCTGCATTGACATTACAAAGATGGGATAATGATCTGAAAATATCAATACAAAGCACACTAATCACATGTCTCATAAAAATCAAATTTATTTAATTTTCATTCTTAAGTACTTGTAAATGATAGCAAGGTTTTCTGAGACTTAAATAATTCTTTGAATGCATAAAACAAGTGCTTATAAGTACATAACATTTCTTATGTTATGCTGGTGATAGATATATATTCATTTGAAAATCTTTTGCTTGGTTAAAGAAGCAGTGCATGGAGTATCAAAACAAAGTCTTCTCTGTTGTGGTACTTAGCAATATATTCTTCTCTTTCATTATATTATTTTTATTACTCACTTTTTTCTTAATATCATTGCCAGCTTAGATAAAGGTAAAAGTAGAACCAACACTTTGTCAGTATCCAGACCTTCATGTACTTAGGTCAATAAATATATCTATCTATTTATGCCTTCATCCATATTTCTTGTGTATCCTTAGTATGACACTAAACTGGATCTATTGCTGAAACTCTGGGGAGTGTAGAGATCATCCCTTCGTTGTCCACTCTGGCCTGTTAGGATCCTATCTATGGATCAAATAGATTTGTCTCAAAATTATTAGTATTAGATAGGAATACTTGAAACTATATAACTGTAGGCAAATTATATCTATTATAAATTGTTATTTAAAACTATAATTGTTTACTGAGGATTATTATTAATTGATTGAAATCATATTATTGCTTGAAATTCTTAAAACCACATAATTGTGTACAAGTTATTAGTATAAGATAGAATACTTGAAATCATATGCAAATTATTAGTATTAGACAGGAGTACTTGAAACCATATTACTGCATGCAAATTATTTGTATTAAGAATACTTATTTATAATTTAGTTATCTATGATTTGGACTGAAGTATTCAACTTTGTCTTTTTAGATGTGGCCCACTACACCTGTCTTTTCTAGTTTGCATTTTGTTATGGTTCTTTTTTATTTTCTGAATTTGATTGTTAGAGGACAATTAGTTTCATGTTTATAATTTTCCCCACATTTACAAGGAATATTTTAAATATAGTCATTGGTCAGATTTATGTTATATGAAAGACTCTGCTTCAGAAGTTTCAAAGAGTGGAATGATTACTAACAGTGACTTGGAGGTACCTCTTACATCTGAAGAAGACCAGAGAATGTTCTGATCAAAATGTCATGTGTTCAACAAAAACAAATTCAATTGTCCAAATTATTTTTTTGAATGTTAAGGATACTTCTCAAGTCTATTTAAAGAGTAACCTTTCTTGTCTGAATCTTTCAAGTAAGATGTTTGAATCATTATATATAAATCAGACTAATTTCCTTGTTTTTGTTATCTTTTTAATCACATTTCTGACACCTATCAGACAGTCTTCCTTAGATGTCTTTTGTGGTATAAAACATCCACTTTTACTCTCAGATGGCTTGTGCTTTCCTTCTCATATATGTACATCTGATACTTGTGTTTGTCTTACATCTATGCCAAAAAAATCAAAAACAAAAAAGAAAAAAACTTTTTTTTAATAAAATTGGTTAGGTGCAGAAGTCAGATATGCATTCACATTAATCAATCTTCATTTAAGGCATCTAAAAATGTGCATATTTTAATTAAATGCATTTATGATTTTTTATATTTGTCAATGAACATCAACAATAATATTTTTTGCATTCTGGATATTTCTGATAGAAAATTATTATGCTTCTCTCAAAATTGTCTTATTTTAAAGTTAGTATCAGATTGTATATAATAAACTGGCTTAGAATAAAATTAGATTTTTTGGTGTGAGAATGATTGTTTTTCTGTAAAAATTTCTAGGTTTTGATTTGATAAATTTGAATTTATAAAAAAAAGATATGCATTTTCCACATTACCATGGCTCAGATTTTGTAAGATTATGAACGGACTAATTAGATTTGTTTTAAACTATGAAAGATTTAGTCAAATGAAATTCAACTAATTGATAAATTAGTGTAACTATTTAAAAGTATTATTTTTGTTTAACTAAGTCAAGACAATGAAAAATATTATATTATATCAAATTAATTAGAGTAATAACTATATACTTTCTTGTTATGATTGAGTTAGAATCATATCATCTTCCTAAAGAAAATTTGTATCCTTAAGTCAGATATTATGATTGAATAATTATAGAAAAATAATATTAGCAAGAAAGATATCAAAAGCAGTATTCATATGTAATCATATTTAGGATTATATATTTTTTTTATTAAATGTACTTAAATAGAAGTCACAATGTGACTTTCATTTGTCTCTTAAATTTGAATGAGTACATTCACGCCCTTACAAGAACAAAATGAGAATGATACTCAAAGTTTATATAGGTACTTCAAAAAAGAAGTTTGAATCATTTACTTTTATTTGTGAGATGAAAGAAAATACTAATTTTAAAAAAGATAACATATTTGGCATTTTATTTGTAATTGGTTGACAATTACTGTAAAATAAAAATGCTACAAAATAGTGGCTGATTAATAAACCTGTGAACATTGTTAGCAAATTTAAAGTTTAAAAAAACAATCTGAATATATACTGATGAATCAGGACATTTTTACCAGTGATATGTGACAAGAATGATATCTCTTGTTTCATATCACCCAGTCAGCTCCAGCTGACTGCATCTCCGCAGAGTGATAAAATTGCCCCCAACAAGTGTCCTGGATATGACAGTAAACCATCTGATTGTGAAGCTTCAGTCCTGGAGATTTACGAAATGTGGAGTATCCATTCATTGCCATTACTCCCAGATCCACTGACCTGGAGTGGTAGTACCTGATAGGATTCCATCTAGGGGTAAAATTGAACTGCTTAACCATTTAACTGAGTGCAAACAAATAACTGACATTAAATTGAATTTTTAGTGTTATATAGCAATACTTTAAGCAATTTGATCATGTGTAAATAAAACTGCTAGTGTTAGATTGCAATACTTGAAACCATTTAACTGTGCAAACAAATGAGTTCTGGCTTGTTTAAAATGTTACCAACAAGTTATTCATTTACAAATCATATATATTTAATATATATATGTATAAAGAGGATTTGACATTAAATAACCTTCAAGGTTTGATATGCCATAAAACCTAACCAGCCGACCATCCTGTATTAATTACACATATCAAGGCCAGAAGTACAGTATCACTCATAAATAAGTAAACTCTTGATTTTTTTTGATAAACCAAAGATACTAGGATTTTATTATTTTTAGAGGAGCATTATTCAATAAATTTGGATATCATTAGGTATGATTTATTAGGAAAATCTACTGCCTTGAAACTGTAATTAAAACTTGTAGTTGTCCAAAAGTAAGTATACCTCTTATTTATGCAATTTAATTTTTAGTAATAGTGTTGTAATTTTATTTTTGCTTAGTTTTTCAGTGCCGTAGATTTTGGTAATAAATAATACGTAATTATATGTTTTGAGTGTATGATATTCCTCTAGAATTTTGGTATCTTTGGTTTAGAAGGTAATCAACTTTTTATCAAAAACTGTTTCGGGTGTACTTATTTATGGGTGATAATGTAAATCAGTGGATATTAAGTGTGTTAATGTCTGTAGATTCCATTTTGCTTCTTGAGAAGTTGTCATTTTTCTTTCACTGTACAATGGTTTTGCATGTGTTGAATCAATCATTTGCTAACAAGGGCTAAAAGTTAGTTACACTAGAAGAAATCACTAACACTTTAGGTGTAAGGAAGTTTATTGCAATAAGATAAGTTCTGTAGTAAGTGGACAAATGTAGTTCAATTTTACATTGTCAGAGCATCATGATTTACTATGGGTGATTTGTTTATAGTGATGAAGGTTTGTGTAGAGCCAGGCACATGTTTTTTGGATGAGCTAATTACAGAATAATCATTCAATGGTGTACCACAGATTCTCTGAACAACACTTGTAAGGTTTTGAATTCAAAATTTCCAGAAAGGCTACTGTACTACAACTTACAAATAACTTAAACTAAATTGAATTAAGAATGCCATTATAGATTTTAAGTGAAAAATTGCTAGGTTTGTTGTTTAATTATTAACTTTTTTTTGCTTATCAATGGAAATATCTACTTTTTATCATTGAAAAAAATCAAATCTAAGTGAAGAAAATGATGGTATAGTGCCGTCAATAGACATCAATAAGAAAATCCAAAACTTTGCTTTGTCTCAAAAGCAGACAGTATGGAAATACCACTATGATTATTGTTTGATTTCTATTTACTATATCACCAAAATTTCCTATGTAACCATGGATATAATCATAGAGGGAATGAAGTCTTGATATATTTGTTTAATAAATACTTGGTATCTATCACAGCTTATACATATAAGCTGTGCTGCGCAGGCACATATATAGATGGATGCATATATCTTTGTATAGATATAAACATATACGCACCGGTATATATATATATATATATATATACATATATATATATTTATATACACACAAACACATGTAAACACACAGTCACACACATACATATATATAGATATAATTTCTATCATAGCTTATATAAGCAGAAAGTAATACATATAGAAAACTTACATAAGCAGCTATTATATATATATATATATATATAAAGAGAGAGAGAGAATGGGGAGAAACTGGCTGCTTATATAAGCTGTGATAGATGCCATAACTATACATACATGTGCGTATGTACATATTTATATGTATATATATACATGTATATATGTGTGTGTGTATGTTACACAAACAGATGTACCTATATCTATATATATGTCTATGCATCTCTCTCTTTCTCTCCATATATATATATAGAGAGAGACATAAATATAGATGCATGTACATATATTGGCACATATATATATATATATATATATACACATGCATAAACATAATATAGATGTATGAACATTTACTTGTATTAACATATACACACACATACATACATACATACATACAGACATATCCACAAACATAAACACATATATGTACAGATATGGTTTATATCACAGCTTATATAACCCACTCGTTTTTCTCTCTCACTCTCTCTCTCTCTCTATATATATATATATATATATATGTACACACACACTCACATGCACATGCATTCATATTCATGGAGTAATCACCGGTAAACATTAGCATACATATATATATATATATATATATGCACTGATATGTATACAGACATAGGTATATATACATGCACACACATACACACACACGCACACACACACACACACATACATATATATACACACACACACACACACACATATATATATATATAGAGAGAGAGAGAGAGAGGAATGCACATATATATGTGCCAAGATATAGTCGGATGAATGTGTTTATGAAAAGAACAAAGATATAACCTGATACAATTTAAATATTTGTTATTGTAAATAATAGTTTCTCTTCAGAGCTGGACAAATTTGATTCAAACTATTCAAGATATTGGTCAATGATGACTTGAATCAATGCATAAATGAAGTCACAGTGCAGAGAATAACAATGTTCTTTCAAGTGGATTTATTTTCATTCACTAGCAGGGAAATTAGGGTATAATTTCTGGTAAGGCTCACCAAACAATAAGACTGAGTTTGAATCTCTGTAAATCAAGTAGTAATGAAGAGGGTTGCGTCTGAAATGAATATATTCAGTGATTGTGGGCATAACAAAATAAGCTGATAAGCAAAAATGTCCTATTTACCAAGTCAACTCTAAAGAGTTTTAAGATGGATGTGTTAGTCAATTTATTTGACTCTCTCTTGATGTAAAGACAGCTCTGTTGAATTCCGTTTATGAATATTACTTATAAAGAATTTATTTTTGATACCAAAGTAACTTAACACGATAATAGGACATTTACAGAAATTTTTATATCTAACCTAACGCTATTCTTTAATAGAGACAGAACTTTTTATACATGATGAATATTTTTGTCAATCTTGAATTATGTATGCACTAATTTTGGAAGGCCTCCATACTGATCATTATAGAAAATTTGTAAGTTTTCTTTTGAAACAATTTTGGTGAGGATTGATTGATTTTGATTGCCTGTCAACCTGTCTGGTATTATTTTATGCCTAGAGGTTAGGGAATCATATATATTGTGGATTTATATATACCTATTTGTATGGTTTCTTAAGAGTTTTTTGCATACAGTGATATGATATCAAATAATACAGTGAAATGATATCAAATATCAAATACAATTATTTGCAAGCAGATTTATTGACCCATAAATGGAACAGATACTACCACTCTGGGTCAGAGTGGATCTAGGAGTAATGGCAATGAAGGAGTACTCCACACTCCCAAGTCTCCAGAACTGGAACCTCACCATCAGATGCAATATTATGTCATACCCAAGATGCCCCCTTTGGGGTGGGGTCTTATCCCTCTGCAAGAGATACACTCAGTGTATTTTAAGCCATGTTGACAGAGCAATGGTGGATATTGATTTTTTAAAAATCAGTACAGATTTAAGTTTAAAAGATTTTGTTTAATGCTTTGATAAATGTAACAAATAAGAAATAATTTTAGGAAAAAAGAATTAACTACATTCATATACAAGCAGAAATACATTAGCATCTCTCTTTCTCTCTCTCTCTCTCTCTCTTTTTATCTATCTCAACATCAAATTATTCCATGACTAAGTAGATTGTTTAAGTATCATGTTGGCAATGCCTCTTCAGGTAATACTGAAACTTTTTAAGTATATATAATTATTGTTGGCCTAATGAGTCGAGTGTTCACCAATGGTCCGGGAGACCGGGGTTCAATCCCAGGTTGAGTCATACCAAAGACTCAAAAAATGGTACTTGATGCTGCCTTGCTTAACACTCAGCATTATAAGGTAAGGATCAAGGGTAAAGTGAAGCAATCCAGGAAATGGAGTATCGCTTTCCCCTACACCTCGGTGTAGTAGCTATTGAAAAGGGAACCTTCGGGTCACCCTCGACTAAGGTCGCTAACTTTACTACTCATCATATGGATTCAATATCAAATCAAACTTATCCCATTATTTAGAATATTGTTGGGGTATCATGCTGATTCTTCATGGCACTTCTCAGTCAAATTAGCGTTACCTATCTGCTTCTAAAGTGTACCAGATTGTATGGAGTTACATAATCCAGGACTTAAACTAAGTTCAAAAAGAATATTGACAACTTCAACTAGAATTTGAACTCTGTTTTGCTAATACTATTTTTTTGCTTTGAACTATTAGGCAAACTATACATACATACACATGTTTTAAAGTAACATATATACATCTTAGCCCATAATTTCGTAACACATATATATATACATTCATAATGTATAATTAAGAGTAAAAGTTACAATAAAGACTAAATATGAAAGCGCTTTATGTTTTGGTTAAATGATGATCAGAGATGTAGGGTCTTATTTGCTGATTATCTGTCTATACAGTTTTTGCAAATCTAATGTATTATATGCAGTCTATATATTATATATTATATATATATATATATTAATTTTCTTCTCATGTTTAACCAAGTCATTTAATCATTAAAGTTTCATTGATCATTATCTATCTCTTGTTAACTTCAAGCAAAAAAAAATGATTTAAAAAAATGTAAACTTCTTTAACCATTACATTATAGGTACAATATATATATATATATATATATATTTCTAAAGTGAGGTCAAAAAGCATTGACACTGAAGCTATATTTATAAAACAGACATGGTCTATGTATGAAACATTAATTTTCTTGAAAATACTCCTCTTTTGAAATTCAATTAACTTATTCGAGTGAGTTTTTGATTGACCAAAGCTCTTTTGAAATTCCTCTTTGGATATAGTGTGAATCTTTGCTATTGTTTCTCTTTTAATGTCCTCCACATTGTCAAATATTACCATTGAGATGAATTTTCAAGTTAAGATACTAGAAATAGTTACACAGTTGGGTTTGGTGAGTATAGACTGGGTCCATAATTTTTTTTCTTTAGATTGGCTGTGTCTATGTCTAGACATCACCACTTTATTATATAAATTGCCCAGTTGTGTACACATCTTCATTTAAATTTCAAATAAAAAAAAATATTAAGAGATTCAGACTTGATCACTCCTCATCATCATCAAGTAATGCCGACAGCATGGAGTTCCCTGACTCTCTCGCCATTCATTCCTATCATCTATTGCTCCTAACAGGTCTTTGAGGCTACATGCTGTGTCTGCACAGAGCAGATGTCATCAAGTCTTTGCTGGTCAGCCAACACTGGCACAGCCATGTGCAGGAGCCCATAAGAGAAAATTACTTCTGAGGTTATCCTTGCTTCTCCAGCAGTACACCATATGCCTTCATCTTACTTGGATGCAGGGGCGGAGATGGGACTAGTGCTACTCGTGCCCGGCACGACCAATAACTCGGTCAATGTTATTTAAAATGGATTAAAAATCATCCATTAATTTCAAGCAAACATACTTAGTCTGATCTCAATTAAATTACGTATCTATTCAAGTAATAACTAAGTAGCCAGAAGTTCATAAATATATCTGGGAATAATACAACAATGCTGTTTTGAATGGATGGTCTTTGTCCGGCCACCGTCAGATTCATTGAACATCACATAAAATCGGCTATAATGTTGAACGCCCGATCCGTGCCAGGCACTAGACCCTTATAATAACAGTTATGTTAGAGAAATACGCTTTTGGCTGTAGCCAATAGCAAGAGCAACCCTACCACTGTGCTCAAAAATCTTAGCATGTGCGACTGTTGATAGATATATTAGGAAGAGGGAGAGGGACAGAGAGAGAGAGAGGGTGAAGAGCAGATTAGAGCAGTTGCCGACGTCATCATCATCGCTATGGTAAATGTTGGTTAAACGGCGTGTTTTAATTCATTTTTTCACTAACAGATGTTTATTTCTTTAATGAATGTTGCATATATTACATTCTGTAACTAAAATTTGTTTATTTGAATACATTTTCAACAAATAATCTTTATTTTAAGCTGTGTCTATGTATATTGTCATCAGTTTCTTTATTCTAATAAACATATTTTTCTCGTCATAGTAATGAACATCTTCTCTTTTCTTCTATACTTTTGAAAGGAAAAAAAATTATCTTATCTACTGTATTAACAAGACTACAAATTATATAGTATCTTGATTGTTTACAAAAAAAATACCATGCAAGGTACGTTTGTCAATCTGTGCTATACAATGGAGAATCACGCAATAGCAACTATGATGACTTACTTTGGGTCCACGGACCACGGGTTGGGAACTGAAGTTGACAGAGTGCGGGGTGGGGCACGAGTAGCAAAAATAGGCTAGAGTCGCCACTGCTTGGATGGTTTGTAAGATGGAAGGCAGATGGCTGTACAGCTGCTGTTTTGTTGGGTGTTGCTTCCAGGATTTGTTCAAGAAAGTGAAAAGTGCTTGGTCTTCTGTGTCTGTCATAGTTTTTGAGAGATATTATCTTCTTGCTTTTCTTAATGTGAAACCATTTTCTTTTATTAGATCTATGGATGTTGAATGTGCATAGGGTAAGCAGAGTATAAACAAATATGGTGCTAATGTATCTCCTTGCAAGACTTCAGCAACTCTGTCAAAGAAGTCAGTGTCTCCATCAGGTTAGTGAATGATTGCTTTTATGTTTTTGTAAAGCATCATTATAATGGGAACAGTTTCTACAGGAAAAGCATTTGCAAATAATATTTGCTCTATCTTTTCTCTGTGCATGAAATCAAATGCATTGCAGAAATCAATGAACAGTACTTTGGCCTCAAGATTCTTTGCCTGTACTCTTTCTATGATTCAGCAGATTATCAGAATCTCTGAGGTTGTGGAGTGACTTCTTTGAAAGCCATCCTGATATTTCCTAAGAATTTTCTTAATTTCAGGTTGGATACAATTGAGAAGTAGGACATTATAAACCTTTGCAGCTCTAGAAATAAGAGTTATGCCTCTGTAGTTCTTAATGATTTTGAGGTCACCTTTATGCAGGAAAGTGGGGATGCAACTTTTCATCCATTTCCCTATTGTATTTTGTTTATTGGCTGTATTGCATGATTGGAAAAGTATGTTTTCAAATTTTCTTGTCTTCCAAGACCTGTATCTTTTATGTTTTTAATTTTTTCCATATTGCATCAAATTCTTCATCCATAAACTGTCCTAGTTTGATGTCTAGTTGGATATTAATGATTTTTTGGATAGGTTTATTAGTGACTTTTGAGGAGTTTGCTAGCAAATTCTTAAAATGTTATTTCCACTTCTGAAGTATTTTTTCTTGGTTGGCAGCTTTTAGTTTATCTCTTAATGTCTTCTTCCTTCTGCTCACTTCATTTACTGTTTACCATTCTATTCATGATTGTCTATCTACCACCAAATTTCTAAATTTATCAATTTGGCCTTGCATATAAGCAAGGATGAACTCTTCTATGGATCCCTACATATGGATATCCCTGTGTTAGCTGACCAGCAAGAACTTATTTACGTCAACTGTGTGTGGACACAGGATATAGTTTGGAAAAATTACATGATGTCAGATGATAGGGATGAATGAAGAGTGAGAGTTAGGGAAATCCATGCTGTCAGCATTACTTGATGATATTCTAATAGTCCTTTTTGGTATGTGTTTGTTAGTTCTCTCTAAGCTTTCTTAAATTTCTGTGCATCAGCATATATTGGATTTCTTTTATTTAGTAAGGATGCTTTTTTTAAGTTATCTCATTTTTTTCTTAACTACTTGTGACTCCCATAAAACTCTACATTTAATTTTTGGTTTTGTTGGTATGCACTCTGCTTCTGCTTTCATGTGGCCAGTGACAAGTTTCCATATTTGTTATTGAGAGTATATCTTTCAGATATCTCCTGAAGAGTATCAAATATGTTTTTACAGTTACTGTATATTCATTGCTTCTATCTCTATTGCTAACTGAGGACCAGTCATAACATGTGGTTTTGACTGCTCATTTCTGCATAGATTCCAGCACATCTTTGCTCAGACATTTCTGTGATTGGAAGATACTCCTTCAAAAAAGGAGTACACCTCACAGTTCAGAGCGTTATTTATCCATTTCTTGTTTATGAGTATTTAATCTAGCTGTGCTTTAACATTATTTGGGTTGGTGTAGGTCCTTAGTTTTCCCTATTATTTTTGGAATTTACCATTTAGGTATGAAAGACTGTTCTCAAATGAAAAATCAGTTTGATGTTTGTCATTTATATTTGGCAGGTTGTGTAAGCAGAATTGAATATTTTCATCTTTGCCTATTTGAGCATTCATATCTTCACCAATGATTAGAATGTTCTGTTTAGGAATGTGTCAACAAGGGAAGATAGCCTGTTGTAGAAGGTAATGATATCCATTCCATCACTGGCATTGGTGGGACTATAGCAAGAGATGATTGTTGTGCAGGGTTTGTCATGAAAGGCAGTACACATAATTCTCAGTTGGGTTTTTTCTATACTATTTTATGATTTTAGCTTGAGGACTAAGAAGCATTCCTACACCCTCTATGATGGCATTGGCTGAGTTTTTCCTCATAGATACTGAAAAAAATGTCTACCCATTGCTGGTATCATGGTATTTTAAGTCTAGTTCACTATGGTTATATCTATATTCTTGTAGGCATATAATGTCTATATTATGCTCAGTTGCAGATGCTGTAACCTTAGGTAACTGGTTTATTGTGTTTAAAGTTTTAACATTAAATGTTGCTATGTTAGCAATGTTTTTGCATCTAAGTAAGTTGGGTTTGGGCTCAGAAACATTTTTCTCAGAATAATTTTATCTAAGTGTAATGATAGAATGAGATAATTCCACATAACTGATCAGGCTTAGATATATAGGATATTTGGACTTAAAACTTAAGGAAAGCAAGGGGTTGGGTTTTTTTTCACACCTCTATAATCCTTGAGATATCCTTCTTTAGCTTGTCACATGATAACAGTCTCTGAGGAAGAAGAAAATTTTACAAGCCATGCAAACATATAACAATGGAAACTATGGGTGGCAGCATGACAGAGTGAAGCAAAGCAGATAAATTTGAAATTTGGTCAACAGCGTGCTTCACTAAATGCTGGACAGAAGAACCTCATAGGTCAATTGTTCAATAAGAAGACTGCTGCTGCTCATCTTTAAGGGTGGCATCTGTTGATAAGAAAATAAAGACAGCCAATAAAACATTACCCTGACTCTAATCCAAAGTGCATTGCCCTTCATGTTGGTAAACAAGGGGTAAATTCTGTTGATACTGTAGTTCTCACCTTAGTGTTCAGAAAATCTGCTACAGAGTCCAAACTAACTCCTCATATATATATATATATATATATAGGGTATCTCAATATACATAGGACTCATGTGACTGCTAATAACCCTACTAAAAATGATGTGTTCTTTTTTGTTTCAGATTTGAAAATAGTATACTATAACAACTATTAACCCTCAATCACAATGCCTTGGACTAGGGAGGAAAAAATATTTTGCATCACAATTTACGAGGATCATTAAATAAGTTTCCAGACTTTTTTCATATGGGCACTTTTATTGATAGTACACACATGAAACTCTAGTCCCCTTCGAAGTAATCTCCTCCAGCTGCAATGCACTTGTTGTACCGTTCCAACAACTTCTGGAAGGCCCCATGGAGGTCCTCTTGTGTGAGCGTGTCAATGACCTTCATCACAGCTTCTTTCATCTCCTCAATTGTCACAAAACGATAACCTCTGAGCTTAGGGAATAGCCAAAAGTCACAGAGAACAAGGTCTGGGATGGTGAGGAACTGTCTTGATGCCCATCTTGGTCAAATAGTCTGTAACAAGGATGGAGTTGTAGACTGGTGCATTGTCCTCGTGGAAATGCCACTGACCCGATTTGAAGAGTGCTGGCCTCTTCCGACGGAATCTCTTTCTGAACTCCCTTAAAACCTTAACATAGTAACCCTAACCCTAACCCTGAGCCTTTGGCCAATCAACTCTGGTGTATTGACTTCCTTACTCCTCCCACACCTCTCATCATCCCTCACAGACTCCCTGGCTTCCTTGAATCTCTTATACCACTCAAAAACTGATGCTCAATTCATGCAAGATGCTCCAAAAGCAGTCTGAAGCATTCCATACATTTCTGTGGCATTTTTTCCAAGTTTAAAACAAAATTTTATTGCATGTCATTCTTCTAAAGTTTCCTCACGTCCAGATTGCATTTTTGAAATTCACCAGCTGTGACAATCAGGCTTTAGTAGGGTGTATTCGGATTCCTGCTGTAGCTGTTCATTTGAACCTGAAATCATAAAAATTGGTCAGTCATCTTATAAGATGGATAGCAATAACATACTGAATTTGCAAGAGTCTATGACAATTTTAAATGCCTGTACAAAAGTCTGGAAACTTATTGAAGGCACCATGTATTTGGAGACAAAATTATTCTAAAATGTCTCAAAATAGATGCAACCCATTAATATGATAATAATTTTATTACTGAGACAAGAAACTCAAAAAAAGATTGCATATCCTGGAAACTGATATAATAATAATTAAAAAAATCATTGATTTGATGTCTCTTGCTCAAAGGATGCATTATTACTGGATGTGTTCCAAATGACCACTATCGTACTTGTCTCAGTAATAAATTAGTATCATATTAATGGCTTGCATCTATTTTGAGACACTGTGTGTGTGTGTGTATATATATATATATATATATATATATATATAAAGAGTGCTCAATATCAGTGAAAGAACAAGTTTTGGTTTGATAATTGCATAGATGAGAAACTGTCACCAAGTGTTGTGGACTCTGTCTATGCTATCCTAATTTAAATGGTTTTGTTTTTTTTAATTTCTTTGTTTAATGGCACATCAACCATCATGGGTTATCTAATTATAAAGCCATCTTTGTAGAAGGACAGTAGTGTTACTATTTAACCCATATCTGGGGTGATAAGAGGGTTCAGACCTTTCCCAAGGGTATTAGTCTGAAAGTGAATGTAATAGTATGACTGGAGTTTTAACTCACTTACTGCATTAGCCACTATGCCTGGTGGACTTCCCCTATATATATATATATATATATATATTCAAAAATAATTATTTACCTCACATTCCCTTGCTCAGCTGATACTAAACCTTTTCTTGATTTTTTTGAAAAACAAAACATAATCATCTGACAGGAATTTTTGGGAAAACAAATTTATCATTTATAAATTTAAGATTTATTGTTTGCAAAAAACTTCAGTCTGATGATTGTGTTCTTGTTTTTAAAAAAATTATCAAAACTACT
This sequence comes from Sepioteuthis lessoniana, assembly GCA_963585895.1. NCBI lineage: Eukaryota > Metazoa > Mollusca > Cephalopoda > Myopsida > Loliginidae > Sepioteuthis > Sepioteuthis lessoniana. Next base: position 44,719,686 of record OY757913.1, read on the forward strand.
GGTGACAGCTGAGCAAGGGAATGTCACGTAAATAATTATTTTAGTTTTTATAGTCCTTCACTTGCCAACATCTAAGTTCTTTATTTTATCCATTTGTTCTGAAACAATTGTATTTTTTTCTCATTTGTTATATATATATATATATATACAAATTTCATTAAACATAATAGACATTTTATGTCTACATATTTTCTTTTGGATATATTGATATTATTATAAATAATATTTATAATAACCCATCTCTTCCTCCTCTTAAAATCAACTCTAATATACTTCGAAAACTACTCTTAACATGTACTACTGAAGTTCCATTTTATGACCATCTTGGAAATATTTACGTTCAGACTGATGGCGTATCTATGGGGTCTGTCCTAGGCCCAATTTTCAGTAATTTCTACATGTCCGATCTCGAAAATAGAATTTTTAAGAGCACAAAAAAACCTCCAATATACCTAAGATATGTTGATGACATCCTTATTCTTACTAATAATATTAACGAAATCAACATACTACAAGACACCTTCCAAAACAATTCAGTCCTTAACTTTACTCATGAACTTAACAAAAACAATAAAATTTCCTTTTTAGATGTTCTCATTGATGCTAACAACAATAATAACTTCACTACCTCCACTTACAAAAAACCCTCTAGTAATAACTCCTGTACCCTCAACTTTAAAAGTGAATGCCCCTTCAGATATAAAAAAGCAATTGTTCATAATCTAATATCCCGTGCCAAACTAATCTCCTCCTCCAAAACAATATTTTATAAAGAGGTAGAAAACATAAAACAGGCTCTCATCAACAATGGGTTTCCTAACTATATTGTTGATGAACAAATTAAACGTATGATCAAAAATTTTAACCAACAAAATAAACAGTGTACTACTCCATCCAGCCAACAAACATATATCAAACTTTTTTATCGTAACCAAATGCACTACAATTACAAATCCGATGAAAAAATCTTGAAAACATTGATTCACAAAAACATACTCCCCACTGATCCTAATAAAAAAATAAAACTCGTTATATATTATAATAAGTTTAAAACCTCAAATCTAGTCATTAGAAATAATTCCTCTCCCTCGATTGGAGTTTTGCAAAAAACCAACGTTATATATAAATTTAAATGTCCTTTAGGAGATTGTATCTCTGATAATAATAATATATATGTTGGTTTAACCTCAACTACCCTGTCGAGGAGACTTACAATGCACCTTTCAGACACAAGTTCAATAGCTCAGCATTTAAAAAAACATTCATGCCCAACAACACAACAACGGAAAATTCTCACCGACAACACAACAATATTAGAACATCAAAATAATAAACAAAAACTTCAGATTCTCGAAGCATTACATATCAGAAACCTGCAGCCGACACTTAATAGAATTAATTTTCAAACCAGTGCTAATGTACTTAAATGTCTTTAGCTAATGGCACTAAATATAGAATCACATTCAAAAACAAACGCCAAAACCTTCAACGGCAAAGACGCCCTTACACAGTAGTAATATGCTAAAACAAAAGTTACATCACTTTTGTAGTAGATCCTCCCCTGATGATGGCCCAAAGTCGAGCAGAAAGTACTAGGGATACATGCAACTATGGACAATACATAAATCAATTCCCCCAGAATACAATAAAAGCAATACGTGAATTCGAACGGATCCAAAAGAAAATATGTAGACATAAAATGTCTATTATGTTTAATGAAATTTGCATTAACGAAGAAATGCTGCCTAAATATACACATATATATATATATATATATATATATATGTTGTTTAAGTACAAAAGAAATGTCTGTATACTTACTATGAAATTTTAACATAGTACTTCTTGATTATGAAGGCTTGTGGGTAAATTATCCTTCCCAGTTTATATATATATATATATATATATATATATATATACTTTGATTATGGTATGTTTCCAATATCAAGTTTATCAGACTTAAGAAAGATATAACACCTAGTTTACACCAGCCTTATCAGTGTAACTTATTTCAACAACAAAAATATTCATCAGCTCTGATAAATCATATGAGTCTAGACTGAAAGGATATTTAAGATATTTATAGTTCATATTCATGTCCATCAGATATAATTTTAAAATGTGGGAAAAACCTAAGATTTAAAGAGTAATCAAGTCTTTCAATTACCACTTGTCTAGGAAAACTGGACCCTGTATAAAACACTTAGTGGCTATCAACTTCTACAAACTAAATATAATAGTTTTTGCTATATGGTAACAATTTTTATTTGCTGTTTTTATAGAAAATTTTCTTACCTAATCATATCTATCTCAAATGTACAAACTTGGACCCAAAATACTCCATTTAATTTCTTTCATTGTTACAATATGTTTACAAGTGTCTGTTCAGAAGAAAATAAAAAGAATATAAATTTTTTATAAAACTTTAGAAGTAATATATTTCATTAAAAAAATTGGTTGATTTAGTTAAATATTTAAAGATGTGTGAATTCTTTCTTTTTTACAAATGTATTAAAAAGAAAAAGTAACACAATGTTGAACTGATCCATCTTGTCCTCTCAAGTTGGAAATGAATGGGTAAAAAAAGAAAGGAATTTGTATTTCAAAGTTAATGGATGTATATAAACAGTTCCTCACTCTTTATTGGTTTTTGGCATTTAAAAATATCTATAATGGCTTACTTAAATGGAGATTAAACAAAAAAATAGAATTAACCAATAAAGAGTTATGTTGATATTGATATATTTTAATCTAATCAGTGCTGAGTAAACATAATTGTATAATATATAGAAATGGTTATTTGTTTAACACTATATTTTTTAGGCACACAAATGAATTACGAAACTTTGCTTTAACAACACAACAACGAAAGTTCTTTATTTGAAGCTTTGAATATGGTTTGTTTTTGGTGCTGCAAGACTCGTGGTGTTTAGGCTTGTTAGTGTTGGAGACGAAATGGCTTAGCGGGATGTTGAGATGGCAGCGTGTTGTTGGACGTGTGAGGGATGTGTTTAAAGTCACCATGTAGTTTTGTATCTGGTTTTTGGAGGAGAGTCTGCGATATCTCCATGTTGTCGAGAGCGGAGTTACGCTCGGATCGACATAGTCAATTTTTGGGGTGACATGAAGTGGTGCCTGTGGAAGGCATGCTGAATGTTTCTAATTTATGTTCAACTGGAATTCCTTGTAAAGAATCCATAAATTAGATGGTTCCCTCGTTGAGTGTCCATGTTGCTACTGCTAGTGTTAAAGCCACAGTGAGATGTCCACACTGAGTGGCTTGTTTAGCTAAAAAGCATCGCTAAGCAGGGACGACCAGAGGCACGTCTGTTCTGGTCGCCGTCTCAAGCCGAAGAGAGTGGGTTTGGCCGCTCACCTGTTTTGCTGGCCGGAAATGAAGGTCCGGGCTGAATAGGATAAGTCATCCTGATTGGGTGAAATTCAGTGTTGAATTAAATTGAGCGCCAAACCAAAATACGAGATTTTTCTCTTCTCTACACTACTGTTCTGATGCACTACATATACACTAACAAAAAAGCATAGAGAAAAAGCTACAGGTGTACCACTCAAGAATGCTATGTGCTGTTTTGAATAAATACTTGAAGCAACACTCCACAAAACAGCAGAAATATAGCCACCTACCTCCTATCTCACAAACCATCCACATAAAATGGAAAAGACATGCAAAGCACTGCTGAAGAAGTAAGGATGAACTCATCAGCAATGTTCTGGAATTGGCCACCCAACAAAGACTTACATACATCAGCTCTGTGTGGACACTTGATGCCGTCTAGAAAGCTTACCAGGGGTGATAGATGATTGGAATGGATGGTGAGAGAGAGAGAGAGAGAGAGTCAGGGAACTCTGTTAGTGTGACTTGATGATGATGGTGGTGCAACCAGTCTAGGAGAATAACCTATCATGTACCATTACTTCGACCTAATGTCTTACAGACTTTGAGCAATACCGTAATCCCACAGTGGACAGAGAGAGTGGAGGAGAGAGAGAGAGAGTAAAAGTGAGATAGAGAAAACTGGATACTATGATGATCATGATATTACAACCCTATTCTCTGAGTAATACTTGCATTTATTTTTAACCCTGACATTTTTTTCCTGATTTTCAATGCCCAATCCTCAAACTGAGTTTTGAAATTTGGTAAAACAAATTTTAGCTGAGAAATTGCAGACTTCAGTGCTGAATTTTGTCTTTTACTTTTTGAAATATTCTGTTTATTAAAATGACGAAAGCTAATCAAAGGAGTGGTGGAGTAGTAGTAAAGTCAATGAACAGCAATAAAAATAAGCAATGAAAACTTTCTTGTGTGTATTTGTTTCAAATACAGTCATCATTTTATTTCACATTTTTACAAAATATGCTGGGAATGATGTAACGGTTTACTGATAAGATTACAATATATCAATATCAACATAACTCTTTATAGGTTAATTTTATTCTTATTTAGTCAAATTTCCATTTAAGCATATATTCAAATATAAACTCTGTTTAGCTTGGATGAATTTAATAATATGAGATTCATTCAGTAGATAATGATAATTTTTTGAAAAAAGCAAAATACATTTTTTTGCAGAATTTTTTTCAATAAATGTACATATTGCATTGTTTGGAAATGGTTTATTGCTAAAATTATTTCAATCTTGCAAAAATATATGTTTTGAAGCTATTCAAAATGACAGCAAATCAAAATGGAGGCTTGAATAAAGATCTTTCATCAGATTTTTGCTGGCTGAGAAGTACATGTTTTAGTCAAAAACTCTTTACAAATAGGCTAAACATGGGTTTGCCATTTCTATCCTGACTCAAAAAGACAGTTTGTGGAGCGGAAACACTCTCAAGTGAAGAAAGAACTCCAGAAACAGCAGTCCTTAAAGAAGGTCATGTATATTCATTGCTTATATCTCTATTAAAAGTTTTTTGGGATATAAAAAGACCCATCACTATTGATTTCCTTCCTATAACCTTCCTATAACCAACTTCTGAGGCAAAATTCAGTTTAGTTATTGAATGACTCTTGTATAAACTCACATGTTTTTATTTAATGATATTAATATTTTTTTAATGCGACAAGTAACCTGCACAAAATTATACAATATTTGCATTTCATTTGGGATTGATCAATAATTAATTTTCTTCTCATGTTTAACCAAGAGTCGTTTGATCATTAAAGATTAATTGGCATTGATCAGAATCTATCTCTTGTTGAGCTCTTGAAATTGCCTCAAGCAAAAAAGATTTTCTAAAAAAGTAAACTTTTGTTCTCATTATATTGTAGGTACAACTTTTATAAAACATTTGACACCATTAGTTTTATACTTGTTTGAAAAAGCCCACAAACTAGTATGGATAAATGAATATAGTGTTATACTTGGAGAAATTTCTTTACTGCAGACTTCTGTTGGAATTCGCTTGTAGATTGGTAGTTGTGAGTAAATACTCATTTGCGTAATAAGTTTGAACTACGACTTGAAGTGAGGTTATATGGACATTGGGGCATTCCATTGTTCTAAAGTGGATAAGTCTATGTTACAGGCTCAGTATTGAGTTACCACTCATTTAATTTTTGTCTGCCAGCTGGACGCTAGCTGGGGCCACTGAACTGGTAAGTGTTGTTGTTCTTGATGTTTATTCTGCACATTAGAGCAGTGACTTCTAAATATCTCTTGAAATATATATATATATATATTGTTATAAATGTAAATTCTTCCTTTCTCCTTTTCTCACTTTGGCAAGAACTGCTGTGTTGGAGGAATGTAGAAATCAGTCACAAGGCTTATCTCATAACTTGATTTGATCATGGGGGTACTATTTTGTTGCATGGCTTGGGCAGGAATAATCTGGTGGAACCCATCCCTCTCCAGGTCTACAGCTGGTTTGAATACAGTTTTCTCTCTCCTATACTGATTGCCATACCAAGTTTAAAAATCCAATAGCTAGAGGGAGAATCATAGGATTCATACTTTTCCCAAGAGCATTAGCACTATATGAAATGCAAACAGCTTTGTTCAGAATTTGAACTTGGGTATCTGAGTTTATTTCCTATGACAATAACCATTACACCATGAGCACCTCCTCATGAGTTTGACTGATGCCAACCTTCTTAAAGAAAGTCGACTGTTCATGTGAAAACACTGAAAAAAGGGCACATTTTGGGTACTGCATGAAAGATTAAATTGTCAAGTAGAGACATGGAAGAGACAGCTTAAATTCTTTTTTATAAAGACCAAAGTTAAATGTTTCCCTGGGGTCATATTTTGAGAAACTTTGTTGGGGTTAGTTCTGCATTTTTTATATCCTGTTTTCTTTTGGATTTTTACCTGTGTGTTTATGTTGTTCCTGTGATTGCTTTATTTTTGCTAGCAGCCTTTGAACTGTTGGACAGAAGTCAGCTTCTTATTGAATAAAGACAGGCAATTTTCTTTCCTTCATGTTAGTAAGCTTTATTTAACTGGTCTTCTTCTTTATTGTTGCTGTTATTGTGCTTAATTTCACCTGCCCAGTTTTTAATTATAAGTTGCAGCTTCTTTTATGATCAGCACCTTTCTTAGTAAGTAAGTAAGTAATGTGGCTTTCCATGTAGAAATATAATTCAATTTTGTACTATATTTCCTTTACTGGTTCATATTTTCCATCCTTTGGGGAATCCCATAATTTGGTTTCTATTGTTAGTTTTTATTATTTTAGCACCAGTTCATAATATTTACATTGATTATCATAGCATGTTATTGTGATTTAAAGACTTAAAAGTAATGTTTTTTGAAAAGTTATGTTTTGCTTGGAAATATACCCTGAGAGTTATTGAAAACTACAAAATTCTTTTTGTCCAAAAGTAGATTTTCTCTATGTCATTTTAGCACTAAGTAATTCAAAAAAGTTATGATTCTAAAAGTTATTGAACAAGTCTGATTGTTTAAATCTAACAATTGGGCATGCTCACCTGAGAATCAAAAATCTAAAATTCTGATTTTTAAGTTCTTATCCTGTTTGATTATCTTATTTTATACTTGAAAATATATCATAATATTGCTCTGTATTTTCATACTTGGAGTACTGTAAAAGTTTTACAAATTAAAAAAACACTTTTAAAAAACAATTGTAATCATAATTGTGTGTGTATATATATATCTATATATATATATATATATATATATATAGAGAGAGAGAGAGGCACTTGTGGTTTAATGGTTATCATTGTAGAAAATGGACACAGTGATCTGAGTTCAATACCTGGATGAGGCTGTTTGCATTTTACGTAGCACTAATATCCTTTAGAAAGACATGGATCCAACTATTCTCCATCCAGCTAAGGGTAAATAGTAGAGCAACCTAGGCTCTTTAACCAAACTTCAATTTAAAGTTGTTTTAGATAATAAACATGTTCCAGATCAGGATGCCCAGTGAGAAGAAAGAGGAATTTAGTGAATTGGAATGGTTAAGGAGATAAATGTATGCAAACTGGTCTAGGAGAAGGTAAACTCTGAATTCAAACCTGTTAAACTCCATTTAGAAATTGACCTTATTTCATATCCTGCTCATGCAAAGGGGTATATATATATATATATATATATATATATATATATATATATATATATATTTGCAATTAACATAACAATATATGCATGTAGTCACTTGCTGTGATTCTGAATGCTAATATCTGGAAAATATTTTTCTTTTGATAGAATCAAATTATTAAAGATTTAAAAAAATCAAGGAGATGTCTTATGCTTAGGCTTTCTGACAATACTCACTGATATGAATGATCTCATATCTTCAATCAAAATTAACCTGGAAATATTTTATATTTACTCTGAAATCTCTCTAGTGTTAGAAAATATTGTTTTAAATCAGGCTTTGAGATTTTCTATGTTGTTCATTCAGCTTAGTGTATTGTACATGTAAAATCAGTGACAATCAAATGGTGAAGATACCAACAATGACACATCAAGAATATTCTGGAGAAATTCCATTTTGTTGCTAGTCCAATTGCTTGTCAAATCTAAAGGTATTATTGTCACTTGCAGTGTTTAGTTGCAGTATTTCTGTTGGACCTTGTCACTGCCTGAAATAACCTTTAACCAGTACTGGATTCAACTGAAACCCAGTATCACTTGTGTGAATTTTAAGTGTTTTTGGGTGGGGATAGATTTCAATATTGCCAAATTCTCATGAGGATGTCAAACTGTCCAAGAGATCAAGTTTGTATTCCAATATGCAAAGACTTTAGGCATCTTTACTGACAAGCTTGGATATAAGTTACCAGCTCAGTTGTTGGTTCAGATTACCATCATCTGACTGGCTTTTGAAATGACTTGATAGAATGTTTGGTGCCAAAAAAAAAAGGAAGAAAAATAACAAAACAACAAAGCAAAAGTTGTTGAGAAATTGATTGATTTCTGACAAGTATTGAAAGAATTTTGCCCTCTGTTCAATGAAAATATGAAAATTTGTTTTTTTAAGATGTTGAATTAGAAACAAGGATCACAAACTTCATTCATTCTAAAGATAACTTATTGAGATTGAGTAGGATTTTGATCTTGTTTTAAAAAATCTGACAGATTTATACACAATGACACAGTTATTGTTATTGGAAAGGGAATTGCTGACTTGAATTCAAATCTTAAATAAAGCTGTTTCCATTTATCTTCGTGCTATGCCCTTGAAAAAAGCATAAATCCATCTGTTCCCATCCCCCCAACTGTAGGTAAATAGTAGGCACAGACTGGGTTCTTTAGCCTTGGTTAGGCAGAAAGTCTTGAAGAAAGAAAACTTTGAATTTAAACCAGCTTTACTCTGCTTGAAAACTGACCTTGTGTCACATACTGCCTGTAGCAGAGGGGTTTGTGTAAATACACACACACACACACACACACACACATACACAGAGTATCAGCTGTACATCTCCATCAAATTTTTATAAGAAAATTAATTTTCTTTGAAACCGAAGATATCAAGGAAAAAAAGATTTTGTTTGAAAATATATTTACTTTACAAAATTTCGTGTAGGAATGTAATTATTTTTTAACTGCTCCATATTCATATTTTTGGTTACAGTTTCTGTGTTGTAGAGTTTGGTAAAACATAATAACTTATAACATTGATTGCCCAGTCAGCTGGGGCTGTAGAATACACTGACTGCACCTCTGCAGAGGGGTAAAACCGCCCCCTAACGAGTGTCCTGGATATGACACTAAACAATCTGATGGTGAGGTTCCAGCAATGCTGGAGCTTTGGGGAATGCAGAGTACCCCTTCATTGCCATTGCTCCCAGGTCCACTCTGGCCCGGAGTGGTAGCACCTGATAAGGGTCCTATCTATGGATTAAATAGAACTAACAGCATACTTATGCTAAAATGAATTGTTTGAGGAAAACTGAATAGTTGGAAATAAGAAATGACTTTTACAATTAAACTGTACTTACATTTAAACTGCATGCTTATGCTTAACTGAATTATTTGAAATAGAACTGTTTTTCGACATTAAAACTGTATTTACACTTAACCAAATTGTTACCTACAACTGCTTGAATAGTTAGAAATGGAAATGTTTTTGACCATTAAACTGTGTACTTATGCTGAGCTGAATTGTTTTAAATAGAACGGATTATTTACATAAAAATGGATTTGGCATTAAATAACCTACAAAGGTTGATATGCCATAAAACCCAATAAACCTTATAACATTGAGATTGTCAAACTTTCCACTAGAAATAAAATCCTATTATTTTTGGTTTAGTCTTTTTATAAGATTATTTTTTAATGATATTCTACCAATAGTGTCAGTGTATTGGTATATATATATATAAGTAAAGTTGGCAACTGTAGTCGGGGGTAACCTGAGGCTCCCTTTTCAATAGTTACTACATTGAGATATTGGAGAGGGCGCTACTCCTTTCCCTGGATTGCTCCACTTTACCCTTGATTTGTACCTTATAATGCTGAGTGTTAGGCAAGGAGGTATCAAGTACTATTTTTTTAGTCTTTGGTATCACTCAAACTGAGACTGAACCCCAGTCTCCCAGGCCATTGGCAAACACTTTATCCAATTGACCAATATATATATTTACCAACTCTTTCACATGAATAGGATGTGATACAAGGTTAATTTTTTAAGTGGAGGTTAACAAGTTTATAGTTAGAGTTTTCCTTCTTCAAGACTGGTTGCCAAACCAAAGTTAAGAGCTCAGTCTACCCTGCCATCCACCTATAGCTGGAGGTAGAATAATAATTGGATGCATATGTTCCCTAAGGGTATTAGCACTATGGGAATCACTAACAGCTTTGTCAAAATTTGAACTTGGGTTGCTGTGCCTATTTCCTATGATGAATGACCATTACACCATAAATGCCTAGTTTTAGACATAATTTATATGCAGTTTATGTATGTTAGCAATTATAACATATAGGAAGTGTGATCAAAAGATATCAATACTGAAGCTTAATTTTCTTTAAGTGCACTGTTGAGTAACTTATATAATAGATTGATAATATCTAGATGTCTTGATGAGTCAGTGCCTATTTGAAAGAAAATTATGAAGCCAGTTTCAGTACTTTTTGAATGGCAGTTTTTGACAAAATACAGGATTGTGTTTGTAAGGTATTGTTTATAATCTCTAGAGTTGGCTCCATGTAACTTTTTCTTGTTTCCTAATTCAAAATCCATGTCAGTGATAAGATTTGAGGACATGGAGGACATTAAAAGAAATATCATGGTGCAGCTTTGACTAATGGAAAACTTGTTGGAATAAGTCTGTTGAATGTCAAGGATACTATTTTGAAGAAAATTGATGTTTCATTCATTATTAAATACAGCCTCAGTCTTGATACTCTCTGAGCTCACCTCATAACTTATTAGAATTATAATATATAGATATGGAATATCTATTTATAATTCAGATGTATTTTATACATAACTAATTTTTTAAATTACATGTAACTCTTATGTGATATCTTAGATCTATATAACATGGGATATCTGATCTATATATATATATAACATACACCCAAGTGTTCTAAAATAACAAAATACTTATCATTTAAAGCTAAAATGGCCTGATCAGTTCAAATTTTAACTAAAGCTCTTTATGCTCACATTATACTAATGGTATAAATTCACTTTTCCTTGTCTCAGTCCTGTTAAGAATGTGAGTAATGTCACTTTTCCACGTCTACCATTTGGTACTTATTTACTGGATCCAACTCATTTCTACCTTTAAGCATCCCTGTGTATTCAGGTAGGATATTGATAAACAAACTTAGAACCTCAAACTCAATTTGAAGTTGAAGAAATGCTTACTTGTAACAGTAATATCCTAATTCTACATAATTTCGGAGAGAAACAGTTGAAGTTTATTAAGGCTTTTCCTTTTGTCTCCTGTTAATTAGATGATTTGAAATAATTTATTAGTAGCTTTTTTAGTCAAGTCCTCACTCTCTAAGAACCAATATTAGTATTAGTATATCAATGGTATAATGATGCTAAACAGAATGGAAGGCAAGACAAGATAAACCCATTTGTACATACCAAGAACATTGGACATTTCATATAGACCATATACCTATAAGTGATATTAAAAGGAAACAATACACCAATGTGTCCCACTAACTAGAACTATACAGATGGAAGGGATACAAAATAGAAAAATGCTTACTTGATGAGATTTGGTTTAGTTTCTTTGTTTAATAGGATATCAACCTTCATGAGTTATTTAATGACAAAGCCATCCTTGTTGAAGGATAGCAATGATATCATTTAACCCATAGTTGGGGGGTTTGATGAGGGTAAGTAAGATAGACATATGGCTTTATTATTTCCTGGGAGGGTCAGAGAAATATCTCTACTGTTCAAAGACCAGAGTTTAAAAGAGATTAGGGATGAGTTTTTTTGCATCTGTCTTGTGCCCCCCTTTGAGGCTCTTACTGGACATACAAATTATCTAAGAGAGATTATTATTTATTGTATTCCTACAGATGGATCACAACATCTGTTACTACTGTAGATGAAGATATATTAAGTGTTTAGCAAAAAATTGGCAACAACCTTGATATATCCCATGTGACAAACATTTTACACCAAACAACTATAAGTTTCAATGATAAACTCAAGTGTTTCTCTACAAAACTGAATTGTGAATATCAATATCTTAAATAGTTATTTTTTAAATAAATTTTTGAAACTATTTCTTTTGTAGACACCCTATATTATTTTCTCACTCACTTGCTTTTTCTCACACATACATATACACAATTTGTGAAGGAGGAGAAAGAACATAGAAAATTATTCACAGCTAATTAGATATTTACTGAGTTCTGCAGAGTCAGGCACGGAGAGCATGACAACTACCAACTTTGAATTTAAGTATGACTTCTAGTCAAGTCATACTGAAAGCACCAGTTCTCATCAAATTGCCAAAATTAAGCAGTAATAAGCTTGCTTAGTACATAGATGAGTGACCACTTAGTAACAGCAAGTACTATAAGTGACTATAATTTTGTGTGGCACACTAAGCAAAGCCTAATGAAAAACAACATTTAGTATTATATATAATATTATTTAAAAGAAAGAAATTTAGCTCATTAATAAATTCTATCTGATACCATCACTGACTCTTATATACTCTCTGACTTAAAACTGCTGTCAGCTTCAAAAGCTTATTAAAAAAAGACTCGATAAAAATCCTTATTCTTTAATAGCATTTCTATCTCTTATCTTCTTTTCAGTTGTTTGTTTATACTTATATTTTTTCTATCAATTTTGTAGGACCCAGTCCCAAAATTACAATATTTTTTATATTCTTTCTCATGACTTTGATTTTTATATTTCATCAATAACTTTAGTTATTAGTATTATTTCCCTTTGCAGTCTTGGCCAAAGAACAATGATATGAAAAGTTATAAATAAAACATTTTACCAGAGATGGTCATTGTATTCTGGATAATCTGTCAGAAAGCTTTGCTGTTATCTTTGATAATTGTCATCTGCTCACTCATTTGATGAACAGATCAATACAGAATCAGTGCAATGGTATCTGCATCCCAATTTCTAAAGTGTACTTACTGCAAAGAGAAATTCCATAAAAGTTCAAGATGACAAGATCAATGTTCCATATCCATCTCATTGTATTCTCTAGAAGCAATGACAAAAATAAACACACACAACAAAAAAACATGTAGTCATCAATCTTTCTCCATGACATCACTAATAAATCTTCATTTAAAAAAAAAACAAAGTGTAAAAAAAAAGAAGAAATGTCTTTGGTAATTCTTCATTACTGGAATATTAATAAAAATAATATTGATAATAATATAAAAGTGTTAATAAAAATACTAATAATATCTGAAAGATTATCTAACATTATTGTTTTTTTTTTGTTTTTTTTCATTTTTTCTATATTTTACATTATGAAAAAAAATGACAACTGGAGTCTCCTTGTTAATTGCATTTTCTATGAATTAATGACTGTTCAACTGTTTTTGCTGTTTAAAAAAAAATGACCAAAAGAGAAAAGAAGTTATGAATTATATTAGTTTTTCCTTTTAATAGTAAATGTCTCAAAGTGACATGAATTCTAAGCAGAATAAACATGCAAATGGTGCTGAACCTTATGCTGCAAGAATATGACAACATTTTGCAATTGGAAAATAGTTATACCTGCTGAGATGGAGGAGTCTGCGCAGTAGGTTAAAACCTAAGTGCGGTAAATCTCCTTTCTTCCTCCCTCATTTTCCTGTCTATCTAATACACATTAATGTTTTGCATTTATTCATATTTGATAGCTTTGTGTTAAGTGATGCATTTATTGAAATATTTATTTTTCTTTTTTCTTTTTTCATTTTTTATGATGAATGAGATGAGAGAATAAGGGAAATATACTTTCTCTTTTGAGACATCTAAAGACCAAACTGTGTGATTAAACCCTGTTATCCTTCAATTTAAAGTTGTTTTAGATAATAAACATGTTCCAGATCAGGATGCCCAGTGAGAAGAAAGAGGAATTTAGTGAATTGGAATGGTTAAGGAGATAAATGTATCAAACATTCTTGCGGGAGTAGTGGTCTGGCCTGGATGTTTAAAGATATATTACATAGCATATTTGTTTTTAAAATTTCCAATATCACAAAATCAATAATATAATTTTCTTGGTCTGATCATATCATTCATCCATCAGTTACAAATTTTTAACCCCTAAGTTTTGGGGCAGACATTTAACAACCATCGATACTTTAAAGAAAATGTGAAAGAAGAAAAGAAGATGGCATTCGATATCAGTAAGCAAGCATTACTCAATACCTACTTTGTAGAATTTTTCATTTAATTTATGTTTGTAATAGTTTTTATTATTATTATTATTATTATTATTATTATTATTATTATTATTATTATTATTATTATTCTCATTTGAGAGTTCTTTGCGCCAGTTGTTAGCTGATGGTTTTCCACTGGAATTTGAGTGACAGCAAGTCTCCAGAACTCTTCTTAGTATTGTGGCCAATCTCAACAATGCTGTAGTTTGAATGGTCTCCATTCCTCCTCTAACTTTCAAATCCTCCTTCCCCCATACTCACCCTTTTGTGAATGTTCCAAGTATGCCAATTACAATCGATATCACTGTCACTGTCATGCTCCATAGATTTTTCAGTTCTCTAACAAGGTCTAGGTATTTATCTCTCTCTTTTATTATTATTATTATTATTATTATTATTATTATTATTAATATTATTATACTCTTTTGTGAGTTTTCACACCAGCATTAGCTGATGGTTTTTCAATGGAGTCTAAGTGACAACAAGTCTCCAGGTCTCTAGGACTCTTCTTAGTATTCTGGCTGATTGCATCAATGTTGTTGTCTGGGTGGTTTTCTCTGATTTCCAACACTTCTTGGCTTCTTTCCAAGCCTTAGGGACCATTCCAAGCGTACCAATTATTCTCATGTTCCACAGTTTTGACAAAACTTAGGAAACTGTTTTAATAACACTTTTTAGAGATATTTACATCTTTTTGTTAAAAAAAATATCAAGGTACAAAAATAATTTTACATTACCAAATTATTTTTTAGCAACAGCCTTTTTAATAATCTTTAATAGTATTAATTATAAACTAACTGGGCCTATCGAAATTCGTATATAACTGCTCAAATACTTTATATAGATAAAATATTACTTTATTATAATCTTATGAGAACTAAATAATTTGTAATAATAACAAATTTCAATTTTTCTATTTCTATGCATAATGACAAATCCTCTTTCTTCAGCTTTTGCTCCCATCTCCTCATCATATTTTTCCTCACGATCATCCTCCTTTTCATTCCCTACCCTCTCCATTTCCCACAGCTGTCTTCTCTTCCTTCTTCCTTTTCTTCTACACTGGCATATTTTACATGTTTGTCTCCCTTTTCCTATCCTTTGTGAAAATGTTCACTTCAATAAAAGTATTTATAACTGAAAATGTGACGCACATGTATGATAGGTAGTTAAAAACAGGTGTATTAATATATAAACCATTAAAGCAGAATATAGCCTGGATAAAATTCATTCTTATTATCTTTTCATTTTAAAACTAATTCTAATTTTTTTTTGTAACAAAATCATGTCACCTAATCAATAGATTTTATTTAGATTCTATTTTGGTAAGAAATTATCATAGAAAAATATGAGTTTGATATATTACAAACCTAATCTTTTTCTTCCAATTATTAATTCTAAGAATAAAGTAGAATATTCTTGTAAACATGTTATACACAAAATACACCTTTGCATGTCTTTAACATTAATTCATATATTGTAAGACGTGTAGGGAACGAATAAATAAATAAAAAAAATTAAATTTTAAAAAAATAAATAAATAGATAAAAAGAAAACTATCAAATTTGAAGAAACTCCCAGAGGTCTCTAACGGAAAAGGAGATGACGCATGCGCAAAAAAAAAAAGGATTTTTCTCTTGAAAAAGGAGACGATATTATCTTTCTCTTTCAGGCAGTGTCCGTCGAACCAACAACACCATTTTGCTGTCTGGTGTTTTGGGCACCACACTACGTCTTGGGACGTAGCGTCGGTTAGTCCCTTCACCAAATAAATAAAGGAAAGTATAGAAGAAATATTTTCGTCTCTTATCTATTTCTATCTTTTCTTTTTGTATATTTCTTTTGGGACTTTCTATGGGCAAGGCATTGCGCCGGCCAGTCAATGTGGGGTAAAATAAAATAACCAAAATATGGAGTCAGATATCTACAGCAACACAGCCTTCCCCTTAACCCCTGACTTTCAAAGCCTTCAAATCCCACAGACGTCATGAGAGGGTGGTAAAAACTTCTTAGTCCTAACAAAAATAGAAAGACCTTTTTTTCTTTTTTAAGAATTTTTATTGGATTATTTTTGGAAGAGTTAATGAAATTTGAGAAATGATATGCCAAGTGTTGAACTGTGAAATGTATGTTTCATAGCTCTGGGTCATTCCCTTCTTGGTAGGGCCATAAACTTTTCAGTACCTTCTAAAATAAATTGCTTTAAAGATGTATTTTTCAAAAATATTAGAGAAAACATATTTCCTATTTATTAGAAAAAATATTTTCCTTCAAATAATGTGTGTTTACCTTTTGTCCCTTGAGTTTCTGAGCCTAAATTTAGCCTTTACCATTTGGGCGTGATCTCCACACTAGTAAACCAGTGGTATGGCGAGGGGGAAAATAAAAGTACCGCTAGCACACCTGGCTCTAAGGGTTAATGATAAGAATTTATACTAACTATTAAATAGTTTTTTTCCCATATTTTTCAACTAACCTTGTGTCCTGAGTATGACACTAAACTACATCTGATGGTGAGGCTCAAGTTCTGAAGCTCAGGTGAATGTGGATTACTCATTCATTGCCATTGCTCCCAGATCCACTCTGATCTGATGTGGTAGTACATGTGGATCAAATCTGTTTAAAAATTATTTGTATTTGATAGGATTTTATGCACAAAAAAAAAGATAAAAACCTCTTGAGAAACAACTTCACAAAATGGAAATATCAATGTGATTCCCTAATTTCTTGGCATAAAATAACCCCAGACAGTTTGACATCTCATTAAAATCAATCAATCAATCATCATGTTCTGTATATAAATGCAGGTTGCTTTAATTTCTGATAACTATAAATTCTTTTCTTCCTGATATTCACTGAACAACCTATACAGAATGAGTACCGAAACAAAAGTATATTTTTTTAAATTTCAAAACTCACTGGTTAGAAAATCAACTTTCTGCACTTTATTGTACTTTTTCTTTAGGATTATGAATGACATTCACAAATTGCTTTGATAGACTAAATATAACAATAGCATATTTAAATTATCAAGCATAGTCTACTACAAATTATTCTTGTCGACAGACAAAATTCTATATTTGTACCTTTTATTAGTGAATATATCATATGGAAATCAAGCCTGACCAATAAAATGAAATGCAGTTTCTTCCAGGCAGTGGTCGTGTCGATACAAAACGTCTGGAGAAGAAGCTAGAAGAATGTTGTGAGCAATATTGAATATGTCCTGGCGGCAACACCCCACAAAGCTCCAACTATACGGCCACCTGCCTCCCATCATGAAAACTATCCAAGTTAGATGAACCAGACATGCAGACTCTGCTGGAGAACCAGAGATGAGCTCATAAGTGATGTACTCCTATGAACCCCCACATATGGCCGAGCAAAAGCAGGACGACCAGCACGAACATACATACAGCAGCTATGTGAGGATACAGGATGTAGCCCTGAAGACCTGCCAGAGGCGATGAATGATAGGGTAAAGTGGCGAGAGAGGGTTAGGGATATCCGTGCTAGCAGCACGATATGATGATGATGATGATGATTAGTGAATATGAAGTTTATATTTTATGTAAAGTTTTAGGCAGAACATTAAGTAATCAACTACTTGAATTATTATTATGTTCATGAAGCTGGTAGTCCCCATACTATATTGGCTAAAGTGCTGGACTATGACATCATAGTAAACAAGTTCAAACTCTAGTTTTGTTATTATATTCACTTCTGGACTAATACCCTTGGGAAAGGTATTAACACTCTTATTTCCCCAGCTATAGGTTAAATTGTACCACTGCTGATCCTATTTACCCAACCCCTCTGCTCGGGCAGGATATGACATAAGGTCAATTTTTAAGCGGAGTTTAACAGGTTTGAATTCAGAGTTTTCCTTCTCCTAGACTAGTTGCCTCACCAAGACTGAAGAACCCTACTATTTACCCTTAGCTGGAGGGAGAATAATTGGATTCATACCTTTCCCAAGGGTATTAGTGCTATGTGAAATGCAATCAGCCTCGTCCAGGATTTGAACTCGTGTCGCCGTGTCCACTTCCTACAATGATAACCATTTCACCACGGGCACCTCCAATTGTACCACTGCTGATCTTCTTCAAAGATGGCTTTATATCAAATTACCCATGAAGGTTGATATACCATTAAACAAAGAAAAAAAGGAAAATGAGATCTGTTCAAGTATAAATCTGCTATGAAATATTGATATGTTTTTGCTTTTAGTATTTGTTATGTCACCATATAATCATTAAATAAGTTATTTCTTATTTGTTTAATAAAGACTACACCTGATATCATGGATTACAACTATCTACTTATATTTCACCCACCATATTTCAAATATAGACATTTAGTATTTTCTGTGTGTTCTATGTCTACTAACATTTGAGTGAATGAAAGTTTTCACATACAGTATCACAGATAAATAAGGACTCCTTTAATATTTGTTTTAGAAACTGTTAATTTTCTTCTGGACCAAATATATCAGAATGTTACTAAAAAATATGAACATGTGTGAGTCCAAAAGTAAGTATATATATATTTGATTGAACATAATAGACATTTTTTGTCTACATATTTTTTATTAATCCTTTCGAATTGCCGTATTGATCTTATGATATTCAGTGGGAATTGGTTGATAAACCTTCCATAATTAGTTATTTCTGAAGTACTTTCTGCCCAACTTTGAGCCATCATCAGGGAGAATGTATGATAAAGTGATGTAACTTTTGTATGTACATTACTACTTTGTAAGAACAAGCGTTTACTTTTCAAATTTATTTCTATAAAGCGTTTACTTTTATAAATTTATTTCTATAAATTCAGTAAGAATTTTCCGTAATATATCAATTTAAATGTCCTTTAGGAGATTGTATCTCTGAAAACAACAATTATATATGTCGGTTTAACCTCAACTACTCTATTGAGAAGACTTACAATGCACCTTTCTGATACAAGTTCCATAGCACAGCATTTAAAAAAACATTCATACCTAACAACAGAATTAGAGAAAATTCTTACCGAAAATAGAACAATATTAGAACAACAAAATAACAAGCAAAAACTACAGATTCTCAAGTCACTACATAGTAGGAATATACAACCCAAACTTAATATTATTAATTTTGAAACTAGTGCTAATGTACTTAAATGTCTTTACCTACTGAGGCTATTTATAGAAACAAATTTGAAAAGTAAACACTATACAATACAACAGTACAAACGCTCATTCTTCTAAAAAGTAGTAATGTACATACAAAAGTTACATCCCTTTTGTAATACATCCTCCCCTGATGATGGCCCAAAGTTGGGCAGAAAGTACTTGGGAAATAACTAATTATGGAAGGTTTATCAACCAATTCCCACTGAATATCATAAGATCAATATGGCAATTCGAAAGGATTAATAAAAAAAATATGTAGGTAAAAAATGTCTATTATGTTCAATCAAATATGTATTGATGAAGAAATGCTGCCAATATATATATATATATATATATTTGCCAGATGATCGCTGTGTAAAGATAGCATGAAACCAGTGGTTGTAGATAAGTATCCATGCTATTAAATCTATACAAAAACTAATATATATTTATTTCTTCTTCTTCTTCTTATATATATATATATATTGTAATCCACAGATAGACTGTTTCGTTCTATCAGAACTCTTCAGTGTGGCTAGATACGCAGGACACTCGAAGCCGAGATCAAAACCCGTCCAACTTTACGTTAGACTAAGTTTCAGACCTCTTGGCCACCAAGCGGACCACATTGGCTAAGGGAATTCTAAGGTATTTATTTTAGCAACAGCAGCAGCACCCTTTGTTTACATTTTTATATATATATATATATATATATATATTTGGTTACAGAGTTTCAGTACAGTAGTGTTTGGGGATAAATAATACCTAACAATATCCATTTTGATTGCATAATATTCCACTACAAATGATAAAATCATGTTATCTTTGGTTTAAAAGAAAATTAACTCTTAATAAAAAAAACAAAAAAAACATTAGCGGTGTACTTATTTATGGATGACAGAAGGCCTTCCCTCCAGGCAGTACCTGTTTAACAGCCTATTTTATCACTTTGTGCCTGAGGCATTCCAAAGGGTAATGCTGAGAGAATCAAGCCTTTTTTTGTGATGGCCATGTATAAGTTTCAACTTATGTGTAGCTTCCCTCACCATAAAATGACTTTCTATCAAATCTAGCCTGGTGGGAGATTGGATAAATCTTATAACAAGTAAAATTACAGGCAATTTCAAAAATTTAGTTAAAAGCTATTAAGATATAAATTTTTAAAAAGTGACTTAATTGCCAATATTATGCATTGATTATTTTTAACCAGTTTTCCTATCTTCATTATATCTATGATAAAGTGTTATTTTTTAAAAGTTAGATGGAACTAACTTTAAATCTCTCTGTCATAAAGAAAATTGAATGTTCAGGCTACCTGAAAGCAGAACATTTTATATCTTTCTATTTTATTCTATTTTATATCATTCTATGTTTGTTTGTACTTAGCTGTTATTTTAAAAAAACTGAAATAAAGTATAATTACTGTTTTATATGATTTTTGATCAGAAACATTTTTACCTTTATACTTAGGTGAGTCAACAGTTTTACCATATTTTGGTAATGTGAGACAATCTGGCAGCTTTTGCTGGGGTCATGAAAGTTATGAACTTCACTGGACTGTGAGATGTTGAGTTTGCCTGATACTCTCCAAGTGCTATTAACCATATTTGTCTTTATGGCTTAAAACATGGCCTTGGAATGCAGGCTTTTTAGCCTACCTGACCTTGTGTGATCATCAAGGTTCTAGAAACCTGAGCACAATTTCTTCAACCATTACTGTACTGTAATAAACTGGGCCTTCACCTTTGGCATAACAAATGTTTTTGGTTGCTATTATAGTGTTATGGCCCAGTTGGAACTTGTAAAGCATAAGTTCTTGGATTAGACTATGTTGCCTGTTCATCTGAGCGGCTTTCAAATCACACACAAGGTGAAGCAGTGCACAATGTGTCAGTGCACTAACTATCATACCAAGTACTTGAAATGCTTCAGTCACATGATATACATGTTGCAAACTAGCAGGTACTAAAATGTTGCAAAACGTTTGACTGACCCTAGTGTTATTTCAGCTGTTGTCTTCCAAATGGGCAATTTGTACAAATAATATATATTATTGTCTGTATTTTATTAGATATGTTTTTTATTGATATTTTTTCTTTTAATTGGATTATTTTCCTTGTATTTTTTTTATACAAGACATTTAAGTGATGTATCTTCCAGTGTTCTATTGGGGTTGGATTTATTTATACCGTGCTTTAACAATTTTCAAATGATAAATTTATGTTTGTATTTAAATCCTTAAGGACATTGGACACCAGCTGCTTCTAGCTGAATAAATCCTACATTAGTTGAAGGCAAGAGGGTAGACAACCAAAATGTCATGAATAAAAAAATATAGATAAGAGAAATAGTTCAATTAACAATGTGTGTGTGTGTGTGTGTGTGTGTGTGTGTGTGTGTGTGTGTGTGTGTGTGTGTGTGTGTGAAAACAATAAATTCATCTGAAATTCTGAATTTATGACAATTTTGGATGGACATTTTCATTTCATTCTTTTTATTTCATAAGAATATTTAGAAAAACAGAAGATTTAAAGCTCATGAAATTTACATTTTTAAGAACTTTTAATGGTTTTTGTGGCTTAAAAAAGACAGTCATAAAAATATTGATTTCTGTTGTTAATGTTCATAAATTCACTCTCATAGTTTAATAGATTGCTTTTATAATGTTATTATTACTAACTTAATGCTTGCTTTCCATGGCCATTATGCTCAGTGACAATTTATTTATATCCATATGTGTTATTTCTTTTGATAATGGTCTAACAAGTAGTTTGACATCATCAGCAGATAGTTTTATTCCTGATTTTAAATCATTAGGTAAATCATTTATGAATATTAAAAACAACAAAGGTTTCAGTACCAATCCCTGAGGAACACTAGAAGATGTATTCTCTATTTCAGAATAATTGTTACCAATTTTTACTTTCATGGTTCTCTTTGTCAAAAAATATCTTACAATATTTACAATTTTTTAAAAAACATAAGTTTTTCATTTTTACTCATAAAGAATGAGATACTGTATCAAATGCCTTGCTAAAATTCAAATATAATGTCCTCATCATTCCCTACTATCAAATAATCCTTTATAAGATTAGTACTTTCCAAAATATTTGATATTGTTGATTTACCATGACAAAACCATTTTGATTGCAATTTATATAGTGCTCTGTAAAATTTGATATGTAATTTCAAATCAATTTTTCAAAAACCTTACATAAGATACATGTTAGAGAAACCAGTCGGTAATTACTCTTTAAATGTATAGAACCTTTTTATATAGTAGTATAACAATTCCTGTTTTCCAAAGATATAGAATCATTTCATATTCTCTACTTTTTCCAAACAATTTACTTATTGCATTGATAAAACTTTCATTTGATGATAAGTATTTTTATATTTTAGGATTTATTTCATCAGATCCCAAACTTTTATTATCATCCCACTTTGATGAAAAGAATTTTTATGTTTTTAGCTCTTCTTATTAGTTCATCCAGATTTTTTTTGTGCTCTTCTCATAACAAATTCTTCCAAAAAATGAACAGATGGAAAAATCTTGCTATTACATCTGCTGTTTCAACTGGTATGTCTGTTAATTCACCTGTCATTTTTTTACTTTAGTAACATTTTTGTGAATGTTAGTTTTTGATTTTATATATTTGAATCATAGTTTACAATTGTATATTATATTTCTGTTTTCAATTTTTCATTCATTTTCAATTTTTCATATCCATATCCTGTCTTTCCTAATGTTATTTTGACGTGAGGTGTTAAACCTGATTACCACCTGTGCATGTGTTTGACCTTTGCAAGAAACTACACTTACATTCAAAGACCTTAGCTAACTTTTAATTTTACCAAATAAATAAAATAATTAATATAATTAATCACTGTAATTATTTTACATGCTTACTTATAGCATTTTGATAGTTTTCCATACTTGGTTAATTCCAAATTCATTTTAAGCTTTATCTTTTATTAATTTCTTGATCTTTATGTATGTTTTTTGTTCGACAATTTGATTGTGTTTCTTTCTGCCTTATTCAGGTGTCTGTTTTATTTTGGAATGTTGTTGGAAACCAAACAACAAAAGGCAGAAAATTAGTCTGGTTCAACAACATTTAATTATTAAAATGGAAGTGTATTTTGTATAGTGGTTATTATTGTTGGAAATTTAAATGGTGACCTGTGTTTAAATCTTGAACTAGGCTGGGTGTGTTTCACTTTTGTGTTCATGCCTTATTAATCCTTCTCTTCTCTCCCCTAGCTATGGGTGAATTGTAGGATAGTGAGAGACTCTTAGATTTGGTAGGGCAACCAGTCTAAGAGAAGGAAAACATTGAATTCAAGCCAGCTCTACCAAAAAATTGATCTTGTGTCACATCATGCATATATTGGAGGGGTTGGGTAAATACATACAATTATCAAAACATGTCATCTAACAAAATTCAGACAAGAATACATCAACTTTTTTGTATATCTTTAATGTATTTCACTGACTGAAAGGATTTGAGGTTGTAATAATGTAATAAATGTTTTCTTGATTTAAATTAAATGTTTTTTTCTGCAAGGAAATTTGATTTTCCTATTTCCTTTGGGAAAAAAAATTAAATTTGTTGATCTTAACCTTTGTTAATATTTAATGATTTTCATTACATTTGAACTATTGACATAAACTATTGACATTTGAACTATCTCTTTGATTACAATTAAGAAATTATTGTTAAAAATGGATTTTGCCTTTTATTTGCATATAATGGATGTTAATTTCTAGAAAATGAGAAAAATGATTGGTCCTCTGTGTTACTCATCATCATAAAATTATTTTAAAAAATCTTAATTTTAAGCAAAGTCAAATACTTCATACCAAAATATAAACAGATATCTATTACCAACAAAAAGTGAACATATCCTTGGATATGACTTATATTTTCAGATTTAGCTATTTAAATTTCTATAAATCATAGGTGGCTGTAAAATTTAGAGAACAATGATATCCATTTGGATAAATTTTGACAAGGTTAAGCAGCTGTAGCCTCTAGGCAAAGAGCAAAGCCTTCTTTCTTCTTTTGCCTGAGGCATGATACCATCAAAAGAGAATTTAAGAAAGCAGATGACTTGGACTGCCAGATGGCTTAGAAGACAAGTGCTACATGACACACTACTTTGTGTTATCAAAATTGTGTAGCATCAACTCATATTTGGCATTTCTCCTTTGACAATTTAGAAATTTGACATATTGTCTAAATTTTCATGATCATTAGAATTTTGGTTCATTTCATTTTGATTTGGCTACATTCTTTATATATGTGTTTTTTTGTTTTGCTTTTAGGAGTTGGGGGGGTAATACTTAAAGACACCAAATACAAGACCAGTCAACCACTACAGTGAAAAAATTACAAAATAACAAATGAAAGGTAAGGATGACTGTTTATTAAAGAATGCAACTTTCAAAAGGATAGTTTTTTTGGGATTTAAGATCAAAATCACCTTAAGCAAGGTCAATTGGCTACTATTGCTAAAGGGTTACAAGATAACAAATGGAAGTTAAAAATGTAACAAAATTTTATGACTAGAAAAAAATAAAATCACTCTGGTTTTAATGTTTGTGACTTGCTCAGAGGAAGTCAGATATAATATCTTAATATTTCATCATTTACTTTGACTCTTTATGAAGGAATGCAAGATTCAGATAGACATTTTTCAAAGATCAAAATCACTTTAAGCAAGATCGGTTGGCCATTGTAGCTAAAGGGTTACAAGATAACAAATGGAAGTTAAAAATGTAACAAAATTTTATGACAAAGAGACAACAAAGCAGAAATCCAAACTATGATGAAGACACTTATTAAACCTGGCACTTAAAAAGTCCAAGGTTGTTGCTGCAAGGAAAACATTGATAAATTAATAATGAAAAAGTTAGGAATTAGTTAAGTTAGAAGACATAAAAAAAAAGAAAAATGGAGACTGAAATCTAAGTTAAAATCCTAGTTGTTATTTCAAATGTCATATCTGTCATAACAACTCCTGATCA
This sequence comes from Sepioteuthis lessoniana, assembly GCA_963585895.1. Taxonomy (NCBI): domain Eukaryota; kingdom Metazoa; phylum Mollusca; class Cephalopoda; order Myopsida; family Loliginidae; genus Sepioteuthis; species Sepioteuthis lessoniana. The sequence continues at coordinate 44,745,184 of OY757913.1, forward strand.
TAGTGTCCCGGGTATGATACAAAACTGCATCCAGTAGTGAGGCTCCTGTTTAATGAAAGTTTGTCTGATGAGGTGAAAAATGAAACTTAAAATTAATTAAAATTCTAGAATTGATATCAAGGATATTTGCCCCATCTGATGTGTAATTCAACCAAAAAATGAGTTATTTACCATGGACTTTTCAAAATAGGTTGAATGGAATGTAGGGTTACCCCTTCATTGCTATTACTTCCAGGTCCACTCTAACCTGGAGTGATGGCACCTGTCAGGATCCCATCTATGGTCAAATAGATGAATTTGAAAATTATTAGTATTGGATAGGAATATGTGAAACTATAAAACTGTAGGTAAACAAATGATTATCATTAAATAGTATTATTGATGTTAGATAAGAATACTTGAAACCATTTAACTCCATGGAAATTATTTGTTGGTAAGAGGTTAGTTACTCTAATTCACTTTAAAAATTTTTGTTTGATTCCAGAATTATATTAGAATGAAAGAAATTGGTGTAGTATCATAACTGTCTGATTTCTCATACCCACTATATTTTCCTGCTGATAAGATTTTTTCAAGACAACAGCGAGATGAAAGACTGAAAATTTTGGAATCATGCTTTTTCTAAAAGTATTCACCCCAAAACAGCATCAGTGCTTGGAAGGCAGAATTTGAAACAGTTGTATTGAAGATTTTTGCTGATGACCTACAAATTCAGTGAAATTACCATTGAAATCTTCATATGCAGTGATAGTTCTAAGGTGAGAAATTGAGATCAAGATGTATGTTTAGAATCAGACTAAACTGTAAGATAGATTCAAAATTGGTCATAGAGTAGACATAGCTAAAATGACTAATAATCATTGATTGAATTTAGTAAATGCTTGTCCCAAGTTCCACTTAAACAGATTTTCTTCCAGAAAAGCTGCAACAAATTCCCTTACCATTATTTTCCTATTGAATATAATCATGACTTCTTCTAAATCCAAGGTTAACAAGTGTCTTATCTTATATTTATTTTTTATTTCCCTTGTTTCAGTCTTTTATCAGTTTTTATAATTTTTGGACTCTTATTACCATATCTTATTTGCAGATCTTATGTATTTATATGTACAGAAAGTTTTCTAGCCTCAGTGACCCCTTTTCTCTAACTCTTTGCTGAGAAGTGGTTGGAAGGTCTTGCTTGGGGAGGCTGGCTGTACAAAAACCCAAAACATCAGAAGAAAAAATCTATGAAATAATTACCCCCTACATCAAGACGACATTGCTACTTTATATTGCATATGTCTAGCTTAGACTAGTATGACAAAAGGCCAACTAGGGAGATAATGAGGACAGAGTGATTGTAATTTACCATTCTTCTAAGTGTAGAAGGTTTGCTTGTTTTGAAAATCAGTATTTAAAATTGTGACTTTTACTGGTTCTAAAACATTGACCTCAAGCACTGGTAAGAAATAAACAACTAGATCAGCCATGATATGGGTCTTATGCTATAGGATCATTAATATTGATTTCAATTAATAGGTTTAAAGGATTTGATTTTAGACTTGCAGAAGATCCATGTTACAGAAGACTGGTGGTGGGGTAATATTTAACTGCCATACAAATCATACATATAAAACTAAACTGATTCTTTTTTCTCATAGTCAATATGAACATTTATATTAGGTCTGAGTGAGATTGGCTGTAGCTCATGCAATTTTTTAAAAGCATATAGAAGCTCTTTGAATAGTTGCTGCTATTTTGATGCCACATTCTCATGTAATATATACACATAAACAGACAACAACTGTGTGTGTGTATATATATATATATATATATATATATATATATATATATATATATAAGGAAAGAAGTAGTACCCTCTCCTACACCTTGGTGTAGTAGCTATTGAAAAGGGAGCCAATGGATTGCTCTCAACTATGGTTGGCCAACATATATATATATATATATATATATATATATATATATATATAGTCAGCCAACATATATATATATATATATATATATATAGTCAGCCAACTTATATATATATATATATATATATATATATATATATATATATATATATATATATAAGTTGGCTGACTATAGTCAATGGCAACCCAAAGGTTCCATTTTCAATAGCAACAATATCGAGCTGTAGGGGAGAGTACTGGATTGCTTCACCTACCCTTGAACCATACCTTATAATGCTGAGTGCTAAGCTAGTGGTATCAAGTACCATTTTTTGACTCAACCTAGGATTGAACCCTGGTCTCCATTATGCCAATGGGCCAGTTAATATATATATATACAAGTTTATATATATGTGTGTGTGTGTGTGTGTGTGTGTGTGTGTGTGTGTGTGTGTGTGTGTGTGTGTGTGTGTGTACAATTATGAATAAAATTTAATGCTAAAAGCATTTTTAATCTGTAAAATCTTTAGAATGCTCGATACACAACAATGCTGAGCAATATTACAATATTTCAATTATGAAATAGAGTAAGAATAAAAACAGGATAAAAACTCATAACTCTGATTGCTCTGTGAAATTCAAAATCATGAATTTTTATTGTTTTTACTATTACTCTATTTCATAGTTGAAATATTGTATATATATACATATAATGTGTATGTGTGTAATATTTAAAATGTAAATAAACTAATACAACTTGTATATATTGATTATGTATGAGTAAATTCCCTGATCTGATTATATTAGATCATTTTAATTTTGTAAAACTGTACATTGTTTCATAATTTATCAAAAAAGCATCATCAGTAAGTTATGTAAATCATTAAAATGATAAGAAACAATCTTTGAAAATTTACTGATCTGCTACTTAAAATCAGAATCTGAATTTTCTTTATAAAGCTAACTAAAAATTGAATTGTATTAAAAACTATCATAACAACTTATTCTATTAATTGATAATTATCTATACAAATCATAATAAATGTAAATCAAGTGACTTGTAAATAGTAAAGAATTAATTACATTATACAACAATGTTTTTACTTTATCTTGTTCCTGGAAACAAAGTGTTATTTCCCAATGTTTTACTCCTAAAGTAAATGAAAAGTACCTATTTTTTCTTCAAACTTTGCTTTTGTGACCTGGATAATGAAATTTTTAAATATGAGGAGGGGGTGATTATATTTGGGGGCTTATACGTGCAAGTCTAAAATCTTGTAAAATTATTAATTTCAAAATATTTTTGTTCACTTTTATTTAAGTTTAGTATAAATACATATAAACTTGGATTTATTTATTGTTTTATTTATATTATGTAAATGAAAATATGCAAATTTGCCCAGTTTTACAGAGAAAAAAGGTTAATTTCTAAATTTCATTATACAAAGCTCAAAAGCAAAATTTGGGGAGAATAATGGTGAATTTCTATACTTTTACAAGAAATTAAGAAATAACATATACTATCCAAGAACAGAATTTGTGTTAGATAGTGAAGTTTTAATACAGTCAATGACAAACATGAATTAAGTGAGTTGTAAATATTATATTCTATAAAAACATGTTTTCTCTTCTGCAAAAAAAGGAAGAAAAAAAAACATGCTACAGAATGATTAAAATTGAATATGTTTACAACTTGCTTTGCTACAAAGGGAGAAATGCCCCTTGGAAACTTATTCACCAGCTTTTATGCTCAAGGGTCCTGAACTCAATTGAATTTCTATAATCTTTTTACAAACACATATTACTCAAGGCTAGACTTTCCAAAACACAATTTCTTTCCAAAACTCTATTTTTCTGTTGTATTCTGACCTTTTCTAGCAGGGTCAGGTGATTATTGATAAACATAACCAATGTTTACTGATAACTTTTTACTTAGAGTAAGCCTAAAGAAAGAATTAGTTTAGAAAAAAATTTAAAGATTGTCTATACACCAAATAACTCTAAAAAGTATTTATTTATTATGAAGTTATAATTTTTTTCTGGCACTTGGGGAGTTGGTAAAATTTAGGACATTTTAAAACAGTTTAAAACTTTAAGTTTCCTTCTTCTATGTGATTTAATAACATTTTAGAAGAATCATCCAACCTTTCATTTTTAAATTTGATGTTTTTGATTACAAGTATATATTTACCCATCCTTTGCCACACAGGATGGGACACAAGGTCAATTCTTAAGCAGAATAAGCCTGGTTTGAGTTCTCCTTGACTGGTTGACTAACCAAGAATAAAAAGCCCAATTTTCTCTATTTACCAATAACTGTGGAGAGAAAAGATAGATTTATGCTTTTCGCAAGGGTATTAGAGTGAAGTGAAATGCATTCTGCCTCATCCAGGATTTGAACTTAGGTCGCTGATTCCATTTCCTCTGATGATAACTGTCAGGTTAAATGTGCCTTCCATTTTTGATTATAAGTATCAGCCTTTTTAAAAATAGATAAAGGTTTGATAAAGAATACTCAGACAGAAGCTTTGAATTCTTTCAATTTAAAAATACAAATGGAAATGTGTGCACTGCTGTGTAACTTTAAAATGATGTTGTCTAGACTAAGTTGAGATAAAACAGCACCAATTCTTGATACTTTTTGATCAGCAGTTTTTTGTGAAATACAATAATGCATAGGTGCAGCACTCTCCATACTTATCAGTATTTTTGTTTCTTAAACTGAAAATTCATCTCAAGGTTAAAGGATATTAAAAGAAATATGACAACACAGGTTCACACGGTTAAAAAAGAAATTTCAGATGTATTTTGATCAATAGAAAACTTGCTGAAATAAGCATGTTCAATGCTAAGGAGACTATTTTAAAGAAAATTAATGTCTTATTCATTGTTCATATCTGTATTGGTACATACAGCTTCAGTTTTGATACTTTTGAACACACTTCATAACTTATTAAAAATATGAGATACAAATATAGAATTTCTATTTATAACTCAAATGTATTTTGTATACTAGTAATTTTTAATTTATATATAATTGTTATATGATATCTAAGGTCGATATAACTTATCTGATATCTGATCAATATATAACATATATCCAAGTGTACGAGGATGGCAAAATGCTTATCATCCTTGATACTGTTTGAAGACACCTCATACAATTTTAAAAGTAAATTTGTGTATCAGAAAATTTTAAAACTTAATAAAAAAAAATCTAAAAAATTAAATTTAGAGGTCAGGTTTCATTAACAGATGAGTCATATTAATTTCATTTATAAATTTAATAATATTATATATAATTATACGGAATACTCAGATAATGTTTTTTTTTTTCTTAGTTTCAGTTGATTTTTATAGAGAAAGGTCCCTGTAGTCAGTGAGTTCAAACTCCAGTTGCACTTTTATGTTCACTATCAAACTAATACCCTTAGGAAAGGTATGAACTGCATTATTCCTTCCAGCTTAGATGAGATTTATTTTGAACATATGGTTGGTTACATATTGAACAAATGCTATGTAATATGTCTATATGATTAATTAAAATGAGGTATTCTATTGACTCTATACAGTCTCATCTATAAGTATACACCTAACTCTTTTTTGAACTGGTTCATATTCATGTTTCTGTTTATAGAGTTTCAGTGTCTATTTGGTAAAATTCTGCATTGCACACCCATTCAAGTTCCCCAGGAAGGAAAATTTGTTAGTTATGATTTTTTTTTGTGATTTTAACTCAAAAGACCTTCACACTCTCCACAATTAAAAAAAGAATTTGACCCCCCACCCACCAATTATTTCACATTTTATAAGGTGGGGATTCACTTTAACATTTTAATTCAATTGAGAATGATCACTTATTCTCAGAATAGTTAACATTGTAAACTTTGGGTACTATTTACCCAACCCCTCCACTCGGGCAGGATATGACACAAGGTCAATTTTTAAGCGGAGTTTAACAGGTTTGAATTCAGAGTTTTCCTTCTCCTAGACTAGTTGCCTAACCAAGGCTGAAGAACCTAGTCTGTCCTACTATTTGCCTATTGCTGGAGGGAGAATAATTGGATTCATACCTTCCCCAAGGGTATTAGTGCTATGTAAAATGCAATCAGTCTCGTCCAGGATTTGAACTCGTGTCGCCGTGTCCATTTCCTACGATGATAACGACTACACCACGGGCACATTGTAAACTTTGGGTAGGGGGTTCTTTTTTTTTTTTAAACTTGTTCCAAAAGTTGTTGATTATTCTACATTAAATCAAAATGTGAAAGTGAACTCCCTCCTTATAAAATGTAAAATATTTTTTTCTTTTGCTAAATTAAAAATATTGTAGTGAGTTGGGGGCCTAATTAGTTCAAATCACCAGAAAAACATTACTAAAAAATTTTCTTTCAATCAACTTGAACAGGTGAATATGTAGAATAATCCCATCCATTTTGACTTTATAATGTTCCACTAAAAATAAAATCTTGGTATCCTTGGTTAAAAATTACATCAAATTTTTATTAAAATATTGTTTGGTTTGGTTTGGTTTCTTTGTTTAATGGCATATCAACCTTTGTAGGTTATTTAATGCCAAAGCTATTCTCCTAGAAGAACAGTAGTGGTACTATTTAATCCATAGCTAGGAGGATAAGGGGGTTCATACATTTCCCAGGGGTATTTGCCCGAAAGTGAACATAATAGCACGACTGGAGTATGAATTCACTTACTACAGTCCATTGCTTTAACCATTACACCATGGGGACACCCCCTAAAATATTGTTGGGGTGTGCTTATCTATAGGTAATACTGTTGTTCTGAATGTCCGTATTTTTATACATCAATATTATTCATGACTAAACAAAGAGCCATGCACATTCAATGATTATTGTGTGATTTGTTCTTACTGACATTCCATGATCTTGATAAATCCAATATCAATTGAAAGACTGAGATATTTTCGAATGACATCTCTTAAAACAAGTGTTAAAGAGACCATTTAATTCAGGCCAGAAATTACATATCTGATACATTGATAAAAAAATGTGAAAATTACTCTGAAACAATCATGTATAAGATCCAGTGGGAAGTTAAAAATAGATACTTGGAGAATTGGCAACCAGTTTATGACGAGCTAAAACATAAAAAGAAACACTTATAAAAATATCTTTCAAGCATATTTTATTTATATAGATGTTTTTTTTTAACATTTGGAACAGCAGAGTGGCCAAATGGAAAACTGAAAACTGATTTCAAATTCCAGTCAAAACTGCTTGTGTTCACCTTACACTAATGCTCTTTAGAAAAGTATGCATCCACTTCTCCCTATGCCTCTGTCTTATTTCCACATATGCTTTTATGAATTAGACATTGTCACTGGCATACCTTGATAGCTAATCAAAAAGAGAGTTTGTTATTTACCCAACCCCTCTACCACAAGCAAGATGTGACACATGGTCAATTTTTAGCTGAAAAAAGTTGGTTTGAATTCAGAGTTTCCCTTCTCTTAGATCAGTTGTCTTACCAAGGCTAAAGAATCCAATCTTCCCTACTTCACATATTACTCTCTCTCTCTCTCTCTATATATATATATATATGTATATATGTTCCTCTGTGTCTGCAAGGAATCAAAGAAATCTTCACAAGTCAAAGTCACTGGCCTGTTTCCATCTTGTGATCAACAATGTTGTATCTATTGCTGATAATATTACACTTACCATATTGTCACATATAATAGCTCATTTCAAGGTGTAAGCATTTAGACTAAAGACATCCATATTCTTTGGTATCATAGATTTTTTAAGCACTAGTTGCAATGAACATAAGGAGTGCAAATTATCTAAGGTCTGGATAAACACTTATAGAGATGTCTAATCAAATAATAATGAATTTGTTGTTTTATTTTGTCACTCTTTTTATTATATAACACAAATTCTCAGAACACATATAAGTATTTAGAATAAAGAGGACAATTTAATGCTATGAAGATATAAATGGGCCAGTACTTTTACTTTTTTAATTTATAACTGGGAGGGAAACAGATGGAATCATGAATTTTGCTTGGGCATTAGCTCAAAATAAAACTCGGAGAGCCCTGTCAAAGATTTGAATCAGATCACTAATGCCATTTCTTATGATGATAATTTTTATATTTCGTCCCCTTTGAGAAGAGGGTAGGTAAGTAATTTCTTGTTTAAAATGCTTCTTATAACTGCCTTACTACATAGTTGCAGCAAAAAATTGCTGTTATACTTACTGTACACTTTTATAAGGGTTATGAAGTATGTTTTGGCTTTAAAAGTGTAGTAACCTAACAAAAAGAGGTTACTGAATGAGAAAGAACCAAAATGGAGGTTGGAAATGAAATTGAAATCTTTATAACATTAACAAAATACAATACTTGCCAGCAGTGTGAAAAAGGTAATCACTGCTAGTGGTGACTACTTAGTATATTTTCACCACCTCACAATAGTATCCAATGTATTTATGAGGACTGGAACATACCCATTAATGTTTATAGGTAGCGTATATATCAAAAAATAAAATAAATATGACAAAAAATATTTGTATTTACATTATCTTTTCTTAAATAAAACCTCAATATCAATACTAGTTTAAAAATATACAAAAGATTAATAAGGAATTCAAATTTACCAAATAAAACATAGCAAATTCATTATTATTTGATTAGACATCTCTATAAGTGTTTATCCAGACCTTAGATAATTTGCACTCCTTATGTTCATTGCAACTAGTGCTTGAAAAATCTATGATACCAAAGAATATGGATGTCTCTAGTCTAAATGCTTACACCTTGAAATGAGCTATTATATGTGACAATATGGTAAGTGAAATATTATCAGAAATAGATACAGCATTGTTGACCACAAGATGGAAACAGGCCAGTGACCTTGACTTGTGAAGATTTCTTTGATTCCTTGCAGACACACACACTATAACTGCAGTGTGGGTATGTACTGGAAATAAGGCTCAAGGGATGAAGACTAATGGTCTGAGGGCCAAAGTGTGAACAGATAGTGACAGACCAGTGACCTGAATGAATGCAAATAGGTCAGAAATAGACCACTGAATGATCTGCTAATGAATTACTACCTGGTGGGATGCTCCTCCCTCCTAACTCTATGGAAATTATGGAAATAAATCCCAGTATTGTTACTTTAGTGTAGAATCTCTTGGTGACTGCTTCTTGAAATTTTAACCTTTGCTAGAACCTTTTGGACTTTTATGGGTATATTATGGTAAGCATAACCTTTTAGAGAAAACTACTGGTTCTGCGGTATCTTCAGAGCATTAAATTGTCCCTTCTATTTTAAATACATACATATATATGAGTATATGTGTGTGTGTATGTTCTGAAAACTTGTGTCACTTTAACTATGATGAACAGTGTAACATATAAAGTAATAGATATATAAGAATATATATTTTCTCTCCATTTGTGTACATTTAAGTATATATATTTATATATATAAACCCACCACCAAACAATTGGTCTAGTGGGTAGAGTGTTTGCCAATGATCCGAGAGACTGGGGTTTAATCTCAGTTCGAATCATACCAAAGACTCAAAAAATCATACTTGATACCTCCTTGATTAACACTCAGCATTATGGTATGTATCAAGGTATGTGGAGAAATCCAGAGAAATAAGTAGCACCCTCTCCTACACCTCAGTGTAGTAGCTATTAAAAAAGGAGTTGCTAATTTTACTAATTTATATAGAAGCACACACGTGTATATATATATATATATATATAGGTAAATGAGGACTAGTCATAATGTGTAGTTTCTTTTTTCTGCATAAATTCAATCTTATCTTTGCTGAGATGATTCTGTGATCAGTTGATATTCCTTCAAAAGAGCAGTATGCCTCACAGTTCAGAATGCTATTCATCCACTTCTTGTTTATGAATAGATAATCTAGCTGTTTTAGCATTATTTGAATAGGTGCAGGTTCATAGTTTTTCCTCATTTTTTAAAATGACCCATATGAAAACTTTGTCACCACCTGCATAGAAGCAGCAGTAGTGTGCATCCCTACTAAACCAAGAGAAAAATATAGATTTCCATAGGAGTCATTGGTAGTTAGGAAAAAATCAGATAACTTAAAAAAACATCCTAGCTAAAAGAAACCTAATAAATGAAGAAAGTTAGAAAGCCCAAAGAGAACTAATCAACGCATACCAAAAAGAACAATTAGAATAAATTCAAGGCCAAATAGATTGAATTAGAAATTCAGTAGAAGATAGATAATCATAAGTAACATGGCAGGCAGCAAATGAAGTGAGCAGAAGGAAGAGCATCTCACGAGTAAAACTAAAAGCAGCTAGCCACGAAAAAGATTTCAGCAATGGAAAGAACATTTCAATAATCTGTTCAAAAACCTTCCCGAAATACTGACAAACCTATCCCCAAAAATGATTAATTGCCAACTAGATATCAAACTAGGACAGTTTATGGAGGAAGAACTTAACACAATATGGAAAAAAATTCAAATAGAAAAGCTGCAGGCCTTAAAGAAATACCCCCTGAAGTTTGGAAGACCAGAAAATTTGGCAATATACTCCATTAATGCTACACAGCCTATAAACAAAACACAAAGGAGAAATGGATGAAAGGTTGCATCTGACCCTTCTCCAAGAAAGGTGACCTCAGAATCACTAAGAATTATAGAAGCATAATTCTTACTACTATAGCTGCTAAGGCTTATAATGCCTTACTTCTCAGTACTATCCAACCTGAAATTGAGAAAATTCTTTGGAAAAATGAGAATGGCTTTCAAGGAAATTGCTCTACAACCTTAAAGATTCTGACAATCCATTGAATCATCAAAGGAGTATGAGCAAAGAATCTTGATTTTGGTTTGATTTCTTTGTTTAATGGTATATCAACTTTGTTGGTTATTGATGCCAAAGCTACCCTCCTAGAAGAACAGTAGTGATACTATTTGACCCATAGCTAGGAGAATAATGGGGTTCATACCTTTCCCTAGGGTATTTGTCTGAAAGTGAATGTAATAGCATGACTGGCGTTTAAACTCGCTTACTACAATTCCGCAGTCCATCGCTTGAACCAATACACTATGAGGACACCCCCAAAGAATCTTGAGGCAACACTATTGTTCACAGATTTCTCCAGGACATGATTCCATCCACAGAGGAAAGATGGAGCAAATACTACTTGCAAAAGGTCTTCCAACAGAAATTGTTACTGTTTATAATGATGCTTTACAAAAACATGAAAGCAATGGTCGCTCACCTGATGGCGAAACCAACTTCAACATTGTTGTTGGAGTCTTGCAAGGAGGGACAATAGTACCATATTTTTCATACTCTGCCTCAATAACATATTCCAAACATCCATAAATCTAATAAAAGAAAATAGTTTTACATTAAAAAGGCAAGAAGCAGATGATATCCTGCAGAGACTATGACAGATAGACTACACAGATGACCTTGCACTTCTCACAAATACACCAGAACTTGCAGAATCTTTACTGCATAGCCTAGAGTGATAAGTGGGAGGCATTAGCCTCTATGTGAATACAAATAAAACCGTACGTGTTTTTAACAAAAAAGAGCCATCTCTTCTCTAAGTGGCAAGCCTCTGAAATAAGTACACCGGTTTACTTACCTCAGCCCCAACATCTTATCTGCTGAAAGTGATGTCTGTATATGCATAGCATGGGATGCTATTTACAAGTTATCAATCATATCGAAACCTGATCTATCTGATAAAATAAAAACAGGATTTCTTTTAAACTGTAGCTGTGTCAATTACTAATGCATGAATGAACCACATGGATACTAATAAAATACATTGAAAAAAGGCTAGATAGGAACTACACAAGAATGCTATGTGCTGTCTTGAACAAATCCTGGAAACAACACCCCACAAAACAGCAGCTGTATGGCCACCTACCTCCAATCTCACAGACCATCCAAGTAAGACAATGTGGGGCACTATTGGAATATTAAGAGTGAACTCATAAGTAATTTTTTCCTATGGACTCCTACACATGAATGCACCAGTGTTGGCTGACTAGGAAAGACCTACATCAGGTCTGTGTGGACACTGGATGCAGTCTAGAAGACTTACCAGGAGCTATGCATGATGGGGATAGCAATAGAATCAGGGAACTATGCTGTCAGTATGAATTGATGATGATGATGATGATGATGATTTAAAATGGATGTAAGGGTATGTATTGGATATCCCTTTCAGAAGTTTTACATAATACATTATGTTATTATGCTTCTATCTTCTATGCTGATCAATGCCCATCTTCTCACCTTGCTCTTTTTGTTGTCTTACTCTGTGTTTTTTTTTGTTTGCATCTTTGTGACAGTCCAAGTCACTCCATGTCACTCTGTATTTCCTCTGTGTGCTTATTGCTGTAACTCCAATTGTCTATTACCCAGTCGGCCGGAGCTGTAGAATACACTGCTTCTCTGCAGAGGGTAAGACCCCACCAACAAGTGTCCTGGATATGACACTAAATAATCTGAGGGTGAGGCTCCAGTAATGCTGGAGCTTTGGGAAATGCGGAGTATCCCTTCATTGCCATTGCTCCCAGGTCTACTCTGGCCTGTAGTGGTAACACCTGATAGGGTTCTATCTATGAGTCAAATAGAACTAAACTGTGTACTTATGCTAAACTGAATTGCTTGAAATAGAACCATTTTGATATTTAAACTGCATACTTATGCTAAACTGAATTTCTTGAAATAAGACTGTTTTGACATTTAACTGAGTGTAAACAAAAACTATACTTATACTAAACTGCATTGTTTGAATTAGAACTGTTTGACTAAACTGACTAATGAGAAAGAGAAATGTTTTTGATAATTAAACTGTGTACTTATGCTAAACTGAATTGTTTGAAATAGAACTATTTATTTGTATAAAAATGAGTTTGGCATTAAATAACTTACAAAGGTTGATATGCCATAAAACCTAAATGAACAAACAAACCTAGCTGTCTACATTTTTATTGCTGGGATAATTAATAATTTAGGCTCCATTTATGTGCATATATCATTTTCCTCACCTGTCATGACCTTTACAAGCATAGGAGGAACAGCCAACTGCTCTATTTGAGTGCTACTCACCAAATGACTAACTTTTATCCTTATTTTCCCATTGTTATCTAATCAAATTATATCTTAATCTCATCACAGTTGTAGATTCAAACTATCTCTAGGAACACCATACATCACTCAAATTATGACTCAAAGTTTTTTTCCATACATTTTACAGTTATAACTTGTTTAAATTTTACACTTCCTGTCAGTAATAGACTTCACCTATCTATTATATAACATATATTAATAATTCTTGTTCATTACAATAATTAAATGACAAAACATTTATTGATACCATTTCTACATACAAAATTATATACAGTGAAATTTACTTAAATATCTGCTTGCATTCTTGAAATTAAAATTAAGTTAAAAATCAATTTTTAGGTTTTTCATGCTGTTAATGTGCCTGGATTCTGTACCAATTTCACTCGTTAAAATGTATTTTTACCCATTTCCAAGTCCTTTTTTTTTTAATTATTGATATCTTTTTAAAATCTAAATTAAAATTTTGGAAAGGAAAATTTTACAAAGGAATGGCTTTATAAAGTGCATTTATACTTTTTGG
>OY757913.1:44763732-44768732 GCA_963585895.1 Sepioteuthis lessoniana
GTTTTTTTGCAATTATATGTTTATTAACTACATTATATCTTTCATCTCCTTTGTATTTACAAAGAAGAAATCTACATGTATATTGTGTGAAAGTGTGCATATATATTTATACATTTTTATTTATTTATATGTCATCATATGTACATTTATGTACATTTATCTAAATTTGTTTTGCATTTTGTAACACTGTAATTGAAGTTCTTTTTCAGGTGTTGTGTGTGTGTGTGCATATATGTTTATATGTGTGTATGTTAGTAAATATATTTGTGTGTGTGTGTGTGAATGTGCCTAGTTAATTGTCTGTATATATATATAAATAATAATAATCATAATAATATGAAAGTGATTGGGGTAACAATTGCAGTTGGTGTTCTTGGAATGGTACCCAAGGTCTTGGAAAGGAGACTGGAAAAATTGGAGGAAAGATTGAGACCATCCCGACCACAGCATTGCTAAAATCAGTTAGACTACTCAGAAGGGTCTTGAAGATCTGAGAAGACTTGCTGTCTATCAGACTTCAGTGAAAAACTATCAGTTGAAACTGTTGTGAAAAGCATACAAGGAGAAAAACAATGAATTTTATATATATATATATATATATATATATATATATATATATATATGTAGGTAAGTTGGCCGACCAAAGTCAAGGGCAACCCATTATGTTCTTTTTCAATAGCTTGACCCCGAGGTGTAGGAAGGGTTCTACTCTGTTTGCTGGATTGCTCCACTTTTCCTTTGATCTGTACCTTAATAGGCATCAAGTATCATTTTTTTGAGTCTCTGGTATGACTCAACCTGGGATTGAACCCCAGTCTCTTGGACCATTGATAAACTCTCTTCCCACTATGCCAATGTGCTAGCCAAAAAAATCAATCATTTTAACTAGTAAATAAAAAAGAACATTTATGTTTGTTTTTTTAAATTGCCATTAACTTTATTGAATAACATTTTCACCATTTTATTTCAGTCATCTGCCATCTTTTAGTTGACTGCATATGTTCAACCTCTTAGAACTTTTTAACTTATTCAGTAAAAAATAGCTCCAGGTGTCCTTTTCAATCTCCCAGGAATTTTGTTTTCATTAATGATTATTTGAAGATGTAATATTTGATGAAACTTTTCCAGTTTAGTTGCAACAATTTTTCTCTGGTCATCAAAGAAAAATTCAGTATAATATTATCTTGGTAGAATATCATGCTCTTTCTCTTAAACAATTAAAGGTATCTGCTTGGTAGTTAGAGTTTTGAATATCCCAACTATATCACCTGCAGAGGAGAGAAACAGAAAGAGAGAGAGACTCCACTCCAAAAAGGAGTCAACTGAATCCAGTGGTGAGACTCTAGTTCTATAACTTTCTAGCCTTGGTAGGTCAGCTGGTTTTCAGGAGAAAAGAAAGATTCTGAATTCTAAACCTGATAAGTATTGTTTGGAAAATCTGTTGCACACCATTGCACCATTCTTCTGTTACCAGTTCAACTGAAGTGTATGGCTGGTTCTACACAAACCTTCACCATTATAAACAATGTTGGAGCAGTCTATTTTCCTCATGTACACACAAACATATATATATATATATATATATATATAT
The DNA here is from genome assembly GCA_963585895.1 of Sepioteuthis lessoniana. Lineage (NCBI taxonomy): Eukaryota > Metazoa > Mollusca > Cephalopoda > Myopsida > Loliginidae > Sepioteuthis > Sepioteuthis lessoniana. Next base: position 44,765,324 of record OY757913.1, read on the forward strand.
ATAGATAGATAGATAGATAGATAGATAGATAGATGTTTGGACAGTAGTTTTTGTTAATGTGTGTTCGGCTAAAAAGAACAGACAAGAAAGCATATAAGATTTTTTCTTGTTTTCAAACAAGGGTATCTAATTCCAGATTGAATGAAAGTAAAAATCATGGAAAAGATTAAGGGTTTTTGAACATTTTCAGTTGTATGTCATGCTATTTTCAAGAATAGTACAGTTTGTTCGTTTGGATTTTAGACAGGGTTAATTTTCATTGTCTTAAGCCATCTAAAGAATGGTTTGAACTGGCTTTTTTTTAAATTCGTTTTACATGAATTTGGTGCAGACCATTGAAACATTGGTTGACATCATGTAACAACTGCTGTTCAAACAAGAATGGCACTAATCAGTGTGGCACCAGCTGATATTACAGGACTGTGAGAGGAGGGGTGAGATTCTATTTGTGAAATACATTTAGAACTTCCTGTTCATGTCAGAAGATTTTGTTCAGGGTTAGGTTTTTAATTTTATGATAAAGACCTTGGGTGTTATTTTAACTTTTGGTCTTGTGTTGGGTCTGGGTGTTTTTGACAAGAATTTGGTGTTTTAGATTTTATAGTGGTGTGTAGTTATTGAGTCAATTTATAATGGTACTTTGATCTGATAGTTGGCAGGAGCAATTTCTAGGTAGAGTTTATCTAATATAAGTTGTGTGACAGAAATCAAAACTGTATATATACTGTTTTTGTAGATACTGCAACCTTTAAACACAAAAATTATATATATATAGGTGTGTGTGTGTAGTATTTATATTTTAACTAGCATAGTTTCCATCCTAATCGGAAAGTTTATAAAAGGATTGGCACTCCTGCTCTCATTTTCTTTCCTTTTTTTTCTGTATTTTCTAACATTCCATTTTTCAGTCTTCTCTCTTCTTTTCTTCACTTCCTTTTCTTTCTCACTTTTTCAATTTCTCATTTATTGCAATTTTTTGTCTCTTTACCTTTTCTTCCCTTGCTTTCTTGTTAGTTTTTCTTTACTCTAATAATGCCTCATCTCATTATGACAATTTCTCTTTACTCTGCAGTGAGACCAGGTTGCTTACTACCTGTTATGTTTCCATCAATGAGTGAAAGAGATCTGTTTGAAAATCAAGTATATCAGATAAGAATACTTGAAAGTATACGATTGTGTACAAATCATTTGTATTAACAATAGTTACTAGAAGGTGTAATTCAGATAAGTAATAATGATTATTATTATTGTTAACATTTGAAACTATATAATTGTGTGGAAATTATTAGTATTAGACAGGAATACTTGAAACTATATAATTGCATGCAAATTATTAGTAATAGATAAGAATTTTTGAAAGCATAAATTGTCTCTAAATTATTTGTGTTGAGAATAGTTACTCAAAGTTGTAATTGTTTACAAAGGGTAGTGGTGGTGGTGGTGGTGTTGTTGTTGTGTTGTATACCCACATACAAATACAAGTGGAAACATAATCAAACATAATTTATGAACTTCAATGAACAAATGAACATACTTTTTAATAAAAATATATATCTCACACACTTAATTCTCGAAAGGGTTGATGTTTCTATGGTGTGTGAGAGATGGGTGGAGACAGGGACAGACTGCTATATTGACCTAACTTCTTCTCTTGACCATAGCATGCTGTGTTATCTTCAAGAACCCACTTAGTACTTCTTCCACATCTTGGCTAGGGTTGCTCAACTGGGGATCACTGAGAGCAACAGCCCTCAGCTGTGGCATTCTCAGTCTGCAAGCTGGCTGGCCTTCCTGTCGCCAACTGACTCAACGGCCACCGGCATCTGCCTATATTCTTTCATAACGCCCACTTGCTTCCGCTTATTTACACAGGTGCATCTCTGATTGATGGCTCAGTCAAAGGTAAATATATAACAGTTGTTGTTAATGATTTGAAACCATACAACTATGTACAAACAAATTGTTATTATAAAATAAGATGAATCACTTAAAATCACATAATTGCTTAAAAAAAACCCTGCCTTCTGCATTAAATAACCCAGAAAGGGTTGATATGCCATTAAACCCATCAGGTTGCATTACCAATATATATATATATATATATATATATATATATATAGTATTGTACATGAATATATATATATATATATATATATATCAATTTTTTATAGAATAGCTTCTTTGAGTTTTTCTTCAGGGTTTTATTATTTTTAGTGGAATATTATTCATGCAAAATGGTACTCAAGAATGCTGTGAGCTGTATAGAACAAGCCCTGGAAGAAAATATCCCACAAAACAGCTGCTGTACAGCCACCTACCACTCATCAAGAAAACTATCCAAGTTAGATGAACCAGACATGTGGGACACTGCTGGAGAAGTAAGGATGAACTCATAGGCGATGTACTTCTGTGGACCCTTTCACATGGATGAGCAAAGGTAGAAAGACCAGCTAGAACCTGTATACAACAGCACTGTGCCAATACAGGATGTAGCCTGGAAGACTTCCTTAGAGCAATGGGTGATAGAGATGGATGGTGAGTGAGGGTCAGGGAGATCTGTGCTAGCAGCCTAACATGATCATGATGATTCATTATCAAACTCTGCAGTATTGAAACTCAAGACTCAAAAATATGAATATTTTGTCAATTAAAAAATTAGTACATCTCTTCACAAACATTCTATTATAATAAGTATATTTTCAAACCAAACTTGATTTTTTTTGTATCAAAGGTTTAATGCTATGGATTTTGTTAATAAATAATGTCTGGTAATATCTTTTCTGATTGCATTATGTTCCACTAGAAATAATAAAGTTCTAGTAGTTTGGGTCTAAAAGAAAATTAGTAGATGTACTTGTTTATGTATAGTATTTTATATGTAAGTAGATGGTTACCAATTTTGGTTCTCTGAGTGTGAGTTTAACTGTGTGTACATATAGAATTTTGTTTCTCTTTAAGTTTTCCATAGCCCATCAAAAAGTGTAACAGCTTAAAAAAAAGTTATTACAAGTCGGCAAGAATCAACATAGGTTTTAACTGAATCTTTTTAATGTTACCTAAACTCTGTAGGTTGTTCATGGTTCTTAAATTTTTTTGTCCCTTATATAAAGTCAATTGTTGGGTTCATTTGATGAAATGAACTGTGTTGCTTATCAAACTATGATTAGATGAATATTTTAACCTGGAGACAAATATGTGAAATAAGTTGTCCACCTTTTGGTGGATAATGCTTTTAATTTTATCACAGTTAAATGGTTAGTTCAGTTGATTGAAGGCAAAGAAAGTTTCAAAGATGATAGAGGCCCCAGGAAGATTTCTAGTGGTTCCTGTTCAGTCAAACATTGATTAGATGAATGAAATATTAACAATTTATAAATAATAAACTATTTCATGCATAATAAATGAAGTT
>OY757913.1:44773732-45061232 GCA_963585895.1 Sepioteuthis lessoniana
ATTTATTTTTACTCACTTAAAGGCCACCTTCATTGGCTATTAAGTATTGGTCCAGTCACAAACTATTCAAAGAATTTATATTATAGTTGCAAATAAATTAGAAAATATATTTTATTTCCTTTGAAAAATTATAAGGTGAGCATGAATGTAAACCTCAAATTATTATTCAATTGCAAATTGGATTGGAACTTGATTTATTCTTTCAGAACGTTTTTAATACTATTGTGCTCACATAACTCTTACTATGATGTCTCATTTTTGCTGTGTTACTATAACATATATATCCAAATGAAAACTGGTTTACTTCTTGGATTTCTTTGTAATAATCTAACTTTTAAGTCATTCAGTTCCTTGATTTTCAACTCATGTTTTTTTTAGTTATAGCAAATTTGTTCCATATATATTTTTTTAATACATTTTCTATTATTCTTAATTTTGGTAGAACAATGAAAAAAGTTTTTCATTCATTTTCTGACATAGTTTCTTGCTAGAAATAGACCACCTCCATCAGCGTGATGTATAATTTTGAAATTTCTTGACTCATTTTAAATAGATATAAGAGATAGATTTACACTTTAAGTGGAAGACCAAACAATAGTAAAAGTACTAGAAACTTCAAGGGTCTTCCCTTCAAAGACGAGGCAAATATACTCCATTCGTCTACTTAGGTGATTATATTAGTCTATGGAATTAGGTTAGGTGATTCCATTTATCACAGTTTTACCATAGGCATCAATTTTGACTCTGCTCATCCCATTTGTAAACACACATACTCACACATGCATTATATATATATATGTATAGTCATAGAAATACAGAAACACATTGTAAAATTGATTTACAAATACGTAAAAAATATAAGTGTATAATATACCTAAAAGTATTATACATAAAAACAAAAATAAGTATGCCATTTGTAGTAGTACATTGCTCACAAATCATTAGTAGTCCTTATTAGATGCCCTGAACTAGTGACTTTGTGAAAAACATACCTGGTAATATATATATATATATATATATATATATAAACCATCCAAATAAGATGAACAAAGCATCTAGGACACTGCAGAAGAAGTAAGGGCAAGCTCATAAGCAACATTCTCCTGTGGACTCCTTCACACGAATGAGCAAGTGTTAGACATCCTATCTATAACAGCTCTGTACAGATGCAGGATGTTATTTAGATGACCTGCTGAATGCGATGGATGATAGAGACAAATGGATTGAGAGAGAGAGAGAGAGAGAGAGAGAGAGAGAGTCAGGGAAATCCATGCTCGTAGCATGACATGATGATGATATATATATATACTCCAAAAGCTCTCTATAAGTAAAAGGAATTTGACCACAGCAAAAAATCAACCTTACATTTTGTGTACATACTTCAGTTCTCTATATAAAACAATTCTAACTTTTCATTCAACAAATAAATATGCTATATCACCAGTTAATTTTTCATTGCTTCTTTTATAACATATCAACTCTTTTAAAAATTATTTTGAGAGCCAGCCCATTGGCTACTGGACATAAACAGTAGCAGCCACAGACATTTTTTTTATATTTGTTTAGCAATAAATGTTTATAAATAATTCTTTACTGATTAGAATCAACATTGGAATATTAACAAAATTAACCCAATTCTTCTTTTTGAAATCAAATATTGATTACTTATAATTATGTTTTTAAGCTTTCATGCTTTATGTTTTAAAATTTTCTTACAGACGCAGTTTTAGGAGAATTCTAAAAACTGACAAGAACATTAAGAAAAAATTATATGTATGAAAGTTTATGCAAACTTTTCCAGCATTTTTCGGACAAGAAAATCAACTATCATCAACATTGCAAATGTGACACAGCATTTATCACGAATCATTCTCACCACTAAATGTTAATCTATAGAATTCTCTTGTGGAATATTTTTATTTTATTTAGCCTATATTATAAAAGGTATATAGTATGAACTTCACATTCAAGAGCTCTGCTAAACACATGTCCAGTTATACTGAAAGTTTAACTTTCAGCATAATTGGATTTGTGGGATATTTAATTTTTATATTTTATTATTTGTTTTATTTAAAAGTTAAAATTTATTGATTTATAAATCCCCATTAATCTGATCTGATAAGAGTCTTCAATTTTGTTATAAGCAAAACTGAGTTCATCTTCCACAGTTTCTTGACCATTCAAAAATAATTTGTATCATCTAAAAATCTTTGTCTTGGATAGAACTTGATTTCTATAAGTCTCTATTAGTTTTTTAAATATTTCTGCTCTGACACACTTTACTAAATACATTTTAAAAATATTTGAAATTATTTACAGAGTCACTTTTAACGTGACCTGTGATTGGCTGAAAAACAACCAATCACGAGCTGCTATCAGCACATCTGCCATACCACCACATGTGTGCATGTTCTTCAAACTAACATTCCATTTTCCCTTTTGACACCAACCATGTAACACGGGATCTTGACTGCTGATGAAACAGGCTAGGAGTCCATGTGGCGCTACATACGAAGAAGGTCATCCCATGGGAAACTCTACGCATGTGGGGATCCAAAATTCTCCTTCTTCAAGCCTTTGAATTTGTATGGACCAGCCACCAAAACTACATGAAACTGAAAGAACTGTTACCAAAACAAATGCTATAGTTAAGTCAGCAGAAAACACCTTTTTGCAATTATTCTTTCTTTCTTCTTTACTTTATCTCTTTCACTAAATATAAACCCTTTCTTTCAACCAAATTGTTGTCTTGTTCCTGTTCTCTCTTCGTGTCTTGTGCTACAGTAAGCCTTATTTTTCCTTACACTGCAGAGATTGATTTCCTCTTATTCTCAACGGGTAAAATCCCCACAAATAATCCAAAATTTCTAAGCTGAACACGAATTCTGAGAGGGAAATATGCACAGAATGTTTTCACATTTCTTCAAGGTTAACATTGATCAGCTGATTTTCAATCAGGGTTGCCAACCTGAATGATAAAAAATTCTCATTACTACCTAGATCTCCTTTAATACTTACCTTTATACATAAATTTCTATAAAGAAGTTTATAATTAGTAACATTAGAAGATTTTATGGATATATAAATTACATAAAAAAGCATATACAATACAGAGCATTTCACAATTTTTGAAACAAAATGATAGAGTAATGAAATAATTTTAACTTACTTTATTAATTTATACATTTATATATACATTATATATATTTATTTACTGAAAGGTAAAAGAACAGCATTTTGGGATCTGCAACCATTTCGTCTCCAATATAAATAAAAAAAATGACAAGAGGTGCCATAGATTTCTTACCCCAGATGTCCACCATTCAGTTGAAGACACTGTTGAATGCATTGTTAATGTTGTTGATAATGCATGTACATTCTTTGTGAGTGATCATTTGAATCTTCTCAGACATAGCTCTTTTTATTGCAGCAATGGTGCAAGTGTTAACTGGTAGATGTTATTCTTAAGGAACCTCCAGAGGAAGAAATAATGTTGAAAGACTTAGTTTCAAAATATGTCTCCGGCAAAAGATCTTCTGCTCCATTGTCCAATGCATTATTTTACTATATTTGCTTAAATATATCAATAGGTTATTTCCCAGGAGTAAACTGAAAAGAGAGAGAGAGAGTATTAAGTTAATAGGGAAGATGTGAGAGGCCAGTGCTTTGTTTCAACATCTGTGAAACACCCTATAGATGAGAAGCTACTCAAAAGTTCCAGAAATTTTGCAGATTGATCAGTTGAGCAATCTGTTATGTTATCAAATTACCTAGCATTCCCTCTGTCTTACTCGTCATTTTCTACAATATTTTCTTTCTTTAAAGGAACAGTTCTTGTGTTTTAAGTTCTTTGAACTTTTGGATAGTGTCTTATATATATTCAACATTAATTGACAGATAGATATATGGAACAATATGACCATCTTTGAATATAGTATTGGCACATAGATAGAAACTTTATAAATTGTAAAACTTTATGAAAACTTATAATTGAAAATTATATATATATATATTCATCTTCTTGCATCAAGACATACACAATGTAAAATAAAGTATAAGCTTTTCTTTTAGTAACAAAAGCCTGATATAAGCACACAAACACATTCTTACAAATAAGTTTATATATATATATATATATATATATATCAATATTCTCAAATTACATATACGTGTGTGACTAGATTACAAAGTTCTTTTAACAAATAAATTTGTTTTTAAAATCGGTTTTAACAAGGGTGACATTGATTACGCTTGCTTGTAAGTAAGTATATATATATATATATATATATATATATATATATATATATATATATATATATATATATATATATGTGTGTGTGTGTATAAGACAGGTTTCTAATTCCATTGTCTGGTCATCATAAAGGGGATCTGTGTTATTTTATTGATTTTCATCATCTTCTTTCAAAACAATTTTTTAAAATGATGTGTGCCATTCTTAAAGATATTGTTATAGATTACTTTCCCCAGACAGAACACCTTTTTTATTTCATCCAAGTTGAGGTTAACTAACCTTACCTACCCAGTACCAAGGCTTGAACACAAAAGCCTTATGGCCTACATTCACATGTTCTGTCTCACAGCTAAGCCTCTAAGTGCATTTAGTAATTGATATCAAGTACTATCTTTTTGTCTGTGAAACAGCAATTTTTACCTTTCTTATAAAATAAAATGGAATTTTATGGATTTTTCGTTAGGTTTCTTTTTAATATGCCTACAGAGAAACATTAGTATTGACTTTAGCATTTAAATGTATTGATTTTCACATCAAATTTTTTGAATCAATATCTTTTCAGAATCAGATTCTACAAGAATACTAACATTAGTATTTCAGGATTCTTCATAACCAAATATACTTCTTGGAATTAAAGCTTCCAAAAATGGTTGAATGAATTTTTCTTTAGTTCTGTTTTCATTTTTCTTTTTTATTTTCTTTTTTATTTTTTAGTACCATTAGCATTTATCTGATATCTTTATTCAATAAATACATAGAAATTTTATGATGATTTTTTTACCATAGCTTATATTTCAAAGAGACCTTTTTTAAAAAAATCTTCCAACAAAGCTAAAATTTCATAGAATATACAAAATTCCATTTTTAATAACTCACTAAATATCTTTGGCACACTTTAAAGAAAAACTTGTTTAAACAAGAAATGTTTGAAGTTAGATCTTGTGACCACCTTGCTATTAGAAGATCTGCTCACTACTTGGGATTTATGCTTTTTATCCATCCCTAGACAGTTTTCTTTTTTTTTTCTCCAGTTCTTCTTATTACTATTAATATTTGTACTCATTGACTTTTCACATTTCAAATTTTTATCAGAGATCAGGTGACAATAAGTTTCAGCAATACTGTAGTATTATCTTCAGTATTCAATCAGATTTTAGTAATACTGTTGTTGTGTCCCATATATTCAGGATTTTTCGTTATCTGCTTAATTTCAAACTAAAGTCTGAAATTGACAGTGATAGGGTTTGGATAAGTTGAAATAAGCCCTCCAAACACCATTATAATTCCTGCATCTTTTAAGTTTAGCAAATACAGTATATCATGCAATTAAGTTATTTATATTGGTCTTTTAGCCATGATATTTGTTCAGTTGACTACCCCTTTCTGTAGAAAAGAAATCCTCCCATTTATAGATTGTACACCTGAAGAAAGAATAATTGATTTTAATCATATATAAATGCATCTAGGGTTATTTTATACCCAGAGGTTAAGGATCATGTTCATTGTATGTTCATATTTACATTTTTGTATAGTTGTTTCTTGAGAGTTTTTTTTTTTTTGGTATACAATCCTATTGAATATGAATAATTTTTAAATAGATCTGTTTGACCCATAGAAGGACCCCTGATAGGTACAACCACTCTGAGTCAGAGACAACATGAGAGTAATAGCAATGAAGACATGACTCCACACTCCCCAGATCTCCAGAACTGGAGCCTCATCATCCAATGAAGTTTAGTTTCAGCATATTCTAAACCACATCAACAGAATAGTTTGGTTTGGTTTCTTTCTTTAATGTTATATCAACTTTTGTGGATTATGACAAAGCCATCCTTGTAGAAGAACCAAACTGGTTCTATTAAACAAATAGCTGTCTAGGCTAAGGAAGTTCATACCTTTCCCAAGGGCATTTAGTCCAAAAGTGAATCTAATAGCATGGCTAGTGTTTGAATTTGCTTACTTTGAAGGTGTAATCCATCACTTTAGCCATTATGTCACAGGGACTCCTTACTCAACAGAATAGATAGGCTGAAATGTTTTGACATCAAATAAAGAAACACAAATAATGATTTAAATAGTTCTAAGTCTTGGAATATTTTAGGCATTATTGTTCAATTGTAAAAAGCTGTTGAATTAAGTAAGATATATAATTCATAAGCTAGTTAAACATAATGAACTCTTTGTCTTTAATATGTATTATAAAAAAAAAGTATTTTTAAAAATAATCAGCTGATATGTCGATATATGATATGTAAGATTAAAACAATTCAATCTTTTTACATATACATCTGCTATAAAACTGAAACAAAAGAATTGACTCTAGATCTTATCTGCTTGAATATAGCCATTCCAGGAGAGTTAGCATACTATAAAAATCTCATTTATCATTAGTGTTCATAAACAAAACAAGTTCTGCATGTTGATCTTTTTTTGTATTGTAGATGTTTAATATATCTGTCAAAAGTTCTAAGACAAGGATTTCTTATTATTTACATCATCTACTCAGACTAGTGTCCTCATCTTAGTTGTTATATTGACAAGGATTTCTCCCAAAGTACCCTGTAGCCTTCTTCAGGTGTCTTGTTATATCTGGTATCTTTCAGAGAATTTCAAACTGAACCCTTTATTCAATCTCCATGTGAGTAGGTCATTCTCATTCCACTGTCCACACCTTTGGATATTTCATATTCTTCTTAATTATTACATTTTCGTAATGTCACTTTGATTTTCTGGTGAACTTAGGCCCAGGGATTGAATTCACAACTTCCAAATAGACTCTAACTGGAAGCTTTTTAGCCAAAACTTTTATTCTTAGGGCCATTATCATTTGGGACAATTCATAAATCATTGTTAAGAGCCTTGAAATAAAAAAAAAATAACAACTAAAATGAAGACAATAATTTGAGATATAGATCATATCATAACACTTGAGAAATAACTTATGAAAAATAATTTTACTTCTCTTTTGACAGACAACAATAATCATTCATGTATAATACACACTTTTTTCTAGATTTTTAAGCCTAAAAGCTAGTGTGTATCATACATGAGAATTAAATATTACTTTTTTTTTTTCAGTAATGTAAGTAAAAGTAAAGTTGGCGACCATAGTTGAGGGCGACCAGAAGGCTCCCTTTTCTATAGCTACTACACCAAGGTGTAGGGGAGGGTGCTACTCCTTTCCCTGGATTGCTCCACTTTACCCTCAATATGTACCTTATATTACTGAGTGTTAAGCAAGGAGGTATCAAGTACCACTTTTAAAGTCTTTGGTATGACTCAACCTAGGATTGAACCCAGGTCTCCCAGACCATTGGCGAATACTCTACCCACTCACCATATTTGGGGTGGTATAACTGAAAGTAAATTATATCTTTGGTCTAAATTAACTAATATGTAACAAAAAACTTATGTTTTACACTGCTACAAAAAATAGCCACTGAAATTAGTGTTTGTTATAACTTATTTCTTCTATTCTAAACTTGTTTTCACTGAAAGTTTGCATAAATATGTATTTGCCTTTTCTCCAAATACCGTGTAAATTTTATGTTTTGAAACATTACATAAACTATATAAATTGTTGTTTCTCGTCAATACAAACCAGATAAAAGTTGAACAAATGTTAAATTTAGTATTAATGTAGCTGCTACAAATTTTAAAAAGTCAAAGAATATTATACACAGATGTTTTTTGCAGAATTTCCTTGCTGAAAGTTGGTGGTGTATATTATATACAAATGTGTGTTATTCACAACTAATTATGGTGTATCATTCATGCTTTTTAAATGACTTTATTCTAAAAATATTCTGTTTATTGAGATTATAAATATTTTTTTTTAAATTCATTGAAAAAGTACATTTGTAAAATATTTAAATCAGTCTTGTTATTTCTGATTTTTTTTTCCCACTTTTTAATTGAGTTATCGATATCTGATCTATCCTATATAATAAACTAGAATAAAAGTTTAAGTCCGCTCTATTTACAAACAAATTCACTTTCCTCTTTGGGTGAGATAGTGCAGAATTATATAGACTGGCTTAGTAGAGATGATTCAACAGTATCATAAGGAGGAATTGATCTCATAGAAGTTTTGAAATTCACTAAAAAAGACACCAGATGAGTCAGATAAAGGAATGAAGACACCAAACACCTGTTTATTAAATAAAAGGTTGTTGTATGAAATCCCTAAAGGTTACTGAATCTGACAAACACCTGAAAAAGGCAGGGACATACAGCTGCTGAAATGATAAAATATAACAAAGATGAGAAAACTAATGTTAAAAAAAAATTAGTAGTAAAAGATTAATATTCATTTTTTCTTCAGAAAATACATAAATTCAAATTTTATAATAATGTAATAAATATTTTTTTTACATCTTTCTATTTATTTGTGTATAAGATCTAATCAAATAGTTTAAAAAATTTTCTGAAAGGTGCTGAGGATCAATTTTTAATGTTATTGTGTTCTTAAAATAATATGATCCCAGTCTTTCACTTTCAGGGAAATTGAGGAATTCTCCTTCCAGATATTACCAATCTCATTATACTAAAAGGGATTGGGTCAGAATAAATCACTAGGTTGAAGTTATTTTTGGCACCACTAAGTTCCAAAAATAAATCTTGATTTTTTTTCTGGTCATAATCTTTTTCACTGACATGTTCACAGAGTAAAAATAGTGGTCAACTCCCAAACAAACCATTCCTCCAGATTTGTCTGACAAAAACATCTTCTAAGATTTTATTTTGTTGTATTAAAGATGGAATTCTGAATCTGTTGAAGAATTTTTGGCATTAAAAAAATTGTGGTATACAAAATTCCTGGACTTGTCTAATGTTATACTTTATATTTTTTTCCCCAAAATCAAATTTTAAACTTTTAAAAAGTTAAATATGGAAAGAAAAACATGATTCAATAATTTTACCACATTTCATGAGGTTAAAACAGAATTTAATTGCATACATATTAAAGGCATCTAGGATTTAATTTCATATAAGTTAAAGACTTCTAAAATAGTTCCAGAAAAAAATCATGATTTAATGATCATACCACATTTCCATAATGATACAAAAATAGAATTACAATCTTTAAAAATTTAAGAAAAACATCAGCTGGAATAGATTACCTAAAAGAAATCTAAATGAACTAAGTAAAGTTGGCGACCATAGTCAAGGGCGACCCAAAGGTCCTCTTTTTAATAGCTACTACACCAAGGTGTAGAGAAGAGTGCTACTCCTTTCCTTGGATTACTCCACTTTACCCTTGATATGTGCCTTATAATGCTGAGTGCTAAGCAAGGAAATATCAAGTACCATTTTTTGATATGACATGACTTGGGATTGAACCCCAGTCTCCTGGGTCATTGGCAAACACTCTTACCAATAAGCCAATGGGCCGGTATGAAATAGTGATATATAATTCTTCAGTATAAAAGTAGTGTTGGAACTTTTTGACCACATCTTATATTTTTAGGTTTTAGACATCATTATATGATGTTATACATAGTTTAGTAATATACTGAACTTGTTTTTCTTTTCTTTTACTGGGAAGACAGCCATAATGGAGAAATTGAAAGCTGAAAGCAAACAAGTTGTAAGTATATTTCTTGATATCTTTAGTAATTCCTGATCTTAAACTTTTGAGAAAGAAAGCAATATTAAAAAGTAATGAAGCTTAAATAAATACAACACATTCCTTATTAAGTTATTCCTTCATAATGCATTTTAAGGTAAAGATGCTGATATTTCAGCTGAACAAAAATCTTGAAAAGTAAACAGCAGCTTGTAAGAGCATCTCTTATTTATTTTCACTTCCAAATGAAACCTTGTTTATCATTATTATTTTTAACTAGACCAACCCAGTGGGTTCCTATTGGTCCATAATGACAGTGATGCTTCTGTTTAGGAAGGAGTGAAGGATTCTAATTAGCATTTCATAATTATCTTTATAAAATCAAAATTTTCAATGATTAAAAAATAATGTTCTGTATAAACACATATGCAACAAAATTATAGGTTCACTTGAAACTGGACTGGAAATTACTTTATTCTCAGAGTTAAACATTTTAAGTGTATTGCTTTAATAAAGGTTACAGTTATCAATATATATATATATATTTGTACAAGCATAATAAGAATTTTCTCCCTATGTACATAATTTTACCAATACACCCACCCCTGCCATAGCAAGAAATGACAGGAGATCATATTTATTTTAGGAACTCAGAGGTGCGAAAAATAGCTTCAAGTAAGGCATCAGAGATAATGGATTTTGACTAGTATTTTCTCTTATCTTTTTTCAAAGCTTGTAAGTGATTAATAATTTTGACAGCATCAGCAATATTGCTGAAATGGCAAATGTATTTATATATACTTACCTGCCACAGGTAAGATCCAGGCCTTCCACCACTGGGAAAATTACTGAGATTGGCTTGAGAGAGGTCTTCTGATCAGGCAGTACCTCTCCTGTTGCACTAAAGAGAGAAGGGTTAGGGTTGATCCATAATTCCTTGAGCTGAAGCTATTTTTAGAACCATTGAGTTCTCAAAATAAGCATGATCCCAGTCTTCCACAGTAGGGAAAATTTGGGGGCTCAACTAGAGAATGTCAGCTCCCAGGTCATGCCTCTCTTATTGCACTAAAAGGAATTAGGTCAGGATTCATCTATGACCTAAAGTTATTTTTGGCACCACTGAGTTTCCAAAATAAACATGAACTTCTGACCTTGCAAGAGTATTGGTATGCCTATAGGGATAAACCTACTAACAGTTTGAGCCTCACCACTGGAAACTGTATAACTATACTTAATGTTTTGTATTCATATCTATTGATACCTTATTGAAACAGTTGTAGTATATTTAATTTTATTGCTTATTGATTGTCTTAAATTCATCTGTATTGTCCATAGTTTATTAATTCTGGGAAGCTTCTAACAGATACATAAGTTTAAAATTAGAATCAATATTTTTTCTAAGTCTCTATTTTCAGACAATATAAAAACTCCTTTTTTAAAAAAAAAAGAAAAGAGAAAGTTGCATGAGTTTTTTGATCGAATCCATTAATTTCAGAAGAAATTCTAAATCAGTCTCAGTACCAAAACATAATAAAAATTGAACTTATTTTCAAAAGTGGATGAATTGAGAAATGTTCTTTTGTGAAACCTCCAATTTTGCACTTGTTCAAATTAGTCTAGTCTCCGACGCTCACTGTTATTCTTGGCTATTAGTGAAATTAGTCTCAAAGCAAGAAAAGTTGAGAATGAATTGATCAGTTCAAGCTATTAGCTGTGTATCACCTGCAAAAATGACAGAAAATTTATCAATCTTGCTTCTCAACACCAATATGAAATTTAAACTTTTTCTAAGGAAAATTTGCCGATTTTTTGTTTTATTTTTTAAATTTTGAGTTTTGATGCTATGAATAACCCAATTCTGAATTAGATGTATTCTTTTACTGATATAAAATTTTATTTCAATTAAAAGTTTCTAAAAATGTGCTCTTCAAGAAGTATGATGCATATTGTTTGAACAGCTTTTTAACATTTTTTTTTCTTTCTATATGTCTGCATTGAATGCTTATTTTTTTCCTCATGTTATTTTTTCAATTATTGATCAGCAAATGGATGATACCATCAAAATAATTTTTAATACACTTTAATATCTTTTTAAAATATTTTCACTCAATATATATATATGTGTGTGTGTGTGTGTGTGTGTGTGTGTGTGTGTGTACTTATTTACTTACCAGGGCTTTAAAGCAACATTTTATATCAAGCTGTTTTGCTTACTGCTAACATTTAATGATTTTAAAATCATTTATACTTAAGTACCCTGCCCTCTCATTGGGGCTTAGAATACACTGACTGTATACTCTGTACAGGAGTAATGACCCCACCAAAGAGTGTCCTGTCTATGACACGAAGCTACAGTTCTGGAGATGTGGGGAAAGTGAAATCACCCCTTCATTCCCATTACTCCCAGGTCCACTCTGACCTAGAGTGATAGTACCAATTAGGATCCCATCAATGGGTCAAATAGATTGATTTAAAAATTATTCATATTCAGAAGGACTGTGTGCAAAAAAAAAAAAAAACCTCTTAAGAGACAATACAAAAATGTAAATAGGAACATATAATGATTGTGATTTCCAAACCTCTTGGTATAAAATACCCCTAGACAGGTTGACATGCCATTCAAATCAGTGTAATCTATTCTAAAATACTGGTAAGAACCTAACAAATTATACTTTGCTGGAAAGTGACTTGTGATTAGTAATTTTCATTTAGTTTGCTTTTAATGTTAATTTTCATTGTTTTCTTTTTTTTTAATACTCTAGCATTTTTATTCCATGATAAGTAAATAGTTTAGAACAGAAATAAAGAATAAGCCTCTGGCAAGGCTCAAACCTGCATTCTTGGATGCCTATTTTAATGTAGCAGCTGTCTTATTGATTTGTATAATTCATTCAAATGAAGCCGTATAGCTTTTTTTCTTTATTTTCCCTCAAATGACAGATATGCCATCATCATCTTTCTTTGTATACATTAATAATATCAGTTGTAACATTATTTTAATTACTTAGATAAAGCATTGTCAGTTATCATTAATTTTTATGAGTGTTCAAATGATAGTTTGGTCATTAAAAAAAAAAAAACAAGAAAAATCAAAATGAAATTAGTACTAATAAAAAATAAATAGTAATTGACAACACTTCATATGTGAAATTCAAATAATATAACTAATATTATTTGTGAAATTTTTGGTATATTTTCAAGAACTTGAATTATTCTCTTGTATTGACATCATTGCTACTATTGTACTGGAGGAACAGTTTAAAAGATATTTTATATAAATGAATCGATTACTTATCACTATTGTTTAAGGCAATAAAATATTTTTTTAAAATCCATTCTTTTGTTATCAAGAGCCTTTTTAAAACAGTTGCTAGAGTAGAGAGCATTTAGGATAACTATATATATATATATATATACACCACATGGACAAAACACCTTGAAAAAAAGCTAAATGGGAACTACACAAAAATGCTATGAGCTATTTTGAAAAAATCCTGGAAGCACCACCCCATGAAACTACAGTTGTATGGCTACTTATCTCCTATCTTAAAAACCATCCAAGTAGAACGAACAAGACATGCAGGACACTGCTGGAGAAGCAAGGACCAACTCATAAGTGATGTCTTTCTATGGACTCCTACACATGGATGTGCCTGTGTTGGCTCACCAGCAAGAACTTATTTACATCAGCTTTGTGTGGATACAGAATATAGTTTGGAAGAACTGCCGGAGGTGATTGATGATAGGGACAAATAGAAAGAGAGAGTCAGGGAAATCCGTGCTGTCAGTGCAACTTGATGATGATTACAATAGGGACACCTCGAAAGTTAATTTGAGTTCAAGTAACTTTTGCATTAATTCCTGGCTACTGAAAAACATTTTCTTCCAGATTTTTAGTGCACAACAATGAGTGTATTCTTAGACCCATCAGTAGCTTAGTAATTAAAAACATACAGAAAAGTACTGATATTTGCTTAAGTAAAATTTCAGAATTCAATTTTTGTGAAGTGATTTCATTTTGTTGACCATTTAAAACCTTGCCAATCTGAAACTAGAGATGACAGGAAAAAGGCACTGGATTCTGACTAACAATGTTGAAGGAAAATTACGCATAGATTTGTGCATTAGTTTTTGAGTTTTGAATACTCAATACTTAGCTGACACACAATGTGAAGTACTTTTATGTTTCTACTGGAGCTGATAATAGAACAATATAACCTTTTTATGTTCAGAATAATGTTTATTTTCTGTCTGGTTCATCATTCTTTCTTTGAATTCCATCAGAAGCTGAAATGACTTTTCAGATTGATCTGATTCAGTGCTGAAAATTTTAGCCAATAAAAACGATTTTCAGAATGAGTAGGTCATTTAGGGTTTTAAAAAAAAGGATACTTAGAAAATTGAATTACTATTGAAATATTAAATTCCTTTCTTAATATGGTGATTTTTATACTTGTCTATCTCTGTGAATGCTTTTTATCTTGTACCACGACCAAAAGTGGGTTATTAGAATTTCTTTTGAAAAAAGACCAAAATCTACTTTTTTCTACTATCTAGGCACACCTATTTTGTTAAATGTTTCATATAAGATATCTACATGAACAATTAAAAAAATAACCTAACCTTTCCAATGAAGTTTACATGCACTGTATAAATGTTTATCATATGAAAATTTTAATATTTGCTTATTTTATTATTTCCTGTGTCTTAATAAATCTACTGCTCTGTCAGCAGACTTAGAATACACTGATCATATCCTCTGCAGAGTGGTAACTCTCCCCCACTCAAAATAGGAGGTGGCCTTGGTAGACTAAGCTTCATCTGATGGTGAGGTTCCAGTTCTGCAGATATGAAGCATATGAAGTAACCCTTTTGTTGCTATTACTTTCAGGTCCATTCTATTTCAAAGTTGTAGTACCTGTGTGAGTTCTATCTATAGGTCAAATAGATCTGTTTGAAAATTATTTCTATAGATACTTGAAGCTATAATCGTTTGCTAAGGATTATTATTATTATTAGTTACTTGAAACTCTATAAGTGTGTGCAAACAAATGATTACTTGATTATTATTAAATCAAAATAATCACTTGAAACCATATAATTATTATTATTAGATAAGAATACTTGAAACCATACAATTGTGTGCAAATTTTTTGTATCAGATTGGAGAATTTGATCTCTTAACTGTATGCTAAAAACTCTTAAGATACAATTACATAAATGTAAATATAAACATATAATGAACATGATTCCCTAACCTCTATGCATAAACTAACTTTAGACAGGTTGACATGTCATTAAAGTAGTTCTATCCCTCAATCAAAAACTACAAATCTAATCATTAGTGTAAATATACAGGGTGGAATACTAAAATTGTCATCCTAAAGAAAACAACACTACAGCTTTATTTTAAAACTTTTATTGAAAAAATCAATTCAGGTAACTTGATTATGTAGTAGAGGTGACATCTACTCAATGTAGCTGCCTTCAGCCTCAATCACCGCCTCGATACGGATCCGGAACTGGGAGCATGTCTTTTCCAAAAGTGCCGGCGGGAGCTCGGTGAATACTCGGTAGATGGTGGTCGATCAGGCTGACTTTGGGATTGTGGGAGGTCATGTTGGTGATGTTCTCAACATATGACCAAACAAAGTAGTCCAGCAGGTTCAGGTCGGGGGAGGAGGAGGGTAGTGAGAAAAAGGTACAAAGCCGTAGCACTCCTTCTGAAGCCAAGCCTGGGTCTCTTTGGACTTGTGGACTGGCACCAAGTCCTGCTGCCACACCCAGGGTCTGCCACTGGCCACCTGATTGCACCAGGGGATCAGCACACTCTTCAGTACATCCAGGTACACTTTGGTGTTGACTTTCAAGCAACTTCAAAGATGTGAGGTGGCATGATGTGGCCCTCACTTGAAACCACACCAAAGACCATAACCGTAGCCAGAAACTTTGTTTTCATCACCCTGGGCACGTCCCTGTTATTCGTGGCAATCCAGATTTGCATTTTGAGGGTGCTGGCAATGGTCCTGTTGTCATAACTTGGATCGGTAGAGAGCATGAGTTGTACAGCGGTGCATCTTTGATCTCGCTTGTTGAACATTGTGTCACTTTCAGACATGATAGAAGGCTTCTATCGCTCTTGAGATTTGTACACAACTGGCCTACTAGTAGATGTCTGCAACAAAAAAAGAAAACCGGTTTTCATTAAACAGAAATGAAATCATGTTGTCTTTTCTAGGGCGACAATTTTATCATTCCACCCTGTACTAAGTATTGTAAGTATTGAGGAATTTGTTTAATAAAGCTTACCAATATCACAAGTTATATAAACAACTAGTTTATTAATACTGAACTTCATTTCATTGAAGAGAAATTTAAAACTGAGTTGTTGATCTGAAATTTTTATATAGTATTGTCAATAAATAAGTACACACTAACTAATTCTTTTCAATAAAAGTTAATTTTCTGCCAAACCAAAGGTACAAGGTTATTATTTCTTGTAGAACATAGTACAATCTAAATAGATATTAATTGTAAGAAATTCTACTGCATTGTAACTGAAAATACCTATGTTACAGTTAAAAATATATACACCTCTACAGAAAATTCTCTATCATAAGTATTTCAGTATAGCCCATGAATGAGTAAACTCCAATCAATTTTTCATTAAAAGTTTATTTTCTTCTGAATGAAAGATCTTATTTTTAATCAAATATCATACAATCAACATTAATATTATTAGGTATTAATTATCATTAAACACTACAGTAGTGAAGCTACAAAACCAAAAATAAGATTTCAACACTTTTGCAACCAAAAATAAAATTGTATGATTATAATTAAGGAGTGTACTTTTTTTTAACTGCTACATATTTATATTTTTTAATACAAAGCTTAAATACTGTAGAGTTTGATCATAAATAATAACTAATAATATCTGTCTTGGATGTATAATTCTTCACTATGGGTAACACTGTAAAATTATTTACAAAATTGATTTCTCTCTTTAAATAAAGAAAATTGTTTCTAAATATCTCAATTAACTTTTAATCCTCCCATTTTGGCCCAAACTATTTTTTAACAGATAACAGTATTTTTTATAATTTAAAGGTTTTCAATACAACAATAATTTCTATTTCTTTGTAATTAAAAAAACCTAATTTGTTCTTTTATTGTAGTGTTGTTATTATTCCTAGAGTTCTAGTCTCTTGAAATCATTCTTTTTGCTGTTTTCTTTGTTGCAAGGATAGTTTAGTTGATCCATTCCACAATCATCTTAAGATGTAAAAAGTAGCAAACAGAAAAGAAATGAAGGAAATATATGATGGTCACTCAATAAATAAGTTGAACAATTTTTTGACTGAGGAGGGACATATTACATACACAAGGATCATTTAATAAATAAGGGGAATTTTTTGACTGAGGTAGGACAAGGGTCATTCAATGAATAAGAGGGATTTTTTTGGAAAAAGCAAATACTTTTTTTTTTTTCAGAAACTTTTTCAATAAATGTGTACTCTGCATTATTTCAAATTGGTTTATAGTTAAAATTATTTTAATTTTGCCAAAATATTTGTTTTGAGGTTATTCAAACTAGTGGCAAAACAGAGAGTTCCTGGTTTGAACGGTGATCTAGAATAAAATTCTTGGTGACTGAGAAGTGCAAACCATGTGAAATTTTATAATAGAATGTGCAGTGTACAGGGAGAGATATATTTTTGTCAAAAAAAAATGTTTACAAATGGGCTAAATATGGGTTTGCCACTACAAGTTTGAGTCTAAAAGACAGTTCATGGAAGGGAAATACACTTACTTTTCAAGAAAAAAAAAGGTCCAGGCACAGTGGTCTGTAAAAAAGGTTATCCTGACAGTATTCTGGGACATGAAAAGACCCATCACTATTAATATCCTTGAAAAAGGTAAAATTCACCTTATTTATTGAATGGCACTCATATATTGATTGGCTCTACTCATTTAGAACAACATGCACTGCACCTTGTAATTTACAAAGTATTGCCTTGTTTAGCATGGAGGCCTCAGATTACTAACAGTAACTGCTCATTTTTGAGGGGCTAATCACTGCCCAATTTTGGTCATCTAGCAGGAACAGATGCTTTCAATGTGATTTGGACAAATTTCCACTGCACTGTATACTTCTTTCCAATTGTTTTCCTTATTTTTGTGGCAAAATTATAATTATTTTTTCTTTCTTTACCAATTCTACATCTGAAGAAGGTTGTAGAATGGATTTGCTGAAACATTGAGGTCAAAGGTATTATTATTAGGTTTTACTTATTAACAAACTCTACAGGATTGAAACACTAAGCAAAAATTGCATGAATATATATAAAGGGTGTACTTATTTTTAGGGCTGCTACATTTTCATATTTTTGGCTACAAAGCTTCAATACTGTAGAGTTTGGTAATGAATGATAGCTAATAATATCTGTTTTGTTTGTATAATTTTCTACAAGAAATAAAATCTTGGTATTTTTAGTTTGCTAGAAAATAACTTTTTATAAAACATTTTGAAAGGTATACTTATTTATGGGTGACACTCTCAGAGCTAGCAGGAACAGGTGCTTTTAGTATGATTTGGTCATGAGTCTGCCACTGTATATTTGCTTCCAGTATTTTTTGTTATTTTTGTAACAAAAAGACATTTACTTTTCCTTACAGATTCTACATCTGAAGAAGGTTGTAGATTTGCAGAATCATGGTGAACAAAACAAGAACAAACAAAAGAATAAGTTAAATCACCAAAACATCTCTTATGCTTGAATTGAATCAAGCAAGAAGATTATTTTTTTGGAAATAAAATTTTATCAGCAATAATAAAAGATATTTTCAAATATAGGACATTTGTTTATGAAACTGAAGAAATGCTGGTTGAAATAACTTGTAGTAAACTCATATAAGTTCTCAGATATAAGAAATCTTTCCTTTAAGTGAGATTGCACATCTGAATCAGAGTGGTCCCATCTAAAAAATAATCAAAAAAATATTTTTTCACAACTAGTTTTAGTTGCTCAGCATTAAGAAGATCCTCCTCTACTCTGGCAATTTTTCAGATTTGAAAAATATTGATTTTCTATGGTTTTAGATGGAGTGGGGATCCTATTTACCATATAAATACATTAAAACAATCTCTGACTTTCCAACATGCATGTATGCAAGTTATCTTTCACTTGTTTTTATTTTCAAATGTCAACTTTGAAATGGTGTTCACATCTTTGAAACTTTGTTGACTGATTAATTCATTTTAATGGCATGTCAACCTGTCTGGGGTTATTTTATGCCTAGAGGTTTGGGAATTGCATACATTGTACATTTTTATTTACATTTTTGCATAGTTTTTAAGATTTTTTTTATACATGTTTTATGATATCAAGTATTCCTATTTAATACAAATAATTTGCAAATAGATCTATTTGACCCATAGATGGGGCTCTAATAGGTACTACCAATGAAGGGGTATTCTAGAACTAGAGCCTCACCATCAGATAAAGTTTAATATCATTTCCAGAGCACTCCTTTATTGGGGAGGGTCTTACCCCTCTGGAGGGAAATTTGGGTACTAATAGTTTTCTCCCACTCTGACTATTCAAAATTTAATAAAAATAAAAACAAGGGAACATTAACTTGTATATGTGCATGTTGCAAAATCAGATGACAATTTTTCTCTGGTAAATTTAAGTATTATAACAGATAATTACTTTCTTTTTAGAGAGTCTATATTCAAAGGGTTAATCTATCTGACTGATGTATTGCTCAAACAAATGCCATTAAATTATTTTGAAAATGAAATGAGAAATCACTGACAGTTCCATGGAGCAAAGAGGATGTACAAAGTAAACATGAGAAATCAATTAATACAATGTAAAATAACCAGATAAATAAAAGACAATTAGAGTTGAAATGAAGAGATGTAGTTCCATCAAGTAGTTTCACATTAAATCAGTTGCAGTCTTTTTAGACTGTCTGACATTTACTTGATTGAACATGAATACACATTTAATTAGTGTATTTTTTCTTCTTATCTATAACAGATCATTTAGAAACCTGCAGTCAAGAAAACTGGAAAGAAGTTAAAGAACACGAGAATAGAAAATGAAATTAAAAAAAAAGATTCTGACAATGATGAGGGACATTTAATGTAATATCTTTTATCGGACTGAAAAATGTTACTGGCATTCTGATCTAATGAACACTCTCTGTAGTTGGTAAGATGATAAAGGTTATAGGAGATTTTTTTTTTCAAGAAAAGGGAAAAAAAACCTATCGCTGAGACCTAGGAGATAATAGATAGGAGAAAAAACTTCTATGCAGTTGATGACTGCAGGTGAATAATATTTTATTTTGACAGTTTAAAATTATATATATATATATTAGATGATGGATAGAGGTAAAATAAAATATGAAGAAGAATATTTTTTTAAATTCATTCATAAGTATTGCTTTTAGTGAATGTCAAGCATTCACTGACCCATTGTAAATAAAGAGTTTCAAATTTGCCTGCTGATATTTTTGTTTGCTTAATTGAATTCTTTTTACATGTCTAGACATTAACCAAGTCATATTGACTCTTCAAATGAAATCTGAAGATTTGATGCTTAACAAGCAAATGAATATATGAGAGGCTTGATTTATGGTCAAGTCATGCTGAAAGGACAAGTTAACAATGGATTACTGAGTTAAGTTGAGATGAACTTGGTCAATGTTGAGATAGGTGACCATTTTTTAATATTTTATACTGATATATATATTTAGTTTGTGAGTTTAGAAAGTTACTTAAAATAATTAAGAGAAATGTAGGATATCAGAGTAGTAAGCAGTATTTTAAAAAAGGGTATGGGGGACAAATATCTATGTATTCTGGATTCAAATTCACCCAGAGCTAAAATATAACTAATTGTTTTTCTTTTTTTTTTTCAACTTACAGACAAGTCACTTGAAAAGAACTAGTTCTCACCAGATAAACAAAATTAAGCAACAGTGAGCCTGTTTAGTCCTTAGATGGGGAGCACTTAGTAAAAGCAGATGGTATAAGTATCATGAGACTTCTATGCTAGACTAAGCAATGCTTTGTAAGTAACAATGGCTAAGTCGTAAAACAAAGAACTATAATATTTCAGATCAAGTACATGACCGATTGTTTTCATGATTATTTTACTCTTTGCAAGTTTTTCACACCAGCTCTAACTGGTGGTCTTTCACTGAAGTCTGAGTGACAGAAAGTTTCCTTATGTTTCCATTATTTTTCATAGTATCCTAGCTAATTTTATCAGTCTGGATAGTCTTGATTCTTCCTCTGATCTCCAATTTACCTAGTGTTCTTGTCGAGGTTCCAAGGACTGTTCTAAGAGTTCCAGCCATAATCAAAGTTTCTAATTCCTTTTTGTTCTCAGCAAAATTTTAATATCATCCATTTACATGAAGTGGTTTATCGTTTGTGATTTTATAAATCTTAAACCTCCTTTGAATTTTCTTATTATATAATTTAGTGACATCACTGCTAAAACAAATAGTAGTGTTGATAATGAGTCTCCCTGGAAGATACCTCTTCAGATTTTAAACCTCTGCTAGGATTTTTCTTCTAGCTGCTAGTTCTGCGCTCCAATGTTCATTGCTTTTGGGATAAAGTTTACAACTTTATATATCTTCAAACATTCTATTATCCATATTTGTGGGAATATGCTATATGCCACTTTTTAGTCTATCCATCCTTGTCTTCACCATTTTAGAAGCTGCTGATCTGTATATAATTGGTCAATTGTTCCTCTAGTTCATTTGGGATATTCATTCAAGTCCTTTAAAAAAGAGCCAGTGGCTTTCAAATGAGTTATGGATTTCTTCTCTTATTTGTGCAGTTAGGATCTTTCTCATTATTGGCAAACACATAGTTCCTTTTTTTTTTTGCTTCTTTCTGAATGAAGGTTGTTTTCCCTTTAGTAATCTATTTTAAAGTCCTGAAGACCTACCTTGGGCGATGAACGATAGGGAGGAGTGGCGAGAGAGGGTCAGGGATATCCGTGCTACCAGCGCGATATGATGATGATGACTTCTCATAAGCATTTACATGTTTGTTAAGCCAATCTATTGAGGATAGTTGTGAATCTTTTAACCAGAATTCATGTATCCCATTGTGGTCTGTGGCCTGGTGACTTCCAAAGTGTTACTTTTATTGACTGAAGATGTATTTTAGCTTCTTGAACTTCTTTTATTCCTTGTAATTCATTTCCCATAGTTTGCTCCAGAAATATTCTGTTTCATTTTCATCTGGTAGTTCAATTTTCTTCATGCTTTCTCCATTGACTTGTTGATAGAATTTTCTTTCCTTATTTTTGATTATTCTGTTTTATTTGTATTGTTGGATCCTTTTCCAATATCTTTTGAGTTTCCCTTTCTTAGCCAATATTTTTTAGTTTATTCCTTCAAGTTGTCAATTTTCCTAGCTGCTGTTGTCTTTTTTCAGTTATTTCATTCCATTGTCTTTTTGTGTCTTACTTTTTTTTAGTACTTTTACATGTTTTCATAGCTTCTTTATTTGTTCTTCAAATTTCATTTCCTATCCACCTTTTGTTTTTCTTGTTCCATTTGGGTTTCTTTGTGGGATACCAATTTTGTCACTGACTATCTTTTATTCATGCATAAATTAGATAATTCACTTCAGTGATATTATCCATTAGGATATTCTGAGTAATTTATTCACCCTTTCAGTTTCTAACTTGGCTTTTTCCCAGTCTTAATTCCTTAGTGATAATAATTAGTCCTTCTTTTCAGTCATGATATTTTTTATTATTTCTACTATGTTTCTTTCCTTTCATTTCCAAATTTGTTGTTGTGGTGCTGGTACTGGATTTTCTTATCTTGTGATTTCTAATATCTTGTGTTTCTGTTTCTTTGGGAAGCTCTTGCTGAGCATTTTGTTCATGACTTACTTATCCACAAACTTCTCATATTTCAACTTCAGAAAACCAGCTTTTCTTTAGTATCCTTCTTTCTTGGTCTACATGTATTTGGCTGGTTGTATTAAACTTAGCAAAAGTTTAACCATTCATTTTCTATTACCTATTTATGTGGGGTTACTTTTAAAATAGCTATGGATTACATATCTATTATATTTTCTACACCATTTCTTTTTCTGGCCTCTTGAGATAATTAGACTGGCAATGAGATGTATTGTATCTGTGGTCCTTGTTTGTGTACCTGAAATTAGAATGGCTAACATTCAAAGGATAATGACTAGGTTTTCTATGTTGGCTATCAAGGAAGCACTTGCTGATCATGGCATTCAAATCTGTCATTTAGTTCCTATATTCATTAGAATTAATATCAGATATTTTTCATGAGTATTATATTGTGGCTTTACCAGAACCAGGGTTTGTTTATTACCTATGCTTCAATCAAAGGGTAACATGGTATTCTTCTCAGGAACAAAACCGTAAGCATATTACAAGTAAAAAAAAAACAAATACAAACATACACACACGACAATATACACACTAACACAGATGACCAGTATAGACAAAAAAGACCTACATCTTTATATCTAAAAAAATTGTGTTTTTAATGTGATTTTTTACTTAGTTTAAACCCAATGATCTCATTTTATAATGAGCGATTTGTGGGTTGACCTTATTTTCTTTCTAGAATTTTCAACAGTATTCTACTACATTAGTTTACTATATTACTATTAAATAAAACTTAAAACCCAGATTGATAAATGAGACCATAGCAAGAATTAATGATATATTTCTAATTAAAAGTAAAAGTCAAGTCACTCATTTGAATTAGAAAATATTCTGATTCCTTCATAAGAAGGATTTGAAAATGTAACAATTTCTAGAGGTTTACAAACTTTTCCATTTGGGGATATTTAAAGTATTTCAACCAAAAATAAAAGATTTAGCTTTTTGGTTATCTCTTTTGTTCCAGTCTGTTCAAAATCGTTTGGATAATCCGACTCTTATATTCCTGATATGGTTACAATAGGGAAAGAGTTAATGTGATCTAAGCAAAAATCTGATCTGATTCATCTGTTTTCTTCTTCTTGTTCATCATCATTCTGCTACTACCACTACTACTACTACTACTTCTTCTTCTTTAAGAGTTTTTCACACCAGCATTAGCTGATGATTTTCAACTGGAGTTTGAGTGACAGTAAGTCTCCTCTAGTCTCCAGAACTCTTCTCAGTATTCTGGGTAATCTTAATAATACTATAGTTTGGATGGTCCCTACTCATTATTGCTATTATCATTTTCTGAGTGGTTGAAGAGTTTCTCCCTTTTTTTTTTTGTTATTATCATTTTTGTCAACATTATGCTTTGCTCTGAGTCCAACATTCTTTAGGTTACATTTTTCTAGTGCAGAGTCCATTTCTAGTTTATTTCGTACAGGTCTGTTATCTTTAACTCCAAGACAAAATTTCTATTGAAGTTGAAGAATGAGCAAATAAAAATGTTATGAAAAGAATAAAGCTATTATAATTGACACATAAACACACACGCACATACAAAAATATGCTGTATTGACAATAGATAAGTCATATCTGCCAATTTTTTGATATTATGTTAATATTCATTAAAATTAAAGACACCAGAAGTTTTAGATTTCTAGTAGAGTATTATGCAATCTAAAAAGATATCATTAAGAAACTTTACTGCATTGATACCCTGTAACTAGAGATAAAACCGTATAAATATATACAGGGTGACTCAAAATAGAAGCAACACATTAATATAATAATTCATATTACATCAAATCATCTTTCATCTGAATCTTAAAACCAATCACATCCCCTCAGAAAGGTCAAACCAAATGAAAAGGCTAGAAATTGATTGACTTTATACTATAGTGCACATGAAAGACCAAATTCTTGAGAATATCTTTGAAGGGACTTTTTCAGACTCCTAACAAAATCTCTCACTGCATCCATATTGTTAGGACATATTGTAGTCAATTTCCTACCAGATCTGGGATTTTCTGCCATTTTGCTGAGGTTGTTTATTGACCTTGTGACTTGAAATTTGTGTACTCAATGATAAATTTGGCTTTTTTTAGGGATAATTGTTATGTTAAACTTCTTGTGAAATTTTGCTTGCACAGTTTTGAAGGATTTTGTCTCCAAATAAGTAGTGATGCAAAATATTTTTCCTCTCTTGTCCAAGGTATCGTGATCAAAGATTAATAGTTGTTACTGTATACTATTTTCCAACCTGAAACAAAAAAAGAACACAACATTATCATTAGTAGACTTATTTGCAGTCACATGGGTTCAGTGTATATTGAGACACCCTGTATAAGGACTATATGTATTTTTCGATTGCTATATATTGATGTTTCTGGTTACAGAGTTTCACTGATGTAGAGTTTAAAAAAAAAATAATACCTAACAATATTTGCTTTGATTTTATAATGTTCTAATAGAAAAAAAATCCTTATATTTTTAATTTAGAAATTAACGTTTTTTTTATAACAATTTAATAACGATATACTTGTTTATGGCTGATGCTCTGTGTGTGTATGTCTCTCTCTCTCTCTCTCTATATATATATATATATAAAAATGAGTAGGTCTATGAAGAGGTTTGTATTTTTTAGGATTTATTTATTTATTACATACATATATGTTTCCAGCTTGTTGCTTTTGTCAGAGAACATATATGACACAAGGCCTTGTTAATGGGGTACTCAATGAGACTTGAACTCACTTGTGTTTGCAGTTTAAATGGTTTTCAGTTGATTATGGGTTTATATGGAGGTCTCTTTTCTCAGACTGTGTTTACCTTAGTTTGCTTTACCCCTAATTGGTCTTTGATATTTGATAAGTGTTTGTGTGTGTGTTGGACTAGTTTTGGATTTCACTAACAGTTATTTTTTCTCTATGTGTGTGAGTATGTGCCTTGAGATTTTTTTTTTGTGTCTGTGTGTTGTAGTGAGGTTTGAAATTTACTGGTAATTATTTTTTACTAATAGTTTTGTGTGTGTGTGTGTGTGTGTGTGTGTGTGTGTGTGTGTGTGTGTGTGTATTTGTGTCCATTTGTGTGTGATTCATGTTTTATTCAACTTTGGTTTAAATTTATCTTTAGATTTCTTTTCCTTTATTTGAGGTAGTATGTAATCGTTAGTTTGTTATATGTGCATTATTTAAAATTACCTTGACTACATTCGTATAGGTTTTTCTATACATTTAATTTTCTGTTTTCTGTTATTTTAATATTGCTCTTGAGAAGTGATATTCTTGTAATAAGGGCTTGTGTTGACCCTATGCATATTTCTTTGGACTTACTACATTCAATTATGTAGGCTACGTTTTTTGACTTGCAGCTTTAGTCTTTATTTATTCAGTTTAGCATAAGTATGCAGTTTAAATGTAAGAAATATTTCTATTTCAAGCTAATCAGTTTAGCCAAACAGTTCTAATGTAAACAATTCAGTTTAGCATAAGTATGCAGTTTAGTTCTGTTCAACCCATAAATAGGGCCCTTATCAGGTGCTATCATTCCGAATCAGAGTTGACCTGGGAGCAATGCCAATGAAGGGGTGCTCCACATTCCCCAAAACTCCAGCATCACTGGAACCTCACCATCAGATTGTTTAGTGTCATATCCAGGACACTTGTTGGGGGGGTCTTACTCCTTTGCAAAGAAGCAGTCTGTGTATTCGACAGGCCCAGCCGACTGGGCAATTAAATTTTTTTCTCAGGTTTTTAAACGTATAGGATTTCCCTTCTATAATTATATCACATATCTTACATCGTTTATTATTGCATTTGGTAACTCCTTGTGTTGTGTTTTCTCTGAATGTAGAAGAGGTGAGTATTCTTTTAAGATTTTTGGGTTGTCTCAGCTTTTAATGATTTTTGTTGTGTCTAGTATTTCTTTGATTTTATCATTGTTCTTCTCGATTTTTTAAATTATTTCTGTGAATAGTTCTGGGTTGTTTTTGTTGTAGATTGTGACATATGCTTGGGTTTTCTCATTGTTGTGTTTTTTCAGGTTCAGTAAATTTTTTTGTGGTATTTTTTGCTGCTAATTTGAATCCATTATTTATTAGTGTTGTTGGGTATCCTCTCTGGTGCAGGGTTGTGTGTAGTTCTTCAAGGTGATTTTTTAAAAGTTTTTTATCTGTGATTATTGTGCGTATTCTATGTGCTAGAGTGTAAGAGATGGATTTTATACAGTTTGGGGGAGGGGCTTTTGAAGTGGAGGTATTGTTGGGTGTCTGTAGGTTTGTGGTAGGTATCTGTGATGATTTAGCTATTTACGTTTTTTATTAGAATGTCTAAAAATGGTAGTTATTTTGAACTGTGTCCCATTGTAAATTTTATTTTGGTGTGTAGGTTTTGTAGTAGGTTGTGTAATTTATTAATGTCTCCCCCATGGGTATTTCCAGAATATGAAGCAATCATCTAAATATCTTTTCCATGATTTGGTAAATTCTCCTTTTATGTTGTTGTCATATTTTTGACCTATTATTTCATATAATTTTTCTTCTAAATATGCTAGGATTAGGGTAGCATATGTTGGCGCCATTTTAGTTGCCATAGCTGCTACTAGAGTCTGGATATAGTTAATGTTATTGAATTAGAGGGAGTTTTTATTAAGGATTATTTCTATACCCTCTATGATAAATTTTTTGTTAAATCTTGGGTATAATGTGTCTGGGTATTTATCTATCTAAAATGCAGTGACTTGTTTTCCTAATTCATGGGGAATATTGCTGTATAGGTTTGTGACGTCAAATGTGACTATATGTATGTTGGGATCAATTTTTTGTGATATGGTATTTAAAAAAATCTATGTTGTCTCTAAAATAGCTCTTATATTATTTTTGCTTAGGAAATGTCTATTAGTTTGGTAAGTCTGTTAATCAGGCACAACCGACCTGCTACAATGGGTTTAAATTTGAGGTCACTGGGGTTTGGAATTTCTATATATTTGAATTTTTGTATTTCTACGGCTTTTTTTTTTATCTGTTTGGACTAATGAATTTTTGGTAGTCTGTAGAAGTTACTTGTTTTGGGGATATAATTTGTGAAGAACTATTTTTCTTTTTAAGTTAGTGATTTATTGTGTATTTTTCAGAATTTTGTGATTTTTGATATGATATTATTGTCTATGTTTGTATCTATTAATTTGTAGTTAGTTTCATTCTTAATATTTCTTGGATTTTTGCTTTGTAGTACGTTTTATCTAAGATGAGTACGGTGCTTCCCTTGTCTGCTTCTTTTATAGTTATGTTTTCATTTTCCAGTATATTTTTTAAGGCTTGTTTTTGTGAGAGGTTATTTTTTGTTGTTTTTTCTTTTAGGTTGATACTCCATAATTTCTCTACATTATCCTAACTTCCATATGCTTTATCCTTTATTTATAAATAAAGAAAACTATATTAATAATACTTATATATATATATTAGTATTATTAATATAGTTTATATATATATATATATATATATATATGATAAATTTTGTTAGATTTACCAAAATCTTCCATTTCTCCATATATATATATATATATATATATATATATATATATATATATATATATATATATATATATATATGTAATTGAAAATCACTGACAATGATTTAGAGGTTTACTTTTTATTCAGCTTTTCTTGATGGCAGCAAATGAGATTTCACAACTATGGTTGTTGGCAATTCAAAAACTTTTTGAAATCTCTGTTAGTATAATCTGACTATGTGTGCTTTCAACCATCTTCAGTCATTATCACAAGACTACAACACAAAAGTACCCACTACTTTTGTGTTGTAGAGTGTTAGATTTATTCTGATCTCAAGGAATTTTTAAGTGGGCATGTTCATTATGTGCAGTTGATACCTTTGGTGCTGGTTTAAAATCTTTTGAACTGTCAACATCATCATCGCTAACAATATTGCACCTCTAGGACAACCACAATGTAGAACTAATGTGGTATATTTATTCTCATGCCCCATTGGGAGGTTTCATCTCCAAAACTAATGATGAAAATCAAAACTTCATTCATCAGAAACACAACCACCACGTTCTCCTGCAAACTAATCTGTCATTTATCCTATGTTAGTACCATCCATATGCACATCAACAAACATATCATAAAAGACCATAACACTCCCAAAATATTTTTTTGAATTCTAGTTAAAAATCTAAAAATCTATAATATAATTGCAAAAAATGACTTCAAGTATTATAAGCATTACTTATAAAGAATAGACATCCTACACAAAACAGACTCTCTTTTAGCTTGGGAGCAGAAGTTTTTGAATTAATCTGATGCATGAGCAAAGCCTTATAGCCTCAGTGGATTCATAATCACATGATCTATAGCTGCTATCTCTACACTTTCAAACTAGCACCAGTTGTCTACATATTCACTCATAATGTTACCAGCACATGATAAACATATCCAATTCAAAATAAATCCAACACTCCACAACACAGGAGAACCCACATCCTCAACAATGACCAAAGCTGGTCAAAAGTACCCATATGCAAACTACACTAAGAGATTTCAAACAGATTTTATACTTCCTACAACCATAGTTGTGATACTAAAGGTTGAAATTCATGCGGTAAATTCAAATTGAAACCCACTAAATTTGTTCCAATAGCTATGAAAAAATCTTGACATTCAGCACTTAACTGACTTTATATCTGATAAAGAAATTACTTTTTTTATTCTTATATTTTTAAAGAAATTTTTTTACACATTATACTATCTGAAATACACTTTAATACTTGTAAAATCAATTAAAAAATCTATTGTCTAAGTGTTAAAAAACTTATTTTTGTTCTGATCAAGTTCAACTCACCAGGTAAAAAAGTCTTTTTTTTTTAAGCTTATCATTTCTACTGTTCATTGTAAACCTGTCCACATAATTTGGAATCATAAAAAAATCAACAATCAAGTCAAGGTGAATTTGAAGAAGCCAATGAGTAGCAAGCTTGGGAACACTGATATTTTCCTTGAAGTCAAAAGATACCTTAAGATTACAGCTTAGAAAAACAAAAAACAAAAATAAAACAAAAAAAAATAGTTCTACATTTATTTATTCCACAGACACTTCATTGCATTTTGCCTACAACAATTTGTTTCTCTCAAAGGAAATCTCGGCTAAGTGAATGAACAATTTGAGATGACTTGAAGCACAAATAATTTACTTATAATATTCCAAACCTTTCAATGAATTAATGTATAATTTGACATAAATTGCGTTAGCAGAATGAACACGACAAAGAGTTTGTGAATTAATACATCTGAAGATATATTCTGATTCTTCAACTTGTATATTTTTAACAATTTGTTTGTCTTTTTATTATTTTTTCTTTTTTTTTGCTTAAAAAGCTAACAACTTGTAATGTCTTGCAATAGTGAAGTCTCTAATAATAACAACTGCATATGTTCATGCTACTTTAAATATGATTAAGAAAGTGATATTTCTGCACAAGTACACTGATATGTTTTGGTTCCCATTTGATCATTGAAGTTAAGCAGTAGTCTGTTGGGACAATAAAGAATGGGTTACGAGATACAATGAATGACAGAAATGAAGATCAAACCCTGGTAGAAGGTAATATGCTAAAAAAATTGCCTTATCTAAGGGTGTTCATGGATAATATAGTCCATAGAGGAAAACTATCAACATACAATACCAATTCTTAGTGTAATGGTTATCATCATAGGAAATGAAATTAATGACCCAAGTTCAAGTCTTGGATGAGGCTGATTGCATTTCACTTTATCTTAATTCCTTTGGGAAAGGCATGAATCCATTTATTCTCTCCCCAGTTATGGGTAAATAGTAGAGTAGACTGGCTTTACTTTTGGTTACACAACCAGTCTGGGAAATAGAAAACTCTGAATTCAAAGTAGCTTTACTCCACTTAAAAATTGATCTTGTGTCACATCCTGCTTACATCTAAGCTAGTTTTTATAGGTGCTTCAAAGAGTAAAATAATTATCAAATGAGACTAACAGATCATTGTTAGTGAATTTAAGTCTTACTGGGTGCTTTATGCTTCTGGTCTTGTGTTGAATTAAGCTAAGTTTGTTAAATGATTAAAAATTATGGTATCATTCTGTTAATAATTTTATCTTAATTCCTGACCTTTGATAATCCTTTCCTTTCAGATTTTTAATACACAATATCTAGATGAATTTACTAAAACAAATTGTTGATAAAATTTGCAAAATTCAGTGTTTAGCAATTGATTTCTTTCTTTGTTACCAGAAATACACTATTGTGTATGAATAAATACACCTTTAAAAATATTAATAAAAAGTTTTCCACTAAACCAAAGATAATAGGATTTTATCATTTTTAGTAAAAATGGATAATATTAAGTATTATGCATGACCAAAATTTCAATTTGACCAGATGTCTTCCATACTAAATATAAAATGACTTCTGTAGAAGATTTTATATTCTATCAAAAGTTTAAAGGATAAAAAGTTTGTTTTTTTTTTAATTTTTTTATGATGGAAACACTGAAATACATAATTGATTTTAAGATGGAACACTTGATAGAATATCACCATATATTTGTCAAGTAAATTTCCAAATCCATTGCTAAAAACCACACTCTTAAAAAAAGAAAAAAAAAGTAATCATTCTGATTCGGTTTTTAGTAAAAAGTAGATATAATGACTTCCTCCTTGTAATATTTTCTAATTGATATCGACATGAATAAATGCATGAGAAAATCAGAGTTATCAGCAAGAACAATGTATTTATCTATACATGTGGAGGCTAGAAAAATACCTCATTTTATTACTGTTACTTTTTTCTTTACCCTTTTATGATTAGAATTATTAAAAGCAAACATAAAGTTATGTTGTTAAGTGTAATAGAAAAATTTGTGAGACTGAGCCTTAAATTTTTTATATTCTATGTTTGAAAATTTGAATGAAGACAAATACATAATTGAGTAACTTATATGATAAATTGCTGGTGTCTAGATGTCTAGATTGTTGTCTAGGCATCTTGACTCATTACTTTTTGATCATAAGTTATTTAAAAAAACACAGGATTGTGCAAGTGCAACACCCTCCATACTCACTGCGCCATGCAACTTTCTTTTGTCTCCTAAACAGAAAATGCATCTTGAGAATAAGATTTGAATACAAGGAGAACATTGAAAAAAATATGATTATAAAGCTTCAAAAGAAGATTTTCAGAGGTGCTTTAACCAATGGAAACCTCCCTGGAATAAGTATGTTGAATGTCATTGGAAATATTATGAATTTCCCTCAGTTTATTTCTATTTAAAAGGGAATTATCAGAGGTGCTTTGACTAATGGAAAACTCACTGGAATAAGTATGTTGAATGTCAAGGGATAATCTGATGAAAATCAATATTTCATCCACTGTTCATTTTTTGTTTTGTTCAGTCTCTAGTTTTTTTAACATGCAAAGCTGGAAATTTTTACTTGAAAATCAAATATAAAAATTTAAAAAAAATTTTTCCACCGATATTATTACTAATCAAATGTTTAGATAATGTTCCTTAACATTTTTCTACTTAAAATGATCAAACCAATTTTATATTTTCAAGTTTTCTTTTACATCTTCTCAACTTTTTTATGATTAGTAAAGTAATAAATGAGAAGGTGTGGCTTACTTAACAATTATCAGAAGACACACTTAGCAACATAGGAAATAGAATTAGTGATCAGAGTTCAAATCCTGGATGAGGCTGTTGGTTTTTTATTTCATACTAATGACCTTGAGAAATGCATGAATCCTTCTTTTCTCTCCCTAATTATGGGTAGACTGAGTATTCTAGTCCTGGTAAAGCAACTAATCTAGAAGGAAAATTCTAAATTCAAACCAACCATACTCTATTTAGAAATAGACCTTGTGTCACATCCTGCATGTGGCAGAGGGTTTTGGTAAATACAGATACAACAATTATTGTTAAAGAAAATAAATTTGACAAGCCAAGTTCAAATCCTAGATGAGGCAGTTTATGTTTCTTTTCACTCTAATGCTCTTAGGAAAAACATGAATCCATTTCTTCTGTGAGTTATAGGTAAATAGTAGGACAGACTGTGTTCTCTAAACTAGAGCAACTGATATAGGTTAAAAAAAAAAACTGAATTCAAAACCGGTGGTTTTGCAGCAATCCACTCCACCCATATGTTGTATAGTCATATGCTACAACTATACACATATACATGCAGAATACATATTGACGTAATAATAAAGACGAGTGACACAATTCTTAGAAAAATATACCTCTCACTTTATTGAAAGGTTTGAAAGGGTTTTACTGTGAGAGGGAGTTGGAGACCGAACAAAACTGCAACATATTGACCTCCCCAGCCCATCCGGACATCGCCGTGTGTCATTCTCGTTCTCCTGGGCTGCTCAACCGGGGGCCATGTTCTCATTCCAGCATCTTCTCACCAACTGGTCTGGTCTCCAAACTCAATCGGGGATCCCAAAGGCCCCTTCTGCCAGGTGGTGGCTTTCTCTACCAAATCTTGTCTCTAACTCATCTGATCTCCAACTCACTGACTTCCTGTCTACACCGAGTTATATAATAGTTCAATCGCCCACTCAATATCTCCCCATGACTGGCCACCGGAATGTGTCATTTCTGCCGTCCTTGGAATGGCATGTTTGATCGTCATCAAGCAGAAATAACTGTTATGCAGTTCCGAGCTCACCTTCTTCCGGTGCATCAGTTTTTGGCTGTACCGTGGGATTTTAACCCTGTCCTATATTGTCAGGCAAGCCTGCCTACGCCAATGGAATATGCAACTTCTGCATCTTTGGAATGGCATGTCTGGCCGGGTCGAAGGTCAATATACAACACATAGAAGTCTACTTAGTTCTGAAACCCCACCACCAACACTGATGTGCTATTGATACAGTCCTATGCTTCACCAGTAATCTATAGGATCTTCTTCAAACTATTAAGTGTATAATATTCGTCTCACTTAGCAATTTGTTAAGCTTTGTCGTCATCTTCTTCTTTCACTGTATGTTTTATCCATTGTTCATTGTCATGAGCATTGAAACTGCTATAAACACTGGTCTCCTAATTGTCTATTAACAACAGATAAAAAAAAACAAGAAATTAAGAAATTTTAAAAATAGATAGAAAAAAATGGGAGCTTTAGTGTTATCCTCTACATTGGAGAAACACTACAAAATCATTGCTTTGTAAAATACTATTACAAACACAATAACCAATAATTTTTAAGCAACTAATCAAAGTGCCAACGGCATTTTGATATTTACTAAGTATATTTATTTAGGTGAGTGTTTGATTATTGTATTATACAATCTTCCAAGTAGAAAAAATATCATGTTTGACTTGGAAACCATTTTGGGAAATCTTTACTTATGATTGGCCTTGAACACAAGCCTTTAACACTATTTCAGGATGTGAGGTCAGGAATTAAAGATCAGAGAATTTCTCCTTCTTTATGAATTTCAACATTAATTGGAATGCCAGTGGCTCTTCACTAACATTTTTAGTAGTTTTGAGATGAATTTTCAAGATCACAGTGTCTCTCTAAATAGAATCTTATGACAAAAATTACCACTAATGAGGATGTGTTTTAAATAAACTACTTTCCCACACATTGTATATGTTCATTCTTCAATATTTTAAGTTTTTAAGAAATAAGAACTTGATTCTACACTGTCTTTATAATGAAATGTATATTTGGTTTCTCTTATGATGAGGTCATGCCATAACAGAGATCTTTATTGGAAATTGTCCTATTTTGTTCAAACCCTTGTTTGGTCCTGTAGCAAGATATACCTTCAAAATTGCATTTCTCTTCAATAGTTATGTCTCTTGTACATCTTGGATTACTGTCACATTGTGTTTGAGACCTAAATCTCACCGTTCATGTTGTTGTATTACCAGTCACTTTTGATTGGAAACATGATTTTATATTTTGTGCAACTTCTTTAATTTCATATTTTATCTTGGGTCTTCCCCTTCAGAGTCTGTATATCTAATAAAGTGGATATGGCATATACCACACAATATCACAAATAACCATGCTTTGCTAGTTGTGGTTTTTTTTCTATAAGGTTAATGTTTGGCTGACTAAATTTTGAATATATATTGTATAATATCAGACTTATTCAAGAGACAGGTACTCTGTCATTTCCTCAGATTTGTGCTGACTATTTACACTTGTTTTTATGTTTCTTTTGTCAATGCTATCTTTCAGATTTGTAATGTCCACAGGAATTTGGGAATTAATCCAGAGTGCACATAAACTATTTTGTATTTTGTAACTCAGCCACATTTATCAACACAAAGAGTTTGACCTTCTTAAGCTATTTGATTCTATCACTTGACAAAAAATAAAGTTTGTACAGCAAAGAGTAACAGCAAATGCGATTTTTTCTAGGTTTTTGTGCATTGTTGAAATTAGTTCCCTGTTAATAGAGAATTTTCTTTTAAAATTTTCCTGATACAATTGAGAGACATCAGAATTCTATGTTTTTGGCTACATTCCTACTCATCTGAAAAAAAAAGTTGCTGGAAATGCTCTATTTGATGTTCAATACTTAAACTCTAACAGTAATATCCTCCATTAACCTTTTTATGACAGATCCTATTGTATTTCTTCCTCAGCATTGCATATAAATCTTCATTCCATGTAATATCATCTAAAAAAAGAAAAGAGACTTATCTCCTAACCTGATTTGTTCATAGAGGTGCTACTCATGTAATGTCTTGGGCAGGAATTCCTTGGTAGAGCCCATCTCATTCCAGGTGCACAACTAGTTTGAATCCAGAGTTTTCCTTTTCCTAGACTGGTTACCATACCAAGGTTAAGGAGCCCAGTCTGCATTACTAATTACTCATACCTGGGTGGAGAATAGTTGGATTGATACCTTTCCAAGAGATTAGTTCTATGTGAAATGCAAACAGCCTCATTCAGGAATTGAACTCCTATGGCTTCCAAAGAAATAGATCCACGACCTCATAAATATTAACCCTCCGTAGAATCCTTGAAGGTGTACAGGCAAAAAACCTACAAGCGACATTAATATTTGTCGATTTTACCAAGGCCTTCGATTCCATTCACAGAGGAAAGGTGGAACAAATCCTACTAGCGTACGGCATACCTAAAGAAACCGTAGCAGCAATAACAATTCTCTATAGAAACACTAAAGTAAAAGTGCGATCACCGGCTGGAGACACAGAATAATTCGACATTGTAGCAGGAGTGCTACAAGGGGACACGCTGGCTCCATACCTCTTTATCATTTGTCTAGACTACGTACTTAGAACATCGATTGACAAAATCAGAGAAAACGGCTTTGAGCTGACAAAGAAAAGAAGCAGAAGGTACCCCGCAAAAACAATTACCGACGCTGACTACGCCGATGACATAGCGATACTGGCAAATACACCCAACCAAGCCAAAACACTACTGCATAGTTTGGAACAAGCAGCCGCAGGCATAGGCCTCCATGTCAATGCACACAAAACAGAATATATGTGCTATAATCAAACAGGGGACATCTCCACTCGAGACGGAACCCCTCTTAAACTAGTAGACAAATTCACTTACCTAGGAAGCAGCATCACATCAACCGAAAAGGACATCGACACGAGGTTAACGAAAGCATGGACAGCTATCAATAGGCTATCGATTATATGGAAATCAGACCTAACCGATAAAATGAAACGCAGTTTCTTCCAGGCAGCGGTCACATCGATACTGCTATATGGATGCACTACATGGACTCTGACAAAGCGGCTGGAGAAGAAGCTAGATGGCAATTATATTAGAATGCTGTGAGCAATCTTGAACAAGTCCTGGCGGCAACACCCCACAAGACACCAACTATACGGCCACCTGCCTCCTATCATGAAAACTATTCAAATTAGACGAACCAGACATGCAGGACACTGCTGGAGAAGCAGGGACGAACTCATAAGTGATGTACTCTTATGGACTCCCACACATGGCCGTGCAAAAAGCAGGACAACCAGCATGAACATACATTCAGCAACTATGTGAGGATATGGGATGTTGTCCTGAAGACCTGCCTAGGGCGATGAACGATAGGGAGGAGTGGCGAGAGAGGGTCAGGGATATCTGTGCTACCAGCACGACACGATGATGATGATGAAATGACCCCACTTTCTCCAATGATAACTGTTACACCTCAAATGCTGCCAATATCATCTAGATTATCAAAATAAACAATTACATGAGATTTTGGTTTATGATGACAATTTTTTAACTTTTCCCTAGTGGAAGTGTATCTCATATCTTTCTTTGCTATCCAAATATACACCACAGTTTCACCTATGAGTTTATATTGACTGGAACTGAAAAATATTTGACTGATCAAACTAAAATATGATTTTATTTGATATTTTTAATGCACTTTCATATCATGCAAAAACTGAGTTGAATGGGTTTCTATATTTTCTAAAAAATATTGTAAAGTTAATCAAATGTGATAAATTTTTACTAAGCAATAAAAAAGATATTTATTTGCTACATGTACATTATCAATTTAAAATATATTATTCTTATTAAAAAAACTATGATACATGAAGCTTCAAACAAAATTGTCAATTTCTTCTTTAAAAATTTAATATTTGAAAAAAATCTACTGTACTTACTTTTAATAAACACTGATTACCTACAAGTGTATTTTTGTCAGACCCTTTCAACCTTTGAATTGAATTTTTAAAAAAAAATGTCTGGTGGACAAATTATCTATCTATCTATCTATCTATCTATCTATCTATCTAGGGATCTATCTATCATTTTATCAGATCTTAGAAAAATTAGAAAACTTTAAAGACAAAGACATGCCAAATAATAAGATTATTTCCAAACATTTTAGCAAGACCCATTAGATATACTTAGATTTTGAGCATGAATACAACTCCATAAGAATAATTTTTCTATTTTGATTTGAATTAAGAATTAGTGAAGGATCCATTTGAATTATTTATCCTTGGAAGAAAGAAGACATAGTAATATCTTTTTTCTATGAGCTCCATGAGACCCTAGAACATGTTTGCCTTTTCTAGACAACCTTTCATATTTCTTGAAGGGTTACTTAATGTTAAAGCTGAGTTTGCATGATCAAGTTTCAGTGACAGTATTAGTGTTTTATTTTTTTTAAAATATGAAATAGAAGCTGATTCAGGTAGAGCAAAAAGTGGAATTTTTAAAAAATCTCTTTCTTATTTTCATATTATTAGTTGGTTAAACTTATTCAAATATAAATCTAGATGACACCTGTATATGACTAAATAAATATGTAAAGAAAAGAAAGATAAACTCTTAAAAATTATTCTTGTCATTGTTTTAATGATCTAAGAAAAGAAATCAATCTGACTTTTAAATTTTCTTTAAAACAAGATTATCCCAAATTGCCATAATAATTTTGAGAAATTAAAAATAATATATATATATATATATATATATATATATGTTTAGCTATTCCAATTTATCTTTGCCCAGTCAGCTCCTCTGCAGAGGGGTAAGACCCTCCCTCCCATGAGTGTCCTAGATATGACATTAAACCATCTGATGGTGAGGTTCCAGTGATGCTGGGGCTTTGGGGAATGCGGAGCACTCCTTCATTGCCATTGTTCCCTGGTCCACTCTGGCCCAGCGTGGTAGCACCTGATAGGGCCCTATCTATGGGTTAAATAGAACTAATGGCATACTTATGCTAAACTGAATTGTTTGACTAAACTGAATAGCTTGAAATAGAAATGTTTTTGACAATTAAACTGTGTACTTACATTTAAACTGCATGCTTATGCTAAACAGAATTATTTGAAATGGGACTGTTTTTTGACATTGAAACTGTACTTACACTAAAGTGATTTGTTTAATATTGAACTGTTTTGAAATTTAACTCTGTGTAAACAAAATCCATACTTATACTTAGCTGAATTAGAACTGCTTGACTCAACTGAATAGTTTGAAATAGAAATGTTTTTCACAATTAAACTGTACTTACATTTGAACTGCATACTTATCCTAAAGTGAATTGTTTAAAATAGAACTATTTTCATAAAAATGGATTTGGCATTAAATAACCTCCAAAGATTGATATGCCATAAAACTCAAACAACCAACCAACCATCCAATTTATCTACATATGCATATGCTCTGTCATCAATTTTGTGTAATCTTTATTTACAAATATAGCAAACTACATGATATATATATATATATATGTGTGTGTGTGTGTGTGTGTGTGTGTGTACATATATATATATATATATATATATGTAGAAATGTGGAAAGTTGGATAAATCAAGCACTTAACTTCAATTTAGTTGTGTAATATTTCGTTCTTTTATTCTAAAGAACTTAATGAGATATCATGCATCTAAATTGGAGTTAAGTGTTCGATTTATCCAGCTTTCCACATATTTCTATCATACTGTCAGATTCACCTCAATCTATCATTTCAACATATATATGTATGTGTGTGCATATATATATATATATATATATATATATATATATATGTACATTTGCAGCACCCTAAAAGATGATGCTGATTTTGACCTGTGTACAGTATGTGCATTCTAGGGGTTTGTAGATATTTTGATGAAATTTTCAAAAAGTCTTCCACTATCTTGTGGCATTATAACACATCTACCAGTGTGCTGTTGGCAATACTCTATGATAGCACGAGTCAGGATTAATGCACAAGGAAGATGTACACTGTATTAATATAATGTCTAACAAGTGTTGACATACCCCATATTTTGCAGCCTTCATGTGTTTTGATCTCTTTACTGTAATCCTGCTATAGTACCCGCAGGTTTAATCTTGAATTAATGAAAACACATAATTATAATGATG
Source organism: Sepioteuthis lessoniana (assembly GCA_963585895.1). NCBI lineage: Eukaryota > Metazoa > Mollusca > Cephalopoda > Myopsida > Loliginidae > Sepioteuthis > Sepioteuthis lessoniana. The sequence continues at coordinate 44,813,398 of OY757913.1, forward strand.
CAGTTTTATTTTCTGTCTGCAAATTTGTATGTATATATCCTTATAGTTAAACATGGCAATTTTATTTTCCATATTGTCTTCCTTTTCTCTGATATAAATATATAAAGAGAAAGAGACAGAGATTCTAAATACAAGCCAAATATTATGGCTGATGTCTATGATTCCAACAAGTTAATGTAATTCTTGACTAACAAACTTTTTCAAATGTCTAAGTCAAAATTTCCCTAATTTTGCTCTATACCTCCTGAGACATTTTATGAGAATTAAGGTTTAGGAAACTTTGTTTATGCAGTGTGAATGTTTGTAATATCTTTTGAATATTGTTGTACAGCAATTAGGATAACTCTCTTTATGTTCAAAGACTTTAGAATATTAATAGAAGAAGCTATTTTGGGAAATTTTTACCTGTATAAAATTACAATAATTGAACTTTCCTGATTCCTAAACCAAATGCTCTAAATTCTTCACAAGAGTTGATTTAAATTAGATAATAACCTAAAGGGATTTTTCTGTGAAAATAAACATTTTGTATAGAAAGTGTATGCTAGTATATGAATTCAACCAGACTCTTAATGATGCTGGGTACCAGCACACCTGAAAAAAGTATGTATATTCTAACAATCTCAAAATGTTAGCTTTTTCTTTTAGAGTTGTAATATTATTAAAACAATGAGACATGAAGAAAAAGTCATGAGTAATGTGATTTAAAGGAGAACATAATACATATTGTTGAATCAGGTGATCAAGTAAAAGGATATTGATAAGAACTGATGTGAATTTGATCTAAGTGACTTTTAAGTAAAATAGTCAATTGATTTTAAATATAATAGCCCTGTGTTCATATTTTGAGGCACTGGTAGTGTAATAGTCATTTTAAATATGGAAGCCCCATGTTCATGTTTTGAGACACAGATAATGTAATGGTCATTTTTAATATGGAAGCCCTGTGCTCATGTTTTGAGACACTGGTAGTCTAATGGTCCTTTTAAATATGGAAACCCCATGTTCATGTTTTGAGACACTGGTAGTCTAATGGTCCTTTTAAATATGGAAGCCCCATGTTCATGTTTTGAGACACAGGTAGTCTAATGGTCATTTTAAAGAAAATGGACTTAGCTTGCCAACTTGAAATCCTGGACAAGGTTGTTAACATTTCACTTTTCACTAGGGCAAATTCACATATATATCTATTCTTCTTCCAGCTATGTGCATAATAGTAAGGCAGACTAGGTTCTAATCTTGGTTGGGCAACCAGTCTAGGAGAAGGAAATTTATGTGTAAAATAAATGATATTTTTATCATTAGGCTACGATATATAGAAGGAGAGAGAGAAAGAGGAAGTATTCTGGTACAAATTCTTGATGAGACTCTTTACATTTCACTCAGTGCCTTGAGAAAGGCATGAACCCAATTCTACTTTGACCAACTATGAGTAAATAGTTGAGTTGACTGGACTCTCTAGCTTTGGTAGGTCTACCAGAACTAGGTGGAAAATTCTGAATTTAAACCTTTGACCAGCGTGACAGAGTAACTTCCTATTATGTAGTGGCAAAACCAGGAGCTGGAGTCTCTCAGGCAATCTTACATTGTGTTCATCCTCTTAGAAACTCCTGTGGCAACACTGAAGCCATGCTCTTCTCTTTGACAATGTTGGTGTTTTGAAGAAGGGAGGGCTGCCAGTCTTCAATAAAACCTTGCTTTGAACTGTGCAAAAAATTAGATGTAGATCCATAATCTTGCAAGACTTTTTGATGCACTTGTTTGTCTTTATTTGTATAAAGCCAGGGTTACTATCAACCATATAACAATGTGTTGCATGTATTTCTTCTTCTACTATTACTTTAATTATGACAAAGGATCACTGGCCAATGCATCAAGAAATCACTGCCATTGTTATATATACAGAAATAAAATGCAGTAAATATTTGTTTTTATTACTAATTGGTATAAAAGGTTTTATGCTAAAACCAATTTTTACTGCAAAACCAGGCAGGTTTTTTTTTCTAATTTGGCATTGACAATAAAATGGACTGAGATATATATTTTAGTTTAAACTTATTTATTAATATTAGAATTTATAGCAGTTTCAATGTTATGTGTTTATTTTTAACAAATATAACATATAATAATTAGTTAACAAGAAAATGTTTGACAAAAGCCTATTTAGTATTTTATTATTTAAGTGTTAACCATAATGGCTGAACCAGAATAGCATTTCTGATACATTTATGTATAAATGTATTTTGAAGCATATTTTTAAAATACTTAAAAATCATTCTTATAAAAAAAATTAAGATACAAAAATCTACTGATAAAATTCTAAGACTTATATTTACCAAAAGTGCTTATATTGAACCAGTTGGTGAATAAGGTACAGTTTCATACTTACATTTGGATATATCAATTTCAGTTTCTATATATACTGTCTTTTAAGTCCCATTTGGTCATGTAGTTATGAGTTTAAAAAAGAAAAAAAAAAGATTTCAATGAAAAAATAAAATTCTTTACGAAATAGTGTAATCTCATATATTATATTATTTTCATACCAAGCTGATGAAATTGTTTTTTATATCTTTTCCTGACAAACTTTTCATTGAAGCTAATGGTGTATTGATGCAATTGTTTTTTCTTTTTATTTTCTTCACCCATAAAATGGAAATATTTATTCTTTGATGGAAAAAATATTTTAAGCATTTGTTACTTGTCTGCTCAAGTTAACAATGGGATGCTTCTTGTCAGGTTTTGTAGGAACAGAGATATAAGTAATAAGTACTTCAATTTCCTTGTCTTTTTGCCTTCTTCAAAGGAAAATAGCATAAACAAAGTGAGAGAGAGAGAGAGAGAGAGAGAGAGAGAGAGACACACACACACACACACACACACACACACACACACACACACACACACACACTCGCAAGGTCTCATAAAGACAGACAATTTTTTCCATTTTCTTGATAGCTCAAATGGTATTAAAATGAGAAACCACTGCTCTCATTCTTTCACAAGAAGTGCTGAGTTGGTCAGCCTTGTTAACATATTAAAAATGAGAACTAAAATTTAAGCCAATACTTTAAATTAAAGCTTACATTCTTTTTCATGAATTCATATAGATATTTTACAAGTAATAAAACTGGTTGATTTTGGACACCTGTCAAGGTTGATATTAAGGGTAACAGCTTTGTATTGTTACTTTAATGAGAAACTTAACCAAGAATGAGTAAAGGATATTGAAAGATAATTTGAATAAAGTCTTTGTCATATTTATGAATATTCCTGTAACCTGGTTTCATTATGGGAGTACAATCATGTAGAGTGTCTTGATCAGGAATAACCTGGCAGAGCCCATCCCTCTCCAGGTCTACAACTAGTTTGAATTCAGATTTTTCCTTCTTCTCTCCTACCTCAAGTTGCCATATCAAGGTTAAAGAGCCCATTCTACTCTGCTATTTACCTATAACATGAAGGAGAATAGTTGGATTCATGCCTTTTCCAAAAATTCTAATGCTTGGTGACAATACAAACAACACTATTCAGGATTTGAACTCTGGTAGCCAAGTTCATTTCCACCAATTAAAACTTTTCTGCCCCCAAATGCTTCTATATTTATGAATACACTGACAGAAAATAAAACTGAAACACCCTGAAGCATAATGCTGATTTTAATCTGAGTCCACTGTGTGCATAGAGTCTAAGTACTGTTGATAGGCCCTTTATTTTGGAACCTGTGCAGACATTGATCTCTACGTGTTAGCATTCACTGTAATCCAGCCCTATCTTGAGTAGATTAAGACCCATATTTAGGATATCTCAGTTTTTTTCTGCCTGTATATAAAACTTGTCAGATCCCAATGGAGGTATTTTTTAAAATTCATAAAAAGAAATTATCAATACTTATTTCCATTGTATATATTCAATTGAAAATTTTCAGTCAAGTTTGATGTTTTTTCTTAAAAAAAAAAGAGTAATATAAATTAACAGGTTTTTTTTGCCATAAATCTATAAAAAAAGATATTTTTAAAAATTCTTCATTTTTTCTTAATAATTCAAAGTGATTGTCAGTATTAAAAAGTCTCTTTGATAATTGATTATGCATGATGGTTATAAGGAAAGTTATATCTAATTGTTCTCATGTGTTAGAGTTTTATTCATGTTTTTCATTCCAAATAATTTGTTTAAATGCACAAAATATAATTCTTTAATATGGACTAAAGTATTTTTCAATCTACTTGGGAAATACAGTGGTTACTTAGGTAAATAGATATGTTTGTTAATTTGTTTGAAAAAAAAAGTTTATCTTTTAGATAAATATTACCCCTCACCACTTTTATTTGAAAGAGTTGAATTTTTCATACATATTTAAATAAAAATATGCTGTGTAAGTGGACTTATTAGTAGAATAAATATAATTTTTCTATTTTTGTGACATCATGCTATGAATGGAAGATAGGTAATAATTTATGAATTATTTATCTTATCCATTAATCTCCTGAGAAAATTATGGCCTAATCTGGTGAGGAACAGATTTTCATTTTTTTAAAGATCAATGGATGGATGAATTAACCAAAAATTGGATAAATATTTTGTTTCAAATATGGAGTTTCATATACTGATATCTTTGAAATAAAGGTTACTAGTAAAATACATTTTTAAAGAATTCATGCATTTCTTTTGTACTATAAAGATACAGTTCACAATTGTCTTAATTGGTGAAATGGCATCTCTGTTGTGAGCCTTGTGGAATATTATATGACAGTCTTAGAAGCTGATTCTCAGCTGATATTTACCACTGTTCTTTGAATAATATTGTCTCTGACTCCTGTTATAGAACAGTAAAGCTGTATGGCTATTTTACAGACACTCATCAAGTAAATCATTTCTGATTTTTGTACCTCTTCTACATACTGCTGATTCACAAAACAATATGTGTATGATTTTGGCTTTCATGACACATTTGTGTGTATCTTTCTTTTAATTTTACTGGTACATTTTAATTGTATGTCTTAAAAGTTCTTTTATCTGTAAATGAGGTCATCTGATCTTTCCATCCATTGTGTTCAGTGTTAGTATATCCTGTATATAGGAATGCTAATGTTGGTCCTTATTGAGTGGGGATTCAGATAAATATCTTCCCTTGCATAAAGCACACCAATAGCACATTTTTATCAGAAAATAAGTTTTATTATACCTGCAATTAATAATAATGATGCTGGTGGAGGGGTTGAAAAATAAAGAGATGATAAAGTGTGACTCTGAACTCTGTAGAGTTCCAGATTTAGAGCTTCATCACCAGACGCAGTTTGGCATCATATCCAACTCAGCCTTTTGGTGGTATCTTACTTCTCTGTACAGAATATTGTTGGTGTATAATAGACCCAACAAACAGGTCAGCCTTTTGGTAGGATTTTACTTCTCTGCACAGAATATTGTTGGTGTATTATAGACCTCACAAATAGGACTGCCTTTTGGTGGGATCTTACTTCTCTGCACAGAATATTGTTGGTGTATTATAGACCCCACAAACAGGACAGCCTTTTGGTGGGATCTTATTTCTCTGTACAGAATATTGTTGGTGTATTATAGGCCCCACAAACAGGACAGACTTTTGGTGAGATCTTACTTCTCTGCACAGAATATTGTTGGTGCTTTATAGGTCCAACAAACTGGACAGCATTTTGATCGGATCTTGCTCCTCTAAGATTGTTATTGATGTATTATTAAACCCCACATACAGGGCACAATTTTGGTGGGATCTTACCCCTCAGCAGAGAAGGTTGTTGGTATATTTTTATATAAAGAAAGTAATCCTTATTTTTCCTTACAGATTGTTTACATACAGAATGAATCAGCTGAAATTTTTTTACTAATAAAATCAGCAACATGAAGAGATGTTCAGTAGTCCAAACAATTCTTCGAACAATATAAGGTCTATTTTCAAAGTATTTCTCTTGTAACATTATTTTTAATGTATTCACATAGTAATATGATTAGCAAAGAATGAGTTCAATAGTCTAAATAATTTTTTGAATTATAATAACTCTTTTGAAAATAGTAGAAAAGAAATATATTGATGAAGTAGTCAAGTGTAGTCATTGTATTTTATATCTTTGACAAAAAAAAAAGAATTAAAACAATTGTTTAAGGCATTAAAATGTTTAAATAATAAAATTTGATTTTTTTTCATAACTATCCTAATAAGTCTACAGGTAAAATTTTTCATAAAGATGTTAGATCTTTTTTGTTCAAAAATAATTATGAGAAATTATTGAATTGTAGAGTAGTGATAAAACCAGTTTGAATAAAAAAAAAAGGCAAATATCTATGTTTTCTGGATTCAGATTCAGCCAGGGCTAAAATATAACTGTGATTGTTTTTCTCAACTTACAGTCAAGTCACATTAAAAGCACTAGTCTTCACCAGATAACAAAAGTTAAGCAACAGTGAGCCTATTCAGTACTTAGATGGGTAACCACTTAATAAAAGCAGGTATGGTAAGAAACCTGAGGCTTTTTTGCCAGACTAAACAAAACTTAGTAAATTTTAGCCTTTAGGTCAGGTCACACTGAAAGCATTAGTTCTTATCAGATACCAAATTAGTCTGTTCAGTATTTAGATTGGTGACCACTTAGTAAAAGCAGGTACAATATACAACTTGAGGCCTGTGTGCCAGACTAAACAAAACTCTTAAAACACTTGTGATTATTTTTCATTGATTTTGCTGTGACTAAATGTAATCAGAAGAATGAATAAAAGTTTTGACATATTTCTTTAATCCTATCCATGATATCATGGGTTATAAACAGCTTGTAGGAAATAATTACACAAGAAAAAATTTAATACTTTTCATCTATTCTTTGTAATTCTATAGAAGGTAAATAATGGCAAATGGAATCCACAGTAAACTAGTTTAATGCACCAGTTGATTCAGCAAAATCTTGATTAGAAATTAGGTTAAAACTGGAAAAAAAGAGTAAGTTTTCTTTATTGTTTTTCTAAAGTGTGAAAAACAAACTTTTATTTGTGTAAAATAACTCTGAGCTTTTAAGAAAAGAAAATCTGCTGAAACTAACTTGTGCATTAAAAGATGAATTACCATCTATTTAAAGATTAACATTTGAAGTTTGTTAAGTACTATCTAATCTGCTGACAGCAGTAACTAAGCTACAGAATGAGCCCATATCTTATGTTCTAATGATCTTATGGTTGTAAAATCTGTAAATGCATTTGAAGAAAGAAAGTGGAATTAAGGGGTCATAATGGAAATTTACTTTTCAAGATTTAAGTCAGAGAAGGATTTTCTATCTGAGATTAGAATACAACATTCTCTTGAACTTTCTGAAACAGAAGTAACATGTGCATAGATTCACCATTATATATATATTCTTCTATATCTGTTTATCTCTATCAATCCCGGTGTGTTTATCTATCTCTCTATTTATCTCAGTCTGTTTCTATCTATCTATCTATCTATCTATCTATCTATCCCGTGCTCTTTTCAACCCCACTTTCAGTCACTGGCATAAAAGTTGAGATAGAGGCCAACATTTTAAATCATGATGTTCAATTCACCAATTCATGCAAAATGACAGGCACAGTATAATATCTTAAAAAGAAATATTTCTTACATCTGTAAGCTTTTAAAATTTATAATATTCATGAGGTGCATCTACTATTAATTAAACTGATCATATCTGCTTATCTTTACATATTTATTAGCATATATTGAGGTAATTAAATATTTACCTGTATATAAATTAACTGTGCACTATCATCTGTTTCTCTTTCTATATTTATATGTAATTTGCATTTAGCAATATATTTAGTGATATAAATACATGCAGATATATATATATTTAGCTTATCTTTACATATGTAATAGCATACATTCAGGTAACTCAATATTTACCTGTAAATGTGCACTCCCTGCCTCTCTCTCTCTCTCTCTCTCTCTCTCTCTCTCTCTCTCTCTCTCTCTCTCTCTCTCATAATTTGTATTTAGCTATATACATATATGCAGAGATGAGTGTGTGTGTGTGTGTATATATATATATATATATAAACAAGTATAAGAATTTATACATAACTATAAATACATGTATATATGAACAAATGCTCACATGTATGTGTTTGGATATATTTGATTGGAGTGTATATCAAGTGTAGATTTGAAAGATAATGGATTGTCCTTTGCTGCTTTTAGTCAATATCTATGTATTTGGTCATTTCGGTTCTTCCCCAAGTAGTCAACATAAAATATTGGAAATTATCTGTTTTCCTGATTATGGAATAGCACTTGCCTAAGACATGTGTGTAAGTGGATAATGGATTTAGGAAGAAAGGCTTTCAGGCAAACAAGATCAAGTGCTGTGACCAACAAAAGTTTGGCTACTTTTCAGAACAAAGAGAAAAATAATCCAAGATGGATACACTTAATATGTGTCAGGGCTGTGCTTTCAAGAAGAATACTGTATGTAAATAGACAGTTTGAGATTAGTGTTGCTTTCTGAAATATTTTACATTGCATTTAAAGACAGTTAACTAAGATCAACTTTGAGTTTATGTTACTCATTTTTACCTTTCTGCGATGTGCATGCATAATACAAGTGGGTACTGAAAAGTTCTCATCCAAACCAACAAAGGAAATACCTTTTTTTTTAATTGAATTTTAAAAAAAGTTTTTAACAATTCTTTGAAAGAGTAATGAAACAAGAGAAACAATGTGCAACATATACTGATCTGCAAGTGAATCTGTGGAATAGTATGGCTCTTGGTTGGGCTTTGAACTTTTCAGCACCCAAACACTATATGCATGATATATATATATATATGCATGATATATATATATATATATATATATATATATATATATATATATATTATGCATGATATATATATATATATATATATATATATATATTATGCATGATATATATAAATATATATATATATATGTATATATATAAATATATATATTATGCATGATATATGTATATATATATATATATATATATATATATATACACATATATATAATGCATGCTTATATATAAGAATTATCCAATAAAAAAGGTGAATTTTGCCTAAGGATTTGGCAATAGGAAGTACTGTTTACAGTTGCACCTTTTTTAAGGAAATCAATAGTGATGATTCCTTTCATGTCCTAGAAGACTGTCAGTATGACCTTCTTTATCAACTGCTGTGCTCAGAAATTTTTTTTTCACTGAATAGTCACTGTGTTTCCACTCCATGAACTGTCTTTTACAGTTAGATTCTTAATGGCAAATCTATGTTTAGCTCATTTGCAATCATTTTTTTTTCACTAAACATGCTTCTCCATGTACATAACCCATTCTTCTGAGTCTGTTTGCACTTTTCCAACACCTAAGATTTAATGCCAGACCTCTGTTCAAGCCTGGAGCACTCTGATTTGTTGCCATTTTGAATAGCCTGAAAACAAATATTTTAGGAGATTAAAATAATCTTTTTAAAAAAAAACAGTTATAGAAACTCAAGAAACAATTTGCCAAATGTTGAACTTTAAGATGAATATGTGGAATAATTCCCTTCTTGGTTGGGCTTAGAATCTTTCAGCAAACACCCTAATATATGGTAGCAGTATATATATTAAAGTATATAAAAATCAAGATCATGTAGCACAATTTTTTTTTTGGTGGGTGGTTGTCAATATCTTGTCTATGTAAAAATTTGTCTTGAAGATCAGCAATCCATAAACAACCCCTTCTGTACTTTACCCAACCTCATACTTACCCACCCCCACTCCATCCACTTTATCCCTGACAAGAAACAGAACTAATGCTATTATAAGTCTGATTATTTTCTGTTTAAAATAAGTGATTTGCACACAATCACTTTTTTCTTTCTTCCGCTTTCTCCTTAAGGGAGCCTGTCTGCAGTGTTAGAGATTTCCTACAGGAAATTAAAAGCTGTCAGTACTGCTCAATTCCGTCCAAGATAAAATAACTTCAGAGTTTGTCATTAACCTTTGTTATGATATTGTATACAGATGTATGCCTGTAGCTATGAAATAATTATCATAATCATGATTCAAATAATCACTTGGTTCATTATTTAGGCTCATCTGTCAACTTGTTTCTGATGAATTTACTACAAAAATACTGTTTATAAATTAGATTTGCAAAAGTTTGATATCTGTCCAGAAATAATCTGGTCATTTAATATTAATGGAAAAATAAGCCTACCTAGGGCAAAAGCATCTTAGACCACTTCAGTGTAGTCCCCTTGAGATCTCACACACTTATTTCAGTGTCTTTTCCAGTATCCAAACAGTCTGCAGTATCCTCTTTTGGGAACACCATCAGCTGTCTATTCTTAATTTCATCTATAATGTTTCAACAATGTGGTTAGCTTTGGGGAAAAACCAGAAGTCTTGAGATCCAAATTTGCACTGTAGAGGACAAATAGAGCTGGAAGATATTCAAAATGGCTGGATTCATTCCAGATGGTTTGTGGACTCCCCAGATTTTCCAATTCTCTCACTACCAATTGACAATTTTGTTTGTGTTGCCTGTTTCATAAGCTGTACATATAATTGCCTGTTTCTAGAAAAATATTTATAGATAGTATGATACATATGCAAATTAAATTAGATATACAATGTTGCCTTCTGGAAAATGTACTTGGCTATGAGAATGAACTGAATACACTCATAAATTTCTTTCATGTTTATAGCTAGTTATGGTATAATGGTTATCATTGTGGGAAATGAATTTGTCAAGCCAAATAAGACTGTTTGCTTTTTCCTTGTCTTTAATGCCTTTGGGAATGCCTTTGGGAAAGGCATGAGTCATTTTCTTCTGCTTCCAGCTATGGGTAAATAGCAGGGTAGACAGGGTTGTTTAGCCTTAACATGGTAACCTATGTAAGAGAAGGAAAACTCTGAATTCAAACCAACTATATGTATTCTGCTTAGAAATTGACCTTGTATCACATTTTGCTTGTAATGGATAGATTGAATTAATATAAGGGTATCATTTATTTTGTTTGTACAAAAAGTAGGTAAAACTAAGTGTGAGAGTGGAGGAGTCATGCTAGAATCAGTGGGAATCCCAAAGAAGAGCCAAAATCTTGCCCACATATATCTTTGATATATCGTTGATTATTAAAATTCACTCTAAACAACCCAAAATTGGCCACTATTCAGCACTGGAGTACAAGATGTGATAAATGAATAGAAAGAATTGGGAGATGAGTAAAGATGGAAATATGACTATACTACTGTTGATAGATCACCTCATGTGATGAGCAATCTAGATTAGCAGACCATTGTTAGTAAGTTTGATTCTCATTGTGTGCCCCATACTTCTGGCCTTGTATCCAACTAAATTAAGGTTAGTAAATAAATATAATATCATTGATAGCAGCTGGAGATACCATGATTATTGTTATGACTATTGTTCCTACAACAGTTCTCTGCTGACAATTTTGCTACAAATGTCTGCTTTTAGGTAGAATAATTTTTGTTACAAATGTCTGTTTTTAGGTAGAATCATTTTTGCTAGAAGTGTCTGTTTTTAGGTAGAATCATTTTTGTTACAAGTGTCTGTTTTTAGGTAGAATCATTTTTGCTAGAAGTGTCTGTTTTTAGGTAGAATCATTTTTGTGTTATATTTTGACCTTCGACCCAGCCCAAAAATACTATTCCAAGGTGATACACCGGAAGGAAGTGACACATTCCAATGGCCAGTAATCGAAAGAGATCGCGTGGGCAGATTAAGGCTTATGATATGGGACAAGGTGAAGGTCTCATTGTGCCACTACAGTCATGCACCGAAAGAGAGTAACCTCTGAACTGCATGACAGTTATTTCCGCTTGATGACGATTAAACATCCGATTCAAAGATCCAGTAGGCGATCGTGTGGGCGTTGAGTTATTATTTAACTCAGTTGAGTTTGGGGTGCCAAAGCAGTTGCCAGCAGACTCCCAGAGGGTTAGAGACGAGATGTGGTAAGGAAGGCCACACCCGACCGAGGAGGACCTCGGAAAACCCCCGAAGCAGTTGCCAGCAGACTCCCAGAGGGTTAGAGACAAGATGTGGTAGGGAAGGCCACACCAATCCGAGGGGGCCCTCGGAAAACCCCCAAAGCAGTTGCCAGCAGACTTCCAGACAGTAGAGACCAGATGTGGTAGGGAAGGCCACACCCGACCGAGGGGGCACTCGGAAAACCCCCGAAGCAGTTGCCAGCAGACTCCCAGAGGGTTAGAGACAAGATGTGGTAGGGAAGGCCACACCAGTCCGAGGGGGACCTCGGAAAACCCCCGAAGCAGTATGCAACATTTGCTAGAAGTGTCTGTTTTTAGGTAGAATCATTTTTGTTACAAGTGTCTGTTTTTAGGTAGAATCATTTTTGCTACAAGTGTCTGTTTTTAGGTAGAATCATTTTTGCTACAAGTGTCTGTTTTTAGGTAGAATCATTTCTTTGTCCATCAATCATCATTTTGGAAATTTTTAAGAGTTGCAGCTGACGTATTTTAGGTGTTCTTCTTGCTGAAAGTTTCTTAGAATATGGATGGCTTTCAAAGGAAATTTCTGATTATTTTTGGTACCAAAATTTTCATTGAGCATCACTTATTGAATTGTCTATAAAACCTTTTTAAATATTTGAATAGTTGAATGTCAAAGTTTCAAAAAGCAAAATTTGATGCATATTTGCTATGAATGTGATGATTGCCACACAGTACACACACTCACACCATGATGTCTGGGTAGCTCTGTGAAAAAGTATCTGTTTCCTCATGCCAATTATAGATGTATACCATCACCTGGTTTGGTTGTGTCGGTGCTACTCATGTAGCATGTTTTGGGCATGAATAGCCTGGTGGTGCCCCCCTCTCCAGGTCTACAACTAGTTTGAATTCAGAGTTTTCTTCACCTAGACTGTTTTCCATAGCAAGGTTAAAGAGCCAAGTCTGCCCTACAATTTTAGCCCATAGCTAGCGGGAGAATAGTTGAATTCATATCTTTCTCATAGGTATTAGCAAACAGCCTTATTCAAGATTTGAACTCTGATAGCCAAATCCACTTCCTACAATGATAACTTTTACACCACAAATATAACAAGCCAGCTAAACTGGTTTGCATGATATTCAAAATGGCTGAATACATTCTGAACATGTCTTGTGAAGATAGATTTGTTTCTTTTAAGGAAATAACAAAAGGTTCTTAGAATATGATAATGGAAATAAAAAAACCTCAAATTTTCTTTAACTGACATAAATAATGATTTTTCTTCAATGTTAAACAACTCTGGGATACTAGCAAAAGTTAAAATAGAAATAAAATGTCCTAAGGAAAATGAAAAGATGTCTTTTTTTTCGTGTTTTTTAAAGAATTTTGATGTTTTCGAGTATTTTATGACCCCTCCTAGCTTAACCTGACCTTTTATTTAATTCTGTAATCTTTTTTTTTGAAACATTAGTTTGATTATCATTGAGTCAATTGTTGATCCATAGATATTGTAACTCTATTAATTCAGAAATCTACCCGACTCCACAATTTCTTATACTTCAAAATGAAATCAGATGTGTAACATTGTACAATCATAGAAAGCTCTCCTTATAAACTATTGATAATAAGTTGATTATTTTGCTCATAATAAAAGCTTTTTTCTAGAATACAATATTTTTTGCTAAATTAAATAACACCAACTTTAATAAACTGTCCTAAACTCTTGAAGTTTATTTTCAAGGAAAAATGAGATCCAATTCTTTGATGAGCACTGAGTTGGTAAAAAAAAATGGAAAACAAAACTTGATGATTTATTTTTCAAATTTTGCGATCATTCCTGTTCAGAGGAAAAAATCAGTTCTAAATATGGAACAACTCTAATGGATCAATCAGTCAATAATGATCTGCTTTTAAAAAATATGTTAGCAGTGAAATACCAATAAATATTGAAAATCATTTGTTTGGATTTTGCCAAAATCCTTTAAAACATAGTCACTTTCTGTCCATTTCTTTTTATATGGAATGTGACAAAATATATTTGATTGATTGGAATGAATGAAGTCCATCCAGAAAGTGTCTTGCCATTTTGAATATTTGTGAATTGGTTGTATGGACTTGATGTTATTTGGCAACAAATCAGAAGGGACATTACTGCATATATGTAAAGAGACACTAACATTTAGAATTACTCAATCAGCAATAAGATATGGCATGAGCTTGTGTACTGTGTGGCTATTGAGTTAATAATAACAGTGAGAACTGAAAATTATTTGAATAATTAAGAACACTTTTAGGGTTGATACAATGAGTGAAACCTAAATAAAATGTGGTTACTAATGCTTCAAACTTGACCATTTCCCTTTCAGCAGGGTTTAGAATATACTTACTGTGTGCCCTTTAGAGGATTAAGACTGATCCAAAAAGAGATATCCTGGATATGACACTAAACTGCATCTGATGGTGAAGATCAATTTTTTGAGATCTGAGGAGTGTGGAGTACTCCTTCTTTGCTATTACTCCTAGTTCCAATCTAACCCAGTGTGATTGTACCTTTTAGTGTCTCAGCTGTGTCAAATAGATTGGTTTAAGAATTATTCATATCCAAAAAAACTTGTGTGAAAAAAAACATTCTTACAAAATAACTCTTCTAAAATTTTAAATACAAACATATAAGTAACACAATTCCTTAACTTGTAGGTATAAAATAACCCTAGATAAGTTACCAGGCCATTAAAATTAATCAAAGTTAGATAGAAATTTGAAAGCTGCCCATGTTCTAAAAGGTTTTTAACAAGTAGAACATTTGATAATGTTGAATGTGTTCAGACTGTAATCAAAGGAAATTGGTGAATGACAATGTGAAAATGGAAAAAATTCTTGGGGATTGTCTCAGAATTATCCAGCAATTTTTGATATTGCAACTCTCAAGGATATTTTTGGCAAAACATCACATTACTTAGATCTGTCAGCCCCACCTATAATACACTTCTGTCTTTTACCAAAACAAGAATCCATTAAAAATGAGATTTCATATCACAAATAAGATTCAGCTACTTATGGCAATATTGAAACAGGAATTTTCTTACTGTTGTGATACTGGGATGGTATATGAGTTTCTAAGGAGAGAGTAGTTTAAAAGGTATTAAGGGACCATTTCCCTAGAGAGGTGACTTTTTTACTCCCTTTTACTCACCTTTCACTACCTCTATCTTTTTAAGTGATGCATTTCTCCCTCATCATAAATACTGTCATCTGTCTCCATCAGGTGTGTATGAAAAATTTGGCATGGTTAGTCTATATGGCAGATACTTTTTAAGGATTTTTATGGTTTGACTTAATGCCAAGTCACTCTGTTTGTAGGAGATAGAATATGCTGACTATATCTCCCTGCAGGAGATATAATCAGCAAAAAAAGGGTTGTCCTGGGAAGGACGCTTCTAGAGATTTGAAGAATATAGAGTATCATTTCATTGCCATTACTTCCAGGTTCATTCTGACTTGGAATGGTAGTACCTGTCAGGGTCCAATCTTTGTATTTGATTGGACTGTTGGAAAAAAATCTGAAGAAACAACTTCACAAAACTGTGAATATTAAGATACAAGGAAATGTGATTCCCTAACCTCTGGACATGAAATAACCTTAGACAGGTTGACATGTCATTAAAATCAATCTAATGCCAAGCTTGGCATTTGTGCATATAGTATAAAGGAAAGTATATTTATAACTGATGACAATAAGAGTAAGTTCAAATCTAACTCTATGCATTTACCCACTCCTTCCATATAAACAGGATCTGAGACAAAGTCAATTTTTAAGTGGAATTCAACAGGTTTAAATTTAGAGTTTTTTTTTCTCTTCAAGTGGTTGCCATACAAAGGTTAAATAGTTCAGTCTGACCTACTATTTATCCATAACTAGAGGGAGAATAGTTAAATTCATACTTTTCCCAAGGGTATTAGTGCTATGTGAAATGCAAACAGCCTCATCCAAGATTTGAACTCTGGTTACCATGTCCCTTTCCTGTGATGATAACCTTTACACCCTGAGTGCTTCCAGTCAAATCAAACTGTATGTTCCATGAGAATATACTCTTAAGAAGAAAATTGTTCAACAAAATTTTGCAAAGGAAATAGTTTTAGTGGTAGAAAGGAAGGAACAATAATTTTACCATAAATTTGATTAGTTTATCTTGAAGCTTATGACAAAGGGAAGCAAAATTAAAACAAGTCTTTTAGACTTTGTAACAACTAGCTATTTTTTATACTTGTAAAATTTACCACACATTTGATCAGAAAATTCAGCAAAATTTCAGGAGGCCAAATACATAATGCAATTAAAAAAAATTGTTTAGTTAAGATTTCAACCCACTTGACTAGATTTTGCCTAAGAGAAAATATGAAAAGCCTTTAATCATTTTAAGAAATATTTCTTTCATTAATTATAATGAAAATATTTAAACAAGAAAAATTCCTCTTTTGAATAATGTACTTTAAATTAAATAAAACATCTTAATTTTAAAGACCACATACAACTAAAATGACAAAAACACATTTTTAGAAAAAACATTCTTCAATAAATTTTCTCAGATCAATTCTAAAAATTAAAATAATTATTTCTTAATTTGATTTAGATACTTAAATATAGATTTTTTTTAAATATTTATTTTGAGTACTTCATTTGTATTTTAAAACCTGAACAGAATTTATTCCCTCATCATAAAGCAATGATATCACTTAGATTTATTTAATTGATAAAAATTTGTGAAACCAACACTTTTTTTGTGGTTGTTAATCATCTGATGTTGCCAAGTGTGAGCAAAGGATCAAAACTTTGAAGAAAAGATACAAAAATCCATTGTTTAATATGTCAAATCAGTTAGGGACTCCTCTACTTAATTGTACATCATTTGTACATTTTTTTAAAAATTCACTCAACATGTTCAGTAAAGTTTGTTAGTTGTTTTTTTTATTCAATCAACATGTTCAGTAAAGTTTGTTAGTTGTTTTTTTTATTCAATCAACATGTTCAGTAAAGTTTGTTAGTTGTTTTTTTTATTCACTCAACATGTTCAGTAAAGTTTGTTAGTTGTTTTTTTTATTCAATCAACATGTTCAGTAAAGTTTGTTAGTTGTTTTTTTTATTCACTCAACATGTTCAGTAAAGTTTGTTAGTTGTTTTTTTTATTCAATCAACATGTTCAGGAAAGTTTATTTGTTTGTTTATTTATTTACTCAACATGTTCAGTAAAATTTGTTAGTTGTTTTTTTTATTCAATCAACATGTTCAGTAAAGTTTATTTGTTTGTTTATTTATTTACTCAACATGTTCAGTAAAGCTTGTTAGTTGTTTTTTTTATTTAATCAACATGTTCAGTAAAGTTTATTTGTTTGTTTATTTATTCACTCAACAAGTTCAGTAAAGTTTGTTAGTTGTTTTTTTTTTTTCACTCAACATGTTCAGTAAAGTTTGTTAGTTGCTTTTTTTATTCAATCAACATGTTCAGTAAAGTTTATTTGTTTGTTTATTTATTCACTCAACATGTTCAGTAAAGCTTGTTAGTTGTTTTTTTTATTCAATCAACATGTTCAGTAAAGTTTATTTGTTTGTTTATTTATTCACTCAACATGTTCAGTAAAGTTTGTTTGTTGTTTTTTTATTCAATCAACATGTTCAGTAAAGTTTGTTTGCTTTTTAATTCACTCAACATGTTCAGTAAAGTTTTTTTTTTTTAATTCACTCAACATGTTGAGTAAAGTTTATTTGTTTGTTTATTCACTCAACATGTTCAGTAAAGTTTGTTAGTTGTTTTTTTTATTCACTCAACATGTTCAGTAAAGTTCTACAAAAACTAGTTCTCCAAAAGAATCATTTTTTAAAAAGATTACTTTAACCTGTGGAAATTCCATGTTGCATCTTTGCTAGATAGAACTAAAATAACCTTATATCAAGAAAAAATAAACAAACCAAAGTTTTTTCATTAATCGATTTATATATTTATTTAAAATCATTAAGTCTATTTTTCACTATGAGGAAAAGAAAACAGTATATAGTTGTCTGTAGCTGAATAATGGTTGTAAAATCTATATTCAAAGCTTTTGCTTAGGGCCTTATTCAGAGCCAGACTGAAGTAAGCAATACAAGCAGTTTCTTAGGGCCTCATGGCCATCAAGTGGCCCTTAAGATCATTTTTTGTTTTTGTTTTATATTAACTTCTATATACATTCTGACAAAAATACATTTACTATAAAAACTAAGATTACTTCACAGTTGTGAAAGAGTGACTATTGCCAATAGCTAGTATTGTCAGTAATCAATTTGTTGCTATTGATGCAAATTGGGGCCCCATCAGGGATCAAGCATTGACAATAAAATGGGAGGCGGGAGGATGAAATTCCACTTGTGGACCTCATCAATGATTAAGCATTGATAATAAGATGCTGGGGGAAGCAATAAAATTCCACCTAGGGGCCTCATCAGTGATCAAGCATTGACAATAATCACTATTATTTTTTAGCAATTGGTGCTGTGAGTAGGAGACAATGAAATTTCATTTAGGACCATGTCAGTGATAAAGCATTGACAACAGTCACTATTAATTGTAGTAACTGGTTCAGGAGTTTGAGGGTAATGAAATTCCATTTAGAGCCCTTTAAAGCTTGTTCTGACCCTGGTCTTATTGTCGTGGAAGAGCATAGTTTTTTTTTTCATTGTTATGAAATCAGAAGTAGAATAAAAAAGAATAACAGTGTCCTGTATTCTATGTTCTATGAGTTTTTCCACACCCTGCAGATAGGATTATCTATTCATGAATTTTTTTATTGTAAGGTAACTTTTAGGGTCAAGGATTTTTTTTTAACAAGGGCAAGAATTGTAAAGTGTACCAAATGTTTGTGTGTGTGTGTGTGTGTGTTATGAAAAGTATTGCCAAAATCATTACAGATTTTCCCTTGTTTTCAATTGATAGAAAATGAGAAAACAAAATCAGCAAGCAAAATTTAAAATTCTGTTAAATCGAACTTTATTTTAATTCTCTAAAGAAAGACATTACTTCAGGTTTTTCAGACCAGTTCAACTACCAGTCATCTTGTTCAGTGATGGACGAGGAAGGAAGAGTGAGAATGATACTGTATATCTCTAATCACAATAATTTAATGCATGTCAGTCAGTTCAGAAGGTGCCTGTGATGTAATCGTTATCGTCATAGGAAATGGACCCGGCGACACGAGTTCAAATCCTGGACAAGACTGATTGCATTTCACATAGCACTAATACCCTTGGGAAAGGTATGAATCCAATTATTCTCCCTCCAGCTATGGGTAAATAGGAGGACAGACTGGGTTCTTCAGCCTTGGTGAGACAACTAGTCTAGGAGAAGGAAAACTCTGAATTCAAACCTGTTAAACTCCGCTTAAAGACTGACCTTGTGTCACATCCTGCCCGAGCGGAGGGGTTGGTAAATATGGTCAGTCAGTTCAGAAAAAATTAAAGTTTTACTTACATTTAGATTGATTGATTTTAATGGCATGTCAACCTATCTGCTAGAGGTTAAGGAATTGTGTACATTATATGCTCATATTACATTTTATGTGTTGTTTCTAAAATTTTTGGAACCCAGTTATATAACATCACTATTCTTATCTAATACAAATAATTTGAAAATAGATCTATTTTACCCAGAGATAGGATGCTAACAGGTACTACCATTCTGGGTCAGAGTGGACCTCGGAGTTAGAGCAAGGAACAAGTAATCTGCTGTCCCCAGAGCTCTAGAACTGAAGCCTCACTTCCTGATACAGTTTAATGTCTTACCCAGGACACCCCTTTTTTAGGAGTCAGGTATCTAACTTCTCTGCTGGAGATACAGTCAGTATATTCTAACCCACCCCGCAACAGAACAGAGTAACTGCAAATCTTAAATGCATAATCAAATGTAGATACTCTATTTTATTAGCAGTTGTTTTGAGAACAATTAGTACATTTGTGTTATTCAAAGAAAATTTATTTGACTACGAGTCAATAACTAAATGTTGCTTAGTTTGATACAAGGCTAGAAGTGTGGAGAATCCATTGAAAATCCAACTAATAATGGCCTGTTAGTCTTGTTCATTAAGTATTACACCAGGTGAGGCAGCAAAGATTTCTTTGACTAATTGATTTAATGAAAAGAATGATTGAGGGTGATAGCAAATTTCCATCATTATTGTCAGAGATGAGTACAAACCTCAATTCTCAAAAATAAAGATTAACAACAAATAAGGATATGAATGATTGGCTAATAATACAACATAGCAGTTTGTATGAGGTTAACGTATCGAACACAATTCCAGTCAGTGATCTTTTCTTTTTTGTTTAAAAAGTAAGTGTATTCCTTAAAGGTCAGTAAATTAAGTATGTATTCTTTTTTTTCTTAAGCAAATGGAAGAGAAATTATTGACATTTGTTAAGAAAATTGTTCGATTACTACGTTTTATCACAAAGTTCATGACATTTCAGGAAGTAATCTTCAGTCAACCTCAGGAATGTAGGATTCTTGCCTATTGATATACACAATTCCATTTTAATGATAAATCAAAGAATACCAGTCGGAACATGAAAGACTTGGATTTTCATCATGAATCAAATGGCTTTAATCAATGGCCCATTTTCTTCCTAAATTCACTTAACCATTGGAATTTTAATGTATACCAAATGCATACATATCTGTATAAAGAAGAATTTCTATTGTAATTATTGGGCCACTGAAAGAAAATAACAAATTAAAAATAATGGTTACTAGGAAGATCCCATCTTGCACAAATACTACTTCCCATGACAATATTAATGCTAAAAGAGGATAAAATGACAAAAGTCATTTGGGTGTACCATGCAATCAAATATTTACACAAATTTAAAAAAGAAAAAAACTTCTCACTTGATATGTTTCATAAAGGAATGAAAGATGTGTGTCAACATGCTGACTATTCTGATCAATCTCACCAGGCATTTGAGTTTCCTGCCTCAAACAGGATTGTCATGTGATACTTTCTTGCTGTCTTAAAGAATATTTATATTTCTCTGGGGGGTGTCCTTGTAGTGTAATGGTTAAAGCGATGGACTGCGGAATCGTAGTACGCGAGTTCGTACTCCAGTCGCGCTATTACATTCACTTTCGGGCAAATACCCTTGGGAAAGGTATGAACCCCCTTATCCTCCCAGCTATGGGTTAAATAGTAGCACTACTATTCTTCTAGGAGAATGGCTTTGGCATTAAATAACCTACAGAGGTTGATATGCCATTAAACAAAGAAACCAAATCTTATATTTCTCTCTGATAAGTAAAACATGATTAACATCACTAAATAATGATCTGATTTCTGTTGGTAGTGGTATTAATTAATGTAACACAACAAAACCAGCACATTATAGTGAGTTTTTTTTAATTTTTTAATTTTTATTTTTAGATGAAACTCTGTTATTCATTATTATTATCAATAATTTTGTCTAATATTATACTTGATCTTCTTAAATTTTGGTGCTTTTCATTGCAACTCACTCTGATTGTCACTTCTACAAAAGTGAGGAACAGTGTACTTTGTAAAAAAGAATAATAAGCACTGGTTTAGATTCAGACCTCTCATAAGCCTCTGTACCAGCTGCTATATCAACACAGCTACAAGAGCATGGATGCTGTCAGGGAAGTTTCAAAAATACCTGTAAAGCTTATTGATACCAATATATCTAGTTGTTGAATGCTATATTTATTATTTCTTTTTGGTTTTTTGACAGAGAGTTCATCTATAATTAGGAATATAAAGGATCTGTCTGTCAAAAAAATATTAATATTAATGATTAGTGGGATTTTTGTAAAGGCAATTCCATCAAAATTCTTAAAGAAAAATTATTTGCACTCAAGTTACACATAAAACAACAGTTATCACCATTGTCAGCATACAAGTATTTTTTATATTAATGAGTTTTTTTTCATCCGTTTTTATCTTAGAATCTGTTTTTTAAATTTGTTTTTCATCTTAATATCTGTTTTTTAAATCTGTTTTTTTATTTTAATGTTTTTTTATCTTAATATCTATTTTTTAATCTGTTTCTCATCTTAATATCTATTTTAACCAGTTTTTCATCATCATATCTGTTTTTCATTTATTTTTCATTTTAATATATAACTCTAATCAAAATCACAGATCAACATTTTGAGATCTTTAATAATGCATTAGAAATTAGAAAAAAAAGAAAGAAACATCCCATTAGTTGTGAATTTGCATCCCCTATCTTTTCATGGCAGCTGCCTTTCTAATTAGGCTACAAAAATTGCAATTATTCAAATATACCTATATCTCTGCTGTGTACTAATAATTGTAAAATGACAATCTGGGAGATGTAACAGAAAATAAAACAGCAGAAATTAAAATGAAAGAAACACCAGTCAAAAATTAATAATATTATCTAATAATGTAAAAATATAAAAGTTTTATATTCAAATATCATTTCAAGTTATTCACTCTTGTCAAATAAATCAAAGATTTTTTTCTCTTACCATATTTGATAACATATATGACATGTGGGCATATTAGATGCACACCTATTTCAGTAGGGCATTGGCATGAAAAAATTCTTTCTATATTTAAGCATGTAATATTTAAAGCAAACTACAGCAGAAAATATTACTGTTTATAAAAACAAGCAAACTAGCAGTATGACTGAATATAAAACAACAAATTGCAATAATGAAAATAGTCTACATGATTACACAATAATAAAACACTCTGATCCAAAGTGACAGTTCCTATAATGCTCCAAATATTTGGTCAAATAGATCTGTTTAAAAATTATTTATACTCAGTAGGAATACTTGATATCATATGACTGTAAATTGCTTGTATTAAGAATAGTTACTTAAAGCTATAATTGTTTACTAAATATTACTTACTTAAAACCATATATCTGTGTGCAAAAAAAAAAATGACTATTAAATAGAAATAATTAATTCAAACCAAATAATTTTTTATATTAGATAGGAATACTTGGAACAATACAAGTGTGTGCAAATTATTTGTATTAGATAGGAATATTTGATATCATATAACTGTGCAAAAGCTTTAGAAACAATTACACAAAAATGTAAATATAGATTTACAATGAATGTGATTAAATAAAGCTTTGACATAAAATAAGAATAGATGGCTTGACATGCCATTAAAATCGATCACTCAATCTGGCCCAGTCTGAAATAAGTTTCTTTTCAAACATTTATAACAAGAATTTTTCTGTGTATTTAATATTTATGGAGTAAGTAAAGTTGGCGACCTTAGTCGAGGGCAACTAGAAGGCTCCCTTTTCAATAGCTACTACACTGAGGTGTAGGGGAGGGCGCTACTCCTTTCCCTGGATTGCTCCACTTTACCCTTGATACGTACCTTATATTGCTGAGTGTTAAGCAAGGAGGTGTCAAGTACCATTTTTAAAGTCTTTGGTATGACGCAACCTGGGATTGAACCCAGGTCTCCCGGACCATTGGTGAACACTCTAACCACTAGGCCAATGAGCCAGTTTTTGTAAACATTGATAAACCTTGGTGTTTCAAAACACCTGTTGACCTGCCAGCAGAGGTTAAAATATGCTGATTGTATCCAGTGCAGAGGAGGATGATACTAAATTGCATCAGTGATGAAGCTCCAGTTTTGGATAATGGAGAGTGTGAAGTACTCCTTCATCACTTCCTGGTCTATTCTGGGTCAAATTGATCTGTTTGCAAATTATTTGTATTAGATTGGAATACTTGATATCATATAACCAAGTTACAGAAATCTTTTAAGAAACTACATGAAAAATGTAAATATAAATGTATATATGCAATATCCTAACTTTTAGGCATAAAATAACCCAAGACAGATTGACATGCCATTAAAATAAACCATAAATCAGTAATAGCAGTCTTCTGAAAAGCTTTGAATCTTTTATTCTTCTGCTAATCTCCTGGCCTCATTAATTCATTTTAATAGAAACACTTTTCCCTGAATTCTTCTTATCTCCTACCTACTGTTTTTAGATCACCCTCAACTCTAGGCCAATGTAAATTTGGGAAATGAAGGTTATATTTATGTTTTTTACTGTCTTTAATTCATCTTATTTTTGCCAGTATCATTTTTTTAGTAGGCATTAAGTCAAAACCCCTTGTTGTTTGTCTGTATCCATGATCCTTAAAGTAGTCTACTACTTGTAGTTTGAACTGAATGATATGAATGTTTTACTTTAAGCTACTACTTCCCACAGCCATATTCTTGAGGTTAAAATTCTCTAAACTCAACCAGCACCAAGCCACCCAGTTTATTTTCTTATGTGAACTTGTACTGAGATGCACTCCAAATACAATTAGATACTGATCATTTTGTCCTAATAGATGGTGTCATCTGAATGCACTTGCCTACAAAACACACTTAAGACATATAAATCCACACACCCCTTCAACTGTTTTTCTTCTTTGGTAATTATTATATTACTCCTTATGAGTTTTTCACACCAGCATTATTTGGTCTTTCACTGGAGTCTGAGTGACAATGAGTCTCCTGGACTTTTCTCAGTATTCTGGCTGTAGTTTGGATGGTCTTGGCTCGTCCTCCAATTTCCAACTCTTCCAGACCCCTTACTAAGTTTTTGGGGATCATTCCAAGTGCACCAATTATTACTGGTATCACCATCACCTTCATGTGCTGTAACTTTTTTAGTTCTCTGGCAAGGTCCAAGTACTTGTATCTCTTTTCTTTTTCTTTGATTTTCACTCGGGGATCTGCTGGAACAGCAAAGTCCCCTATTCAGCTGGTCCTCTTTCTTTTGTTAACTATCACTAGATTTGGTCTTCTAGCTGAGATTAAGTGATTATTATTATTCAAAGAAAAAGAAAAGCTAGAAATTCAAAAATCCTTTAAAGATTTGAGACTGTTCTGACAACAGCACTGCAAATCATTCATGCCTAATGTTTGGTGTGCATTTAAAAAATTTAGAACTCTCTAATTTGCAGGTATAGATATAAGGTAGGCTTAATTGAAATAAATCAAGAAGTCTTAGAAACAACACACACAGACATATATATATATATATATATATATATATATATATATATATATATGTTTGTGTGTATGGATATTGTCAGTGGTATATAATTTTCAATAAAGTCATTCAAATGACTCTGTAGCTGCCAATAGAGTTATGAAATAAAAATACTCAAAGTAAATATAAAAATCTGCTCTGAATAAAAAATGATGGATTCAAAATATCATAGGAAAAATCAAGGAAATCAAATTGCAAAATGGTTTTCGTAAAAGAAATGGTAGAAAATGAGATTATTTTTTTTTTTAATTTCGAGATAAAGTGATTTTGAGTGATATGTGAAATGTTCATTGAGATATGGGAAATGCTAAGTAAATTGATAAATAAACAAATAAATTTGTTGTCATTCCCTAAACTTTTTGGGACGATATCTTATTTATTTATATATATATATATATATATATATATATATATATAATTGCAAAACATATATGAAAAATAATAACACTGATATAACTTTGCTCAAATGTTCCAGTTCACTCTATTGGTGGTATTTTTGTCAATTTAAGCAGCAGCAAGGTATTTGTAGAAATGTTTGGAATATCTTCAATGGGAGATAATCAATACTTGCAGTTCAGTATTTATTAATGTCTTTTTTAATGTTATTTGCAAATGATGATTCACTATTTGCTGTCCTGTTGACATTCACTTGAAGGCTGTGAATGTCAGCAGTTAAGATTTGTTTTTTTTTTCTTGATGATATTTAATAGACAACTGAAGCAAAATAGTGCATTACATGGAAAAGATTCCAAATAGTTGATCACTGAGCATTCAGTGCTCTTCTCAGTTCATTTCACAAATAATTGAATGAATCTGAGCAAGTTAGAATCATGTTACACACACACACACACACACACACACACACACACACACACACACACACACACACACACAGTGGAATATTATACAGAATAAATGGATATGATTAGGTGTTATTTATTACCAAACTCTTCAGCATTGACATTTTCTTGCCAAAAATATGAATATGGAGCAGTCCAAAGATAAATACCCCTTTTTTTCCTGCAATTATCTTTTTTGTTGCTGAGTTTCATTGCTGCAGGATTAAGTAATAATAATGATGATATAGTGATAGTCAACAAAAGAAGGAAAACCTGCAGAATAGTGGACTTCGTCATTCTGGCTGATCACAGGGAAAGTGAAAAGAGAGATCAGTACCTAAGCCTTGCTAGAGAACTAAAAAACTATGGAACATAAAAGTGACAGTGATACCAAGTATAATTGGTGCACTTGGTAGAGTCACCAAGGGATTGGTACAGGAACGGGAGGACTTGGAGATAAGAGGACGAATACAGTATTATTGAGATCAGCCAGAATACTAAGAAGAGTCCTGGATACTTGAGGAGAGTTGCTGTTTCTCAGACTCCAGTTGAAAACTATCAGCTAACACTGGTGTGAAAAAACTCTCAAAAGTGTAAAATAATATCATCTATCCATTTTGATTGTATACTGTTCTACAAGAAACGATAAAATCTTTCAGTTGTTATTGTTAATATACAATCAAAGACGTTTTTTCATAGATTTTTCTTAAGTCTGGTTTAGTTTCTTCCTTTAATGGCATATTAACCTTTGGGGGTTATTTAATGCCAAAACCATCCTTGTAGAACAACAACAATATTTAACCTATAGCTGGTATTTAACAACAACAATATTTAACCTATAGCTGGTAGGAGTAATGGGAGGAGTCATACCTTCCCTGAGTGTATTCGTTGAAAAGTGAACATAACAATGCAACTGGAGTTTGAACTCAGTTACTTTGAGGCAAGAAGAACTCTCCCCAAATCTTTCTTGATTACATTTCCTCACAATTATAAAGATTTGAGTGAGTGCAAATTTTGGCACTCCCATACAATATTGATTTGGAAGTTTGATTGAAATTATTTTATTCTCTAAATAAGATAATTTTAATGCTGCTATGTTTAAAAAAAAAAAGCTTTGCTACCATGTACCTTTTTTTTTGTTGCTTTATGATAATATCTAAAATTTGGATGGAAAAGTCTCTGCAGTGTTGTGGCTAACTTGCTGGACTGCGACATCATTACAGTAAATGAATTCAAACTTCATTCAAACAATTAAGTTTACCTTTGAACTAATACCCTTTGGGGAAAGTATGAACACCTTATTCCCTCCCCAGCTATGATTTAGATAGTACTATTACTGTTCTTCTATAAGGATGGATTTGGCTTAAAATAACTCATGAAGGTTGATATGCCATTAAACAAAGAACAAGACCAAACTAAAATTTGAATCCATATGATATAGATAAGTAATGAAAGAAGTTAGATTTTATCACATAAGACACAGCATATTTGCTACAGGGCTTGTCACTTGCACACTCAGTTATCATGATAAGTTGTAAATGACTTGATAAAGGTCTCTATGATTGCTATTGGATAGTCAGCCATTTAAACTGAGAATCTTTAGATTATTGTATGAATTTGCAATCTTTAAGTATCATTTGTTTACCAGTTTACAATTCAGAAATATTCAAACTTTCTTTATGCATATTACGAAGCATTTGGTATTAATGCCCTTATCATTGTCTGGAAGGTGTTCATATTGATATTAAACATTACAGTGAAATTCTTATCTATACTTAGGGAATATGCTAACATGAAACCCTTCAAGGTGGAATTAAAGGTTATTTCTGAATCTGTCCAGTATGTTCCTTTGAAGCTAAAGAAAGGTCATCGTTTGGCTTTCTGCCTCTTTAACTCTTTCCTTGACTATATACGAATTGCAATCAAAAAGTATTGAGACTGAAGCTTCATTTACTCTGACAGAAATTAACAATGTATTGTATAGTGGCTCGTACCACATGACTTCAGGTATTGCAGAAGTATAAAAGTCTCTTAAGTTAGAGGAACGGAGATGGAAGCAGAAAGATAAACAGAGAGACAGTTCTGAAAGGACATCAGTCAGTAGTAAGACCAACTTCAGACGTAACACCAACAGTGTGAGACTTATAATACTAGTTGGACTGTAACACTTGAGTTAATAAACAATTAACTTTATTTCACTGTGTATCTTTTCCTTACCACAATACAACACAATGATTGAAGTTTTAACTTTCCATTGCCCAGTCGGCTGGGGCTGTAGAATACACTGACTGCTTCTCTGCAGAGGGGTAAGACCCCCCCCCCAACGAGTGTCCAGGATATGACACTAAACAGTCTGATGGTGAGGTTCCAGCAATGCTGGAGCTTTGGGGAATGCGGAGTACCCCTTCATTCCCATCGCTCCCAGGTCCACTCTGGCCCGGAGTGGTAGCACCTGATAAGGGTCCTATCTATGGATTAAATAGAATTAACAGCATACTTATGCTAAAATGAATTGTTTGAGTAAAACTAAATAGTTTGAAATAGAAATGACTTTTACAATTAAACCATACTTACATTTAAACTGCCTGCTTATGCTTAACTGAATTATTTGAAATAGAATTGTTTTTAGACATTAAAACTGTATTTACACTTAACCGAATTGTTACATACAACTGCTTGAATAGTTAGAAATGGAAATGTTTTTGACCATTAAACTGTGTACTTATGCTAAACTGAATTGTTTTCAATAGAACAGATTATTTACATAAAAATGGATTTGGCATTAAATAACCTACAAAGGTTGATATGCCATAAAACCCAACAAACCAAACCAAACCTTTAACTTTCCAAAAATATTTTCGGAAGGACTTGGTTTCTGTCCTAAAGTCAAGGCAAAATTCAAAGTAAAAGAAAATGTTATACAAGTTTTTCAACCAAAAAGAGCAGTACCCTATGCGTCGGTTGAAATTATTGATAAAGAATTAGAAAGACTAGAAAAACTGGGTGTAATACAAAAAACTGACTACAGCTCATGGGCAGCTCTAGGTGTATACGTAAAGAAAAAGATAATAAAATTAGAATCTGCGCACATTATTCAACCAGACTTAATGATTGTCTAAAAGAAATAAATTATCCCCTCCCAACAGCATAAGAAATTTTTTGCAAATTTAAATGGCAGATGCATATTTTCTAAGATTTGTCAGAAGCTTATCTGAAAATACCAGTGGAAGAAAAGTGTGCAGAACTCTTAACTATTAACACACTGAGGTCTTTTCAAAATTACTAGACTTCAATATGGAATAAAGGTAGTTCCAACTATTTTAAAAAAAATAATGGATACAATGTTAGCAGATGTGGAATTCACAACAGCTTATTTAGATGATATTCTAATAAAAAGCAAAAATCACAAAGATCATTCAAAACACGTAACTGAAGTGTTTAAAAAGATAAAAGAATTCAGTTTTAAATTAAGCATGAAAAAATGTGAATTTTTCTATCAAAAATCAAATACCTGGGTCAAGTAATCAACGAGAATGGCAAGACTCCTGATCCTAACCAAGCGGACACGATAAGATACATACCTGCACGACTAATGTTGCCGCATTACAATCATTTTGGGGGCTGGCTAACTACTACAATAGCTATATACCTAATATGCATAAACTAAGAGCTCCATTGAACCATTTACTCAAAAAAGATGTAAAATGGAATTGGACAGACAAATGTAAAAAACGTTTGAGAAATTAAAAAACTGCGCTAACGTCAAACCTAGCTTTGACACATTACAACCCTAATAAGCAGGAACTATTGCAGATAGAAAAGGAAGGTTTTGCTATCATATTTGCAATCAAGAAATTTCATAAATATGTACACAGTAGAGAATTTATATTGCAAATGGATCATCGACCGTTGTTAGCAATATTTGGTTCTAAAAAAGGAATACCAACACACACTATGAACTGTTTACAGAAATGGGCTTCAATGCTGTTGAATTATTCATTTAAAATGGAATTCTTACCATTAAAAGAGATCGCACATGCAGATGCACTATCCAGATTAATACCAAAAATTACAGAACCACTAGAGACTGTCATTGCTTCATCAAACTCAGAAATGAACGTAAAATATGTTTTATTCAATATACTTCAAGAACTACCAGTTACGCTAGAGGAGATAAAATTTAAGACAAAATTTGATAAGTTCATTAATCAAACCCAAAAAAATTATTGATGTATGGAGAACGGGTGGTCATACGTGCAGTTTTAACAAAGAAAATTTTGAAAGATTTCCATACCGGACACCTAGAATGAGAAGAATGAAGGCTCTCATGTAAAGTTATGTATACTGGCCAGGTATGAATAAAGACATTGAAAACATGGTGAAATCATACAAATGTTGCACATCGGTAGCAAAATCACCTCCCATAAAATTCAATCCATGGCCTAAGACAGACAAACCATGGTCTCATCTACATATTGACTATGCCAGTCTAATAAAAGGAATATACTTTTTTGTCATAGTAGACAGCTTTATGAAATGGCCAGGGCCAGAAGTTTCCAAATGCAAAACATCTACGACAAAGACCATAATAAAGGTGTTACAGGAACTGTTTGCAAGATTTGGATTGCCAGAAACCATTGTATCTGACAATGGCACACCATTTACTTAAAAAGAATTTGAAAATTTCTGTAAATTGCACTCGATAAATCACCTTACCACCCAAGATCAAATGGACTGGTGGAAAGATTTATCGATATATTTAAAAAAGCAATTAAAAAGGCAAATGGGACCAAAACAGAAAATGAGGAACTACAAGAATCTCTATCTATTTATTGAATAACACCTAATCCAAATACTAACGCATGCATGTCCCCAGCAGAACTGATGTTTGCTTGGAAAATTTGATCAATATTTGATAAATTGATTCCATCAAAAAAAGGAAATAAGGAAAAAAATAATTCCTCTTATAAAACTTATAGTCCAGGGGAAAAAGATTATTTCCTAAATTAACATTTAGGTAAAGCAACCTGGTTAGAGGGAATTATTGAAAAAAGAATTGGTAATATGATGTACATAATAAAACATCCAAGGTGGAAGGTCCGCAGACATATTAATCAAATAAAAAAAAGATATACCCCAAACACAAAGGAATGAGTGAAAGAACCCATGTCCATCATTTATGACATGTTTGAGGTACCTAGGCTCTCACTAATACAACAATATTGTACAAGCAAACAAAAATGTACCCCAACGGGAACTATCGAAATAAATCCCAAAAGACAAAAATATGATGTCCTACGGACATATTAAAAATTGGGGGGGGAGATGTTGTATAGTGGCTCATACCAGGTGACTTCCAGTATCGTGGAAGTATAAAAGACACCATGTCTCTTAAGCTAGTGGACTAGAGACAGAAGCAGAGAGACAGCTCTGAAAGGACATCGGTCAGGAGTAAGACCAACTTTGGACATAACACCAACAGTGCGAGACTTATAATACTTGTCGGATTGTAACACTTGAGTAAATAAACAATTAACTTTATCTCACTGTGTATCTTTTCCTTACTACGATACAACACAATGATTGAAGCTTTAACTTTCTTCATAATAGTTCTCTTGGTATTCAATACAGTTTTTCTATCAAATTTTCTATTAGTAGAATCAGCTCTGAAATTTTTCTTTTGAAACTGAGCTGTTGCATTTCTTTTAGAGTTTACAACATTCTCAAAATCTTACTCTTTAGGTGAATTTTCAGTTTAGGAAACAAGAAAACATCACATAAAGCTAGATTTAGTTAAGATATAGAATAATGCATGTGTAAAATTTTGTTTTATTAACAAGTACTATTAAAAAAATACCAAGACTGACATCATATTTCTTTTTACTAACAGAAACTGACTCTTCTAGACATCATCACGATGCACATGTCTTTATTTAAATTTTTTGAATTTAAACATCCAATCTATAGATTTTTCTCATAAATATTTAAGACTTTTAGTACTTATGAGTCAAGATAGGATATTCTAGAATATAATACTATGTATCCCTTTGAATGACCATGAATGGTCATTCCAATATATATATATATATAAGATATGAAAACCAGTTTGGTGAAGTGTTTATATATCTATTTATATGATAAAGACATTTCACTCTGGATGAGCTTCATCATATAATGATTTCAAAAAATTATTTTAATTTTTGGTAAAATATTGGAAAATGTTAGAACAATCTTTGAGGTGATTTTTATTAAATTAATTTTTATTAAACTTTAAGGAGTGGGAAAGAAAATTTCTTTTAGGTTGTGTTCAAGATTATCATTTCAGCTATGAATTAATTCTGTCTTTTGCTGATTCTATCAAAATAAAGTTTTAAAAATCTCAACAAAAATTTTCCAAAATCTTTTTTTTTACTTATATCTATATACATAAAGTAAATTTTAAGTATTAAATCAACTATTATTGAAATTATTTATTTTGTGGTGTCAGTTTCAAATCTTTAAATTCTCTTTTCACAGATATTCATCTTATCAACATTTTAGTCATTATCTTTTTCTTTACTCAGCTATTTTATTTTACCTTGGAGTCCATTTCAGATTTAAGGACTTGGTTTACACATTCAATGACAAATGCTACATTTCTCTGTTCTTTGTCATTTGTTTTTCCCTAATACATTTACTGGAAAATAAAAGTATTAAAATGCTTAGAGGTAAGGAAAATAAAAGTATCAGAATGCTTAGAGGTAAGGAAAATTTTGTTTCCACTCACCAAGACCAATATTAGCATTAGTATATCCATGATATACTTACACTGAACACAACAAAAGGAAAGACAAGATGAACTCTGTTAGACATATAAGAACATGAAACCTTTTATATAAATAATATATATACAAGTAATGTTAAAGGAAAGAATACACAAATGTGTCCCATGATAGAATTATATACATATTATTCCATGAAGAAGCAGTATGTAAAAGGGGTTCAAAATGGAAAAAGGTTTACTTGACAAGTATTTGACAACCTACAGTAGAAGTGTGAATTATCTAAGGGAGGTAATTATTCATTGTAAGCCCATAAAAAGATAGCATCACAAATATAAACCATAAACTGCTATTTATGAGCAAGATGATCAACAAAGGGAAATGGCTAAACCTTTCATTTGCTATTTTGGATCCTTGCAATTCTTAGAAGCTTGTTGCAATACAATTCTATATAAGCAGAAATATAATCTTTTAAATGTAATTCAGTTAATCAGAGTTATTAAAAATAGTAGATATGAAATATAAACAAGGCCAAATATAAACAAGGCCAACCTTTGAAATATAAACGAGGCCAAATATAAACAAGGCCAACCTTTGAAAGAAAAAACAGTTATTTGTGGGCCTCAATTTCATAGGCAAATTCTGTAGTACATTTGAGATATAGAAATAAAGTTTATTATAGACTTTATATGTCTATTATAGAATGAAAACCAGTCCAAATATGCACTTAAAGAGTACATGGAAATCAATGGACTAAATGAATTTAATTATATTTCAATATAAAACTACATGTAATCTTACAAATAAACAAACAAAATGTTTAGTTTACATTTGAAAAGTGACTGTGAAATGATTTATGTTGTTGCATCTATTTAACAAGACTCGAAATTATCTTAACTTTAGGCCTCTCAGGCATAGGGTTGTTGTATTGGGAGAAATTAGTCCAATTGGCTTTAAGTCAGCCTTCTATGCAAAAAAAATATATAGTAACTCATTGAGATAATTTGTTCAGGTCAATCTCATGATTTTTATCATAGTTTGTTTTTTTATTCAAAATATTTTTATTTGAATAAACATATTTTTCCTTAATTGATTCTAATTTTCATAAAAGGAGTAACAATTCCACTTCTTTAAAAAAAAAAAAAAAAAACTTCACAGAGTAAAAAAAAACTCCATTTATTTAACTATATATTTGCTAACAAAATTTCTTCAGCAAATCAGATAAAATAAAATGGCTTTACCAGTAAATTTTTTATGTCCTAATAAAAATCCGTTTAGCTTCTCTGAGTTAATCAAACTGTAACTGAAGAAACCTTAAGAGTGAAATTGAATTCAGAGAAGTCGAAGAGTTTTAAAAAATTCATAAGAAAATACAGTGAAATATGTTTATAGCAAAAATAATTTAAACAAACATGATGTTTGAAGTTAGTGCTTTCATTGAAACAAGTAGCAATGGTTAGTCAACAGAATAAAAATAATTCGGTATTGAACGGAAATAACTAGCAAGCATTTGTAAAACAGTTATGGCTGAAATCAGATTATATATATATATATATATATATATATATATATATGAAAACCAATTTGGTGGAGTGTTTATATATTTATTATGATATTAAGTTCTGTAATAGCTTGGTCCAGTCCCACTGTCCAGGAATGTACAATGTGTGTACAAAAAGTATCAAGATTGAAGCTGTATTTAACCAAAATTTAAATGAACCATAAATGAAACATTAATTTTCTAAACTGTCTTCTTGTTTGTTTGTTTGGTTTTATGGCATATCAACCTTTGTAAGTTATTTAACGCCAAATCCATTTTTATGTAAATAATCTGTTCTATTGAAAACAGTTCAGTTTAGCATAAGTACACAGTTTAATTGTCAGAAACATTTCCATTTCAAACTATTCAAGCAGTTATATGTAATAATTCAGTTAAGTGTAAACACAGTTTTAATGTCGAAAAACAGTTCTATTTAAAATAATTCAGTTAAGCATAAGCACGCAGTTTAAGTGTAAGTAGAGTTTAATAGTCAAAAGCATTTCGATTTCAAGCTATTCAGTTTACTCAATTCATTTTAGCATAAGTATGCTGTTAGTTCTATTTAACCCATAGATAGGGCCCTATCAGGTGCTACCACTCCGGGCCAGAGTGGACCTGGGAGCGATGGCAATGAAGGGGTACTTCGCATTCCCCAAAGCTCCAGCACTGCTGGAACTTCACCATCAGACTGTTTAGTGTCATATCCAGGACACTCTTTAGGGGGGGTCTTACCCCTCTGCAGAGGTGCAGTCAGTGTATTCTACAGCCCCAGCTGACTGGGCAACTGTCTTCTTGTGTTGGTTGAAGCACATTAGGTTCTTTCAGGTAATAATTTTGAAAGAACATTTTAATTTTAGCAAAATATTGGGAAATGTTACAACAACCTATAAGATTGTGTGCCCCTTAGTTCTTTTTAATATCATTTCAATGAAAAAGGAAAAGTTTTTCGATCCCAAAAGCACCTGAATTAGATAAGAATAGAAATGTATAGTGAAACCCACCCCGAGAATCTGCTATTTTCTATTGGGAATTGTTTGCTATCACAATTAATGGATCCAGAAGTAATAAGGTTGCATGTTACTGTAAAATCAGTGTGCTTGTGATGCATTGACGAAGCATTATGTCTATTGTAGGTAAGTAGATATGAACAAATATATTAATCAAAAGATTAGAATATTTATGAACAAAGAAGATATTATGAAAACAAATATGGAAAAAAGATCACTCACTGTTATTTATCACAAGTTAAAAAGGGTATCCATTAAAGAAAATCAACTTCAGTAAAATAAACCCTATTCATTTTCATATGACTTCAAAGGTGTTGATCTTAAGAACTAGAAAAAATAGACAACAGGATTATCCAAGGGTTTAGTCTCTTTTGATAAAAAATAGATCATCAGTAGATGTAATCAGGTGGTCACCTTGTGATTGTCTGCAAACAGGAAAGACATTTTTTAATAGAACAATCAGACTTTGATAAGTTTTATTCAATATCAATTGATCAAAGATGAATTGGAAGGGACTTAAAGACATCTTCTTTTGTTATCATCTAGAATAAAATGCAAAAATCCAGAATGTTGTCTCTTCACTGTTTTATTTTCTATCCATTGGCATAAACTGTCATGAATCATTACTTCTCTAAAGAAAATAATAATTGCTGCTCAAGTATATTGATTGATTGATTGATTGAAAAATCACCATTTTGTTATTGTTACTGGTTTCTTTTTCTAGTTTTTAATGCTTTCTGCTAATTAGGCTTTCTTTCCAGTTGCATATAAAGTGCTGATTACATGATTATAAAATGTCTTCTGAAAACACGAAATCATTGGGCTTTGGATTTTGTCTTAAAAGACAAATCAACGGTGATAATGAAGTAGAGTAAAGGAAAAGAAAAAAAGAAAGATAGAAGAATTTATTTATTTTCTTCCTATTTATTGAGCGGTAGGAAAACTATTTTACAAAAGGCTTCAATCTTCATAGCAGATAATAAAAATGTTTGGATAATACTGGAGAATTTTGAAATTGGTAATAACCATAGTGACTGAAATAGTTTTAAGCACTTGACCTTTACTAATATTGGCAGTTGCTCGATGCTTCAACTCTCACATTCAAGTGTCAAAAAATAATTTACCTTGGCACTGGGGATCTGTTTTCTAGCTGCAACTTGGAGAGACAACTTAGAAAAAGTGTGCACAGCAATAATGAAATAACTTTCTCCATTAAAAAGTCATAAAATACACTGACAGGAAATAAAATTGCAAAACCATGAATATCAATCATAATTTATTTAGTGATTCATTGATTGATAATAGCATGTCAACCTGTCTAGGGTTATTTTATGCTTGGAGGTTAGGAAATTTATTTATTATATATTTATATTTATATTTTTGTGTTGTTGTTCCTGGAGAGGTTTTTATTTTGCACATGGTCCTATTTAATATGAGTAATTTTTAAACCAATCTATTTGTTCCATATTTGAGCATCAAATGATTACTACCACTTTAAGTCAGAATAGACCTGGGAGTAATGGCAGTGAAGGGAGTACTCTACACTCCTGAGATATCCAGAATGAGAGCTTCATCATCAGATGCAGTTTAGCATCATACCCAGTACATCCCATTTTTGGGAAGAAGAGGGTATTACCCCTCTGCAAGAGGTACAGTCAATGTATTCTAAGTCCTGCCAACAGAGCAGTAATTTAATCAAGTTTGAATATACAGATAATATAACTGGATTACAGTAAATATATATATATATATATATATATATATATATATATATATATATATATATGTTGGTATAATGGTTGGAGTGTTTACCAACGGTCTGGGAGACCAGGGTTTAATCCCAGGTTGAGTCATACCAAAGACTCAAAAAACGGTACTTGATGCCTCCTTGCTTAACACAGCATTATAGAGTATGGATCAAGGGTAAGTTGAGTAATCCAGGAAAAGAAGTAGCACCCTCCCCTACACCTCGGTATAGTAGCTATTGAAACGGGAGTTTTGGGTCACCCTTGACTACGGTCGGCCAACTTACTTACTATATATATATATATATATATATATATATATATATATATATATGATTAGAATTTAACTCTAAAAGTGTTTTTAATCCATAAAATCTTCATGGTGCTCTATGCATGAAAAGGCAGAGCAATATCACAATATATTTCTCATATAAAATAAGATGATATAACTGAATAAAAATTCATGACTTTGAGTTTCATGTCAATCCTTAGGTGAGCAAGTATTCAAAAAATCTGATTTGTTAGATTCAACTGAATAAATTGGAAAAAACCAGAGATTTAGTGGGCTATTCTAAAATGAGGATAGGTTTGTTATGTGGTTTTATGAAATTGTAAACTATTCTTAGAAGAAAAATACAATATAATAAGTTTTCTAGATTCAAATAATTTGATAAATAAAAGATTGGAGTTGGTAGCTAAAGAAAGTATTAACTTTGTAATTTAGTGCCTGATTGAGCCATGTGACTTAGTCTATCAACCATATAATAGTCATTTAACTCAAAAAGAGTACTTATTTGTTCAGTTGTATCTAACAAAATCAGACATGTTGAATACTAATTCACCTGAGGATTGATAACTTGAAACAAGTTTTGAGTTTTCATCCTGTTTTATCTTATTCTGTACTTGAAATATATATATATATATATATATATATATATATATATGCTCAGGTTCCAAAATAAAGTATATTTATGTACTCAAACCACATGTTTATTGTACCCTGGTCAAACTAAGTAACATCCTTCAGGGAATTATGAATTTATTGTTTGTCAGTATACAGTTTATCAAAAAAAGAAATAAACTGGTTCGAAAATTTATTTAAAAACAAATTAAGGTACTGATAGACATAATAAACAGTTTTGTGTATAAACACTTGAAGTTTATTATTAAGGCTTTCCAAAGCTCCAAGTATTCCATTTTCAATTAGGATATCCAAAGATTTAGCTATTGAGAAGGTATTT
Source organism: Sepioteuthis lessoniana (assembly GCA_963585895.1). Taxonomy (NCBI): domain Eukaryota; kingdom Metazoa; phylum Mollusca; class Cephalopoda; order Myopsida; family Loliginidae; genus Sepioteuthis; species Sepioteuthis lessoniana. The sequence goes on from OY757913.1 coordinate 44,851,614, forward strand.
TGCATACTTAAATCAAATAAAACAAATTCTGTTACAGTCATGCAAAGTATTTTAGAAAACATTTCAAGAAATCACCAATGACGAGACAATCCATCAATGATTGATATAAAAAATTTGTTTCTGTTTAGTTTCTTTGTTTAATGGCATATTAACCCTGGTAGGCTATTTAATACCATCATTGGTAAAACACTGGATTGGACAAGTGCAGCACCTTCAATACTCATTACACCTCACTCTATTAGACTTTTTCTTATTTCCTAAATTGGATTGACATCTCAAGGGCTAAATTTGATGGCATTCAAAAGAAACTTAGCTTTAGATTCATATCATTTTGATATTAAATTTAATGTGGTTGAAAATCATTTTCATTTTATAGTAAAGTCCAAACTGCCGAAATAGTTTTTTCAAAAGTTTTTTGTAGGGTAATCCAAAATGAGGAATAGACACTTATGAACATCTCTGTTGACATCTTCTATGTGTAACAGCCATTCATTTTCCTTGGAGAATAAATGCTGATTCATAGAATTAAATGAGAGTTAGGAGAACCAAACTCTCTTTCCATGTTCCATCATTATTGGTCAACAATAGATACATTCATTAAACTTGATTGTGATTGATTGGTGGGCATATTAACTGTAATGCTATTCTCTAAAGTAGAATTTCCTAGTACCAGTCCTATAGCTATTTTATTCTATGATCAGTGGTTAAAACTTTTGGCTCTAATTATGATTATGATTTGTTAAATTTCTTCTTATAAGAAAATCATTATTAAAATTAAAATTCTTCAGTGATGGCAATTTTTTGATCAGTGTCAATGCTTTTATATTCTAGTTACTTAACAGACATCATTAATTATATGTATAGAAGGCTTTCACTATAATTAAACAAATAAATCTCACAAGACAATCATTTGTTTTGTTTATTTAATGGCATATCAATTCCTTATGGGTTATTTAATACCTAAACTTGATTTATTTGAAAATGTTTGACTACAATCATAACTGAATTTTAAATTTTCCATTGCGTTTTCTTTTAAATTGTACTTTTTAAAAAATTGTCTATAATCATTTGTTTGCACATAGTTATATGATGTCAAGTGTTGCATATTGACCTTTGACCAAGCCATCAATCAGAGATTTTTCTGCACAGGAAACAGTCACATGGTTCAATGGAAATGTGTAGCCGTTATGAAAGGATATATGCAAATGCCCACATGAGATATGGTCAGTCTTATCTTGTAGCCCGAAGAGATTTGGTCAGTCATGGAGAGCACCAATAAGTGGCTGAGCACCCCACTGAGGCAGTGGCCCACAGCAGGCCTCTGGTTTAGTACTCCACTGGCTGAGAAGCAGAAGTGCTTAGTGGGGCCTTTAAGATAAAAAGAGAAGTTATTGGTCAATAATGTAGTTTGTATTCATATCCCTCCGTCCATCATACAAATAATTTGCACACAGTTATATAGTATCAAATATTTCTATCATATTTACCCAACCCCTCCGCTCGGGGAGGATATGGCACAAGGTCAATTTTTAAGTGGAGTTTAACAGGTTTTAATTCAGAGTTTTCCTTCTCCTAGACTAGTTGCCTCGCTAAGGCTGAAGAACCTAGTCTGCCCTACTATTTACCCATAGCTGGAGGGAGAATAATTGGATTCATATCTTTCCCAAGGGTATTAGTACTATGTGAAATGCAATCAGTCTCGTCCGGGATTTGAACTCGTGTCGCCGTGTCCATTTCCTATGACGATAACCATTACACCACAGGCACTTCCAAAAAAATATTCCTATCTAATGCAAATAATTTGCAAACTGATCTATTAGACCCATAGATTGGACCCTAACAGGTACTACAACTCTGGGTCAGAATAGACCTGGGTGTAAGGGCAATGAAGGTGTACTCTACACTATCCAGATTTCTAGAACTGTAGACCTCACCATCAGATGCAGTTTAGTGTCATAGCCAAGAAACTGACAAGATAATGGGTATCAGTGAAGATAAGCTGAAGTGATTGTAAAACTGATAGATAAAACATTAATTGAAATAAAGAGATTTATCCACAATATTTGTAAGTAATAAAGTAGTTAATTAATTGATAGATTTTAACAGCATGTTAACCCATCTAGCATTATTTTATGCAGGTATATCAATGGATTGAAGAAATAAATGAATAAACTCTATGAAGCCAATTTTTGAGAGATATTACTGCTTCTGTTATCATCTGGTTACTGAAGTTCTGCTGGCTTACAAAGCTTGTTCAAAAAGTTTTAAGTGTCACCCAGAAGGAGTCGCAGAGTCAGAAAAATCCTGGAAATGTAAACCTTTTTTTCAGCTTATGCTCTGGCATCAGCATTCTTGGACCCTATCTTACATATAGCTTATTCATCCTCAAGATTTCAGTTAAAAGCATTCAGCTATGCCTCTTTTTCTGGCTAAGACTTCAAACTTTTTAATCAACCCTCATATACAGGAAGTGGATGAATGATTGTTCACTGACTGGTCAAATATGTTTGTATATATTTAACCCCTACTCCTATTAGGGCAGATTGTGACAAAAAATACCTTAGCTCTTTACCCTCCCCATTTTAGGTGAGTTGCCTCCTAAAGCAGAACCAGATAACTATTCCAAGTTATGGATGACCAGGAGTCTTATCTGTGGAAGTCAAATGTGTTTATTAAAGTAATTAACATATAGATCTGATTTTTCATACATGTCAAACACAAGGGCATATATAACATGCACCGATTTCAAAGAAGAAGAATTAATATATACTAGTTATCAAGGTCAAATGTTGACTTAAAAAATGCTGTCACTTTTTCCTGTAGGATATAGAGTTACTTTTTGGTTTTACTTTCCTATTATCTCTGCATTTAAATATAAGTAATTTTTTAAATTTCATATTGAATTGGCTTTTCTTCAATTATTATTTCTTAAAGCATAGGCTAGGAGTTTGTTCTCAAAAATTTAGTTTATTAAATTTGGATACATATTATTCATACAAATGTTTAAGAAATTAAAAATATTATTGAAAAATTAGATGTATATTTTTTTAAGGAAATATTGTATTTTAGAACTTATATTATTTATTCAGAATAATACTGTAAACTATTGATCAAAAATGAAATCTTAAAAATATATCCCATATTCTTAGCCCAACTATAAGAATTTGTGACACTAAGGTTGAGCAAACCCTACCCTTTTTTATTTGTTTGAACTGTATGAGGAATTTGAAAGAAGTAGGTTCTATTAAAGTTCAACAGTCATCCTGTGCAAAGTCAAAGAATCTTCTAGAAAAAAGGGATTCCAAACACTCGAGATGGCTTTTTCTCTGTAAAGATGAAGAATTGTATTTCAGTTTATTAAAACGATTGGAAATACTTTTCAGAGATGACAGCTCAACGTAACCTATTTTGCTAATCAAAAACACTGGCTTTCTGGCTTTGGTCAATGGGCATGGGGTCAGCTATTTGCAGTGGCATCAAGATGTTTGACTTATTTGTCAACCAAGTCAGTGAGCCACTATAGCTGCAAGTGGTGCCAGTCAACAGAGATCAAGAAGATGTCCAAAAGTATAAGAACTTTGGATTGAAACTAAAAAAAGAACTCTTTTTCACCAGTAGCAACAAACAGTGCTTGTCAATTAAAACATAGAAGATACTTAGAAGCCTATGAGATATACACCATATACTCACAAAGTCTAAGAACTTTGGATTGAAACTAAAAGAAAGAATTCTTCTTCACCAGGATTCCACAAGAAATTTTCTCTCAAAATACTGCTACATCTTCACCACTTTTTCAGCATCTACTCAAAACTTCACTGAGAGAATTTAGCCCTTAAGAAAGACACTTATTTGCCATTCTTTCTGAAACCAGTAATTCTATAAAGAACTCCTCTTCTGCTATGCTTAAATTATAATTTGATGCTCAATGGAAATACCTGAAGAAATTTATATTTTGTTTCTTATTCTTCCTCTTATTTCTAAGGACATTATGCCTCTTTTTTAGCCTTTAATATTTTGTATTGTGACTCACTTTTTATATTATGTAATTGTAAGTAAACAAATTCCTGGCTGAGAGTCAATTGCACTGAGATAGCAATAATTGAAACCATTTAAACTAAGGGAAGACAAATGATTGATTGATAAAATTATTTGTATAATGATAAATAAAATTATTTGTGGTAAATAGTCACACTTGAAAACATTTACTGTCCTGTAGAATTTGTAGAATTTCTAACTGCATCTACCCAGAGTATGACCCCCACCTCACAAATAAATGTCCTGGATATGAAACTAAAACATCTGATGGTGAGGCTTCAGTCCTGGATCTTTAAAGCATGTGGAGTACACTTTCATTGCCATTACTCCCAGGTCCACTCTGACCAGATGTGATAGTACCTGTTAGGGTCTCAAATAGAACTATCTAATCATTTACTATATTTGAAACCATATAACTGTGTGCAAACAATTGATTAATATTAAATAGAATTATTATTATATGGAAATGCTCAAAACCATTTAACTGTGTGTAAACTGAAAGATAATCTGGAATAGAATTAGTAGTGTTATATAGCAAAACTTGAAACTATTTAGTGCCCTGCATATAACACTATACTGCATCTGATAGTAAGGCTCTAGTCTTGGAGTTTGGGGAATATGGCATAATCTTTCATTACCATTACTCTCTGGTCTAGTCTGATCTGGAGTGGCAGTATCTGTTAGGCTCTCAAGGGGGTGTCCTCGTGGTGTACTGGTTAAAGCGATGGACTGCGGAATCGTAGTACGCGAGTTCGTACTCCAGTCGCGTTATTACGTTCACTTTCGGAAAAATACCCTTGGGAAAGGTATGAACCCCCTTATCTCCCTCCAGCTATGGGTAAATAGTAGTGCAGACTAGGTTCTTCAGCCTTGGTTAGGCAACTAGTCTAGGAGAAGGAAAACTCTGAAGTAAAACCTGTTAAACTCCGCTTAAAATTTGACCTTGTGTCATATCCTGCCCGAGCGGAGGGGTTGGTAAATAGGATCTGTTAGGCTCTCATCTATAGGTCAAATAGAACTATTCAATAATCTACTAGGGACTATTATAATTATTTTGAAACTATACAGCTATGTGCAAGTTATTCTTATAAGATAGGAATACTTGATAAATAGAATTACTTATGTTAAATAGCAATAATTGAAACCATTTAACTGTGTGCAAACAAATAATTAATATCAAATAGAATTATTAGCATCAAATAGCTGTACTTGAAACCATTTAACCGTGTGTGCAAACAAATGAACTCATTTGAAAATAAAGTTACGTACAAACTGTCTGATTACAAATCATATACGAGGATCATTAAATAAGTTTTCAGACTTTTTTCGTATGGCCACTTTTATTGATAGTACATACATGAAACTCTAGTCTCCTTCGAAGTAATCTCCTCCGGCTGTAATGCACTTGTACCGTTCCAACAACTTTTGGAAGGCCCCATGGAAGTCCTCTTGTGTCAGCGTGTCAATGACCTTCGTCACAGCCTCTTTCATCTCCTCAATTGTCTCATAACGACAGCCTCTGAGCTTAGGGAATAAGCTGGGTCACAGGGAGCAAGGTTTGGACTCTAGGGAGGCTGAGGAACTGTCTTGATGCCCATCTTGGTAAAATGGTCTATGACAAGGATGGAGTTGTGGACTGGGGCATTGTCCTGGTGGAAATGCCACTGACCCGATTTGAAGAGTGCTTGCCTCTTCTGACGGAATCTCTTCCTGAACTCCCTTAAAACCTCAACATAGTAACCCTAACCCTAACCCCTTGGCAAATCAACCCTGGTGTATTGACTTCCTTACTCCTCCCACACCTCTCATCATCCCTCACAGACTCCCTGTTTTCCTTGAATCTTTTATGCCACTCAAAAACTGATGGTCGATTCATGCAAGATGGTCCAAAAGCAGTCCAAAGCATTCTATACGTTTCTGTGGCATATTTTTCAATTTAAAACAGAATTTTATTGCAAAACATTCTTCTAAAGTGTCCTCACATCCAGATTGCATTTTTGAAATTCACCAGCTGTGACAATTAGGCTTTAATAGGGTGTATTCCAATTCCTGCTGTAGCTGTTCATTTAAACCTGAAATCATAAAAATTGGTCAGTCATCTCATAAGATGTATAGCTATAATATACTGAATTTTCAAGAGTCTATGACAATTTTAAATGCCTGTTGTCACGTGATAGCCCACGGAGACGATAGAAATAAGATTAATACTATCCTCCCATTGGAATGAACAGTGGCGACCCATCAAAAAAGTGACCGTTAAGGAAAGAATGTAGGTCACAGAGGGGATATCAACAGGTGTTGGTACTTAGTAACCTCAGGTCGCCGGACACCAAGGAGGAGAAGAGAGAAGCCAAATGATTGGCTGGGACCCCAAAACGGAAGTGGGGACTTCCTCCCCTCAGTGGAAGTAAATAATAAGAAAGTTAGTTTTTGAGCAGGGCTCGTGGCAGACAGACCCATAGCCATTTATTCCGGGTTGAAGACAAAAGAATATCTGAGACACGAGCGACCCCAGGTTCTTCAAGCCAGTGTAAAAAAATAGAATAAAGTCTATTAGCCTGTGAAAGAAGAAAGATTCTCCAGTGGAACCCCATCGAAAAATAAGATAAGTAACTTTGGAGCCATTTCTCCTTTATACCCAAACCTTATATACCACTCTCTCTCTCTCAATTTGAAGAAAAACAGAAGTCAAGAAAAGACATTTATATTCATGGACTGTCCATTTATTATATATTTGACACTTTGAAAGTGTATCTCTTTGTATAGTAAAGGATTGATGTATTTCTATGTTACCACGTGGTCTAAGTTGTTCTTTGCCGTATCTTCTATGAATTTGTTACCTCATGCTTCCTTTTTAGCTTCTATTCGCCTTATGTTATCTTGCTTAGAGTTGTCCTATTAATTCCTTAAAAATATCACACGGGAAACCGGAGTTGCCGACTACTACAATATAATATTATTACGACTAAAACCTATAGGCTCATATCCTCCATTGTCTAGGGGAAGGAAGGAAAGCGGCTTGGTGGGTGTGTGGATAGTGTGAAATTTGGAACCCCTTGCCAGCGGCGGTCGGTCTGGCCCTAAATTAGTCCCTCACATAATATGCCAGTTCTTATATGCCTGAGAGAAAAACTCTGAACGAGGACTTATTCTATAGGGGATCAAGTGCCAACCTGCCCCGTCTTCACACGTGTGAAATAAAACCCCGTTCTGGGATAAAAGTAAACCTTTCGCGTCACACTGTACAAAAAAAGTCGGGAAACTTATTGAAGGCACCATATATATATATTTAAACAGGATTTAGCATTCAATAACTATCAAGAGCTGATATGCCATTAAATCAAATAATCTACATGAACTAAAAAGTCTTCACCTCTTTTGAATCAAAAGAATTCTATGATAAAAATTAATTTATCAGTTTTATTATTATAGTTAGAATAATGAAAATTTCCATAGTACCCTCTAATTTATCTGTCATAAATTTCGCCATATACTTTTTAAAACAATAGTTGATGAAAGTAAAGAATTTTGGTTATTTAATATTTAATCTTTCAGCAATTAAATAATTTTTGTTTGAGCTGATATTGCATTCTAAACAAAAAATTGTTCATTTGTTTCTTTTAAAAGCTATTAAAATATTTTTATTGATGTTTTGAATTAAAAGAAAAAGTAAATATATTTGTGAATTTATTTGTTTTAAGAAAACTAAGATAAAACTTCTAGAATAGCATAATATATATATATATATATATATATATATATATATATATATGTATATATATATTACACAAAATGTTTTCATTTTTCAGCACTATCTCCTTTGTCTGCTTTGTTCCCAGGACATGAAAGTAATGTAGTACCCTCTCTCTCCTTGCACAATTCTCTTGATTATGTGGTTCATATTAATCACATTGATCAAATAGTATATATATATATATATATATATATATATATATATATAATAATGAAAGTAATTTATTTTACTCAAAAAATGTTTATTTTTCAGCATATACACACACACACACACACACACTCACAAACACACATACTTATAAAAGAAGCAAATTAAATGTTCCATGATGTTCTTCACCTTACAGTTACAAATATCTAAAAAAATAAATCATGATTCTCTTTTTCTTTATCATTCATTCTAGTATTAGTTCAATAAAATTTTATCAAATACAAAATATTATAAACAAATCAAAGAATTAAAAAAAATTATTCAAATGTCCCCAATATTCAAGCTTTAAAAGATACATATAATTTTGTTTTTCTTTTTTAGCATTTGTAATATCACCGATTTCTATAATGTGACAGATACATTAAATGGCTTTCCAAACAATGAGATCAAAACAAAGACAAGAACTGCAATGAAAACTAATAATCTTACAAAAAAAAATCAATTCTTGAATTAGCACGCAAAAACAGAAGTAAACTTTATTCTTTTGTCTTTTGTAGAAAAATGACTTTAAAAAATCAAAATTCTTTAATAGGTTAATTAAATTCTTTTTTATTACTACAAAAATTTTATCTTTTATTTTTCATGAAAGCTAAATATAAACTTTTTTAAAGTTAATTTTTTTTTTTTTAAGGTGTTATTATTGAACTTTTACTTTTAAATAGCATGACCTTTGAAAATACATCACTATATAATGCCACAAGTTTTGCCGAATAACTTGAACTTTTGCAAAAATAAAAAGCAAAGTAAAAACAAGGATTGCATGAAAAATCCATTTTATCTCCTTGTCAGGTTGTCTTGAAAATAATTTTAGTAGAAACATTTTCTTCGTTGTTTTATTCAATTGCAATGTCATTAAACTGCTAAATATCCCTTCAAAAAATCCATCCATATCTCTCTCTCTCTCTCTCTCTCTATATATATATATATATATATATATATATATATATATATATATATTATTTGGGCATCCACCAAACTCCCAAAACTATGTTTTTTTCTCTCTCTCTCTCTCTCTCCATATATATCTATATATATATAAATTATTTTGTCATCCACCAATCTCACAAGACTATTGATCTGCACCTGAATCTCAACACAAGCCAAGGCGAAGTTTTAAAGAAAACTGGCAGTTGCTCATGCAGCTGGTCTCCCTTTTTCATAACAATGATGTTGCTTAAGGGAAGGGTGGGGTGCATTACAACTTGCCATTAATGTCACTACAGGAGTTTTCAGAACATAGCTGAATATAATGTCTTGTCTCTCCACCTGCACCTCATCTCTCTTTGTCTATCTATCAGTAACCTAATGATAGAAAAGCATTTATTTTACGCAAAAAATATGTATTTTTTTTACCATAATCTCCTGCTTTGTATGCCCTGTTGGTAGAATTTAGAACATGCCAACTGTACACCATGCAGAGAGGTAAGACCTCCTCATCCCAAGAAAAGATTTATCTAGGGTATGACAACTGCATCTATTGGTAAGGCTCTAGTTCTTGAGCTGTGGGGAGTATGGAGTGTATTGCTGTTACACCCAGTTACACTCTGACTTGGAGTTGTAGTACCTGTTAGGGTGCCATTTATAGTCAAATAGATATGTTTAAGAATTTTAGTATCACATAGGAATACTTGAAATCATATAACTATGTTTAAATTATTAGTATTGAATAGAAATACTTGAAACCATATAACTGTTTTCAAATTATTTATAGCAAATTATGACATTAAATAACATGTAAGGGGTTGATATGCCATTAAACAAACAAACCAAACTGAACTTTCTTTGTCAATCCCCTTAAGTCAGTGGTGAATATTGATCCCAGAGATCAAACAATATGCAGTGACAATTACAGATAAAAATTCAACCAATATCTGAGTTAAGCTATGCCCTTATTCATGTGCCTTTGTATATATATATATATATATAAGTTTTCTCTCAATTGAGCAAGCATTCTTCAACCTCTCTTACTAATCTAGAATATCTTAAAACCTATTTGAAAGAGAAGGCTCAGAAATTAGTAAATTCCCCTATTGATTCAACAGATTTCTTTTGGCAAAAGAACCATTTTGAAACAGCCAAACAGCTAAAAACTGATACTAATGTTTATCTTACTAGACTGGATAAAGGAGCTGGTGTTGTTATTCTAAATCGCTCTGATTATATCAATAAGATGTCTGTCATTTTAGACGCTGTCTCAAAATTCCATAGATTAGGTGATTTGTCTTGTGATGATGCACTAAATATGGAAATTAAAACTCAGAAACAGTTTCTTCAACTACTTTAAAGAAGGTTTTTTTTAAAGAAATTTATGAGAGAATACATCCTGTAGGTTCATAACAACCCAGGATGTATGGTTTACCTAAAGTCCATAAAACTAACATCCCACTTACACCCATTTTGTCAGTACAGAGCATGAGTTGGCAAAGTGGCTTATTGAAATCCTCAATCCTGTCTTACAGTTTTGATCTGTCAACTTTTTCATAGTGTAGATATCAAGTTCTTTGTGTCATTTAACATCTCCTATCTGTTTAACAACATCCCTCTGGGATATTGGTATTTGTGTCAATTATTTATATCAGAGCCAGTTAAAATCTCCACCATTCCCAGAAAAATATCTTCCTGGAATTGATGGAGTTGGCAACTAAATTGGTCTCTTTCAACTTTAATAACATCATATATAGTCAAGTTGACAGAATATCTATGGGGAGTCCTTTGGGTGCACTTATGGTCAATGTATTTATAGGGTTCTTGGAACAACTTTTTGACAAGGTTCCTTAAAAGAGAAATAAGCAAAAGTATCATCCACTTAATGAACATGACAATATGTTGTTATGTTCATTACATGGATGATACTTTTGTTTGTTTCTCTTCATGCAATGAGGCATTAAAATTTTACCAATGTCAGAATAATCTACACTACTCTTTGTCACTTACTATGGAAGAGGAGAATAACAATATGTTGCCTTTTTTCGATGTGTTGGTTGAGAAGAGCCCTTCTTCCTTTGTAAATAGTGTGTATCGTAAGCCTACTTTCTCAGGGTTGTACATTAGTTGGGTTTCTTTTACTCCTAAATCAAGGAAGATGAACGTTGTCAAGTGCCTTACTCATTGGACACTGATGATTTGTTCTGATAGTAGGATTGAAGTAGGATTAAAAAAGTCATTAAATTTTTTTTGAAAAATGGGTATCCTGAGGATTTGATCTCTAGTAATATCAGATCTATGAAATCTAAGTTTAACACCAGCAAAATGCTTGGTCCTCCTAAAAGTCTGACATGTGTTAAGTTCCTGTAGATTGGATTCGCTAGTCAGGTATTTGCTGATAAAATTTCCTTGTTGGTTATGCACTGTTTTTAGTCTGTTAATATTAGAACTACCTTTACAATTAGAGCTGCCTTTTTGTCTTCTAAAAAAGATGTCCTGCCTATACTGCAACAAAGTATGATAATTTAGAATTCTCAGTGTCAGTGTAATGCTGACTATATTGGCAGGACTACTCAGCATTTGGAGGCAGGTATCAGTCAATGTGTACCAGGATTTATGTCTAAGTGCTCCAAAGCGTTAGCTTCCAGGTGCTCATAATTTCACAATTCAGTGATTTAGAAGCATTTATGTGACCATTATTTATGTTGGATAGGTTATTTGGATGAGTGTTTCCCTGCTCTGCACAAGACTAGGAGTAGAAAACATCTCGTAATATTGGAAGCATTAGCAAAAACTGAGCTCCACCCTAGCCTGTGCAAGCAGAGAAAACTTTCCCTACCCATTGAAACTCTTCAGAGAATCTGGAAAATAGTAGTTTTTTCCTAGTTCCTCCTTTCTATAAATTTTGTGAATTTCCTTCCCATTTTTATAATTTTACTGAAATTTCTACTGGTTGTAGCTATTGAAAAGCACTGGTTGAATAGGCCCTTTAGTTTCATTGTTTCTTTTAATTTTAGTTGGTTCTTGATAAACTATGATCCCCTTTTTAAAGTAATATATATATATATATATATGATTACCAACCCTTTCACAGAAGCAGAATGTGACGCAAGGGTAACTATTTAAGCAAAGTTTAACAGATTTGAATTGAGTTTTCTTTCTCCTAGTTCAAGGTTAAAGAGCCTAGTCTGTCCTACTATTTATCCATAGCTGAAGGTAGAATGGTTGGATGCATACCTTTCCTAATGGTATTAGTGCTATGTGAAATGCAAACAGCCTTGTTTAGTATTTGAACTCTGATTGCCGTGTCCATTTCCTACAACAATAACCGTTACATTATATATATATATATATATATATATATATGTTTTCTTACCTGTTTATGTCAGTCTCATGCCTATAAGCTTCATACATTTATATGAAAAAATGTACATTCTTCACATGAAACTTATAGTCATGTGACTGACATGAGGAAGTGAGAAAACATTTATTTTAGTTTTTATCCTGCTATTCTGCCCAGTATTTGAGCACTTACCTCATTTAAGAAAAAAACACTTTTATAATGATTTTTTTTTAAATTTAATTCTCTCTCTCTCTCTCTCTCTCTCTCTCTCTATATATATATATATATATATATATATATATATATATATATATATATGTGTGTGTATGTGTGTGTGTGTGTGTGTGTGTGTGTGCATGTATAAAAAGGTAGGCAATTACTATTTTTTAAGAAGTGAGTCGTAAGAATGAAATAGATGAATGAACATATATTAACTACATTTGGATTTTAGCTTTTTTAGTGTTACAGAACTTGTTTTTTTTTAGTCTTTACTTAAATTTATTATTTTGTTTGTTAGTTTGTTGTTTTTTTTTAATGGCATATCAACCTTCATGGGTTATTTAATGCCAAAACCATCTTTGTAGAAGAACAGTTTCAGTACTATCTAACCCAGAACTATAAATATAAGGGGGTTCATACCTTTTCCATGGGTATTAGTCTGAAAGTGAACACAATAGCACTACTGGAGTTTGAACTCAGTCACAACAATATCACTGTCCAGCACATGAACCATTTCACCACAGCCCCACCTAATATTTTGTAAAATTTGATTGCAAGAATTTCTGCTGTAGGTGTTTTAATAAATCAAAAGACATATAACTAACACAGTATTGCATAAAGAACATCAAACTTTTTGACTTAGATTCTAAGGTTTTTTGGTTTTTTTTGCCAGTGAATTACTTTGTGTATATATTTTTTTTTCTTCAGACCCTTTCATAATGATAGTAAGATCAAGATTCATATTTGAATATCTTAAACAAAATCAAAAAAGGAAAAATAAGCATCTTTTGTATCAACTCTGTGAACCTGTTTTAGAAAGGTACTGGAATTATGTGGCTATTATTAAAAAAACAAACTGATTTTAAGATTCATCTTCACATTCCTTTTCACACTGTCTCTCCCCCGTCTCTCTCTCTCTCTCTATGTATATATATATATAAAATACATTTTACCTTTTTAAGATATAATTTGTTATATAGGCTTACATTTCTTTTCAAAACCTACTGATATACATATATATATAAACTTGTTCAGAAAATAAAATAACATTTTTTGAGATGGAATAAAAAATCTATTTGAATGTAACAATCATTAAATTGATTTGTGAAGAACATAATTATTATTACCTATGATAAAAGTCTAGTATGAAACTTATTCTTTTATTCCATTCTGAAAGAGTCTGGGATTCTGAAAGAAAATAATTTTTCTTTTCCCTACTTTTAAAGGTTTTATTACAAAGAAAGTGTTCAAGTGATCTGATTAATTGAAAAATTTAAAGTGCTAATCCATTTTAGTTCGGAGGATACTGTAAATATCCAATCCTAACAATTTGATCTTCATTTAAGTTTAGTTTTTTGAATACAAGATTGCATTGTTGTACTCCACACACACGCACAGACAGACAGATAGATAGATAGATAGGATATAGTAAAAATAGCCTATCCTAGCTATATAATCTTCACCTAAGTTTATTTTGGGTATAATCTTAAACTGTCATTTTTCACATGAATTCACACACACACACACACACACACACACACACACACACACACACACACACACACACCCCTACACCATATAGATTGATAGATAGATAGATATTGAGTCAACTTCATTTAATGTCTGTCAATTTCTTGCCTATGCATCATCAGATCAAGTGCCTGGTCTGATGATCCCTTAGCTAAGAAACTGACAGTCAACAAGTGCTATTGATATTGTTTACACTAACTAATATTGAGCATTCTTTATTTGTAAGTATGCTGAACTGCATTATTAAAATATATATATGTGTGTGTGTGTGTGTGTGTGTGTGTGTGTGTGTGTGTGTGTGTGTGTGTGTGTGTGTGAGAGAGAGAGAGAGAAGGAGCAAAAGGAGAGATGGAGTACATTGAAGTATCTCATCCTAAAAATATCATCTTCATCTGAGTCTATTTTATTGAATATAAGCTTGCATTAACATTTTTTCAGAAGACATATTTTCTAACCAAAGATGGAGATTTTTATGTAAATTTTTCATATTACTTATTCAAGTTGTTAAGAGTAAACATGTTCTGCGTCTTTCTTGTTTTTTTCCAAGAATGCATTTTAAATTAAGCTACTGTAAAAGATTTACTTACAAAGATCTTATATAGTTGGTCCTTTGGTTTTGATATTGACATAGGATTTTCATCCAGACAGCCATATCTTTCAATAAGAAATAAAAACATTAGTTTCAAACTGAACTTTTGCCATTGCTAATAATAAGGATAATGTTTTTAAAAAAAATAAATTTAATAGTTGCTCCATTTCAATGGATTTCTCTCTTAAAATTAGATATCACTTTCTAAACAACCTTTATGCTGTCAGAATAAACAGTTCCAAAGATGTGTATATTTAAGTGTGTATATATATATATATATATATATATATACACACACACACTCTGTCCCTCTCTCTCTCTCTGTCTATATATATATATATATATATATATATATATAATAGTTTGCTAAATTTAGAAAAGAGGGCTCAATATCAGTGATAGAGCATATGTAGTTCTAAAATTGAATAGCACTGACACAAAGTCAATGTCACTTGATTCTGTGTCTATGCTATTCAAACTTATATATATAATTTCTTTTTACCTTCTTTTTCTCTTTCTCTATATATCTTCATGTATGTACATATGCACATATATATACATGATAGACCATTTTAAAACATGTGCTTTTAAATATATATATATATATATATATATATATATATATATATATATATATATATAACACTATCTCACTTGGGTGGTTCTTTTTCTGCCTGATGATTGTCATTTAAAGACAGCATGAAATCAGTGGTCGCTGATAAGCATCCATGCTATTTAATATATATAAAATCAAATATATATAAATGAAAGCTACATCATAATGCCTTATAATTCCCGAGCTGATGTATGTTAACTGATGGCTACATGGTAGGATACCAAGTCTAATGTAAAGTTGGGAGGGTTTCAATCCCAGCTTGAAGTGTCCTGTGTGTCTAGCCATACTAAAGAGTTGTGATACAATGAAACAGTTTGTTTCTGGATGACAATATATATATATATATATATATATATATATATATATATATATATATATATAACCTCTCTAATGAATTGAATAATCTTTATTTTCATTATTTTCTACATGTCTATGTATCTGACATAAAATTTCAAAACATTTTTATGCTCTCTTAGAAATAGACTATTAAATAGACTCTCATATTTCTTTTCACAAGATTATATATAATCTTGAAAAATTATTTTGCTTTTCAAATATTTTTCAGAAGGTATTAAAATTATTACTTGAATAGTACCCATTAAAATTTATATGATTAGTATCATGGATGAACATTCGGCTTAAGATCAGAGCATTTGTGCTCTCTGCCTAGGATTTAAAATGTCTCTTCTCTATACTTCTGCCTTGGGTCAGAGTGTAGTATTTGGGCAATCTGTAAAAAATATTAGTGTGTGTGTGTGTGTGTGTGTGTGTGTGTGTGTGTGTGTGTGTGTGTGTTTTATATATGTAGAGTTTCTGAAACTTTCTCATTGTAAATGAAAAGATTTTTGAGATTTTCACTGTACTTTTTAATAGTTTAAATATTTTTTTTTTGTTTTTTAAAAACCTTTTTTTTTATGGAATATTGAAATGTTGTGAAACTTTGTTTCATAATAAAATATTCAATCTGGAGAAAAGCAAAAATAAAATAAATTTATTGTCAACATTTGAAACATATTCTCTCATCTTTGTATATTTTTTTTTCAGTTTATTTTTTGTTTTCAGTTTAAATCAGTTTAATATTAAACAAATATTTCTTTTAGAGTGGATGTGCAGGTCTTTGCAAACAAGATAAAGGAAAATCTTGAAATAGGAATAAAAAGTTTACTAACAACATTTTAAACTTAGAATTAGATTAAGATTTTTTTCTAAGAAAAGAAAATATCATAATATTTGGCAGATTATTATTTATGAATTATTAAATGCAGATTTATTGAAACAGTGAAAATAGGTTATATATTTTATTTATTCATTTGTATTTTTGGTCTGAAGGGTAGTGTAGGTGATAATACATGTTCCAGGATGTTTTTTTATATCACAAAATATTTTTTCCAATGAGTTCTGCAATTATTGCTGTATATTTCATATGGACTTTAAGTACTGGTTACCAACAATAGAATCCAGGCAAAATTCTTCCATTAAAATTTACCATCTTCTTTTCTCCACTCCCATCCACTAAAAGTTTGTATTTTTGATTGATTTAGATTTATAACTTCCAACTTTGATTTTGGGAATTTAAAAAAAATTGATACAATTTAGGGAAATGATATTTATTTTCTATTTTATATCCTTAAGTCTGCTTAAATCTGAATACCTTTGTAAGAAGTGAAGAATTTTAAAGGATATATTTAAGAAAAGTGAAAAAGAAAAAAAAAAGTAGACCGCCTGTAGAAATTTCTAAAGCATTTTTCTTGTGAAATAATTCTTTGAAAAAGACAAGGAATAATTCTCTTCCAATAGATCTCTTTCATAGCCAACAAACTGATGTATTTATCTGTCAATATAAACCAAAATTTTTTTAGTATTTTTCTCAGAAACAATTTATTTCAAATAATTTTTAATATATTTTAAAGTAAGAGGACATTTTTAGACACTCTCCCCACCAAAAAAAAAAACACACAAAAAAAACAATGAATTTGCAATGGAGGTTTTATTAAATATTTATGATTTAAGGAATATATTCAAAATGGATTTAAAAAGTAAACATATTAACTCTTATAACTAAAAGTTTACCAGCCATTTTGTTATTAACTTTGTATTTTTAAAAATGCTTTCTAGTTTTCTTTGTATGAGGGTGCATGAAAAAATCTGTAGCTTTGACATCTAAATAATAACTGAATTTTGATTTGAAATGTTCACCGTATAACATTCAAACATGATTAAAGTTCACCTCTGAAGGAAATGCCTTGAAAAAGGAGATTGTTTTGAATAATAATCATTATGCTGTAGAATAATTGATGTGCTCATGTAAATCTATTTGGACAAATATAAATAAATATTTTTCTTGGTTTATCTATTTATTTATTGAATGTACATACTTGTCTCTTTCTGTCTGTCTGTCTGTCTCTCTTTATATATTTATATATATATTGATAGATATATAAAAGATGAACAAAAATGATAAGACAAATAGGAATATTTCTTTTGTGCTATTTATTTTTTGATTGTTTTTTAACTAGTTTCAACCTTAGGTCATCATCAGGAGAAAAGATTCTGAAAGAAAACTTTTTTTTTTTAAAGGAGTTGACATACTGCAAGAGAAGTGATGAAAAATGCACTGGAGACTTAGCATATCTATTCATTGAATGGACATTATTTTCTGCAATCCAAGTGTCTTCAACTGACCTTTGATTTATCTGTTGTCAGGACACGTGGCAAATGAGCTTTTCAAGGCAGGGGTGTATATATATGTTAGGTGTATGCAGAACATTCCAGCACTGTTTATTTAAAAAATGGTTCTCTACTGTGTATTTAGACTTTATTTTTAAAAAAGAAAATTTTGCTGGGAACATCTGTACACACACCTAATATATATATATATATATATATATATATATATATATATATATATATATATATATATATAAGTAGTAAGAAGTAAAGTTGGCAACTGTAGTTAAAGGTGACCCGAAGGCTCCCTTTTCAATAGCTACTACACCAAGGTGTAGGGGAGGGCACTACTCCTTTCCATGGATTGCTCAACTTTACCCTTGATACGTACCTTATAATACTGAGTGTTAAGCAAGGAGGTATCAAGTACCATTTTTTCAAAGTCTTTGGTATGACTCAACCTGGGATTGAACCCCAGTCTCCCAGACCATTGGTGAACACTCTACCCACTAGGCTAATGAGCTGGCTCTCTCTCTCTCTCTCTCTATATATATATATATATATATATATATACACACACACACATTACCACTCATAAATAAGTATACTCCAAACAATTTTTATAAAAAGTTAATCTTTAAACCAAAGGATTTAAGGATTTTATCATTCAATAAAAACAGATAATATTAGGTATTATTTACTTTGCACCTAAAAATATGAATGTCTTACTGTCCAAAAATAAGTATCCCTTATTCATACAACTTTCTTTTAGCATACAGAGTTTCAATTCTGTAATGTTTGGTAATAAACAATGCCTAATGATATCAATTTTGGTTGTATAATGTTCCAGTAGAAATCATAAAATACTGATATTTTTGGTTCAAAAGGAAATTATTTTTTATAGAAATAGTTTGGATCAATTATGTTTTATATTGTTTATATATAATGAGAGATTATGAAATTGGGAAAAGTTGTTACTCTCATTATTAACCTTTAATACTTACCTGGGTTAGGGGTTATTTACTTCTTACAAGGTGGGTGAGAATTAATTACAGTTTAGTTTCAGGATACCTACCTTCTAGACAGCATCTGCCCCCTCATTTTAAAGGTATAAGGGCCAGGTGCTACTGAAGGGGAATGCCAATAGAATTATTCAGTTTTTGCACTTGTCCTATGGGTGTTTTGATTTCTGCACTGTACTCCCACACTAAACCAACTTTGTGTTACATGTTGACCTTTTGGAGAGCTAAATAGATACCTACTCATTATCAACCTTAAACTGGCCAAGTATGACATATATGCACTTTTGAATATGTACAATATTGTGTGTATATGTGTATTCAGGGTCAGTACTTGGGTCTCATGCTTTCCCTCCTCAAATGATGTAGGGCCTTCACTCTACTACATATCAATTTTCATAAAGTAATATTCATAGAAAATATATGAAACCCATCCCTCCGGGGTTCTTAAGCAGGCTTCCCTGCCACCTCTTGATCAAGGTGTTTGGGAGTTGTATATCCCAGTGCTGTGTGTAACTTTGTCTACTGTTGAATCTTGGTTGGTACATTTGTGCTGCATAACCAAAATTCTTGGCAGTAAACTTCTCTTGGTAAACCATAACACTATAATCTCCAGACAAAACAAAATATATCAATGACTTTTGTTAACATTGTCTTTACAATTTCTATATAGATGAATTAAAAAGAAAACTGAAATATTTTTATTTATTTTAAATCCAATCTTTTTTCAATTTTATCTTATCTATGTGGCATAGAGGTTTTTCTTTTTCTTAAATCTTTAATCTAAACAAAAATCATCCAGATGACAATTTAAAAATCTTCAAGAAAAATCATAAAACAGAAATAATTTGAAATTGTTGCTGAAGAAAAGTAGAAACCTGTTTTTCTTTTCTTTCTCTTGTTTCAAAAATATGTCTTTAACTGGTTTCAGATAATTAAGATTCAAATAAAAATCTTCCAGATTTTTTGCTTTCTTTTTTGGTGATTCAAATCCAACCCATTATAATAGATATTCACTGACCTGAAAATATTCCTTTGTAAAACTTTCCTGCTTGAATTTTTCTTTTCTTAAAAATTCTTGAATTAAGAAACACATGGTTATTTTCTAACAAATTTGCTGTTTTTAAATTATATTCAATTTTTTTTGTCTTTTACAAAACAAAATGTTTAAAATTGCCAATGTTCTAATTAGTACTTTGAAAATTCTAACTAAAATGGAATTCAAATGTAAAAATTCAAATTGTTTGAATTATAATGACTACTTTTGGGAAACTTCAAAAGTAATTTCCATCTTTTAAGTTTGTATCAGCAAAATAAATATCATCACTTTTTTAATGTTAAATTGGAAATCCTTATTTTTTTTTTATTCCAAATACTTTAAATATACATTACTGAAAAACAAGGGAGAAAAATCTTCAAAAACCATCCTTGTTTTATAAAGATTTATTTTTAAACATTTTTTAGTACTCATTAACCTATTATTTGAAAAGAAAAACATTCTGTTTTTAGAGACAAAGATCTTTTTTTTCTATTAGACAATTTATATGACAGCTGATTTTTGATAAACTTCCCTCCAAAGAGGCTAACTTGACTCATGAGGAAATATACATATCAAAGAAGTTTAAATTCTGATTGAGACTGGTAAGTTCAATAATAATCTGAAGAAAGGCATGAACTTTAATTTCCTTGTCGTAAGTTATATATTAGTCATTATTTGAATTCTGATTGAGACTGCTATCTTCAATAATAACCATCTCTAAGTAGTTTTGTATTTAGGATACTAAAATAGGATTAGAAAAGGAAAAATGCCCAACAAAAATGTGTATATGTATATGTAATGCCAAGAAAGTGGCATTCAATACATTGCATAAAACATCAGGACTAAGTATGAAATTAAATCATATGTAGGCATATTTCCTATGCATTTAATGTATTATTAAGTCAGTTTTAGGTAATGTATGAAATAACTGCAGAAGGAATCTGACCAAGTGTTAGTTGCCATTTACTAAGCTTAGCTTAATCTAGTACAAGGTCAGAAGTATGGGACACTTTGTGAAAATTGTTTTCACTAACAATGATCTGTTAGCCTAGCTTGCTACCCATTTTACCATGTGAGTTGCCCAATTAGTTACTATGAATTATTGACATTGAACACAGTTCTCATTTACAGTCTTACTCAACAAAAAAAATTAACAGATCTTCATTGTCATTGTAATCTTTATTGCAACATTAATGAAACTCAGTACAGTACAAACACACAATGGTAAGGCTCCTAGTGAGAATCAAACTCACTACAATAGCAGAAGCCAGACAGACTAGCTTGCTAACCATTATTCCATGGCAAGCAACTCCTAAAAAGTTAACATGTTAATTTTTACCAGGAATAACTCAGTATCATACAGACTAACAAGTGTAGGGTTCCTAGTGAGAATAAAACTCACTATAATTGAAATAGTTCACTAAACTAAAATATTTTTGATTTTCTTCATATTTCAGTTTTTGTGGTAAAATCTTTTTATTTCCAAATGTGTATATTATACTTGATCTTGCCGAGTCAGCTGGGGCTGTAGAATACACCAACTGCAAGACTCCCCCTCCACCAAAGAATGTCCTGGATATGACACTAAACAATCTGATGGTGAGGTTCCAGTAATGCTAGAGCTTTAGGGAATGCAGAGTACCCCTTCATTGCAATCACTCCCAGGTCCACTCTGGTCCAGAGTGGTAGCACCTGATAGGGTCCTATCTATGGGTTAAATAGAACTAAACCATAGTTTTGAGAGGGTTTTTTTTTGCATTTAAACTGTGTATTTATTCTAAACTGAATTGTTTCAAATAGAACTGTTTTGACATTTAACTGTGTATAAACAAAAACTATTCTTATACTAAACTGAATTGTTTAAATTAGAATTGTTTGACTAAACTGAATAGCTTGAAATAGAAATGTTTTTGGCAATTAAACTGTGTACTTATGCTAAACCAAATTGTTTGAAATATAACTGTATATTTATATAAAGATGGATTTGGCCTTAAATAACCTACAAAGGTTGATATGCCATAAAACCCAAACAAACAAACATACTTGATAGCTTTTAAGTCCCACCACTATGTTTTATTTGTAAGCCCTATTGTTATATATGTAGATAGATATAGAGAAGGAGAACATACTCATATAAATTATAGTTTCATACTAGAGTTGAATGTCATATTTTTCAAGAATAATTGAGAACTGCTTATGCTTGTTTTCAAGTACTAAAGAGCGACTTCTGATCTATAGAATAATGTAAATATTGGGCTTTCTAAATCAAATTAAAGAAGTTGTTGCTTGTAAGAGAAATAACTTCAGAAAGAAAAAGTTGACTTTTATTCTCTGCTAATTAACATTCACACAGAAATTTTAGACTTTCAAAACTATTAAATTATTCTTTATTCATAATCTCTACATTTTTACCATTTTTCAAAAATATCTTTAATTGGTTCTAAATAACCCAAGAACCAACTGCATTAAGGTTTACAATAGTGGTCCTTGATGATACAGATACTTCTGTTGTAAAAGAAGTGAAAGATTCGAATAAGCATTTCATATCTAACTGCATTATAAGAAAGTATTTGGAGGATTTAAAAATTACCATTCATTTGTAAATTAGACTGGGAATTATATTATTCTCTATAAGTATTTTAAGTGAATTACTTTAATAAAAATCTCATTATCATGTTCCATTTTTGTAAGGTTACGGTGACCTCTTGTTTTTTTCAGTTCTGCTGTATTACATTATGTAAAGGGCACAATATTTTTAAAAAGATAGACTTATAATGATAGTACTTTGAAAAATTATATTGAACAGGAAACAGCTATCATACTATTAAATAAAAAATATTATGATTGATTATTTGTTATTCTACTCCTTACAAGTTTTTTGCAACAGTGTTAGTTGGTAGTCTTTCATTGGAGTTTGAGTAACAGCAAGTCTCTTCATGTCTCGAAGACTTTTCTCAGTATTCTAACCAATGCTGCTGTGTGGATGGTTTCAATTCTTCCACTAGTTTTCAGTTCCTCCAGTCTCTTTTGGGACCATTCCGAGCACACCAAGTACAATTGTTTTTACCTTGACCTTCATATTCCACAGTTTTTTCAGTTTTCTGGCAAGGTCCAAGTATTAGTCTATCTTTTCATTTTCTTTTATTTTTACTCTGCAAACTGATGGAACAGTGAAATTCAAATTCACAAAACAGCATGTTTTCTTTTTTTTGTTGATTAACACTAGGTCTGGGCTTCTAACTGGGATTAGGTGATCCATCTGTATCTCAAAATCCCAGAGAATTTTATATGTATCATTCTATTGGACTGATTCTGGTTTATGCATATACCATTTAATAAGATGGTCAAACCAGTCTATTGCACAATTCCCAGTAGATTACATTTCCAAATCCTGGACGAAACTGATTGCATTTCACATAGCACTAGTACCCTTGGGAAACGTATGAATCCAATTATTCTCCCTCCAGCTATGGATAAATAGTAGGACAGACTGGGTTCTTCAGCCTTAGTGAGGCAAATAGTCTAGGAGAAGGAAAACTCTGAATTCAAACCCGTTAAACTCCGCTTAAAAATTGACCTTGTGTCATATCCTGCCTGAGCAGAGGGGTTCGGTAAATAGGAGTAGATCGCCTTTCCCACCCATTTATGCCTGCTCTTGTATTCCTTGTACACTGTTTACTGCATCTGCTTATTATGTGATTAACCATTTCATTTTATTATCCATAGAATCTACATTTGCTATTCTGTTGTGTATCATCAGTTTTCATTTTAACACAATTGGTTTTTATGGAATTGTTTTGTGTTGCTATTAAAAGAAATTCAGTTTATTTCTTGAGGATTCCCTTATATAGCTATGTCTTGGTTTTTTCGTCTGCAATTTCTTCAGTTTGTTGCATGAAATGTCCATACATTTGTTTTCCATCCTATTTCTGTTTCCTAGTTGTTGTTAATTTTCTATCTGGTCTTACATTGCTAATGCTGTTACTGGCTGCTCTTATTAGTTTTTCTTTGCTATTTCTAATGTAGTCCTTGAGTTCTTGTATTGATATGTCTAAGTATCCCTCAATACTGGTGAGTCCTCTTCCTCCTTCTTTACTTGATACATACAGTCTATATCATCTCTTGGACATGAAGTCTTGTGCATACTGATCAATTTCCTTGTACTTTGGTCCATTTGTCTGAGTTACTTTCTTGTCCACCTCAAGAATGGTCCTGAGTATCTTACTTGGAGAACTGACTGCCCAAATGTCTCTGCAGAGGGTTAAGACTACCCACCCAACAAATGTCCTAGATATGACATTAAACAATCTGATGGTGAGGCTCTCACCATGGAGATTTGGGGAATGTGGACAACTTCTTCATTGCCATTGATCCTAGGTCAACTCTGATCTGAAGTAGTAGCCCCTGATAGGGTCTTATCTATAGGTCAAATAGAATAAACTATATGTGCAAACAGACGACTGATGTTAAATTGTGACTGTTATATAGCAAAACTTGAAACTATTTAACTTTGTGCAAAAAAGAGCTCAGGCTGATTCAAGCATGTTATTTACAAAATGTATTTACACATATATATATATCAAATATATATGTATAAAAAGGATTTGGTGTTAAATCACCTACAATGGTTGATATGACATAAAACCAAACCAAACAATAAGAAGAATTTTTTTAAAAAAACAAAATTCTTTTTTTTTTCTGAGTTTTTTCCATAAATGTAAACTCTGCATTGTTTGGAATTGATTAATAGGAAAAATTATTTTAATCTTCCAAAAATATTTGTTTTGAGACTATTCAAAATGGTTACAAATCAGAGTGATCCAAGCTTGAACAGAGGTGCATCATTAAATTTTTGGTGGTTGAAAAATTCAAAGTATATGAAATTTACAGAAGATTGTGTGATGTGTACAGAGAAGCATGTTTTAGTAAAAAAAATGTTTACAAATTGCCACTACAAGCCTGAGGCAAAAAAACCCTCTATGGAATGGAAACAAACTGACTCTCTGCTAAAAAATAGTTTTGGGTGCATCAGTCTATAAAGAAGATGGCTCTGACAGTCTTGTGGCATATGTGGGGCCTGTCACTATTGATTTCCTTGAAAATGGTGCAATTTTAAACAATACTTCCTATTACCAAAATTCACCTTATTTATTGAATGATTGTCCTATTTTCAAATTGTATACTTTGGGGGATTGATAATTAAATAATAGAAAACAAAAATAGAAAATAAACCCAATAATGAAACATGAAAGTAAAATAAAATATCCCACAATTCAACTTTCACTGAAAGTTTAAATTTTGATGACTGAAAGAAGACACTCTCTTTGTACTTACCACTCACTGGATAATATGTACATTTTATAGCCTACCAAAAGGAGTGCCTATACTCTACAACCTTATTATAATGATACTTCATAGACTTAAAAGAAAATTTCCATAAGAGAAGCCCATAATATTGCTCATTGATTATTCAACAGAATTTTTATTTGATTAATTTTACTAGGAGTTTTTATGCAAATACTGAACTTGTGATATTTATTTTATGCAATTTCAAGCTCTATCATAATGAAGCTGAATCTATTAATTTATATAAATTATAGATTTGGGAAAATATAGGGTTCATGTAAAATAATATATATATATATATATATATATATACTGACTACATTCCTTCTCTCAGCCAAATATAAATATGTGTGTATGTATGTATGTATGTATGTGTGTGTTTGGTTTGATTTCTTTGTTTTTGGTGGCATATTAACCATCATGGTTTATTTAATGCCTAAACTGTCCTTGAAGAAGAACAGCAGTGATACTCTTTAACCCAAAATTGAGGGTATAAGGGGGTTCACTATCTTACCAAAAGGGTATTAGGCCAAAACCAAAGGTAACAGTACATCTAGAGTTTAGAGTTGCTTACTTCAAGGCTGCAGTCTAGCTATTAACCTATTTTGTTACTGGGGTTCCTCTGTATGTGTGTTTGTATATATATATATATGTGTGTGTGTATATTAATGATAACAGAATTTATAATTAATGATTTAATTATAATTCATTGAGGCCATAAATTTATTGTCTTAAAATAAAAATTGTATCTTCCATATTGTTACTTTTCATGTCTACTCCATTATTTAGCATTTACCTTCACTATATATATTTATATAATGCTGACAAGTTAACAAAAATTAGGATTTTGGTTTTAAAAATTTGTAAATTCTGAGTTATATTTAGAAAACCAAAGAGAAGTTATCCAAAAACTATCAATTACTGATGAAGATTTGAAAACTATGATTGAAAATACTCAAAATCCGCTACTAAAAAACTTTGAGAAATTTTCAGTGTATCAATTTCAAACAATTTTAAATGATTTAAGAGTGGCAAGAGACAAAAAAATGTTTGATAAAAAGTTTCCATTTGAATTGAAGAAGAAATATATAGATTTGCGTAAATCATCTTCAAAATATCAAATTAATCTGTTTTCACATCATCTAATCGCTTGTGATGAAAAATGTATTTTGTGAAAAGGTAATAATCAGAGAATATATTCAGATAAATGGATATGGATAAAAACTTAAAGGATTGAATGAAAACGTGCAATCATCTCAGAATAATTATTATGAGCATTTGCTGCAAAAGTGGTTTGCAACAGTTTAGCTATCCCTTTATCTTTTATTGGCCAGACTGTCTGATGTTTTGCACATTGCTGGCCACAATGCATTTCAATTTTCTTCTTGATCTCATCCTTTTTCTCTATGTTGGTCTTAAGTACTTGACAATTTCATCTTGTCATCATTGTGGAAGTCTTCTGAGTGGTTGTTTCTGGTCTCTTGGATATCACTCTACAACTGCACAGGTCTAATTGTTGTCTTTGAATATTGTGACAAGTCTGGTCCAGCAGAACTTTAGCTTTCATTACTCCATGATCATGTTCTTCACTCAATTCCAGTCCTGAATTACCTCACTTCATATGTGATCACACAATGATATAGATCTTTTCATAGATTTGCCTGTGTCATAACCATTCTCTGTTGTTCTTTCTTTGTGGCAACCCACTTTTCACTTGTAAAGAAGGAAGAACAGTTTAACTATAACATACATAAATATAAAAAATGCCAACATCCAGATATCAACTCTACTTTTTTATTTAGTAATTAATTCAGATCTTCAAACTTCAATAAAAATTAAGCGGTGGAGTCCTGGTGTTAGCAATGGCTAAAATGCTGAAAATAAGTGAGTTCAAATTCCAGGTGCGCTATCATGTTCACTTTTTGGCTAATAAAGTAAGTAAAGTTGGCAACCATAGTCGAGGGTAACCCGAAGGTTCCCTTTTCGATAGCTACTACACCAAGGTGTAGGGGAGGGCACTACTCTTTCCCTGGATTGCTCTACTTTACCCTTGATCCGTACCTTATAATGCTGAGTGTTAAGCAAGGAGGCATCAAGTACCATTTTTTGAGTCTTTGGTATGACTCGACCTGGGATTGAACCCAGGTCTCCCGGGCCATTGGCGAACACTCTGGCAAAGGTATAGAACTCCTTTATTCCCCCAGCAATGGTTAAATATAATCACAACTGTTCTTCTACTAGGATGGTTTTGGTATTAAATAACACATGAAAGTTGATATGCCTTTAAACAAAGAAGCCAAAATGGAACTGAAATGAAAAATTAAGAAATAAATACAAAGAAATATTCCTGTTTGTTTTATCAGTTTTGTTCATGTTATATATTATCATCCTCATCATCATGTCATGCTGCTAGCACAGATTTCCCTAACTCTCTCTCATCATCCATTTCTATTATCCATTACTGGCTGGTTCTCCAGGCTACATCCTGTGTCCATACAGAGCTGCTGTAAATAGGGTCTAGCTGGTCATCCTACACTTGCATGTCAATGTGAAGGGGTCCTTAGGAGAACTTCATTTATGAGTTTGTCCTTACTCCTCCAGCAGTGTCTCACATGTCTTATTCGTCTAATTTGGATGGTTTTCTGGATGGGTAGTAGGTGGCCCTATACAGCTGCTGTTTTGTAGGATGTTGCTTATTACTATGAATTTCACTCAAATCATATGTCCAAACTGCATGTTATATGAATATATGTAATCTGTTATCTTGAAAACAAAATGTTGTTTTAGTGATACTGTTCAATATCCAGGATAGAGCCATTTAGGAGTCAAAATATTGGGCCACAAATAAAAACAATCATTAAAACTTAAAACCCATTAAAATCACAGCCATGATTAGCATCTAGAATGGTTGCCAGTTCCTCAACCTAAGTCAATCATCATGTACAATGGCATTTCTATTTGATGATCAATTTGGATATATATATATATCTTACTTTTTGGGTTAATGTCCATTAAAATGTTCATGTATCAACTAGTGACAAATATTCCCAAGAAGCAAGAAATGCATATATTCATTGTTTGTTCAGAAAAAAATTATTCTGTACATAATTCAAAATGTCTATATGCATAACATTTGGAGGTGCCCATGGTGTAATTGTTATCGTCGTAGGAAATGAATACGGCGACATGAGTTCAAATCCTGGACGAAACTGATTGCATTTCACATAGCACTAATACCCTTGGGAAAGGTATGAATCCAATTATTCTCCCTCCAGCTATGGGTAAATAGTAGGACAGACTAGGTTCTTCAGCCTTGGTGAGGCAACTAGTCTAGGAGAAGGAAAACTCTGAATTCAAACCTGTTAAACTCCGCTTAAAAATTGACCTTGTGTCATATCCTGCCTGAGTGGAGGGGTTGGTAAATAGGATATGCATAACATTTTTGAAAATTGTTTAATCATTTTTTAATTCTGTTTTAATTGAATTAATTACTCATTATCATAGTTCTTAAAAGGTGAGATTTACCTCAAGGATTTAATAATGCAAATAGAAACTATTATAATTCACTGTTATAAACTTTTTTGATTTCAAAAAAAGATTTCTTTTGAAGTTATGTTCAGAAGTTGAACACAATGTTGATTGTACTGAACAGTATGATTCTGGTTTCAAAAGTTGACACATGAAAATTCAAGTTTAGAAAAATGAGGCAAGATTATCTAAAATTGATAAAGATTTGAACACAGTGAGGAAAAAATATTTAGTATTACTAAAGTCAAAACCAACTTTAATTTATTGATTAGAATCTTTCAAGTCATCTAAATGGATTAAAAAAACAGTTTGATATATAGATTTTATTTGAACTGAAAACAAAACAAAAGATAAGCTGTATCAAGGCCTGTGTTAATCATGTTCACCACTGTATATTCATCTATTTTTGTATTATATCATCAATTATTATGAAAAATAATTATTTTTAGGAAGATATCTTGGAGGATATCAGCTTAAGAGTTGGATAAAAAGACGTAGCCAAAACATCGACTGAAAATCTCACTATCATTCCTGGAATATTATGTTAAATATTTGTGGTGGATACATCATTGCTGGCTTCAAAATTGCAAAATGAATAACATGTATGTGAAGTAGCTTGAAATATGTATCTTGAAAATGTCACTAAACTGCATCTAGTGGTGAAGTTCAAGTTCTAAAGCTCTGAAGAGTCTAGAGTTACTCCTTCATTGCCATTATTCCTTTATCTTCTCTAATCTGAAGTGGTAATACCTATAAGGGTCCAATCTATGAGTCAAATAGATCTGTTTGAGATAATGTTTAAAATAATTGTGAACTATACTGATATTATAACTATTAAAACATTGATATTGCAACTAAGTATGAAGTGTTTACCTATTTATTCTGAATCTGAACTTTATTATAAATTAGCTCTTAAAACATTGATATTCCAACTCAAAATGAAGTCTTTACCTGTTTAAAATAACCATGAAGATAAATTTTTGTACCATATATAATTGGACTATAATTGTTAAACTGAGTTTAGCACAAGGGTTGACATGCCGTAATAGCTGCCAACCAACCAAATAAACAACCAACCACTGAAACAAACAGTTTAGTGAATGGAAAGAGTGTCACTTTGCTGACTGATAATGTTTGACCTCTTCTTACCAAAATTACATTACTAAAGTTGAAACAGATGAAGATAGAGACTTTACTCAACTCTTGTCAGTTCACAAAACTTTTCTCCTACGGATTACCATTTTATCAAGTATGTAGATCACTTCCTTGCAGGCAAGAATTCACCAATCAGGACAAAACTTGAGAGGCCTTCAATGAATTTATCAGTTCTGAAGAATTATTTAGAAAGAGAATTGACAACAAACTGCCAAGAGCAAATAAATGTATAGAAACTGAGGAAAAGGGAATATTTTGATAGAATATTTAATTATTTTTCTCTGAATTTAAAAATTTGTTTGTGAAATTAAATTGGCAATTTGGTGTTGAACAATCTGACAGTGTCTGTATAAACATTAGTCTCCTGAATTTACCCTTAAAAATATAATTGAAAAATGAGTATATATTGTGAAAACTGAAGTTTTATAGAAATGGTTCAATCTTCTTTCAGGGCTTTATGGAGAGTAAACTTTTTCATGTTTAAAGAGCATATTGAATTTCTTAACAACGAATATGTATTTACCCAACATTTTTTCATATGGACAGGATGCCACAAATGATAGATCTTTTAGCAGAGTACTACTGGTTTGAATTCAGAGTTTTCCTTCTCTTATACTGGTTGCCTTCCTAAGGCTAGAGAACCCAATCTGCCCAACTATTTACCCATAGTTGGGAGGCGGAGAGAGGGATTCATACTTTCCTCAAGGGCATTAGCATGAAATGAAATGCAAACTGTTTCTGGCCCAGTCGGCTGGGGCTATAAAATATACCAACTGCACCTAATGAGTGTCCTGGATATGACACTAAACAATCTGATGGTGAGGTTCCAGTGATGCTGGAGCTTTGGGGAATGTGGAGTACCCCTTCATTGCCATTGCTCCCGGGTCCACTCTGGCGTGGAGTGGTAGCACCTAATAGGGTCTATCTATGGGTGAAATAGAACTAAACTGCGTACTTATGCTAAACTGAATTGCTTGAATTAGAACTGTTTTTACATTCCCCTGTGTGTAAATGAAAACTATACTTATACTAAACTGAATTGTTTGAATAAGAACTGTTTGACTAAACCGAATAGCTTAAAATAGAATTTTTTTTGACAATTGAGCTGTGTACTTATGCTTTACTGAATTGTTTGAAATTGAACTGTTTATGTTTAAAGATTGATTTGGTATTAATAACCTACAATAGTTGATGTGCCATAAAACCAAACAAAACCTAACCTGAATTGTTTGAAATAAAACTGTTTTTGACATTGAAACTGTACTACACTCAACTGAATTGTTCAAAATAGAACTGTTTTGACATTCAACTCTGTGTAAACAAAAACTATACTTATACTAAACTGTTTGTTTGAATTAGAACTGTTTGGCTAAACTTAATAACTTGAAATTGAAATGTTTTTGACAATTAAACTGTGCACTTATGCTAAATGGAATTATTTTAAATAGAACTGTTAATTTGTATAAAAATGGATTTGGCATTAAATAACCTACAAAAGTTGATATACAATAAAATCCAAACAAACAAACAAGCAAAGTTTCATCCAGGATTTGATCTTGTGGGGCTGATTCCATTCCCTACGCCAATTACCATTATGGTAAGTGTGTTTATCAACAAATAAGGCTGCCCTCAATAAAAGTTGATTATGTTCACAATTAAATCTGAAGTTTAAAAATTTTAATTCTTAACTTAGTCCAAACTTAATAAATACATACTACTTAAGAAAACAAAACAGCTGTACTAACATTTTAATGTCCTTTTTCAGATAGTTTTTGTGGGGGAGTCCTCATGGCATAGGGGTTAATGTGCTGGACTGTGGCCTTGAAGTAAACAAGTTCAAACTCCAGTCGCACTATTACATTCACTTTTATACTAATACCCTGGGAAAGGTATTGAATCTATGGGTTAAGTAGTATCACTGCTCTTCTTCTTCAAGAATGGCTTTGGTATTAAATAACCTACAAAGGTTTATATGCTATTAAACAAAGAAACCAAACCAAACCAAATCATATTGTTTTTTTGTAAGAAAGTATTTGGATTTCACATTCTCAAGAAGACATGTCCAGTTTGAATTGGCCTTTCAACAAAGTTTGGAAAGTCACACTTGATGGTTTAGAAAGCTGATGTAGTCTTAAGGCCAAAGATTTTTCATCCCAGGTTTAAAATGTTTAGGTAAAAACCAGATTATCTGATTTGAAATAAAAATGTCACATGTGCTTGCAAGCAAAATTTTATAATATATGGCTTAGCAGTTTCTGAGTTTGTTTTCACAACCACAAACAGATAACTTTTTTTTTTCATTTTGTAGACTTAGGTCTTAGGAAGATGTATTCCTATATGGAACAAAAATTGTTTTTTCCTGTTTAAAATTTTTTTTTCATTTTCCCTTGCCGAAATCTGTGTGTGGGTATATATATATATATATATATATATATATATATATATATATGTACACATACATACACACACACAATATCATCATCAATCCATAGCTTGCTAGTATGATACTCAAGTATTGTCACCTGAAATATGAAAAAGAAGGTTATGTTTATATTTCACTTATTTTCTTTGTTATTCTAAAATATTTATGTTGCTCAACTAGGTATTCTTCACTTTCTGTTTTTTTTTTTTTCATCTTTTTGAAACACTCAAAATTCCTTTTGCCTTTTAAAATGGAATTGTTATAAATTTATTTATTTTTCTTAAAATAAAAGCTGAATGTTACTTTTGACATCTACTCAAATATTTATCATTTATCTTTACTATATATATATATATATATATATATATATATATATATATATATTAGTGCTTATATGTATTTAAACAAACTGTAAATTTGCTTCTAATTATCTGGTTTTAAGAGCTGAAATTGGAATATTACATCAGAAGAAGCAAATTTTATTGCAATCAATATAACAAGCTATTAGTTTAATCCTTCTTTCATTCTGAATACTCAATTTCTGAAATTTTTTCTTTGTTGATAGAATTAAACTCTTAAATGAAAAAAAATCTTTTTTTCTATTCTTCTAAAACCTTGTTCAGAATCAAAGAGATTGAAAAGATGAACTGAATTTGCTGTTTGGAAGAGATGCCAAACTCGTGAGCTAATTTTGACCCTCACCTTCTCTAGCATATTAGACTAGTATACCAGTGGTACTTTTATTTCCCTGCCCCCCTCAATGTAGCACCAGTTCCCTGTTGCTGTGATCACAGCTGTTTAGTTTTTATAAATTTAGGTTCATGATTTCTAGACTCAAAGGGTTAATATCTCCTATAATCTTAGAAAAAAAGCACAGATTTAATGCTTATTCAAGTACTTATGGTGAGTATTTTCTATGTGATAATGTTTCTAAAGGCTCTTGTATATACTAGTCATTTAATTGTTTTAGTTTTATAGCCAAACACTGAATATAACTACTGAACATTATGTATTCCTATTCTCATAGATATAACAACTGTTCATTTAAAGGAATTTGAACATAAACTGCATTACTACATCTACTGAAAATAAAACAAGATTTCTTGCCTAAATTTGTTCAGCAAGCTAGCAATGTCCACCTAGAAGCAAATTTTCATATACTAACAGGAAAAGCCTTTCACAATAATTAGTCTGATCCTTTTAAAGAAAGGGGATGAAAATTACTCTAAGGTGTATCTTTCTGAGTTATCACTTTTACTTATAAATATTACATTCAATCAGTAATACTTACTTTAATTTTGAACTATTGACAATCCATTTTTTTCCTTTTTAGAGTATTTCTATTGTAAAATCATTCATGATAAATAAAAAAAATAGTTTCCCCACAGTAAATTCATTTGCAATGCATTTACATTTTACTTGAAATTCTGGAATACTTGGTTGTTGTCATAAGAAATAGCCTTGGAAACCTAAATTCAAATCCTGTATGAGACTGTTTGCATTTCACATAGTGCTTGCACCCTTGGGATAAGTATAAATCCACTTATTCCCTCTCTAGTTATGTGTAAATAGTCGGACAGACAGGGTTCTTTAGCCTTGGTATGAAAACTGATCTAGAAGGAAAACTGAATTCAATCCAGTTTTACTTCACTCAAAATTGACCTTGTGTCACATCCTACCCAAAGCAAAGGGTTTGGGTAAATGTATACACAGACCCCTCCAGTTTTGTCCGATTTTCAATACATGATGAGCAGATTGAGTGCTGAAAACAAATTTCTGGTCAATGTTTAATCATCACTTTTGCTTTATCCTCTACTATCAAAACTATTTAGTTTGCTTATTCAGAAAAAGGCAAGGCAGAGAATTGGTAGAGTAGTGGTTAAGTAAGTGGGCAGTGATAAAACCAAAACTTTACCTATATGTACAGGGTTCAAATACAGTTGATACTAAGATACAACCATCTTCATTGTTTGATATATGCCCACCCCCATCAGCAGAATTTACTGTATTACTGTACAATATTGCCTGCAAATCAGAACATTCCTAAATTGTTTTTTAATAAAAAGTTAATTTTCTTCTAAATGAAAGATACCAGAATTTTATTATTTCTAGTGAAACATTATGCTTTTTAGATGGATATTATTTAATTGCCAGATTCAATAACATTGAAACTATGTAAACAAAAAAATTAATACGTTGTTGGCCAAAGTTCAGTACACTGTGAGGAAAAATTCTGAGTAGTAAGTATATTTTCTAACTTAGCCAAATTTTTTTTCTTGTTTACAGTATTTCAATGCTGAAGAGTTTGGTAATAAATAATACATAATAATGTTTGTTTTAATTGTATAATGTTTCAATAGAAACAATAAAATCCTGGTATCTTTGTTTTAAAAGAAAATTAACTTTTTCTAAAAAAAATCATTTATTTATGGGGGATACTATATATGTCATCATTAGAATAAATGAAAATATTGATGTATTTTTTAAATAAATTCTACCTGTAATATAAAGGGTTAAATAAACAGCTAGTATTATATGA
This sequence comes from Sepioteuthis lessoniana, assembly GCA_963585895.1. NCBI lineage: Eukaryota > Metazoa > Mollusca > Cephalopoda > Myopsida > Loliginidae > Sepioteuthis > Sepioteuthis lessoniana. Next base: position 44,886,546 of record OY757913.1, read on the forward strand.
AAACACTAAAACTGATTTTTGTTAACATTTTGCTGTTTATTTGAATCCCATTGTATGTATTTATCTGATCTCCCACAGTCATATTTGACATGAAGTTTTTTTATAGTGGGAGGACCACACACAAATCAAGACTCATGCATGGCCATCGCAAAAAACCCTTCATCTCCTTGACATTCCCTTTTTGAGGTGCCTTAAGTGCCAAGCAATAAAGTCAGTCCTGCTAAGCAGGTATTGGCTAGGAGAAGGCCCCCTGGGACCAGACAATCAACTTTATATCACCCACCTGGTGTGAATGCCAAGTGAGAATCCCAGTGTAAATGAAAATTTAACTATTAACAAAATAAATCTTATTTTCTTGCTTATTGTTCAAGTGCTCATTATGTACAAATATATTCTCTATAATTAGCATCATTGTTTTCAGTTTCAATTTTTATGCAGCACAGGAAATTTCATACAATATTACTATCTGATATGTGAGTGGATGTGAAAGCAAAGCTATGAATATGGAATGAACAGTGTGTATCATTTTTTGTTTTTGTTTTATAGCACTTGAGAGAAAATGAAATAATTTTTGCTTAATGTGTAATGACAAGTATCTTACCTCCATTTATGATATACTACAATTAATTTAGAGTAATTCTGATTTTTCTTCTGTATTGTGCCTTAAGAATGTATTTGTTTGTTTTAATTACTCAATAGTAACAAAAATCTTCCCCCTTTGTTTCATGTGTTTTCTTATTCCATAATTACTTGTGTATAAGGTGCACTATTTTTCTTATACTGTGATTACTTGTGTACAAGATGCACTATTTTTCTTATACTGTGATTACTTGTGTATAAGATGCACTATTTTTTTTATACTGTGATTATTTGTGTACAAGATGCACTATTTTTCTTATACTGTGATTACTTGTGTATAAGATGCACTATTTTTCATATACTGTGATTACTTGTGTACAAGATGCACTATTTTTCTTATACTGTGATTACTTGTGTATAAGATGCTCTATTTTTCTTATACTGTGATTACTTGTGTACAAGTTGCACTATTTTTCTTATACTGTGATTACTTGTGTATAAGATGCACTATTTTTCTTATACTGTGATTACTTGTGTATAAGATGCACTATTTTTCTTATACTGTGATTACTTGTGTATAAGATGCACTATTTTTCTTATACTGTGATTACTTGTGTATAAGATGCTCTATTTTTCTTATACTGTGATTACTTGTGTATAAGATGCACTATTTTTCTTATACTGTGATTACTTGTGTACAAGATGCACTATTTTTCTTATACTGTGATTACTTGTGTACAAGGTGTTCTATTTTTCTTATACTGTGATTACTTGTGTACAAGATGCACTATTTTTCTTATACTGTGATTACTTGTGTATAAGATGCACTATTTTTCTTATACTGTGATTACTTGTGTATAAGATGCTCTATTTTTCTTATACTGTGATTACTTGTGTATAAGATGCACTATTTTTCTTATACTGTGATTACTTGTGTACAAGATGCACTATTTTACTTATACTGTAATTACTTGTGTATAAGATGCACTATTTTTCTTATACTGTGATTACTTGTGTATAAGATGCACTATTTTTCTAATACTGTGATTACTTGTGTACAAGATGCACTATTTTTCTTATACTGTGATTACTTGTGTATAAGATGCACTATTTTTCTTATACTGTGATTACTTGTGTACAAGATGCACTATTTTACTTATACTGTAATTACTTGTGTATAAGATGCACTATTTTTCTTATACTGTGATTACTTGTTTATAAGATGCACTATTTTTCTAATACTGTGATTACTTGTGTACAAGATGCACTATTTTTCTTATACTGTGATTACTTGTGTATAAGATGCACTATTTTTCTTATACTGTGATTACTTGTGTATAAGATGCACTATTTTTCTTATACTGTGATTACTTGTGTACAAGATGCACTATTCTTCTCATACTGTGATTACTTGTGTATAAGATGCTCTGTTTTTCTTATACTGTGATTACTTGTGTATAAGATGCACTATTTTTCTAATACTGTGATTACTTGTGTACAAGATGCACTATTTTTCTTATACTGTGATTACTTGTGTATAAGATGCACTATTTTTCTAATACTGTGATTACTTGTGTACAAGATGCACTTTTTTTCTTATACTGTGATTACTTGTGTATAATATGGTCTATTTTTCTTATACTGTGATTACTTGTGTATAAGAAGCACTATTTTTCTTATAATGTGATTACTTGTGTACAAGATGCACTATTTTACTTATACTGTGATTACTTGTGTACAAGATGCACTATTTTTCTTATACTGTGATTACTTGTGTATAAGATGCACTATTTTTCTAATACTGTGATTACTTGTGTACAAGATGCACTATTTTTCTTATACTGTGATTACTTGTGTATAAGATGCACTATTTTTCTTATACTGTGATTACTTGTGTATAAGATGCACTATTTTTCTTATACTGTGATTACTTGTGTACAAGATGCACTATTCTTCTCATACTGTGATTACTTGTGTATAAGATGCACTATTTTTCTTATTCTGTGATTACTTGTGTACAATATGCACTATTTTTCTTATACTGTGATTACTTGTGTACAAGATGCACTATTTTTCTTATACTGTGATTACTTGTGTATAAGATGCTCTATTTTTTTATACTGTGATTACTTGTGTATAAGATGCACTATTTTTCTTATACTATGATTACTTGTGTACAAGATGCTCTATTTTTCTCATACTGTGATTACTTGTGTACAAGATGCACTATTTTTCTTATACTGTGATTACTTGTGTACAAGATGCACTATTTTTCTTATACTGTGATTACTTGTTTATAAGATGCACTATTTTTCTTATACCAAAATTACATGTGTACTAGATGCACTATTTTCTTATACTATATTTACTTATGTATAAGACACACTATTTTTCTTATACCATAATTACTGGTCTATAAGACGCACTATTTTTCCAGATTTCCAAATGTTAGATGTGTGTATTATACACTAGATCTAAATATCAATTTTTTTTCAGTCTCATATGTTGCCATATTCAGGACAGCATCACTGAAAGTAAGTTGTGTCTATGGCCCAAACTAACTAATGTTTAACAAAGACTTTTGTTTTATGCCATTACAGAGAAATAGCCAATGGAATTTTTGTTTGCATATAATTTTTTTCTTCTATTTTGAAGTTATTTTTACTGAAAGTTTATTATATGTTTGTGTACATGTCCTTGCCTTTGCCATAAATATTGTATAAATTTTGTTTTGAAACATTAAATAAACTATGCAGATTCTTATTTTTAGTCAATACAAGCCAAATAAAAAGTTGAACAAATGTTGAAATGTTTAAATTTAAATTTAAATTTAATTGCTACAAATTCCAAAATTTCAATGTGTATTATACACAAGATATGTTTTTCCAGAATTTCATAGCCAAAAGTTAGGGGGGTCCTATTATACATGAATATGTATTAAGCATGACAAATTATGGTACTTACTTGTAGTAAAGAGTCTCAACGATCTACCCACCACCCCCAGCAATAAAACCTAGGCCCTTGTGGATCTCAGCTCAGTGCTCTATCCCAGAGATTAAGATTCTGTTGCTGGGTCAATCGTTTACATCTTAGTGAATAAGTAAAGATTTGACACTTGATCAGAAATTGTATAAAAGAACAAAATATTTTTGTTTGCTTATCATCTTCCACCCTTTTTGTCATGATAAATGCATTCATAATAAATAGTATCTTCCACCCTTTGATCTGCAAATTGGTGGGTGGATGATTTGGAGTGGGGTGGTGGTGAGAAAGGAAGGACGCTAATCTACCATTCAATTTCCTCTTTCTCCCCCATTGACACCCCCAGCTACTTTGCAACCTTTGATTATATAAGATTCAAAACTTGCTTTTGGAATCATTTCTTTTTTCTCTTTGTGTGTGTGTGTGTGTGTGTGTGTGTGTGTGTGTGTGTGTGTGTGTGTGTGTGTGTGTGTGTGTGTGTGTTGACTTACAGACATGTGGGTTGCTCCAATCAGAGGTAAAAATATAATCTTCTTTTTCCTTCCCATTGCAATCAGTGCTACTGTCTGTTAAAGGGAAGATGAGGATGATAGCAAAAATCATGGGTTGAAGTATTGGGGAAGAGTGGGCATATCTTAACTAGAAAGCTCAAGTATCAACTACACTGTATTTTTAGTTCAATAAAGTTTTCATCTTAAAGACTTTTTTTTCCTATTAAAGTCCTTTAAAAATCCCAACTTGCTTACAATACGCTTTATAGTGTTACTATATTTGACTTGAAATGCAATTCTCCAATACTTTCCTTTTTATCTAGATTAGAACATTTTTTTTACAATAATCCTTTGATATTCTAATGATGTCACCAATAACCAATCAGAAAACATGATTATCAGAATATCAATATTCTCATAATGTTTGTATTTAGGAAACCCATGAGAAAATGCTACTTCATAGTGAGATTTTTATTAAAGCAATACATTTAAAATACTCTAACTTGGAGAATAAAGTAATTTCCAGTTGAATTTTTAAGTGAATGATATTTTTTGTATTCTGCATTTATGTTGAAAAAACATTTTTCAAAACATATCACAGCAATGTCTTTATTAAAGCAATATACTTAAAATGCACTAATCTGATCATCATTTATTTCTACTTGGATAAATAGATAAACAGAGAGTTGAATTAAACAGGCAAAGACATAGAAAGAAGAAGTCTAATATTGATAAAGACAGATAGATAGGTTATGGAATGTTTATAATTGGCAGATATGAAATACATAGGTTTGGTTTCTTTGTTTATGGCATATCAACCTTTGTAGGTTATTTAATGCCAAAGCCATTCTCCTAGAAGAACAGTAGTAGTACTATTTAACCCATAGCTCGGAGGATAAGGGGGTTCATACTGAAATAAATAGTATGAATATTAACATAGATAGATTGATAGATAGATAGATAGATGTGGTATGTTTTATTTTTCTTTGAAATAAATTTTCCGATGCTTATTATATCCCACAAATTTGAAATAGAATGCTACCAAGAAAAATAGAATCTTTCAAAATTTTCTCATCTTTTTCACTTCATTTGATAACTCATACAACTTGGTGAAATAAATATAATAATTCAAATAATTCAATTAGTAAAATTCAAAATAAATTCAATAATAATTTAAAATAAATATAATAATAATTCAAATGATTCAATAAATAAAATCATCCCCTGAGGACCTTATTTTTTCATTCCAGTACATTTTTACACACACGTACACACACACACATATATATATATAATTTCTTTACTGCCACTAGAACAGTTTCCATACATCCCTTTTTTATGTGACAAATTTTAAAACCATTAGACCTTTGGTTCAGATATTTTTGGCTGTTTCAAAGAGGCAAAATTTGAGCGATACTCACATGAAAAAGTATGGCTGCATGTCTATGAGGATCCACAAACAAGATACAAAATAACACTGCAAGTCACTTTAATGATTGATTGATTTTAATGGCATGTCAACCTATCTAGGGTTATTTTATGTTGTGAGGTTAGGCAATCTCATTCATTGGACATTTTATTTACATATTTTTGTATAGTTGTTTTTAAAATTTTCTTTTTGCTCACAGTTATATGGTATTACATATTCTTAACTGATACAAAAAATTGTATACAGTTGTATGATTTCAAATATTGCTATCTAATGTTAATAATTCATGCACAATAGTTTAAAGTGATTACCAGGCCATTGGCCTAATGAGTAAAGTGTTCGCCAATGGTCCAGGAAACCGGGGTTCAATCCCAGATTGAGTCATACCAAAGACTCAAAAAATGGTACTTGATGCCACTTTGCTTAACACTCAGCATCATGAGGTAAGGGTCAAGAGTAAAGTGGAGCAATCCAGGGAAAGGAGTTGTGCCCTCCCCTACACCTTGGTGTAGTAGCTATTGAAAAGGGAGCCTTCGGGTCACTCTCAACTGGGGTTGCCAACTTTATTTAATTCCTATTTAATAACAATCATTTAATTGCACACAGTTATTTGATTGTTAGTATTCTTTTTTAACCCAAATAATTGCAAGGAATTATGTGGTTTTAAGTAATTGATAATAATTCTTAGGTTTCAAGTCTTCTTAACATTAAAATTCTATTTAATCATAATCATTTGTTTGTACACATTTATATGGTTTCACCTATTCTTATCCATTACTAATAATTTTTAAACAGATCTATTTTACCAACAGATGGGACCCTAAATGATACTACCACTTTAAGTTAGAATGGACCTGGGAGTAATGGCAATAAGAGGAGACTCCATACTCCCCAGATCTTTAAAGTTAGACCCTCACTATTAGATTCAAAATTAGTGTTATACCAAGGACATCCATATTTTTTTTCAAGAGTCTACTGAGGATACAGTCAGTATATTCTAAGCTCTACTTACAGAGTGGGTAAGTCACTTTAGTCAAGTAAGAGGGAGAATGAGATGAGATAGTTATGATTTTATTGATGCAAGTAAACAAAACTCTGCTAATATTATATGTGGTTATAATGTGATGCCACAACAATCCACTCATAATTTGGACTTTTGATTTGATTAGTTTGGTTTAGTCTGGTTCATTTGTTTAATGGCATATCAACTCCTTCTGGGATATTTTATGCCAAAATGATTTATTTATAGATATTTGATTCTAATTATGAGTATATTTTTAATATTCCATTGTTTTTTTTTTAAATTGCACTTTTATTTGTCTATAATTATTTGTTTGCACATAGTTAAATGGTATCAAGTATTCCTTTCTAATAAAAATCATTTATACTCATTTGTATGGTTTCAAGTATTCCCATTTAACATCAACAACCATCAAAAAGGAATTTTATGGTTTCAATCAATTTATAATTATAATGATAATAATCTTTAGCAAACAACAACAGAATCAATCAACCATTCCTTACACAAACAATTTTCCCACGGTTATATGGAATCAAGTACTTTAATCCAACATGAATACTTTTCAGATGGATTTACCAAAACCACAGATGGAACCCAAAAGCCTCTACATATGCAAGCCAAGAGTGGACCTGGGAATAATGTCAATGAAAAAGCACTCCACAAAGCTCCAGAAATGGAGCCAACCAATAGCTGCTGCTCAGTATCATATCTAGGACACTTCTTTTTTTGTGGGGGGGTCTTATCCTTCTGTAGAGAATGTAATCAGTGCATTCTAAGAACTACCAATAGGACTTTGTTTAAAATTGCTTTTGATTAGAGTGCAAAATTTCTTGCATTACATAGATCTATATAGAACTATTATTAATGTTACACTATTTATAACTAATAATTATCATTCAGTTAAAATACTGAGCTCCATTTAGGAACTATTATGAGAGAGAATAATTATAATATATTAACTTTGTATAATGAAATAAGAATAAAGATTCAGTAAAAGAGGATGTGTCTGTATGAATATGGGAATGAAAACCAGTCTGTCCTACAAACTTGGCTAAATGTCTTTTTAACATATCTGATTTTGTCAAGATTATGTTATATGCCAACTGTATAAAGCAGCATTATATTTGTGGCAATGGCATGAGGGCTTTAGTTCCTTGATAAGCACTTCCACTGGTGGACAAAAATCCCTATTTTCCTTCTATGGTATATCAAACAAAAGAGATCTATTTTAATTTTTTTCCTTGTTGCCATGGCAAGTAATTACATTGCCTCTGAGTGATTGTTTGAAAACTTTATCCCATAGGTAAAGGCAGGTAATGCAGCAGATACAAAATATGTATTCAGAGTAGATTACCCTGGGTAATTTTAATTCATAGCAAATGTTCTTTGAATATAATTTATATAACACATTAACATATCACAGAAAAGTCTCCTGGGTAAGTATTACACTCAACTGTATCCAGTAGCATGGCTCTAGTTCTAGAGGAAGAACATGGAGTTACCCCTACATTGCCTAGGTCCATTACTTGAAACCATATAACTATGTATAAATTATTTATATTAAAAATTGTTATTTGCAGCTATAATTGTTTACAAAGAATTAGTTCCTTGAAACCAGATAACTGCAAAGTATTAGATAAGAATAGTTGAAACCAGATTAGTGTGTAAAAATAAATAATTATCATAAAAAGAATAGTTACTGGAAACCATATGATTGTGTATAAATTGTTAGTATTAGATAGAAATAAAAAAATCTATATGTGTATTTACCAACCCCTCTGTACAAAGAGGATGTAACACAAGGGTCATTTTTTTAAGCAAGCAAAGTTTAACAGAAACCATATGACTGTGTGCAAATTATTTGAATTAAGAATAACTACTTAAAGCTATAAACTTCTAAAAATTATAATCATCATTAGTTACTTGAAACTATATAATTGTTTACCATTAAACCAACCAACATATCAGAGAAAAGTTTATTAGTATGATGATTTAGTTAAGAGTGACATGGAATTGTACAATGCTGGATGGTTCATCTTTTGGAGGTATGTTTATATCTAAGTAAGAAGGATTTCCAACTGAAAATCTCTGCCTTTTCCTTTACTGATGAGTCAAGTACTTATAAAAACTGGAAATCTATGAGCATGTCATGTGGTGTAGTGGTTGGCAAATTAGACAAGCAGGTCATTGTTTGTAAGTTTGGTTATAGCTGGGTTCCCTATATTTCTGGTCTTGTGCTAAACTAAGTTCAACTTAGTAAATGACTATAATGGTAAAAACATTGTCCCTGAAAAACACTTTCAAAAGAAGGAAGTCAATTGTGACATTGTGGCTAACATACTGAACTGCAACATCATAATAAGCAAGCTCAAACTCCATTATAACCTTCACTGTCAGACAAGTTCTTCTGGGAAAGGTATGAAACCCTCATCCTTCAAACTATAAATTAAATAGTAGTATTACTGTTTTTCTACAAAGATTGCTTTGGCATTAGATAACCCACAAAAGTTGATCTACCATTAAACAAAGAAAGAAGACCACTATCAAATTGTCATTAAGAAAAATAATTGATCTTCATAGAAATAAACTAATGCAACCTAAAAGGTATAATCTCCTTGGTTTTCATTTTATACTCCTTATTTATTTATTTTTTTTTATACTCATATCTGTCTTATTCAATAAATTGCTATTATAAACTACTATTATTGCTATAATGACTTGCAACATAGTAATTTGCCAATAAATCTGACAGAGTATGAGTCTTCAGGCTAGAAGAGTTTAGGTTCATTTTCAAGTATTGGTTTGGTTTGGTTTGGTTTTATAGTATATTGACCATTGTAGGTTATTTAATGCCAAATCCTTTTTATACATATATATTAAATACATAGGATTTGGTTGGTTGGGTTTTATGGCATATCAACCATTGTAGGTTTTTTAATGCCAAATCCTTTTTATACATATATTAAATATATGATTTCAAAACACATTTTGAAGATAACATTTTTTGTGCACTGTTGAATGGTTTCACTTAATTTCAAACAATTCAGTTTAGCATGAGTACAGTCTTTTGTTTATACACAGTTAGTCATTGGTTTAAATACAGTTAAATGTTGGTTGGTTGGTTGAGTTTCATGTCATATCATCAACCTTTGTAGGTTATCTAACACCAAATCCATTTTTATGTAAATAATCAGTTCTATTTCAAACAATTCAGTTTAGCATGAGTACACAGTTTAATTGTCAAAAACATTTCTATTTCAAACTATTCAGTTTATTCAAACTGAGCTAATTCAGTTTAGCATGAGTACAAATTTTGTTTACACAGTAAAATGTCAAAATAGTTGTATATATAACAATTCAGTTTAGTGTAAGTAGAGTTTCAATGTCAAAAACAGTTCAATTTCAAACAATTCAGTTTAGCATAAGCACACAGTTTAAATGTAAGTACGGTTTAATTATCAAAAACGTTTCTACTTCAAGCTATTCAGTTTAGCATAAGTACGCCGTTAGTTCTATTTAACCCATAGATAGGGCCCTCTCAGGTTTTACCACACCAGGTCAGAGTGGATCTGGTGTTGTATACCACACGTATACATATATAAGTGGAAGCATAATCAAACATAATTTACGAACTTCAATGAACAAACGAACACACTTCTTTACAAAAATATGTATCACACACACTTTATTCTCGAGAGGGTTGATTTTTCTGTTGTGTGTGAGAGATGAGTGGAGACAGGGACAAGCTGCTATACTGACCCAACATTTTCTTCTGACCATAGCACCACTTCTTCTGCATCTTCGCTGGTGTTGCTCAACTGGGCGTCGCTGAGGGCCACCGCCCTCAGTCTACCAGCTGGTTCTCTCTCTGGCCTTCTTGTCTCCAACTAAATCAACTGCTGCAGGCACCTGCCTATATTCTTTCATAACGCTTAATTACACAGGTGCATCTCTGATTGATGGCTCAGTCAAGGGTCAATATACAACACTGGGAGCAATGGCAATAAAGAGGTACTCCACATTCTCCAAAGCTCCAGCATTACTGGAACCTCATCATCAGATTGTTTAGTGTCATAATCAGGACGCTCGTTAGGGGGGTCTTATCCCTCTGCAAAGGTGCAATCAGTGTATTCTACAGCCCCATCCAACTGGGCAACACATGGTTAATTGTAAAAGCAGTTCTATTTCAAACAATTCAGTTTATCATAAGTACACATTTTTTGTTTACACACAGTTAAATGTCAAAACAGTTAATTTCAGCATAATTACACAGTTTTGTTCTGTCTAACCCATAGATAGGACCTTTTCAGGTGTCACCACTCCGAACCAGAGTGGATCTGGGAGCAATGGCAATGAAGGGTTACTCATCATTCCCTAAAGCTCTAGTAGTACTGAAGCCTCACCATCAGATTGTTTAGTGTCATATCCAGGACACTTGTTGGGGGAGTCTTACCCCTCTGCAAAGATGCAGTCAGTGTATTCTGCAGCCTCATTTTTGCAGGTTTATCTCTAAGAAGGGAAACCAATATCTTCATCTTTATCTTCTATAACCTATTAAGTTGTTAGGGTATGATGCAAAGTAATTCCTCTTCATGACATTTCTCCCTGTCTGCTTTTTATTTACTTATAAATGGAGGGAGAAGAGATTAATTCATGTCTATTGTAAGAGTATTTGGGTGAAGTGAAACTTAAACAGCCTCATCTAGATATTGAACTCTGGTCATAAATTCCATTTCCAATGACAATGATTGTTACATTATATACAGCTGCATTTTGGGAGTAACTCATAACAGAGGAGAAGGGTGTTGGCCAAAACGTCTGGGTTTGCATTTTCCTAATTTGTTTGGTTAAATGTTTTTAACCAAAATTTCACTTTAATGAAAATATTGATTTTATATCTGGTGAGAAAAAATGGAGGTTCTTTTTCTTTTATTATTCACTTCATAAAAATATACAATGATTTAAACTTTAAGTAACATTTGTTATGAATTTATAATAGTTCATAATTATAAGTTTATTTGGCAATACTGTATTTTCTTCATCCAATCAAATAGGACTTTAAAGTATTACCACCTCAGTTAACCTTAAAATGTTTTTTTTTCTTATCTACTAAAAGAATCACAATTTTGTCTATTGCAAATGATAATAATAATAATCATAATAATAATAATATATGTGTGTGTAAGTGTATATATATATATATATATACATTTATCTATTTATCTATTTATTTCATCTATTCTTTAAGCTATTCCAAATGATTTTTTCATATTTAAAGATGATTAACTTTCTTTTTCTTTTAAATATCATACAATATACCTAGAGGAGAATAAGTGCAGTAATTTTTTTTGTATAAATTTTCATACGAGAATTTAGACAAATCATTTTTTTTTAAACAAAAACATTGATGAAAGTACAATAAAATCTGCAAAAAGCAACCACACAGAAAATCCCAGAAAAAGTGAATATAATTTTTTTAAAAAGTCATACTTTTGTGATGTCATTTAAAAGGATTTGAATAGAGAATTCTAATTCTTCATCTGATAATGTTCCCCACATTCTTTTCAATCTTTTTGTAATCCATCTAAATGGAAAACTTGGGTTAAAAGTTGTTTTTTTTTTATTTTCATTTTTTTTAATGATAGTGGATAATAAAGGGGGATAATTATTGTTTTAATGTTGTAAACTTAAATTTTTTTCATTTGTTATTTTGTAATATTTATAGAAAGACAAACTAATTGTAAACTGTTTCACTGATATATATGAAATTTAATCTGAATAAAAAAGAACATGCAGCATTTGAAAGGCAGTCTTATCGGGTTAGATGTACTTAAGAGTAGAAGTTCATGGCTAACAGATGTGCAAATTAATAAAACTTTGTTTCATTTGAAGTATAATGGGCTTTGAAGCTTGATTCAATTAAAAAAAAAAGTTTATTAAATAAGAAAATTTCAAATAAAAAAATTGTCCTATTTTTGATTGTTGAAAATTACTTGGTGTAACAATTTCTAAAAATAACCCATTTTTATTTCAATCTTTGATTTCTAAATCTATATTTGATAGTTGCATAGGATAAGGATAAAACTAATAACAATCAGTTACATACATAAAAATAGGTTGGTAGGTAGGTAGGTAGGCATATGCACTTTCTTTCACATTCAGATATACACTTATACTCATATAAGTGCATTTATATATACCCACAAACATTATATATATAAACATATGTAGAAAATAGGATAATGTATGGGGTGTAGAAGATTTGGTTGGTGTTTGGTTTTGTTTTGTAAATTGTTGTTATTGGTGGTTGTCAGTTGTAGTATCTGACTCCATTTGTTCTTTTTTTCTTATCCCACCCAACTTGTTGGCATCTTCTTTGACTGTAGAAGGCTGCAAAAGAATTGCAGAAGGAAAGAAGGAAGGAAGGAAAGAGACGAAGATACCTTTCAACTCAAAACATTATTTCTGGGTTTGATATGACTATTCTGTAGTGAGGAAGGGTCTTCCTAAACTATTAGAAAACAGTCATATCTCTGAAATAAGGCGTTGAAATGTATTAGTCATTTTCAGTGGGTGATAAGTCCAAAGTCTGGGGTTATGTCCAGTGGGTGTTTTTAGTAACATTTGTTTCAGCAGTGTTAGCTTACTAGTGGCAGACATGGCTAAATGTCAGGCCATAAGACTCAATCTGTACATATGTTCACTGCTAGCAGCCAACTTGAAAAATCTTCTTACAGTCTGAGGGGTACATCTTAAGTGAGGTAGAATTTCTCTTTAGCGTAGAAAAGGAACTTTCTTTGGGTATGTGCCCCTCCTACTTCCTATAAGAGGCTTCTGAAACTCACTACCTTTTTGAATTTATTTCATTTTACCTTTTTTGTAATTTTTTACTAATCTCCACAAGTGTGAACAGTCACCAAGTGCCATTGACTCTGTGGCTACACTATCCTGACTTTGATCTACATATGCTCTATCACTGATATTGAGTAGTATTTATTTATATATATAGCAAACTACATTATCAATATATATATATATATATATATATATATATATAGGTGTAAGGTTTATCTGTAATTACCCAACCTCTTCACCACAAGCAGAATGTGATACAAGGATATAATTTTAAGCATAGTACAACTGGTGTGAATTCAGAATTTTCCTTTGTTTAGTGTAAAGTCTTCCCCCCTGTTTAACTATAGTTGGGGTAGAATAGTTGGATTCATACCTTTCCAAAGGGTACTAATGCTATGTTCAAGATTTGAACTCTGGACACTGGATTCACTTACTATGATAATAACCATTATGCTATAAGCATCTCCCTAAAGTGAGGAAGTATATACACCAGAAATATATTTACATGCTTATATAAACATAGATACATATTTACGTCTCTTTGTTTCTCCTACACATACATAGATATGTATGCATGAAATTGCAAAGGCATAGATAATTTAATGTATACTAGAACATTTGAATATACACAGTGGCATTACTACATATATATATATATATATATATATATATATATATATATATATATATATATATACACACCTACATTGAGATGGAATTGATAAAGTCTATTGATTAGGTGATTGGTTTCTATTCAGATCCAATCATTAGCACTATCAATCATTAGTGGAAAACAAAAAAAAACAACATCCTGATTAATGTAAAAATTTGGAGCATTGCACATAATGAATTAACATTTGCAAAGCATTTTAAATTACAACATCTGAACAATGCTAAATTCCTGGATATCTTACTGCATTTGTTTGTTTCAGAATTCTTCAGAATTTTCAGTATACTTTCAAATAGCATAATAATCTTTGTTTTTCATAAATTCTAAAATAAAATGTTCTTTTTTGTTGTCTTTCTTTGTAAAGGATTGTTAAAATATTTTTAAAAGGGATTCATTGTTAGGGAAGAGATTGAGTTAATTCTATACTTACTAATGGCCGTCATTAATAACATTCTTTTAAACCATATTCAGAACATAATGATAAAGAAGAGGATACAATTGGAAATGTCAAATTATCATAGATTTTAGAGATAAAGCATTTTTTCTGTGATATATTTTTTGCTCAGATATAAAAACAGTTTTTTCTGTTTTTTTTTTTTTTAGAAATTAGGAAGATAACAGGAGCTGATATTTAATGAATACTAACTGCTAATACATCCTTTTAATGAGGCAAATTAATTTTAAAATTGACACGTAAAAATCATAGAGCAAGATCTAATTGCCATTCTTGTGGTGTAGACTCTAATTACTGCAAGTTAAGATTGGCAAACATGATCTCAGCAATTGGAACCTTAGAATCTTCTGGTTCTAACACCTTATTTGTCCTCTACATGATCAAGTTGAATATTATATCAACTTTTGTTTCCATATAGTAAAATTAATATCTGTTCTGATTTTTTGTGTAATAATAATCATGTGCAGGGAACAGAACTCTTGATTAGGTGAAAGGTGTTTGATTTTTAAATTGATCTGTGATTTGTCATTTCTACATTTCTTTTTGTTGATATAACCTTTTTCATAGCTGTTGCACAAAGATCCTTCATTTGGCCTGCTGTTAAAAATATTCCTCATTGCTTTCATGTTCATATTACTCTAACTGCACTTTGTGTTAAAGTCCTTGGGAGAGGCATGAATCCATCTTTTCTCACCCCCACCTATTGTTAGATAGTAGTAAAGACTGGGCTTTTTAGCCAAGGTAAGACAACCAGTCTAGGAGAAGGAAAATGCTGAATTAAAACTGATGGTACTCTGCTTGAATATTGACCTTGTGTCACATCCTGTCTGTGGCAGAAGGGTTGATTAAATGTATATACAATCTACACTCTTCTGTAGTATAATACAAGGTCTGGGACAGAAGTATCTCTCAAGTTTGATTTAACTTTAAGAAAGAACAATATTTGCCATTTTGTTTTCTCATTGTCATCACTTTGTTTTAAAAATTATAACATCCAAATGCTTCCCCCTCAGCAGTTATACACTTCAGAAGCCTCACCCTGAAGTTTTGTAATGCTTACCTAGTCATTGCCTTTTGTATTGCTGCAATTTTATGGCAAATAAAATCTTTCAGTTTGTCTGTTGTTTTCAGTCTATATTTAAAGATTTAAGCCTTTAGGTATCCCCAGAAAAAGTGACTACAAGGAGATAGATCTGGTGAGCCAAATAACCACTACATAGCAATGACATAGTCACCTTTTTCTTGAATAAATTTCAATCACAAGCATGCAATGATATCATATGAAATGGCTGCTGCTGTTACTCAGTAACATGCCTTTCACCTTCTTACCAATTGGCTCAATCAGCTGGGGCTGTAGAATACACTGACTGCTTCTCTACTGAGGAGTAACCCCCCCCCAAGTGTCCTGATATGACACTAAACCATCTGACAGTGAGATTCCAGTGATGCTGAAGCTTTGGGGAATGCGGAGTACTCCTTCATTGCCATTGCTCCTAGGTTAACTCTCGCCCGGAGTGATAGCACCTGATAGGGTCCTATCTATCTAAATAAAACTAAACGGTGTACTTATGCTCAACTGAATTGCTTGAAATAGGACTGTTTTGACATTTAAACTGCATGCTTATGCTAAACTGAATTGTTTGAAATGGATCTGTTTTAGTATGCTAAACTGAATAGTTTGAAGTAGAACTGTTATTTATATTGAAATTGTACTTATGCTATACTGAATTGTTTGAAATAGAACCGTTTTGACATTTAACAGCATGTAAACAAAAACCATACTTATACTAAACTGAATTGTTTGAAATAGAACTATATGACTAAACTGAATAGCTTAAAATAGAAATGTTTGTCAGAATTAAACTGTGTACTTATGCTGAAATGAATTGTTTGAATAGAACTGTTTATTTGTATAAAAATGGATTTGGCATTAAATGACCTACAAAGGTTGATATGCCATAGACCAAAACAAACAAACAAACACTTCTCACCACTACTAGTGCTTGTGCAGTGGCTATTTAAAATCTAAATCATTTTACCACATCCTGTATTAAGATTTTAAAAAAAACAAAAAACTTGGATATCTTTGTTGTTCAGTCATCTTTTATCTCCTTCTTCTTCCATTCTTAAGACATAAATATATATCACTAAGTTTTCTGAAGTTTCAAGATTAGATATTTTCATTATTCTACCTACTGTTCAGACTGTTATTGTCATCTTTGTAGTTTATGATGCAACATTTTGGTGGACATATATTTCATCTTTGTTCATGGGTGTGTTGCTTCCGGTGGTTTTTAGAAAACACATTGTTCTTTTTTCTCTTTTTTAATATGAACAATACAGTTAAACAAAGTTTCATATTAACAACAATTAGAGGAAAGATGAAATTGGAAAAACATTGTCTGTTCTTATCAAGAAGTTGAACTTTTATTGGCACTTAATATAAGAAGCAATGATGAAAAAGCTCTAATTTTTTTTCATATAGCCTGATATTGATCCCTGATATTAGAGGCCTGAGCTGTCAAAACTGTTTTTCATTACATTATTAAAAAAAAACAAAGATAAAAATAAAAGGCTTTAATTGTGTTATATAGTTTGTTTGTTTTACACTATATTGGTTTGTTTTCTTTGTTTTTTAATAGTATATCAACTTTTGTGGGTTATTTGATGCCAAAGTCATTCTTAAAGAAGAACAATAGTGGTACTATTTAACCCATAGCTAGAGGAATAAGGGGGTTCATACCTTTCCCCAAGTTTTTGGCCCAAAAGTGAATATAATAGCACAACTGGAGTTCAAACTCACTAACTATAATGTTACAGTTCAACATATTAGCCACTATGTAAAAGGTACTCCCCCCTCACACCATGTTGAATTACTTTATGCTGAAACCATTTTAGCAGTTAGAGTCTCCAATTATATTATGGTTCAAAAATTTACCTAATCCATACATGGGACCCTAACAGGTACTACCAATCTGGATCTGGGAGTAATAGGAACAAAAGAGTGACTCCCCACTCCCCAGCTAGCTCCAGAATAGAAGTTTCACCACCACATGTAGTCAGCTGGGGCTGTAGAATACTCTGACTTTATCTCTGTAGAGAGGTAAGGCCCCCACAACAAATGTCCTGGATATGACATTAAACAATCTGATGGTGAGACTCCAGCCTTGGAGATTTGGGGAATGTGGGGTACCCCTTCATAGATATTGCCCCCAGCTCCACTCTGACTCAGAGTGGTAGCACCTGTTAGGGTTCTATCTATGAGTCAAATAGAACAAACTATGGGTGCTAACAAATGACTGATGTTAAATTGTGACTGTTATATAGCAATACTTGAAACCACTTAACTGTATGCAAAAAAGAGCTCAGGCTGATTTAAGAATGTTATCTACAAAATGTGTTTACAAATCATATATATATTTAATATATATGTATAAACAGGATTTGGCATAAAATAAGCAACAATAGTTAATATGCCATAAAACAAAACAAAACCAAGCCATATACAGTTCTGTGTCATTTCTATGACATGTTGATTTATATCACTAAGTTTAAACTTTGTAAAGAATTTGATAAAGTTTTTTTTTTTGAAGGAAGGGTTTTCTTTTTCTTTTTTTTTTTTGTTATTTTTGTATTTTAATACATAACTAGCAAGATAACCTGATTATAGCAGTAAAACTGTTTAGAAAAAATAATCTACCTACACATACAACACAGCAGAAGACTATATGACATTATACATAAGCTGAGACCTATGTGCCATACCTGAGGAAGGCTTAGTAAATGACAACATTCCATTATATATACATGGGTTATTCAATAAATAAGTTCTTTTTTTTTAAATGCAAAATAAATTTTTTTTTCAATTCTTTTTTTCCATAAATGTAAACCCTTCATTGTTTTGAATTGATTTGCAGCAAAAATTATTTCAATCTCGCAAAAATATCTGTTTTGAGGCTATTCAAAATGTTAGAAAATTAAACTAAAAGCTCCAGACTTAAACAGAGGTATGTCATCAAATTTTTGGTGATTGAGAAATACAAACCATGTGAAATTTACAGAAGAATCTGCGATGTGTATAGAGAAGTTAGTTTTAGTCAAAAAATGTTTACAAATGGGCTAAACATGGGTTTGCCACTATAAGTCTGAGTCAAAAAGACAGTTCATGGAGTGAAAACACTGACTCTCCAGTAAAGAAAAAGTTCTGGGCTTAGTAGTCAGTAAAGAAGGTCATGCTGACAGTCTTCTAAGACATGAAGGACTCATCACTGTTTACCAACTCCCAAGGCAAAATTCATTTTATTTATTGAATGACTCTCATATATATATATATATATATATATATATATATATATATATGACATGCAACCTGGTCTCACAACTGATTGATTGTAAATTTCATTGTTATAATATA
Organism: Sepioteuthis lessoniana; assembly: GCA_963585895.1. Lineage (NCBI taxonomy): Eukaryota > Metazoa > Mollusca > Cephalopoda > Myopsida > Loliginidae > Sepioteuthis > Sepioteuthis lessoniana. The sequence continues at coordinate 44,905,441 of OY757913.1, forward strand.
AAGCATTATTAGCTGTTTGTATATCAGGTTTTTTTTAAACAAACATACACAAGTTTTTTGCAATATATTAACAACCTTATCCAATTATTGAGCAATGAGAAGTTCTACTGTGATGGTAATGTGGTTTTTGCATTTTTTACATTGTTATTTAGTGAAAGGTTTGTCAATTTAAACATTTTAAACTGAGATCATAGGGATGAGTAAATTGTCTGCAAGATAGGTCTCAAGAATTCTGATGCCACAGCACAACCTAAAAAGGGTTGACATTTCCAAGACATTTCTGACTTCTTCTAGGTGAAGCTAACAAATTATTTGAACAATCCTCATATTTTTGCATGATATAAATGTTTTAAAGATTTTTGCTTTATTGAAAATGGAAAATAATTCTGAACATTAGGTAGCGTACTCCTTACTTTTGTAGAAGACTTGGAGTCTTCAGAGTAAGGTTAATAAAGATCCTATTTTTGATAAGAACAGAGAGAGAGAGAGAGAGAGAGAGAGAGAGAGAGAGGGGAGGGAGAGAGAGAAAGATACCTCTCCACCTCAGGTAGATGTATTAATCAAAAAGAATTAAAATTTCAAGCATTGTTTTCAATTTTTCTTTTACATTATTTTACTTTCTTTAAATCTATATTTTTATTCTTATTATTAAATAATAATCTTTTTTTTTCTGGCTAAATAGGTTTGGTTTCTTTGTTTAATGGAAAATTTTTGTAGGTTATTTAATGCCAAATCTATTCTCCTAGAAGAACAGTAGTGGTACTATTTAACCCATAGCTGGGAGGATAAGGGGGTTCTTACCTTTCCCAAGGGTATTTGGCCAAAAGTGAACGTAATAGTGCGACTGGAGTACAAACTCGTGTACTACGATTCTGCAGTTCATTGCTTTAACCATTACACCACAAGGACACCCCCGGCTAAATAGGGATATTTTAGATTGGTTGTTAGGTTGGTTTATGGCATATCAACCCTTTTCTGGTCATTTAACACCAAATTAAGTAATTTTGATGAAAGTTTCTAACAATTTAGTTTAGAATAAGTATAATATTTTTGTTTACACACAGTTAAATGTCAGAACAGTTCTATTTCAAACCATTCATTTTAGCAGAAATATGCTGTTTAAACACACAGTTAAATGTAAAAACAGTTCATTTCAAACAATTCAGTTTAAGTGTTCAGTTTAGTTCTATTTGACCCAAAGATAAGACCCTATCAGGTGCTACCACTCTGAGTCAGAGCGGACCTGGGAATGATGGCAATGATGAGGTACTCTGCATTCCCCAAAGCTCCAACATTACTGGAGTCCCACCATCTGATTGTTTAGTGTTATATCCAGGGCACTCGTTGGGGGAGTCTTACACCTCTACAGAGATTCAGTGCATTCTGCCGCCCCAGCCACCTGGGACAGGATATTTTAGAATTCAGTATTTTTATAAAATAATTCATTCAAAATATAATTGTTTTTAAATGTTCTCTTTCATAAGAATATGATTACATGGATCATTATTAATGCCAAAAAGATCCAGATCTTTTCAGTCTGAGCTAGATCATTTATCCATTTAGATGATCCATATATTTTGAATGGGTCATATGCAAATGACACGTCACTCATGGCCATCACACCTGATCAAGCATTGTGTTAAGTATAAAATATTTGGCAACTAGACTACATGATACAGTGATCTTTTTGTTCAACTGTTATCAAGGGATTTGTAAATGCAAACTAATAAATTCACTCCTCATGAATCCCTCGGCTTTTATTCACTCTGCCAAAATTTTATTCAATTCCATGGGTCTACATAGACTACTTTGAGATACACTGCTTTAGAATATAAGTGATCTTCAAATGGAAATCTATGAAAGTGAAATCTAAACTCATTTGGTTTCGATATCTTAAGCATTTTTTTATTCATCTGTTGGTTTTATAAAGAGTCTTATTTAACTGGTACCTTATATAACTTCTTAGTACTTGGTCACATATATATGAGGAGAAAAATAACTGGACCAGTGCAGGAATGTTTCTATCTAGTTGAGCCAATCTTATTGATGTAGATTATAATACTAACTAATATTGGTTTATTTTCTCAGCATGAGTGCAATTTTAACGAGCCATGTCCATCTTGGCTGCTATAATAGTCCTTAGTGTCTTTTTCTCTATTACTATTTTATAAACAAAACCAGTACTTTTATTTTCTTCATGGTAAGTGGCAACAAACCTCACCAACATGACATTCAGGATAAAACCGCAGATTTTCTTGTTTTCTTATCCTTATCTGCAAATACAATTTTTTTGATAGTTTCCATATCAAAGAAAAATATTATTCAGCACCTAGTGTAAAACATAAAAGTGATTACTTCTTCTATGATAGCTACAAGTGCACTCAGTAAAGTGATACTATTTCTATATTTAACACATAATAGATTTTTATTATGTAATAAACTAATTGCTTATTGTAAAGTGTTTTTTTTTCAATTCAATTGTTTTCTTTTATTTGTGTGAGTTTGTAATAATAAGCTTTGTTTAATACAATACTTTGAGTGAAGCTCTTGAACTTGGAAACTAAAGTCCCTGAATCTTTTTCTTGCAAATTTGTGAAATGAGAAGTATTTGCTCTGATAAAAGAAAATATTTGTACTCTGTCAATGAATAATTGAACACTAAATCAAAAGGTATTGTACTCTTATGAGTGTTTGATTTTAATGCCACATCAACTCTTCTAGGATTATTTTATGCTGAGAGATTAGGGAATTGCATTCATATTTACTTTTTTTATATAGCTGTTTCTGTAGAATCACAGTAACACCTACCAACCTTGAGGTCCCAACTGGTGTCCAGTCAAGAAACAGTATTCAGGCTGTAACCTAATACAGACCCCAATTATTGTCTGCCACCTGGACACTAGCTGGTAGACAATAATTAGGGAGCTGGGACTCCTAGACTGGTATGTGTTACTGTGATTCTATAGTTTCTTAAGAGGGTTTTTTGCACACAGTCCCAAACAGATCTATTTGACCTCTAGACGGGATCCTAACAAGTACTACTACTTCAAGCTGGAGTGGACATGGGAGTAATGGCAATGTAGAAGTACCCTACACTCTTCAGATCTCCAGAACTGGGACCTCACCACCAGGTACAGTTTAGTGTTATACTCTGGACACTATTCTACTCTATATTTCTATCTATCAGATTGATATATAGTAATTGCTTAGACCTGGTTAGAGAACCTCAAATTTCTAAACGGTCATATTTTTCCTCTACCATTAAAGTTTACAGAGAAGTTGAAGATAATTAATGAGTTGAATGATTGGAAACATTATTTTATGTGAAATGTGTCATTCCTCTAAAAATGTATGTTTTTATATTTTGGTTCTGTTATACTCACTCAAAGTGTCCTCATAAGGCATTAAAATTGACCAAAGCAGGTCTTTTAATCTCACTTCAGTACAAAAATGCATGTTCTCATCTAAGTTTGTAAGCACGTACCTATCTCGTAACAGAAACTATTGCTAAAAAGTTTCTGGATGCAAATAAATATCTCCAATGGCCTGGAAATCAAGAGAGAAGAAAAAATAGAAAGGCAAAAAAAGGAGAAATAAAAATAGAAGAATAAATGATGGCTGGAAGAAAAAAAAAAGTACCAGAAAAAACAAAAGAAAGGAAAATAAGTTGGAGGGAAAGGAAGGTTGATAAGTTTTGAAAAAAAAAAGTGAAAGGAAAGAAACACCAGTGGAGTAAAAGAAAAAAGAAAAGAGAAAGTAATTTAAGAAAGGGTGATGAAAAAAAAAATGAATAGAAAATAAAGTTTTGAAAAATTAAAAAAGAATACAATATTAAAATAGAGAGAATGAAAAATGAATAGTGAGGGGAAAGATACTGATAGCAATAAAAGAGAGAGAGAGAGAGAGAGAGAGAGAGAGAGAGAGAGAGAGAGAGAGAAGAAAGAAAAACTAAAAAAAGTGAAAGATATGAATGTAATGACTGAAATAAACTGATGAAAAAGTTATAAAGAAGGAAAAGTGGTTCAAAACATTTAGAAAGGAAGAAAAAGGAAATAAGTAAGAATAAAAGAAATTTTGGTTTGGCTTGGTTTGGTTTCTTTGTTTGATGGCATATCAACCTTTATAGGTTATTTAATGCCAAAGCCATTCTTGTACAAGGACAGTAGTGGCACAATTTAACACATAGCTTGGGTATTAGTCCAAAAGGGAATGTGATAAAATGACTGGAGTTTGAACTTGCTTACTATGATGTTGTAGTCCAGCATGTTAGCCACTAGGCCATGAGGACTCCCTATGAAAGAAAGTGAAAGAAAATTATGAAAATGAATGAATAGGATAAAAATGGAATGGTTGAAGGTTTTAAAAGACTAAGAATAAAATAATAAGAGACACTGACACTAAAAGAAAAAATATATGAGTGAAAAAGACAGTAAAAATCAAAGAGTGTGACAATAAGAAGAAAAATCTCAAAAGAGAAAAATAAGAAAGAAAAATAATCATATAATAAAAAGAAAACAAGAAGAAGACCAAGGTAAAAATGTGTGAATGGTGGTGGGTGTGTCACTGCAGTATAAGAATATGGATAAATATCTCTTATCTGTTTTGTATGCAGTGTGAAAAAGACATCGTGGTTTTATGCTTGTAAGCACTTAAAACAAAAACTAGTAATATAGGGAAAATTTTAAAGAATGAAAATTTTAAAAAAGACAATAAAAATGTTTGTGATTAAAGAATATTAAAAAAAAATTAAAAAACAACCCATATACACAATGCTATATACACAAATTTTATTTTTTTTATTAAATGCTATTATCAAGATATGAAACACTTGTTTTTAAGAAATTATTTTCTATTTGAACTTTAGAAAAGCTTACACATAGCCACAGTTTCCCTATCCTTTTTCATTTTTTTCGTTTTTTCATTTTTTTTTTTTTTTTTTTCTGAGTGTGGTCTCAAGTATTATATGCTATCCTGCACGTGAGATGTAAACTCAACATTATGAAACAGCATTAGATTGATAGACAATGGTATTACCAAGACAACAATTCTTGCATATAGTTATTCGCTCCAGGAAATTTTCTCTTTTACCCTTAACAAATGGAAATGTAGTCTGGGAGGGTGGAGGGGAAATAGGTGCGTTGGTGTGTGTATGTGTGAAGGTTATTGAAGCAGTGGGAATGGGAAGTGCATGGTGAAAAGCAAGAGAAAATAAAAGAAACTCTTTTTGTTAGTTCTTCAGGCTTCCATTGTTCTTGAATATAAGGCTTTTTCTTTGGAGGCACAGAGGACACAGGCATTTGAAGAAATTTTTCAAAAATCTCATGTTCTTCATTGTCAAAATCAATTCTGTTGTCTCTTTTGTTTTAGTTAATCCACTTGATTACACATCTGAATGAAATGATGTATTTGTCAAGGGGTTGTAAACAGGAGTTTGGCATCGATATTTAAATCTGCTGATATCCCACCAGGCTGTTGTCTCATGATGGCTGCTGCTTTGATGCAAACATCATTAATTAACTGTAACATTAGTTTGCTCACCATTTTGATATCACTTGTGAATTTTAGTTCGTTGTGGTCAAGATATTCAGTTGCTGAGAAAGTTTCAAATCCAACTTATAATTTACTCCAAATAAAACCATGCAAATGTTGTAACTGCAGGATGGATTTTATTTTTCTTTTCAATATTTTGGATCCAACATGGATTTTATTCAAAGGAAAATCATATAATTATTTTTAATCTAACATAGATTTTATTCAAAAGAAAATCAAACTATGCAAATGCTACAACTGCAACATGGGTTTTATTCCAAATAAAATCATGAAAATGTTTTGAATCCAACATCAGTTTTATTGAAAATATAATTATGCAAATATTTTTAATTCAACATAGATTTTATATATAAAAAAATCATGCTAATGTTTTAAATCCAAGTTAAATAAATCATTCACATATTACCACTGCAACCTTGATTTTATTTAAAATAAAATCCTGTAAATGTTGCAAATCTACCATAGATCAATTAAGTCAATTAGTGCTTATACATTTAGGAAAAGAATGTAAAAGATGTGATCAAAAAGTATTGAGACTGAACCTTTAAATCATTTGAGCAATTTATATAATAAAGGGATGATATCTCAGTTGTTGTTTAGATGAGTCAATGCCAGCTTGGAAGAAAAGTTATAAAGCCTCTCTCAGCACTTTTGATCAACAGTTTTTTATAAAACACTGGATTGTGCAAGTGAAACATCCTCTCTACTCACTAGAGCTTCAGCTTTAAATGACTTTTTCTTGTTTCCAAAATGGAAAAAAGAAATTTGAGTGAGGAGAAAGTATTAAAAGAAATTCAGCTGCCCAATTTTACATCATATTAAAAGAGGAGTTTCAGTCGTATTTTAAATTATAGAAAACTCACTGGTATAATTGAGTTGAATGGCCATGTGACAATTTAGAAGAAGATTAATACTTCATTAAATGTTCATTTCTGTCTTGGTAAACACAGCTTGGGTCTTGATACTTTTTCCCAACATGCCTCATATATTTAGATTATCTCATACATTTGCATACTTTGAATGAAGGATACTTACCTTATTGACCCTTTTCAAGATTGACAATGGAGTTAAAAGCTTTGTTTCATTCATTGTTCATCTCTGTTAAGATAGACACAAAGTGGGTCTGGATACTTTTTTAATATGTATTTTTAAATTATCTCATATACATTTGCATACTTTGAATTGAGAATAATCACCTTATTGACACTTGTCTGGACAATGTTTTATTCATTGTTTATTTCAGTTATGGTAAATATAGCTTCAGTCTTAATACTAGTTTTTAACTTACCTACTATATTTAAATTATCTTGTATGCATTTGCATCCTTTGAATTGATAATAATTATCTTATTGACCCTTGTCAAGGTTGACAATGAGGTTAACAGTTTCCAACTGCCACTTCTTAGAAAGATAAGGTTCTTGTGATAATGTGGCTTGTGCAAGTACTCACTTATACATTGACTCCTCTCACCATCACTCATCATGACATGCTAACAATGAGACACCTTACAAAGATAATTGATTATGGGACATAGTACAGGAAAATTAGATTCATGCCTTCTCCCTAAGTGCAAAGTTAACATAAGGAGTCACTGCTGAAATCTGCACTTTGCTGATTCCATTTTCCACGTTGGTGACTGTAATGCCACTCCCTATACCTTCAATTAAATCATAATCATTGCTTTTTCCCCATCCACTGTCACAAAAGACTGGGTGCTTAGGATTGTCTTTTGTAAGAGCTGGAATTTTTCTTTATCCGACAGCAAAATGCAGGATGAATTACACTTCTTTTTTTTTAAAGGAAAGATGGACAAGTCATTTGGGAGTGGGCTTGTCACTTGCAGGTTGATGACCTAGATGAGTCTGACAGTTGACACCATCTCTGTTGTGTGATGTTTCTTTTCCATTCGTCTGGGTCCTCTTAACATTATTATGTTCTAGTTCATGCAAACTTATTGCATTGTAGATTCAGCTTTCCATTTAATCAAATTGGATATTTCAAAATTTTGATGCTGCTGCAATGCACAAAAACATTATTATTCACTTCATTTCAAGTGATCAAGTAAAATAAAAACAATTTTTCCATTCAATCAAGTTTGATTTTACTTCTTTTTTCACCTGTTACAATGCACAAAAATTTTACTTCCTGTTGATAGGGTTTAGAATACATTGATTGTATCTCCTTGCAAAAAGGTAAGACAACTCCTCCTGCCAAAAAAAAAGGTTGTCTTGAGTATGACACTAAACTGTATCTGATGCTGAGGTGCCAATTCTGAAGATCTAGAGAGTGTGGAGTACCCTTTCATTGCTATTATTCCCAGGTACACTCTGACCCAGAGTAGTAGTACTAGTGTTACGGTTCTATCTAGGGGTCTAACAGATCTGTTTGAAAATTATTTGTATTCAGTAGGAATACTTGATCCTATATGACTGTAACTCTTATTTGTATTAAGAGTAGTTACTTGAAGCTAAAATTGTTTACTAAGGATTATTATTATTAGTTACTTCAAACCATTCAACCATGTGCAAACAAATGACTATTATTAAATAGAAATTCTTATGCAAACAAATGACTATTATTAAATAGAATTACTTGAAACCTTATAGTTATTAGTGTTTGATAGAAATACTTGAAACTAGACAACTGTGCGCAAAACCTTTTTAAGAAACAACTACACAAAAAAATGTAAATATGAACATACAATGAACATGATTCACAAGCCACTTGTTATAGGATAGCCCTAGATAGATTGACACATTTAAAATCTAACAATCTACAAAAACTTTGTTCCTTACTTCATTTCAAGTGACCAAGTCACAGCCAGAATTTAGAATGCACAGTTAAGGGAAATAACTTCGTTGGTAAAAGTTAAAAACAAAGTTAAAATAAATTGTTAAAAGCAGAAGCAATGGACATGAGATTAAAAATTCAGTTCTGATAAAAAAGTAGAAATCAGTTCTGAAATATCCCTTGTTTATTCCTTCTGTGCCACAAGGCACAAATATCTCAAAGAATTTTTTTGTAGTTTTGTCCTAACTATGTTTCATGCAGGGCTGGCACTATGCACCCAATGAACTTAAGTGATCATCTAAGTTGCCAAAATCACCTAGGGTGCTAAAATTCTTATAAAAGAAGGTGCTTAGTGTGTGCCAGTTGGCATATTGCAGTCATCCGAGTAATCTTGTGTAATTACTTTATCAAAACTTACTGGGCAGGAAAAGAAGTAGTAGTACATTGTAGGAATGGCCTAGGGTGCTGAATACCTTGGCGCCAGCCCTGGTTTCATAAAGTTTACGGAGGAATTTTTTTTCACCATTCCATACTTTTTTGATGAGTATATTTTTGTTGTTTTTAATCCAGTGTTTCAGCCAATATGTTTTTCAACCTTACTCAAGTGTATCTTTCTTCAAGTAATCTTGAGGAAACTTTTCTAATGTTAAAACTGTTGATAAAAGCATGAAAGATACTTGTCTAAAAATGTATGAGGGCAATGAAATAAGAAGAAATTATTTATTATTTTCATTCACAGCTTTTTTTTAATAATTTGTTGTTCCAATGCAAGATTTCATTTCCTTGATTTGAAATCAATTTTTTTCATGCCTTTCATTAATTTTTCTTACTCATCTACCCACATGAGGCTTTTCCACAAGAGAAGCTTTTGAATGCTTAGACACTAGTGTCCTCAAATGTTTTCAACCTGTAGACCACAAAGCTGAACTCAAGAGGATTCTGGACTGCTATCTTAAAAAGGATAAAAAGCAACAACTAAATTCACTAGGTAGCAATCATAATTTATTAGAGACATCTGATGTTGTTAATAATCACAAAAAGATATATCTGGGTTAAATGAAAAGGTTGACTGAAGAAGCACATCAGACAAGTGATTATTTAACACTTGTGAATGCAATTTACTCTTGGCATGCTTCATCTTAGAGAACAACTGTTCACAGCTATGTGTTGTGCCAAACATATTCACTGACTGCTGGGTGTAGAGGATAAGGTTGAGGAATCATCCAGATAGTATTATATGGTTTTTATTGGATGTGACAAGCAGGAGACTTGCACTTCAAATCTTCTGAACATTGAAGATCAATGACTTCCACTTGCAGTTGTAATGATACTTCTTTACAGTCAATATCAAAAGGCAAAGAGAAAATTTTAACACATTATCATCAGCAAGTTTTACTGACAGCATGGACTTCACTGACTCTTTCTTGCTATTTGTCTCTATCATCTGTCACCCCTGGGAGGTTTTCTAAGCTTATATCAACTCTGTACTGATGCTGGCTTCCAGCATCTGTACAGATATAAGTCTTTGCTGGTTAGCCAACATTGGCATGTCCATATGTAGGAATCCATGAGCAAAAGTCACTTATAAGTGCATACTTATTTTTCCAATAGTGTCCCATATATCTTTTTGACTTATTTGGATGGTTTGTGAGATGGAAAGAAGGTGGACATAAAACTGTTGCTTTTTTAGTGTTTCTTCCAGGATTGGTTAAAAACTTCATACAGCATTCCCATCTAGCTTTTTTCCCCATGTGTTTTGTTAGCATCTATCCATGGGGTGAATCCATATAGTAGTATTGACACAGCTACAGAAATCCTGTTTTATCTATCGGAGAAGTCAAATTTCTATATGATTGATATCCTGTTAATAGCAGTCTATGCTTTCACTAGGCGTATGTTGGCATCATTTTCAGTAGATGAGATATTGCTACCAAGGTATACGAACTGGTCTACTAACTATAAAGGTTTGCTACTTAAAGTGGAAATGGCTCATTGTTCAAAAGACATGAATTCTGTTTTATTTTCATTCACATAGAGACTAATGCTTCCTGCTGCTTGCTCCAGGCTATGCAGTAAGGATTTGGCTTAGGTAGGTGGATTTGTGAGAAGTGCTATATCATCTGTGCAGTTTGTGCAGGATATCATCTTTTTGCCTTTATTAGATCTATTGATGTTTGAAGTGCATAATGTGGGCAGATTTTAAGCATATGTGGTGCTAATGTATCTCTATGCAAGACTCCAGTGACAATGGCAAAGAATTTGGTGCTGCCATCAAGTGAGCAAACCATTGTTTTTGTGTTTCTATAGACCATCATTATTGCAATAATTGTTACTTTGGGGAAGCCATATGCTAATAGTATTTGCCCCATCTTTCCTCTGTGTATGAAATTGAATGCCTTGGAGAAATCTAGTAATAAAAATGTTACATAGAGATTTTTTGCACATAGCCCTTTGATGATTTGATGTATCGTCAGAATTTGTGAAGTTTCTCCAGAAACTGTTCTGATTTTTCTTAAGAACTTTCTTGATTTCAGATTGGATATGATTGAGAAGTAGAGCATTATAACCTTTCGCAGCTATAGCAGTAAGTGTTATTTGTTAGCAGATCCAAGCTAATCTTCCTTAGGAAAGGGAAGGATACAGCCTTTTATCCATTTCTCTGTTGTGTTATCTTTATAGACAGTTTTGCATCATCAAAGAAGTATGTCATAAAATTTTCTTGTTTTCCATGCCAGGAGGTATTTTATCCAGGCCTGCAGCTTTTCTGTATTTTATGTTTTCCTGTTTATGTTTTTCAGAACTGCATCAAGTTCTTCCTCTGTAAATTGTCCTTGTTTGATATCTATTTGGCTATTAATAATTTTGTGGGTTGGTTTATCAGTGGCTTCAGGAGGGTTTCTTAGTTTGATCAAGTTGACTATTACTTTTTGGGTAGTTTCATCAGTGATTTTGGGTAGGTTTCTGTTGTATTCCCAACATAATGGACTCGGCCTCCTCCATAAATACACGTCAACAAGAGTGTCAGACAGGGTTTACCAATCAGCGTGAAACGATCCTGTGTGATACCATTTGCCTAGTGGACAGATAGTCACTACCCTACTGGACTCTCAGCTTCCTATCAACTAACTACTATTTAACCAGGTTCACTTGTATCTTGTTTCTTGAATATATGTGGGTTTCTATCAACCCTTTTTGTGTTCCCCGTGTCTTTCTTTTGTCAGCATCACAACAGTTTCCTAGCAGATTCTTGAAATGTTCTTTCCTCTTGTGAACTCTTTTTTCTTGGCTGGTAGCTTTTAATTTTACTCTTGATATGCTCTTCCTCCTCTCACTTTCTTTACTGTCTGCCATGCTATTCACAATTATCTATCTTTTACTAAATTCCTAATTTTATTGATTCGGTCTTGAATATATTCGAGTTTTTCCTTTTATGATGTGTTAGTTCTCTGTGAGCTTTCATAAGTTTCTATACATTGGCATTTATTGGATTTCTTTTATTAAGTAAGAATGCTTTTTTTATATCTCGCTGCTGCTGTTGACACCCATCAAACTCTACATTTGGCTCTTGATTTGGTTGATATGCACTCAGCTGCTGCTTATATATGGGCAGTAACAATGTTTTTATATTTGTCATTTGAAGTATGTCTTTCAGATGTCTCCTTAAGAGTATGAAAATATAGTTACCGTATATTGATTTCTAATATTACTATTGATAAGTTAAGACCTGTTATATTGTGAAGCTTTATTTGTTTCTTATTTCTGTGTAGACTCAGATGAATCTTTGCTAAAACAATTCTGTGATTGGAAGATACTGCCTCCATTAATATGTATTCTAGCTTTGCTTTAGAATTATTTGGGTATTTGTAGGTCTATAGATATTCACTATTTCTGTTTGGCAAGTTGTGTAAGCAGAAGTTATCACTTCCATCTTTGCCTACATGAGCATTCATGTCTCTACCAATGATTAGAACATATTTAGGAATGCGTTGGATAATTTCATTGTAGAAGATGATGATGTCTGTATCATTCCTGGCATTGGTCGGAGACAATTGTTGTGCTGAAGTTGCTATTAAATGAAGCATGCATCATTCTCAGTTTGATTCTCTCTATACTATTTTAAGAGATTTTAAGGCACAAAGATTGAGAAGCATTTCTACACCCACTATGGTGGCATTGATAGAGTTTTTTCATGCGTTTTTCATGAGTTTTTACCAAGGCAAATGTTTATCCGTTAATGGTATGATGGTATCTTAGTACGAGTTCACTATCATAGAATCTATATTCTTGTACAGATATGGTGTGCAGATACTGTCAGCTCTGATAATTGGTTCATATGTTTTAACTTATAAGAATAATATAATTGTAACAACTTGGTTGTTTATAACATATTTTCCTATAATATTTATAGTGAAGGTGAATCTAAAGAAGAGTAAATGATTATTTTTATTCAAGGGATACACCCTCAGGGCTGCCTTATGATTCCTGGTACCCCAAGCAAAATGAATTTTGATGCCCTTAAAAATATAGTATATTATTTACTTAACATATTACAGTAATAAAATAAATATGTTGAAAGAAAAAGTTTATTACAACAATCAGATAAAAGCAAAGAGTTCTGACTAAGTATAATTTACTTTAGTAAATCATTCTATGTATACAGTCAAGGTTAGAATTTCTGGGTCATGAGAAGTGTTAAAACTTTGGCTGCTACAACTTGGTGATAGGAGAGGTGAGATTCTGAATCAGAATACAAGGATTACAAATGAGTGCCTTGCATGGTATAAAAGGTTATCAAGCTAAGCAGACAATTGTTAGTATGTTTAATTCTCACTGAGTACTCTATACTTCTGGCCTTATGCCATACAGAGCTAAGCTTAATAAATGACTGCAACAACCACAAAGATGACTAATCTGGCTATGCATAACCTGAAACTGAAGGTAGAGTTGACTAACAAATTCCTTTGTCTCAGCCTACTTACCTACTCTCTTTGGCACAGGCTATTATGAGCACTCTGACTTCTCATCAGGCAATTTTCTATTTGAAAAGTTCTGCTGTTAAACACTTTACAGTCACCATCAGTACATGGCATCCTGTTGCCAGGTACATCACTAATACTCACAGACTGTAAAAAATCTTTACTTTAAGCATTTTTTCAACTCATCTCCAATAATAGATCAATGTGGTTATTACTATCAGCTTCACAAGACTCTTCAACTCAGAGCATTTGAATTCTGACTGGACAATCCATGAACCTGTTGGCTTCCAATTGCAACAGCTGTCCATGATGATATTGATGCTTCTGTTTGAGGAAGAGAGAGAGAGATTCTAATTAATATTTCATAGTTATCTTCATTAAATCAAGAGTTTAGATTGCTAAAAATATGACATTCAACATGAATGCAAACCCCACAAAATTCTTCACTTGCAAATTGGGCTGGAAGATGTTTTATCCTCTAAGTATTTTAATTGTATTTCTCTAATAAAAAATCTCACTATGATGTGCTGTTTTTGGTAGAATACCATTTTAACCCGAATTAAATCTGATGCTGGCATTTATACTATCCAATGTCTGGATGGTAATAAAAAGATATGTGGGGGAAACATCTTGTAATCTTTAAAAACGAATTTACAAACACAAAAGAGACTTGATAAATGAAAACATAGATAATGGTATGGTTCTATATATATATATATATACATGCACAAATACACTTGCCCAGTTGGCTGGGGCTGAAGAATACACTGACTGCATTTCTGCAGAGGGGTAAGAACCTCCCAATGAGTGTCCTGGATATGACACTAAGCAATCAGATGGTGAGGTTCCAGTATTGCTGGAGCTTTTGGAACGTGGAGTACCTCTTCATTGCCATTGCTCCTAGCTCAACTCTGAACCGGAGCGGTAGAACCTGATAGGGCCCTATCTATGGGTCAAATAGAACTAAACTGCATACTCATGCTAAACTGAATTGCTTGAAATAGAACAGTTTTTGTCATTGAAACTGTATTATGCTAAATTGAATTGTTCAAAATAGAACTGTTTTGACATTTAACTGTGCGTAAACAAAACTATACTTATACTAAACTAAATTGTTTAAATTAGAACTGTTTGAATAAACTGAATCGCTTGAAATAGAAATATTTTTGACAGCTAAACTGTGTACTTATGCTGAACTGAATGGTTTTAATTAGAACAGTTTATTTGTATAAAAATAGATTTGCCATTAAATAACCTGCAAGGGTTGATATGCCATAAAACCCCCCAAAAAACAATCAACCAACCACACATACACATACACGGTTATACATACACACACTCACATATATCATTAAGTACAACGTAATGAGAATTTACTATATAAATATTGTCAGTGAGGAATCAAGAGAATTCCAGTCTTGTATGATTTATCCTCTTGAGTTATTTCCTAGATTATCTAAAACGTTTAATTGTATTTTCAATAAAATTTTGAAAGTTGCTGATGTTATTCTGAAGAGTTGTGTCTACTGCACTTCATTCCTATTATATTGAGGATACCTTAGATTTATTGATTAACCATAGAATGTGTTGTTTTTTTTCTCTGTATTTAAATGTTTGTTTTTGACTAACAAGCTATTCCTGTAACCCATGATATTCTTAAACAAATATGTTGAAATTTTCATTCTCACACACACAAAATTCTGGCCGTAAACAAAATTGAAACAATAATTGCCACTGTACATTAACTCCAACTTCATAAACAAGCAAAGGTACCTCAAGTGGTGTAATGGTTAATGAGCTAAATTAAAGGACTATTCTAATTGGGTGTCTATACTTCTGGCCCTGTGCTAAACTAAGCTAAGCTGAGGAAATCACAACCTTATATATAACCAAAGTTTGGGTTTTTCTTGTGATTGTGATTCATTATGAGAGAGTCCTTGTGGTATATTGACTCATGAGCTGCTCTGTGACACTGTAGTAAGTGAAGTCAAACACAAGTCACACTATTAGATTTACTTTCAGGTATGAACTTACTTATCCCTTTAGCTATAGGTTAAATAGTATCACTACTGTTCTTATATAAGGATGGCTTTGGCATTAAGCACCCTGTAGAGTTTGATATGCCATTAAACAAAGAAACCAAATCAAACCATTGATTCTACCTCTACTTTACAACTTCTTAACTTAACTATAGTCATTTTCAGGATTTACAAACAGATTATTCCTCATGGGATTTACTAAGCTTGGCTTAGTTTGGCACAAGGCCAGAAGTATGGGACATCCAGTCAGAATCAAATTCACTTACAATAATCTGCTAGTTTTGCTCAATAACCATAAGACTATGTTAGGCATTCTGAATGTTATAGTAAAATACATCAAATCTCTTTTGATTTACCCACTTAAATCTTCACACACCTAACGACTAAAACATACAAAACACAGACCCACAGACATCAACACTGTAGAAGAAAATAACAGCTACCAGATGTTGACCCAACAACGACCAGTGTCAAACTGAGAAAATCATAGCTTCTGCGCATAGGCTCCACACATAATCTATCCAAAATCCCCAGAAAATTCTCAGTTATAAAAAAAAGGTTTATTTTTCAACCAATCATTTTTTTCCACAAGTAGTATTTTCTGGAGCCGGTGTTTGAAGTTGGGAAGATATAAATAGGCCAAGCAGAAGTCACACTCCAGTTGAATCGATGACCATCCTAAGAGCATCACCCAACAACACCGTCCAACCAGATCAAAGCAACCGCTTGTCGCCGAATAGACAACACCCCGTCAGCTAGCCAGATATTTTATCCGCTTGTTTTTTTTATTTATTCAATAAACAAAATAAACTAAATCTTCTCATCAGTCTTATTTTTCTTGCAACCACATGCTTGTATATAACATTAATAATTTACTAAGTTTACCTTTGTCCCAACAACAGAAGAATGGGATATCCAGTGAGAATCAAATTCAATACAAATGATCTACTAGATTATAAATATTACATTACTTGAGGTACCTTCAATATTTCTGGTAATTGGAGACAAAATAAATGTGATGAATAAACTTTGAATTCTGTAATGTTTTCCTAAAATTTACTTTAGTTTCAAAACTCAATTTGTATGTTGGAAAATTGAAATTAAAAAAAAAAAAGATTATCAGTGATAAGCAATTAGGTAAGCATTGCAAAGAGAATCGACTATCAACATCTATAATTGTGTGTGTGTGTGTGTGTGTGTGTGTGTGTGTGTGTGTGTGTGTGTGTGTGTGTGTGTGTGTGTGTGTTGAAAAACTAGTGAGCTCAAAGTGAAGTATTGCTCTCCTCCAGCTATAAGTAAATAGTAGAGCAGATTAGTCTCTTGAGCATTGGTATGGCAGTCAGTCTAGAAGGAAAACTCTGAAATCAAAGCCAATTGTTCTCCATTTAAAAAACTGACCTTGTGTCACATCCTGCCCATGGCAAGTAATTGGGTATGTACAACTTTCACAAAAAGGGTTGAACTAACAGTGATCTGGGCTCCTGGGTAAAAAAAGTTGTTGGTATGTTAACCCACTCCACTTAACTAAGCACACCATACAGGTATGTGAAATCTTAACTAGACATTTGTTTTTTTTTAAACTCTATGTCTCAAAAAATAGAGAGAAATCTCTTGGGGTATTTATTTCAATGCTTCTAAGTGCCTTAATCAATACAATAAAAGATTGGGGATTTAGAGTGTTAAAACATTTTGTCTACATCATTTGCGGCCACTTCAGAATTGGGATTTTTGCCACTTGAGCCTCTTAGTATTTTAGGCCTTTGTTCACTACTTGATTGCTCAACCATTCAGTCTGCCTCTGTTCACAATAATTATATAATATGTTTATTTTGAGTTCATGTTCATAGTGTATTGATCATAGAGAATTTAGTCTTTATTACTTAATCCCAAAACATAATCTTATCTTGAATTTGCATGGTTGATGAGTTTCTTATTTTTTGTCAGTGTTTGGTATTCAAATTCTCATATAAGCCAGGATTTTGAATGTTGATTTCTCAAAATGTAATTTTCCTCCTCTAAACTTAAGAATTATCAAAAACATTGCTCTGTACTTTAGAATTCCATATACAGAATAAATGTCAATCATATGAAAATTCCAACTTACCTCCACCAAAAAAAATGCCTTGTTGCTGGGAATTAGAATATGCTGACTGTATCCCTTGCAGAATGGTAAGACTGCCACCCCCAGTAAAAAAGGTGACTTGGGTATAACACTAAACTGTATCTGGTGATGAGGATTCAGTTTTAGAGATCTGAGTAGTGTGGAGTATTACCATTACTCCCAGGTCCTTTAAGATCGGGAGTGGTAGTACTTGTTTGAATCCCACCTATTGGTCAAATAGATCTGTTTGTGAATTATTTATATTTGATAAGAATACTTGATATGATGTAACCATATGCTAGAAATTCAAGAAATTATGCAAAAATCTCTGACATATGCAATTCTCTAACCTCTAGTCATAAAATAACCCCAGATGGGTTTATATGTCATTAAAATCAATCCATCAATAAAAACAAAATTAATGAAAGAATTAAGAACTCATTATCATCAAGGTGGTAAATAGAGACCCTAAAGCTCAAGTTTCATGGTATAAAGTTAACAGATGAAATTAGAATTAAAGAAATTGTTATTGATGAATTAGCCAGTATCTTATTTAACTCAAGTATCTGTCAATTCATATTCATCTTCAAAATCTCTGTAATTACTTGCATTGCTTATACCTAGTTAGTGCAGCAATATATTTGGGATGGAAACAAGGATACAAACAAGCAATTAGATAAGATAATATTTATTGAAATGTGGAATCCAGAGGAAACAGGTTCATCTAGGAAGAGTTGTGTGTGCAAGAAAAATAATTCTTGAGATGGTGATCCTGTAGGTATGTGTAGCAAAATGTCCCTTGGATAGAGTTCTTGGAAATAAGCAGTTCTTGGTTGTGAGTGTGAAGAAGTGTGACAGAAGTGAATTTCTTACTTGTAGTGATGTAGAGTTGCAATAAAGGTCTGAGTAGTAGAAATGGGAGCACCTATGTGGCTAAATGTGAATAAACTCATCTGTATCTGCCAAGTGTCAAGATGAAGGAGAACAATTGACACCATAAGGGTTTTTATACTGGCTGGATTGCTAATGGTCACAGGAACCTTAACATCTCCTGGTGTGTGCATATGTGTGTATATGTTTTAAGGGTAGATAATGTTTCACTTGGAAGATAAAGTTAATATTCATAAAAGTAGATGTTTATTAGAAATAATTTTTTTAAAATTTTCTTTACCCGAACAGTTTGTTTGTAAAATTTTCTTACTGTAATATTAAGATAGTTTTTATATAAAATCTTTAACATATTTTTTAAACATTTTATTATAAGAGATAAAACTTCAGACCCGTTGGCCAGACCTTCATTCCTTCACTGAACTATACTTATGAGTAAACAGGGCATAAATTCATATTTCATTTATATTAATTCCAATAACACAAAACCTTGAGCAAGACACAATCAAGTTAATCTTAAAGAATACCATATGTTTACTTTTTTTTCCTTTTTAGATTTTTTTGTGTCTGTTTTTCATTTTTTTTTGGTTTTTATTCTATACTTTGATGTAATTCATCAGATCCTAGTTATTAAATATTTCTGGAAAAACCCAAAAGCAATTGAAGTCAAGTAGAATGTAATCAATTTCCTTTTCTTCCTCACTCTCTCTTTCTCTTCCACCCACTCTCTCCTTTCCAACCTTTCACTCTCTCTCTCTCTCTCTCCCCATGTAGTTGTGCATGTGTGTGCATGTGTTTTTAAGCTTCAAATTGGACTTGGATGAATAATAAATTTTAGATGAAAAGATTTCCAAGTACTTAAGTAACCAACAGTTATTATCTCACTACAAGAGAATTAACATCATTATGTGCAATGAAGAGCCTGAGTACTTGAAGACTTTGGCTACTGACCACTCAAATAAAATCAATAATGATTGAGGACTTCTGCTCTTCCTCTACGACTTCTGGTTAATTTTCTTTTGTTATTCTACTTGCTCATCTCTTTTGTTGTTCAACCTTTTCTTCCATCATCTCTTCACCTCATTTTTTTTCTTTTCTTTCTTCTCATCTTTTAATTGTTGCTTATTGTTCTACAATTGAAGAATAAAATCACAAATTCCATAATCTTCAGCTTTTACACTGAGAGTGAAATTTTTATGCAAAGAAAAAAAAAAAAAAAAGAAGCTTCATTATCATCCCATTAGTGCAAAACTGAAAAGCATGTGTAATATCTATTTTTATACAAATCAATAAAATTATTTAAAAGAATCTATTTTATTAAAAAAAAAAAGAAAAGAATAAGAAGGATAAGGGCGTAGGTTCTAATTGGTGTTTTATATTTTTTATTTAAAACTCTTTTTATATTTTCTTTTGAAATCCTCGAAGAAAGTTACTCTTATAGAATTCCTTATTTTAGTATAATACAGGGTGCAACAGAAATAACTCCAATATTTTAAGCTGTTACCTGTGTGATGCAAGTGAACTTGAGTAAGTGGCAATGGTAGCTCCATTCAGCTAATATCTTACTATTTCTTTTTCAGATATGTTTAATTATGATCATGACTTGGACTAATGTACATTGTGGGTTGCTGTTGAAACATTTTTTATGACGGGTGAATCTATAATTGCTACATAGAGAGCTTTTCATGCTCATTTCACATTACATCAGAATGATACTGTTCTCAATAGAAAATCAATGCTACTATGGGTTGAAAATTCTATTCATTACTGCATTATTCTTACATAACATGAAATTAACAAGAAAGCTTTCTGTGAAGCAACTACTGAAGCATCAGTTTTAAAAATGTTTCAACAACGTGCACATGGTATGCACCAGTCAAAGCCATGATCATAACTGATCATATTTATCAAAAATTAATGAGACTTAGCTAGATGGAGCTACCATTGCTACTTGCCTAAGTTTGCACTTGACAGATGACAGTTTAAAATGTTAAATGTTTATTTCTGCTCCACCCTGTATTAATCAGAGATAAAATTATAAGTTTTGGGGGGAGGTCTCTTTTTTTTTTTTTTAACTTAACTTATATTAAGGTGCAAACTGGTCAGAGCAAAAGTAACTGAATGATTTTTTTTCCACTTTTAGCTTTCACTTTATGCCAGATAGGTTATGATGAAACAAAACATGCCCTACTGTTTGCCTCTGATATCAATGAATGTTAGTTGATGGTTGACTTGAACTCCTGGACATTTAGATTTACTATGAAGACATGTTTGGACATAATCCCAGACTGATTATGATGAAACGAAGCATATCCTGCTGTCTGCTGTGACAAATAATAAATTCATAAAGTTTAAATTAAAAAGTAAAACAAATAATAAAATGCAAAAATAAAATAAGATCAAGTATCACACAATTCCACTACCGTCAAAAGTTTGATTTTCAGTGCCAAAAAGAAGAACAACCTCTTTGAGCCTTACCAACTCAGTGAATAGATGTATTTTCCAGCCTCCTGAAATGAGCAGCTCCATACTCTTAAGGGAGGAGTTCTTGTTGAGTATCTCATAGTGAGTTTGAACTCTTGTCACACTATTCCATTCACTTTCAGACTTATATGCTTTGGTATGAACCCCCTTATCCCCTTAGCTATGGGTTAAATAGTACCACAACTGTTCTTCTACAAGGATGGAGTTGGCATCAAATGACCCACAAAGGTTGATATGTCATTAAACAAAGTAGCCAAACCAAACCATACTCTACAACTTTTGTAATGATGATTTATGGGCTTAATAAAAAAAAAGACATCTACATGAGAAGCTCATAGGTTCTTATGCATAAGTAAAATATCTTTTTATTTCTTGCATTATATATATATATATATATATGATACAGGGTAAAACATAAGTAATAGGGAATTCAAAGGCATCATGATAGAAACATTCATTATTCTAAAAAAAAAAGCAACATGTAAAGCAATAGGGATTTATCAAAGTTGATTTTACTGACTGCCTTATTACTTTTGCTCCAATAATCATATGAAAAACAAAATTCTATTCTTAAGCTTGTACAATATGAAATTGCCTTTTTAAAGCTGTTTGTAGGAATCAAATTTACTCTCAGCAGCTTACAGAACAAGCTTACTAACCACTTTACAACAAAGCATGTGTTTCATATCAAAATTAATACATAACCTGTAGCAACATTGGGAAATGCATAGCTTTTATTTTCTTTCTTATTTCTTCTTGTTTTTTTTTTTCTTTGTTTTATTACCCTTATATTCTGTGATATTTTATGGTTATGTTTCTTTTTACATGTATATTAGTTTATGAAGATAGACAACTAAATATCTAAAGTGTGTGTAGAATATATGTGTGTATGTAAATATATATATTTATCCAACACCTCCACCAGAGGCAGGATGTGACACAAGGTCAATTTTTGAGCAGAGTACAGCTGGTGGGCATTTAGAGTTTTTTTTCTCCTAGACAGGTTTCCCTACTGATGCTAAAGATCAAGTTTGCCCTCATATTCAATCACAGCAATGGGGTATACAGAAAAAAAAAATGAATTTATGCCTTTCCAAAGGGTATTTGCACAAAGTGAAATGCAAACAGCCTTATCCAGGATTTGAACTCAGATTACCGACTCCATTTCTTACAACAATAACCATTGCACAATGAGCACCTCCAAAATATGTGTATGTGTGTCATAACATTGGCTTCCAAATGACTATTTCTGATCACTCATAATAAATTAAGATAAAACATTGATTTAAACATTTTAAGCATTAGTAGAGCTTAGAATATGCTGTATCCCTGCTGAGGGTTATGACCTAACCCCACAAAAAAGGATTGTCCTGTTTATGAAACTAAACTGAATCTGATTATCTGGATATCTGGTGAGTATGGGGTACCCCTTCATTGCCATTACTCTCAGGTCCACTTTAACCTGGCATGGTAATAACTGTCAAGTTCTCATCTTGGGTCAAATAGATTTGCTTAAAAATAATTAATGATTAATATTTGATAGGACCATGTACAAAAAAGAACTCTCTTAAGAAACAATTACAATACAATTACAGTAAATATAAATATGAATGTACAATGAACATGATTCCTTAACCTCTAGGCATAAAATAACCCTCCACAGGTTGACATGTTGTTAAAATAAATCAATCATTTCATCTTTTAAGATGTTCATATTCTTTTTCCACTGTCTCATATAAAAAAATATCCCAAACCACTTGTAATATTGAGTTTAGAATCAGGACCAATATGTTTTTATTGGTGAAATGATCAAAATCAAATTTCCAGGGGTTTTGTTGAAAACCCCAGGATTCTCACTTGAATTTTCGGCCTCTATATTTTTTTTTACTACTCCTTCAACCTGTTAAAAAGAATCAATATCATTTACTACAAAACACCTGCCAGGGAGGTCCCTATGTCATAGTGGCTAATGTGAGGCTATGGGTTAAATAATACTAAATGATTAAGATGGCTTTAGCATTAAATAATCCACGAAGGTTGATATGCCTTTTAAAATAGAAACCAAAACACCTGGCACAGCATGATACTGATATCATCATGGTTTTCTGGGGCAAATGTATTCTCTGACTAAAGGTTCTCTCAGATTTTTTGAAAGGCATACTTTGCTTCTTTAGACTTGAACAGTTCAAATTTAATATTGTATATTTCTAACTCATTAACTTTGAAAAGCTTTGATTTTTGTCAAAGTTATCATTTACAAACTTGAAGTGAACCACCACATACCTTCCCACAGTGGCTTTCTGTTGTTTTTTTTGTTTTTTTTTTTTACTTGGAAACTCTTTAGGTAATTTCTATGTAATCATGTTTTGATTGTAGACTATTATCCTATCCTATTTACCAACCCCTCCGCTTGAGCAGGATATGACACAAGGTCAATTTTTAAGCGGAGTTTATCAGGTTTGAATTCAAAGATTTCCTTCTCCTAGACTAGTTGCCTCACCAAGGCTGAAGAACCTAGTCTGTCCTACTATTTACCCATAGCTGGAGGGAGAATTATTGGATTCATACCTTTCCCAAGAGTATTAGTGCTATGTGAAGTGCAATTCGCCTCGTCCAGGATTTGAACTCATGTTGCCGTATCCATTTCCTACGATGATGACCATTACACCACGGGCAATTGTAGACTATCATGCACTCTTAACTTTTTGCCAGTTCTTTTTTTGGCTATCTTTAGATGCTTTTCAACAATTGCTACTTTCATATTCTTCTTGATTTTGACCAAATACTTATAGTTCAAATAAACTTTTTTGCTATACATTGCATAGATGGTTTTAGAACTTCTAGTTGTCTGGAAATAGATAATATAATTAATTATAATGAATTCTAATTATCTATCAAGTAAATTATTTACTCTAGATTGCACAGATTGTCTGGAAACCTGCCGAAGGTTGAAAATAGTTTTAAGACACAATTTATACTAGTGTACATTAACAAGGAGGCATTCATGACATAATGATTATTGTTGTAGGAAGTGGACTTGTCTTCCTGAGTTCAAATCCTGAATTAGACTGTTTGCATTTCACATAGTGCTAATATCCTTGGAAAAGGCACGAATCTAACTCTTCTCTGTCTAGTTATGGATAAATAATAAGACAGAATGGGCTCTTTAGCCTTTGTATGGAAATCAGTTTAGGAAAAGGAAAACTCTGAATTCAAACCAGTAGTAGACCTGGAGAGGGATGGGCTCCACCTGACTAAGATTTGCTATATGAATAGCACCCCTATGACCAAAACGGTTTATGGGAACAGTGAAAAAAATAATTAAAATCCTTCTGATATCCTCAGTGTATTTATTATATTTTGTTGTGGTTGGTTTTGCACATATAATTTTTATAAAATTATAGTTTCATGTAATGTGGACAGTGGACAAGTCATTAATAGCTTGTTTCAGCAAAATGATGGCTGTCATGAAAGGAAAAGCAGTGTAACAACACCTTTATGCTAATAAACGCTTGTTATTAATTCTTAAACTTCAAAATGACACATTTATAGACAGTCTATAGATATTTTTGCACCTCCTCTCCACTATTTGAGTTTTGACATTTTCATATTTCTTGTATTGTAAATCTTGAACTGTCTTCTTTGAGACATAGTAGAGTTATCAACCTGTTTAGTTCATGTATTTCACAAAAGTATTTCAAAATGTATATAATATATCACAGTATGTAAACTTTTGATCTCAGGTGGATATATATATATATATATATATATTCTGCTATATTTATATATATTTACCCTACAACATAGGCAGGATGTGACATATGGTCAATTTTTAAGTAGAGTTTAATTTCAGATTTTTCCTTCTCCTAGACTGGTTGCCTACTAACTAAGGCTAAAGAACCTAGTCTGTCCTTCTATTCAGCCATAGCTGGAGGAAGAATAATTGGACTTATACCTTTCCCAAGAGTATTAGTGCTATGTGAAATGCAATCAGCCTTATCCAGGATTTGAACTTGTGTTGCTGTGACCATTTCCTACAACAATAACAATTACACCACAGTCATCTCCACTTCCTTCTGCTATATTTTAGATAAAGTGCATTCAATATCAGTAATAAAGCATATATATCTCAGTCAGGATAGTGTAGACACAGAATCAGAATTACTTGGTGACTGTCAGTTTCTTGTCTATGCTATCATCAGACCGAGTGTCTTACTCTGTCTGTCTCTCTGTCTATATATATAAACATTTGCAATGTAAATTTCATTCAAAATTTTTTCTTACAGATTTAACCAATACAGAGGTATATCAAAATCAAAGATTACAAAAACATTAATGTTCATTTTTATATTCTAACCAATGTTTTTTTTTTCATTCAGGAGTTAATTAACTGAACAAGTGCTTATTTTTATGTCTATTCGAAAAAAAACATGGGTTTAAATAAATTATATAAAAAAAAAAATCAAGAGAAACCCTGAAAACCTTCCTAATTAACCCATAGCTGTTTTCAAACTATTTTCTTAAAGTTTACTGTAATAACTAATTACTGGGACCAATATATAACATAGAATATCTACAAACAATAATTCACTTGATATTTTGTAGAATTATTTCGCGTAAAAAATAACATTGAAATAAAATCATAATATCCCCTACTTTAATACATTCAATATTTATTGTTGGGAGTGAATCTGATTTCAAGGAAAAACAGAAAAATACAATTTTAGAAGTATTGAGATCTTTCCTTTATTGATAAGAATACAGTTTCGTTTGTAATACAGACTTCAAACCTTTTTTTCATTTTGAGCTTTGTTATGAAATTTATTTGAAAAGAATAAGTAAAATATCTATATAGTTCTAAAACTTTCTTGTTTTTATAGACACAAGTTCTGTCTGAAAAGTAATGGGACTGAGTGTATTGTGTAAGCAATGGACAAAAAAGAGACAAGCAGATTGTGTTATCATCTATCATATCTTGGAAGTATATAACTATGATCTTAGCTTTCTGCAACCATTACATTTTTTTCACATACTTTTGTTTCCACCTTCTCTTTTTTAAGTCATTCAGCTATGAGTACTAATGAATAAATGATGAACATGGAGCAACAAATAAACCTAAAATTTTTATCTAGTTAGGAAAACTCCATCACAAGCACTTAAATGCCTCAGCAAGTCAACACTATGTTAAGCATGTGTTTTTGAGCAGCATAAGAGATTCAAAAAGGGATATGAGGAGGTAAACAATAACTCCAGGAGTGGGAGGCCTTCAACAAGCAAAACTGAAGTTAATGTTCGGTGGGTAAATTAGGTGGTGTTTAGCAATCATTGGTTGACTATTCAAATGATAACAAGTAAGTTGGACACAAAAAAAGTCCAATTTTTGGAAGACTATCTCTGAAGATTTTGTCATATGGAAAGTCTGTGCAAAAATGGTACCTAGACTTTTGAATGATGATCAAAAGAATCACCATATGCATTTGTGTCAGGACATCCTCAAACTGAACCAGGCTTGCTTTGTGGTCACTACTGGCAATGAAACTTATTTTTGAGTACAACCTGGAAATCAAGATCCAGAACAGTCAGAGGAACTCTCTGATGTCAAAGGCATCAAGAGAGCCAAAGTCCAAAATTAAAGTCATGTTGATCACATTCATCATCCACAGCAAGTTCTTGGCCAGCAAGACTACAAGAAGATTTTTACATGTATGCTTCACTCAGTGAGTGAGAAGGAATGAAAGTTGTAGCAGGACAAATCTTGACGACTTCATCCTAACAATGTACCTGCTCATAATGCTCTGAGCATCCAGCAGTTCCTTGCTGAATGGAACATTGCTGTATTGGAATAACCTACCTATTCACCTGATCTTGTTCTATGCGACTTTTTTCTTTTCCTGAAATTCAAGGGGATCATCAAGGGAACCCATTTTGAAAGCATGGAAGCCATCAAGAAGGCCACAATGACAAAATTAAAGGGCATCCCAAAAGAATATGTCTCGCAATGCATAGAAGGAAAAAGGATGAAAAATTGCATTAAACCCTGACTGGGATTACTTTAAAGGTGAAACCATGTAGTTTGTTGTTTAAAATTGAAATAAATTGTTTATGACAGTAGTTTTGTTACTTTTCAAACATGCCTTATATGACTGTAAATGAGCAAAAACAGTATATCATTGTGTGTTTTTTATCACTGTAATACAATTAAAATAAATCAGAATGAAGTAATTTCCTGTTCAACTTGGAACTGAATAATTTTTTTTTTAGGTTTTTGTTCATATTGAACATAATTATTTCATCTTCTAAATTCTTGTTGTCATGGAAATAACTATGCAAAGCTAATTAAATCATTCACTCCAACTTGAATAAAAAATCATCTTGGTGGACTGATGTGACAATGGGAAACCCAATTAGTTCACTGGGTTAGTATAAAATAAATTGTACCTGATATGAGATCTTGCTCATCTTGCTATGGTCTCTTTATCATTAGTTCCCAAGCTAAAGGAATGATATTTCATGACAAAAACATATATATTACAAATTCTATAAGTAAAATTCTTGGTAATTAGAAAAAATCCTTTGATTAAAAGAGTTTTTGCTTTTCTTCAGTTCTTTGCAATTTGTAATTTTTGCAAATGTTTAAAAAGATCTCAAATTTAATTTGAAACTGAAACCTAAATCTCATAAAAAGATACTGTTCATCATCTCAAAATTACAATTATTTTGGAATTAAAATGATAGAAAATAGTTGGTAAGCATCATTTATGTGTCAGGGATAAAATTAACAGGGGAGATAACTCAAACAAAGCATGATTTTAATAAAAAAAAAAAAAAAAAAGGTTAGCTGTTCATGAAAACCAAACAAAATTTGTTGGTTTTATGTGCTGATATTTTTTCACAGTTCTTCTCATATTTCAGAATTTTCAATTTTTTTTTTCTCCCTTTATAAATGAATGAGTTGACAGAAGCATAAAAACAATTTAAAAATAAAGAAGCACAGCTTCAAAATAATGTTATACAAATACTATTTCATTCAACAGAAAGAAAATCTATGCACTGATATGAAAAAAAATTGAGTATGTAGTGTTGAAAACCTAGAAGCAAATAAGCCATTTTTCACTAAGTTTTACTCAAAGATTTATTGAAAAAAAAATCATACAAGATAAATTACTTGTTTTCTAGAATCAGGCATTTGATTTATTTATTTCTGTCTGCTCTATACTTTGCCAAATGATGAAGAAAAGGATTTTGCATTTAATCATTAACATAAATTAACATAAATAACATAATTATTCTCATACATAATGTCTTTAGGCTCACTTTTAATTTTGCTTTAAAGTGGGTCATGTTTGAAAAATCAAATCAATACTAATCAAAGAAAAAAAGAGAAGAAAAATGTAACTTTTTAAAAATTAGATTTTTCGTTTTTTTATTTTTTTTTTAAGGTATTTTGCTAAAGAAAACTAACTTTTTTCCTAAACATAAAAACTAACATTACACAAAAATACATTTTGAGTTCAGAATCCAGAGGAAATGTTATCTGATCAATTTCAAAGTAGGGCATCAGAAAATAGTTTTATGAAATGTTTTAAAATTCTTGTTGTTGGGATTTTTGTGTAATTTCCTATTAAATGCTTCTGCAATTTGTATGAAAATGACATTCTTTTTACCAGCATCTTGATGGGAAACTAATCTAATTTTTATTGTGTTCAAAAGCAACTTAAATAGGATTTTATAAAAACAAGTTTACTGTTTATTACTATGTCCACATACTGTCTGTATAAAGAACAGACTAAAGATAATTTTTGGATCACTCTTCAACACAATGGCATGAGTACAGCATCTCTATGTATTTGAATGTTAAATATGTATTTTGAAACCAATATCTCATGACTGATAGGTAAATTGATTTTACTCTTATTTATACTGTAAACTTGTTAGTATTTTTTGCTAAATCTGATGCTTCTTGAAACCTTTTGTAAATTTGCTGACTTAAAACTGAGAATGTTCTTATAGGATACACATTTCTTCTAGTCTTAAAAGAAGCAATAAAAACATACTTAAGAACATTCTAGAAATTTTGGATCAAACCCGCATTAGCATTTAAATTACATTTTTATATTTTTCAACCAATCAGCTAAAAACATGGAATAGAACATTCTAGAAAATTAGGATTGGAAGTGAACTAACAGAAAATATTTAGGCTCGAAAATAAAATAGTAAAATACAAATCTGATTGGTCAATAAATGTCTACGCGCCAAGATTTTAGGGCGATTCTTTGATCCACCTGTAGGATATAAATAACACAGAGTTAGGAAGCCAGACACACAAGACACAAGCTTACACACAAACGAAGACACAGACAAATACAAGCCACTAAGCCAGTAGCCGATACTATGTCCAACCAATTCCTTTCCTTCCTCAACTAAAGTTCATGACCTCTTTTCAAATGGCTGAGAATTATATTCAAAAGGAAAACCCGACAAAATTTCTTTCATCAACGAGACACGCTGTCGCCACAATCATAAAACCCGCTATAAACTTAATGTAAGTAAGAACGACTTATTTACGGACTCTGATAACATGAACATACACACATCTTTCAACAAATTTTTTCTCTTCTTCAAGCTTTATTTTCCAAAAGGCCATTTACACATCATGTATTTTGTTTTTGTTGGCGACCATAGTCGAGGGTGACCCGAAGGCTCCCTTTTTCGATAGCTTACTACACCAATGTGTAGGGGAGGGCGCTACTCCATTCCCTCGATTGCTCCAACAGTACCGGACATTGGCCTAGCGGTTAGAGTGTTCGCCAATGGCCCGGGAGACCTGGGTTCAATCCCAGGTCGAGTCATACCAAAGACTCAAAAAATGGTACTTGATGCCTCCTTGCTTAACACTCAGCATTATAAGGTACGGATCAAGGGTAAAGTGGAGCAATCCAGGGAAAGGAGTCGCGCCCTCCCCTACACCTTGATGTAGTAAGCTATCGAAAAGGGAGCCTTCGAGTCACCCTCGACTATGGTCGCCAACTTTACTTTTTACTTTTTTTATTTTGTTTTTCATATTCTGTTATATGCATATTAAATTGTTTGTTATTTAATGTTCGTTGTGTTCTATTCCATTTCTTTTGCGCGATTGTAATGTTTTGTGTTGTATTTGTGGTGGGAATAATTTAGAGAGCAATCTACTGAAATAACCAAATTACATACTCCCCCCACATTCTGAAAGAGATAACATGATTCCATTCTGACAATCCCAACAAATAAAAATAACAATTACTAGTTCTCTCTCTCTCTCTCTCTCTCAGTAGTCTCCTAACCAGGTTTTAGTCATGTGGGCACCACAAATTAGGTGTACCTTGAGCATGACTAGCCTAGTTCCGACCATCCCTCTCCAGGTCTATAAATGGTTTGAAGTCAGAGTTTCCTTCTCTTAGACCAATTGCCATACTAAGATTAAAGTGCACACTCTGACCTACTATTTACCTATAACTAGAGGGAGAATAGTTAGATTCATACTTTTCTCAAAAGTATTATGTGCTATGTGAAATGCAAACAGCCTTGTTCAGGATTTGAACTCAGGTAAACAAGTCCATTTCGTATGATAATAATTTTATGCCATGAGCATCTCCAAACTAACAAGATTTGGTTTGGTTTTATGGCATATAAACCATTATATGTTATTTAATGCCAATTCCATTTTTATAAATATAAACAGTTCTATTTCAAATAATTCAGTTTAGCATAAGTACAGTTTCTGTTTACACACAGTTAAATCTAAAAATAGTTCTATTTCAAACAGTTCAGATTAGCATAAGCTCACAGTTTAGTTCTATTTGCCCCATAGATAAGACCCTATCAGGTGCTACCACTCTGCACCAGAGTGGACCTGGGAGAGATGGCAATAAATGGGTACTCCACATTGCCCATATCTCCAGCATTACTGGAGCCTCACTATCACATTGTTTAGTATCCCATCCAGGACATTTATCGGAGGAGTCTTACCCCTCTGCAGAGATGCAATCAGTGTATTCTGCAGCCCCAGCCAATATGGCCATTAATGAAGAGGAGATAAAATCATTGCATGTACTAAGTAAGTCTCTCTTTTAAGTGTGAGCCTAAACAAAGAAAACTAATATTAGGCTTAGAAAAAAATTTATATTATTTAATGTCTATCTAAACTTGTTAGCATGCTGAACTTGTAATTACTTAACAAAGAGCCCTATTCTCTACATATTTGGTCAGACATGGTTGATATAAAAAGTGTACTTTTGACACTAGTACTTTAATAGGTATTTCAATTTTACAAATCGCTCAAAATAAGTTTTGGCAAAGGTTAATTTTTTAACTATCTAAATTGGTACATTTCATTTTTTGTTATATTGCATCTAATTTAAGCATATTTGATTTTACTTCAAATTATAGATGTCCAACCCTAGCTTTAACCCTAATCTTCATCATCACCATACTAAGGAAGATGCATATTTTCTAAGTTTACTTTCACTCTAATAAATCATTATATAAATGTGTAGTTAAATAAATAGATAGATAAATTATAATCACATCTTGTAAAGTAAATGAATTATAATTAGAATCATATTGTGATGGTTTCTTTGGAAGTCAATAAACATCATATTTGTGCTTTTCTAACTTAATTGAAGTTATTCCAGAAGTTGTTCTGTTCTAACAAAAGATGAATCCTAATGAAATGAGCCAATGAAGCTTTCACCATTGGGTAAGAAACTGATTAGCTTAATCATTCAAAACATTTACAAACATCCAGGTGCACATACACATTTCTTTTCACTTTCACAAACTTAAATGTTCAAAACAAAAGATAAATAAATAAAAATTATCGTTTTTTTTTTATTGATAGCAGCTGCTCTTTAATATTCATCTCAGAAGGAATTTTAATTATATCCACATATAAAGAACACAATTTATATATCAATTTATGGGCAGTGTAAAACAGAAATCACTTGTAAGATTGCCAGAGGATCATGAAAATATGAAGCTGTTAGTTGTAATATGTGATTTTGATTTCTTTGCTATACTACCTATATATCTCCTATCCAAGATATTGGGTATTCTCAATGTCAACACAGCAAATTTTAAACAGTAATGATATATATAAAAACAAGTAATTTTAAAAGCATTTTTTCAAAAATCAAAAAAGTGCTCAATACTGGCTCTATTGAGCAGAATAAAACCGAAAGTAAATATATTACACCCCACTTTGTGGCTTCCTCATAACTGTCAGTTTCATGTGTCTTTTTTTTATTAAAATTATTAGATCAGACTAGTGAATATAAAGGACAAAGAAGGCAAATAAATGTTCTGTGTTCCTTGTGAAATTCAAAAATGACAGCAGTCCAGAGAAACAGAAGTAGGAAGGGAAGATGGAAAGAAGATAAAAAAAACCCAAATCTTTAAAGTCTTTTGTTCTTCTTTCTCTTTCTTCCACATCCTACAATATATATATATATATGTGTGTGTATGTGTATGTATAATAAATGTTACTCAGGATCATATTTTTGACATAATTTACTATAAGTACAGAATTTTCACTAATGATCCAGGAGACCAGGGTTCAACCCCAGGTCAAGTCATACCAAAGACTCATAAAATGGTACTTGATGCTGCCTTGCTTAACACTCAGCATTATAAGGTAAGGATCAAGGGTTAAGTGGAAAAAAAGTAACACCCTTCCCTACACCTTGGTGTAGTAGCTATTGAAAAGGGACCCTTCGGGTTACCCTCGACTAAGGTTGCCAACTTTACTTACTTATAATTTAGAATATAAGAAGAATTTTAGCATCCAGCTACATTTTTTTTATAAAAACAATTCATAAAATCTCTATACCTGTGTGGGTTTGAAGAGCTGATACTTGACAAATACCATTTTACAAAAAATCAAAACAATATTTTCTCTTTATCTGTTGTATTTTTCAAAACAGCCGTCTTTGATAGATGAAGCACCTGTCTCAGTCACCATAAGAACCTTTGATGTTAACAAGTTAATATCTAGGTCAGTGGAAAAGATCATAGACCTACACACACACACACACACACACATGTACACACACAACTTGGGGCTGGAATCTTTTGGGACCATTAGTCATGTTGTTAAATTTTCCTCATATAAAATTATAATAAACAGAAAAAAATTATTTACAGTCAAAACTTAGCAGCTAAATTGAAATAAAAATATATTCTTTGAAAAATGTCGAGCAAAACACATTTGAGACTTTTAGAGATTATTTTTATTATTTCAGGCAGAAATTTATTCATCTGAATTATGTTATTGGAAGGATTTCATTATAATTTCTAGTGATGATTTTCATAGATTCAAAATAACTAGCCTCCTTTTTTTTGATTCATGTAACATTATTATGAACTCTGTCAGCAAAATTTATCTAAATCAACATTTTAACAAATGAAAATAAAACAAAGCTATAAAAGTTAGGGAAATAATTACCCAAGATGGTTTGGATCAGGGCATTGAGTTCAATCAAAGTCAAGGACAAATGACTTGTTCTGAAAGAATTGCTGTTGCTTCAAAATTGACTTAAAAAATAGTTTTTCAGACTGAGCTTGAAAAACCTAATCCTCAGAGTCACCAATGTGTGTGCATATATATATTTGATTAAACAATAAGACATCCTTTGGCTACACATTTTTGGATTTATCCTTTCAAGATGCCTTAGCGGTTTTATGGTATTTGGCAGAAATTATTTAATAAACCTCCTATGTTTAATTGGTTCCCAAGTATTTTTTACTCGATCTTGGGCCATCATCAGGAGTGTATATATTGCAAAAGTGATGTGACCTTTGCATGTACATTTCTACTTTGTAAGTGTTGAGCATTTATTATTTATACTGGTGTATTGTTGTAGCATTTATTTTAAAATTTGGTTCTATAAATAGCAGCAGTAGTTAAAGACATTTAAGTATATTACTAATAGATTCAAAATTGATTCTATTGAGTTTAGGTAGTTTCTTTCTGATGTGGAGTGCTTTGAGAATCTGAAATTTTTGTTTTTTATTTTGTTGTTCTAATATTCTTGTGTTTTCAGTCAGTTTTTGGGCTGGAATGTTTTTTTAGATGTTGTGCTATTGAACTGGTATCAGAGACATACATAGTGAGTTGTCTTGATTGGGTTGTTGACGTTAAACCAATGTATATATAGTTATTTTCAGAGATACAATCTCCTAAAGGACATCTAAATTGATATATAATGTTTTTTTTTCGCAAAACCCCAATCAAGTGGTAGGAATTATTGTTAATAACTAAGTTGGCGGTTTTGAATTTATCATAATAT
The DNA here is from genome assembly GCA_963585895.1 of Sepioteuthis lessoniana. Taxonomy (NCBI): domain Eukaryota; kingdom Metazoa; phylum Mollusca; class Cephalopoda; order Myopsida; family Loliginidae; genus Sepioteuthis; species Sepioteuthis lessoniana. The sequence continues at coordinate 44,939,588 of OY757913.1, forward strand.
ATGATATTGACAAAGTAATGCCGCCCAAATACTTACACACACACACACTTACACACACACAAAGTGTGATTAAAATTTTTCTACTTCATTTTATTCAAATTGCCCATCTCTATGTAATGAAATATTCCAATTACAACAGGAATAGAAATTTGTTATGCTAAACCCAGTAAAAATAGGAAAGTCATAATTATTCTATTTTAGCTGTGGAATGTTCTGGTGGGAGAGAAATAAAATTTCCTTTTAGTTTAAACTTGAAAAATAAAACGCCATCATTCGTTTATATCTTAAATTAATCTTAGCTTATTTCAAAATTTATCACCTATTAAAAATTCAAATATATCTGTGAATTTTTTCATGGGAACTAACCAGTCTGTATCTAATTGAAACATATATACACTTGTTGAAGAAGGAAATCTATATGGCAAACTAAAATAAGAATAAATAAAAACTTGAAACATTTAAGTTCTTTATCAAATAATTAGGAAATCAAAGCATTTTTCAATATTTGTCCTGCAGATTAATACTTTGATGATAATTATTTAGTAAAAGAAAAAGAGAAAAAATAATGAAGAGAAAGGAGGAAGAAGGTTCTTATTTAAATGGAAGACACAGGAAGAATATATATTAAAGGAGATATTACAAGCAATTGATTTCAAGACAATACAAAGGGTTTATTCTCTTTTGATAATTATTGAATGGTTAAAAAGATGGACTTTTATAATTTCAAATGCATTAAATGTAAGACTTTTATTAAACACATTAAAATCACTGCACATTTTGATAGACATATGATAATTATATGGCATTTCAAGTTCTTTTTTCTTTGTAATCTATATTTGAACATAAAAACAGTTTTCCAATCATTTTCAAAGTGAAAAAATTATAAAAAGATGAAAATAGAAGTAGTACAAATAATGAGCCATGCAAAGAATTCCATTTTTTTTCTTCCATTGCAAAATTAATATATGTCACCCAGATCTGTGAACTGTTCTAATTAGAGTTGTGAAAGCTAGTTAACAAAAGAAAAAAAATTGTGAGTAAAATAAAGAATTTTATTGAAAGCTCCTTGAAGTTTATTGGATGGAGTTTAAACTTAAGGAAGATCTGAGAGTGTGTCAACCAATACCCAGTGATAGAAACATGAAAGATAAGAAAAACTAATTCAAATGATTAATAAATTAATAAAACTTTGTTTAATTAACATGAAAACTTTATTAGAAATAATGTTAGAAATAATGTACAAAGAAGACGAAAAGGAGAAGAACCTGTGTGAGTGTGTGTTTGTGCATAATCTCACTGGAATTTAAAGTGAATTGACCAGTTACATTGGTTTGCACTTTATGAGGGTTGGCTTAAAAGTTCATACAATAACTGAGAAACTCATATGGAATGTGACCATGCTTCTTTCATTGATGTTGCTGTGTTTGGAACTTATTGGTAAAAAAAAAAAAACTCATCAACAGCAGATATGACGTAATCAAATGAACTTTTGAGCTCAGCCTTGTACCTGGCTCCTAATTCAGGTGAAAAAAGATTTGTCATCTCTATGGATTATCATACTATGCCTAAAGAGTGGAACTTTCATTTTTTTTCTTAATTTCAAAAACGTTTAAATGTTTAGGTTCAAAGACACATTTTTGGTCTTTATGAAATAGGAAAGTTTTATCTCAATATTTGGAAACCTTAAAGTTTATTGATAACTGGTTTGCATGGTACAACTTCACTGTATATCAAAACAGGAGTTTTAAAGATGCTTTGACTAGAATAAGTTTAATGGATGCCAAGGATACTATTTCATAGAAAATTTGTTTTATTCATAGCTCAATTCATTCTTGGTAAATGCAGCTTTTGTTTTAATACTATTTAAACACACACACACACACACACACACACACACACACACACACACACACACACACACACATATATATATATATATAAGGATAGTGTAGACACAGTTGATGGTGCTTGGTGACTTTCAGTTTCTTATCTATTTCATTATCAGACACATCAAACCATCTGGTCACTTGGACTCATGATCACATTGGTGAGAAACTTAAATAAATGGAAAAGTTTTTGAAAAAAGCAAAGTACATTTTTTTCAGAATATTTTTCTATAAATTTAAATTCTGCTTTGTTTGAAATTCATTCACATCAAAAATTATTTCAATCTCCCCAAAATATTTGTTTTGAGGCTATTCAAAATGGCAGAAAATCAAATAAAGTGTTCCAGACTTGAACAGAGGTCTAGTATAAGATTTTTAGTGGCTGAGAAGTGCAAACCATATTAAATTTACAGAAGAATGTGTGTTTGTTTGTTTGGTTGGTTTTTATGGCATATCAATCTTTATAGGTTATTCAATGCCAAATCCATTTTTATACAAATAAACAGTTATATTTTTAAAAATTCTTTAGAATGAGTACACAGTTTAATTGTCAAAAACATTTCTATTTCAAGCTATTCAGTTTAGTCCAACAGTTCTTATTCAAACAATTCAGTTTAGTATAAGTATAGTTTTTGCTTACACACAATTAAATGTCAAAACATTTCTATTTCAAACAACTCAGTTTAGCGCACAAAAACAGTTCCATTTCAAACAATTCAGTTTAGCATAAGTACGCAGTTTAAATGTCAAAATAGTTCTATTTTGAGGAATTCAATTTAGTATACAAAACAGTTCCATTTCAAACAATTTAGTTTAAAATAAGTACGTTGTTTAAATGTCAAAACAGTTCTATTTCAAGCAATTCAGTTTGGCATAAGTATGCAGTTTAGTTCTATTTGACCCTTAGATAAGACCCTATCAGGTGCTACCACTCTGGGCCAGAATGGACCTGGGAGCGATAGCAATGAAGGGGTACTCTGCATTCTTCAAAGCTCCAGCATTACTGGAACTCACTATCCGATTGTTTAGTGTCATATCTAGGACACTCATAAGGAGGGGTCTTACCTCTCTGCAGAGATGCAGTAGGTATATTCTACAATCCCAGCCGGCTGGGCAAAAGAATGTGTATGGAGTTTATAAATGAGCTAAACATGGTTTTGCCACTACAAACCTTTGTGGAAAAACAGTCTCTGAAGTAGAAACACACTGACACTCCATTAAAGATTGCCCAGTCGGCTGGGGCTGTAGAATACACCAACTGCACTTCTGCAGAGGTTAAGACCTCCCCAATGAGTGTCCTGGATATGACACTAAACAGTCTGATGGTGAGGTCCCAGTAATGCTGGGGCTTTGGGGAATATGGAGCACCCCTTCATTGCCATTGCTCCCAGGTCCACTCTGGCCCGGAGTGGTAGCACCTGATAGGGCCCTATTGATGGATTAAATAGAACGGCATGCTTACGCTAAACTGAATTGTTAGATTAAACTGAATAGCTTGAAATAGAAATGTTTTTGACAATTAAACCGTATTTACATTTAAACTGCGTCCTCATGCTAAACTGAATTATTTGAAATAGAACTGTTTTTGACATTGAAACTGTGTTTACTCTAAACTGAATTGTTTAACATAGAACTGTTTTGACATGTAACTGTGTATAAACAAAGTCTGTACTTATTCTAAACTGAATTAGCTGAATTAGAACTGCTTGACTAAACTGAATAGCTTGAAATAGAAATGTTTTCACAATTAAACTGTACTTACATTTAAACTGCATGCTTATGCTAAACTGAATTATTTGGAATTGAACTATTTTTGACATTGAAATTGTACTTAGACTAAACTGAATTGTTATATATAACTGCTTGAATAGTTTGAAATAGAAATGTTTTTCACACTTAAACTGTGTATCTATGCTAAACTGAATTATTTGAAATAGAACTGATTATTTACATAAAAATGGATTTGGCATTAAATAACCTAGAAGGGTTGATATGCCATAAAACCCAACAAACCAAACCAAACCAAACTCCATTAAAGAAAAGGTCCCAGGTGTAGCAGTCAGTAAAGAAGGTCATGCTGATTATCTTTTGAGATATGAAAGTACCTACCACTATTGATTTTCTTGATGAAAGTGCAACTGTAAACAGTGCTTTCTATTACCAAGTCCTTGGGCAAAATTCACGTTATTTATTGAATGACCACCATATATATATATATATATATATAGTGAAAGGGATAGAGAGATAGATAGATATATATTTAGCACTCATGCTTGAAGTTTTAAGATGATGGTTTATTTTTTAGATTTATTAGAGTTTTTGAAATTGTTTGAGCTATTGTTTTCATTTTAATCTAAAATTTTGAATAGTTATCGATTGTCAAGTAAAATAAATTTTTAAAAGATAGTAAAATGCCATCAGCAAAACTGCAGATATCTCCATCATGAAAAGATTGAAAATAACTGATAGAAATATTTCAAAGAACAATATAGAATAATTATGACAAACTAAAAATATTCTACCTCCAGAAATTAATCGGCAAAGCATAGGACAACATAGCCCAATAGTTAGACTGATGAGCTCAGACACAAAAGGTACCAACACATCTTAAGTCTGAGCCCATTCCTGTAATATAGAAAATTTGGCTTATATCAAGAATGAAATTATTGATAACTTACTAATTTGGCCTGAGTTAAGATATGTTTATCAAAATCCCCCATTTTTGAGTAATGGCAACTTCCAATGATATAATAGAAATAGAAATTTATGTTATACTAAACACAGTTAATCATCATCATGTCGTGCCGCCAGCACGGATATCCCTGACCCTCTCTCGCCACTTCTCCCTATCAATAATCGCCTCCAGCAGGTCTTCAGGGTTACATCCTGTGTCTTCACATAGCTGCTGTATGTAGGTTCGAGCTGGTCGTCCTGCTTTTGCTTGGCCATATGTGGGGGTCCATAGGAGTACATCATTTACGAGCTCGTCCTTGCTTCTCCAGCAGTGTCCTGTGTGTCTGGTTCGTCTAACTTGTATAGTTTTCATGATGGGAGGCAAATGGCCATATAGTTGGTGTCTCGTGGGGTGTTGTCGCCAGGACTTGTTCAATATTGCTCTCAATAAAGAAATGGCAAAACATAATTATGACTCTTTATTAACTATAAAATAATTATGACTCTTTATTAACTATAAAGAGTCATAATTATTTTATTGTGGTTGTGGAGTGTACACATTTGACAAGAGAAATTGCTACAGAACTAACAAAGTGAAAAGTAATAAAATAAATGATTCACAACATTATTTTTATATTATAGATCATATCTAAGTTCCTTAGTTTTTAATATGACCTGAATGAATGAAGATATTTGATAGAAATTGCTTAAAAAACATTGACTATTTTATTGCTTCCATTTTGAATTTTGTTTATTTTATATATACTCTCACATGAAAGGCATGAACCCCTAAAATCTTTCCCCATGCAAGAATAAACCTATAATAGAATATTAGATTCTGGTCATTTAAAAAAAAAACACTTGGCAAGGTGAAAACCATGTATCTTCGGAAAAAGATTAAATAACTGAAATATGTAAAAATCTGATTTTGATGGATTTTTTTAGTAGAAAAAGAAACAGGGCGGGGAAGTTCCAGTGGGGTAGTGACTAATGTGTTGGACTGTGACATCATAGTAAGCAAGTTTGAACTGCAGTCAGACTATTATATTCACTTTTGGACTCATGTACTCAGGAAAGGTTTGAAGCCCCTTTATCCTTCCAGCTTTGAGTTAAATAGTTCTACTACTGTGCTTCCATAAGGATGGCTTTGGTATTAATTAACACATGAAGGTTGATATGCCATTAAACAAAGAAATTGAAAAGAAAAAGAACCACTCATTCATTAAATAGCACTTCTAATATTTCTTGTTATGGCAGATTTTTTAAGGTAAAATTTATTATAGGTAGAAATTTCTATTTTTGTTTTTCTTGTCTTTTGGAGGCATTTGTAGAGTATTGGTTACCATCATAGGAAATAGACATGGTGATTCGAGTTCAAATTCTAGACTAGTCTGTTTGCATTTGCTTCACTTAGCACTAATACCCTTGGGAAAGATCTGAATCCAATAATTCTCCCTCCAGGTATGGGCAAATAGTAGGGCAGACTGGGCTCTTTACCCTTGGTAGAACAACTAGGCCAGGAGAAAGAAAACTATGAATTTGAACTAAACGGGCTCTCTTCTCATTAATCTTTTAATCTCTGTTCTCATTAATCTTTTAATCTCTTTTCTCATTAATCAAACTACTTTGATAACTTCTCCTCTACATACAAATTGTAAGATTATTATTATTATTATTATTAATAACATTTTCTAAGATAAGTTACCCTTTGATTTTCTCAATGATAAAAGTAATATTGGTTTCAAGTTGATTCAATAACCAAGATTAGATTTATGGAGACTCTTTGAGTATCGCAAACTTGGAAAATTTTCAGATCTTACACACACACACACCACCACTAGAATGATTTCTCTTGTCTTTTTTTCTTTCAAAACCATATCAAGACCACTAATATTGTATTGCCAAAAGGACTGCAAATCAGGTGAAAGAAGGAAGAAAGTATTAAATAATATTCTCTTCTTTTTTAAATATATAAATATTGATTTGCAAATTTTTACTTAGACTAAAATTTAATTTCAACATTGTATGTACAATACTGAGCTAAGCATTTTTATCAATATTTTTGCAATTACTCTTTTTTCCTAAGTTATACGTAAAATGTATGATAATCTTATACAACAGAGCATGCAATATTTGTATGCATTTTAATTCAGGATTGCTTTTAGGTATGATGTCTTCATCATTATTTTCAGTGTGCCATATCAATGTTGTTGCATTCGTCTCTGCTTCCCACGGAGGTTCAGTGCTTCTAAATTTTCTTCCAACCAAATGTTCTCTATGGGGTTAAGATCTGGGGAATGACCAGAAGAAAATATCATAGACAAAGACTGCTGCTGTTTTTTTTTTGTCATGTTTGCTGAATTAATAACTTTTTGGAAAAATGACTTCTTGTTTTTTATTATCATCACACAACTTGTCTGGGCTTGGAAAAAAACTTCTTTTGTGATGTATTTCAAGTACTCCTTAACATTAATCGACTTTTCTCCTAGTACGATACCAGTTACAGAAAACACTCCTCACAAACCATATATACCTCCTCCATACATCAGTGGAATAGACAGGAATTCTTTTTTAAATCATTTCCCTGACTTTTAAAGAGAGAATTCTGAAGCATGTGTAAGCAGTTCAAAGAGTAACTCAACACTCAAGAGAACATGCTAAAACCACTGAGTATCATTTATATAGGCTAAAAATGGTGACAAAAATTTGAGACAGTCTGTTACATATTTTGTAGGCAACAACAGTTTTTTTGCACTCAATTTTGATGGAAGACAAACTTCATTGTTTTTTTTTTAATTTTTCTTCAAATAAAATGATTTTTTTGAATTTCTGAATTTATGGTACTGATTTTGTTAGAATTTTTATGATGCTTCAGAACACTCATTTTCAGCTATCTGTTATCTTGGCTTTTTGACTCTTTAAACCTTTTAGAACATGCCTTCCATATCACAGAACTTGTCATTTGAAATATATGGCCTATTCTCTGAGTAGGCCACAATAGAATCTAGATATCTAGATAAAACTTTCCGACTTGATAAAGACCAGCTACATGTCTTTTGACTTTAACATTTAAACTTTTTTGAAGACATTTTGGGAAAAAAATGACAGTTTCATTCTTTAGGCACAGAATGATAATACACAGAGATGACAGATTTTTTTTTTTTACCTGAGTCAGAATTCAGATAAAGTGCAAAGCCAACTAGCTTAAAAGAAAGAAATGAATAAAAATTGTCTGCCTCACTCCCACCCCCAAAATGTATGAGTGATTCATTGATCAATTTGTTTTAATGGCATATCAATCTGTCTGTGGTAATTTTATACCGAAAGTTTAGAAAATTTCATACACTGTTTATATTTACATTCTTTGTGTAGCTTCTTAAGCTTTAACACATGTTTACATGAGATTAGATATTCCTATCAAACACAAATAATTTGCAAACATATCTATTTGATTCATAGATGGGACTCTAACAACCTCAACACCAGGTGCAGTTTTGTGTCATACCCAGAACATTGTTTTTTTTTGGGGGGGGGGGTTCAGCTTAGAATATGCTATCTGTATCCCATGCAAAAGGGGATACAGATAGCATATTCTAAGCTCTGCTGACAGGGCAGCCTGAATTGAAGGTATATCAATAAGTTCATAGGCTAATGATTAAAAATTAAATGCATATCAAGCAACAAATATTTTTCAGTATAATCTTTTTCTCTTTCAATGCACTTAATCCAGGGCTTCTCAATTAATCACTGGACTGAACATTATGCAGTGAAAATTTGATATAAAAATTCAGCAAATAGCTATATGTCAGGTTATGGACTTATTGATCTGACTTTATATGTCTTAGTCTAATAATCTACAACAGATATAATGTAGCTTTGGAATATAATAGTCAGTCTTGGTTATGATAAAAGTGAACTTTCTAATGTATGATTTTAACCTAAAGCAAGAAAAAAAGCAAGGTGTGGCTGTCCATATAGGAACATTTGATTTTTTTCCCTCAATTTGGAATGAGGTCAGAGCACAAGAAATTCTGTAAGGTCAATGAAGCTACACATGAATTTATCAAAAAAATGTGTATAAGAAAAACTGCGTCTAGAATTTAGCATTATATAAGAGTCACTGCTTGGGAGAGCTATTTTTGCCACCCAATTTCCAAATAAAAATAGATAGTTTTGGGGTTTTTTTTCTGACTCACCTAAGAGTTCTCAAATAATGAAAAGACTGATGTTTCACTCCATAAACTTTTTAACTGTGGTGTGTTTGCATTGATGAGATGATAAAAAATGTAAAATACAAATAAGTATCTACAGACCACAAAATGTACTATCCACTTGAGAAAACTTGAGAAAATACTGGCTGAGATGCTATGATAAAAACAATAAAGATAAAGATAGACGTCCAGATAATGCATGGAATAATGAAAATACTTTCTGTTAACTTCAGTCAAGTATTACTTTCTTATCTCTATGATGAACTTTCAGAAGTTCAAAAATCATTGTTTTAACTTTCTTTAAGACTCAGTAGTTTATTCTTTCCTTGACAGAGTTCAACTCTACAATAAAGTAACAGAATTGATGTAGGTAACAGACTTTACTCTTCTTCTTCTTTGTTCTCTCCAGTTGCAAACTAATTACAGCAAAGGTGACCAAATTTGTCTTGCTGATAGACAAATTCCAACAGGCAATTACTAAAATTAGATAGTAAGACCAATTCTCTTTGTGGCACCTGAGACATAAAAGTGTCCCCAAGTGGTTTCCTTGCTTCAAGTAAATTAACAAAGTTTCACATATGAATGAAATTGATCTTTGAAGGTATTCTATGTTGCAGGTATATGATAAAAAAAATAAAGCAGGATTCTTTATACTATTGAGCAATTTTCTTATTTGTTATTAATATGATAAGTAAATTAATTCTTTGTATTTACTAAGCTTTGCTTTGCTTGGCACAAAGGCCTCAGATTTTATATCATGCTGATTCATACTTATAATAATTTATGGTTAGTAGAAAGTATAGTTATAATAATTATAATAATTTATGATTCAAATTTATAATAATTTACATAGGCCTCAGATTGCTAACACTACCTGCTGTTTCTATAAACTGAGCAGTCTTGTTATTCTTTAACTTTGATGACTTTGCAAGGACTCATATTGAAAATGTTAGTCCTTAGTCGAGGGTAACCTGAAGGCTCCCTTTTCAATAGCTACCACACCAAGGTGTTGGGGAGGGTGCTACTCCTTTCCCTGGATTGCTCCACTTTACCCTTGATCCCCACCTTATAATGCTGAGTGTTAAGCAAGGTGGCATCAAGTACCATTTTTTGAGTCTTTGGTATGACTCAACCTGGGATTGAACACTGGTCTCCCAGACCATTGTTGTACACTCTATTCAATCAGCCAATGGCTTATAAATCTAAAGAATCATGCATAACTTAGATTTAGCAAAAGGCTACAAGTATACAGCACCTAGTGAGGACTGAAAACATTCAGTAGTTATTGATTTATGAAACTATGATTAATTGATTGATTCTTACAGTATGTCAACCTGTCTGGGGTTATTTAATGCCTAGAGGTTTAGGAATCATTCTCATTGTATGTCCATATTTACATTTTTTGTGTAGTTGATTTTTAAGAGTTTTTTTGTATATGGTCTTATCAAATATGAATAATTTTGAACAAAACTATTTGACCCATACACAGAACCCTGATAGTTATCACCACATCAGATCAGAGTGGACCTGAAAGTAATGGCCATAAAGGTGTAATCCACACTTCCCAGATCTCCAGAACTGGTGCCTCACCATCAGATGTAGTTGGAGGTGCCCGTGGTGTAGTCGTTATCGTCGTAGGAAATGAACACGGCGACTCGAGTTCAAATCCTGGACGAGACTGATTGCATTTCACATGGCACTAATATCCTGCCCGAGCGGAGGGGTTGGTAAATAGTACCATCAGATGTAGTTTAGTGTCATACTCAGGAAACCATTTTGAGGAAGGTCTTACCTCTCTGCAGGGGATACAGTCAGCACATTCTAAGCAACACAGACAGGGGAATTTACAAGACGAGCTTGCTAACGAGTATATTGTGATGAAAATGGGTTCTTAGCTAAAATTGCAGATGTATGAAAAAAATCTTTTAATGACACATTGATATATAAATGAGCGTCAACTCATTCTATCAATTCAATTGTGTTTAGTTAGCATTTTCTATGATGGCAAGTTGAAAATCACATGTTTGATGAAATTTCTTTAACAAACTTCTCTCTCCCCAGCTTATGGTGTCTTGAGTGGTGTAATGGTTAGTAAGCTACACTAACAAACCTTTACAAGTGAGTTTGAGTCTCACTGGGTGCCCTATTTATACGGCCTTGAGCCATATCTAAGCAAAAAGCTTAATAAATTACAATTCTCTCCCCAACTTATGAGTTCAATAATACCACTACTGTACTTCTACAAGGATGGCTTTGGCATTAAATAACCCACCAAGGTTGATATGCCACTGAACAAATAAACCAAACTAAATTTCTCTCTGTGAAATAATAATTCATCACATTTATCTAGTTTTAAAGAAATAATTTTTATTTCAAATACATGAAATCACTAGGGTATACAAACACTCACTCATCCAGCAGTTTCTATCCAGGTTGACAGCTTGGCTGGATAGCTATTGAGGGATTTTACAGTACAAATTTTCAAGTCAAATAAAGAAAAATATTATTTAGAAAAATAAGATGAACTTATTTGATTAACAGTACTAAAGCGAATAGGTAAGATTTTTTAGCAACTGAATTTCAGCCCATATACTCTATGATTTGAACTCAACAGTAATAATTGAAGCATTCTATCATTATTGTCTTAACCATATTTATCCAACCCCTCCACTCGGGCAGGATATGACACAAGGTCAATTTTTAAGCGGAGTTTAACAGGTTTAAATTCAGAGTTTTCCTTCTCCTAGACTAGTTGCCTCACCAAGAGCTGAAGAACCTAGTCTCCCTACTATTTACCCAGAGCTGGAGGGAGAAATATTGGATTTATACCTTTCCCAAGGGTATTAGTGCTCTATGAAATGCAATCAGTCTCATCCAGGACTTGAACTTGTGTTCTCGTGTCCATTTCCTATGTCGATAACCATTACGCTACGGGCACCTCCTTTATTATTGAACAGAAATAAATGCACTGAATGAGTTTCTACACCCATAAGGAGTTTAGTTTGAAGAACATTAATGATCTTGTCACAACTGTCACAACCAATCACTACAAATTATTAATTTGGTTTAGTTTGATTTTATGGCATATCAACCATTATAGGTTATTTAATGCCAAATTCATTTTTATCCATATAAACAGTTCTCTTTCAAACAATTCAGTTCAACATAAGTACACTGTTTAGTTTACTGAGCTTTTTGCTTAAATGTGGCACATGGCCACATGAATGGGGTACCCAGTGAGACTCAAACTCACTCATAAGTGTTTACAAGTCTAGGTTGCTAACCATTACACCACCAGAGGCACCCTGACATAAGTACACAGTTTACTTCTATTTGACCCATAGATTGGACCCTATCAGGTGCTATCACTCTAGAAATTATTATTAAGAAAAATAAAGAAATGTAGATATATCAATCGATGAAAAATGAATCTCTAACAAATATGTATTTACCCAACCCTTCTATGATGGGCAGTATACAAGACAAGATTAATTTTTAAAGAGGAGTAGTACTGGTTTGAATTCAAAGGTTTCTTTTTCCTAGAGTGATTGCCATATTAAGGCTAAAGGGTTCAATCTGTCCTACTATTAACCCATAGCTGATGGAAGGAGAGATGGATTCATGCCTTTCCTTAGGGCATTAGAATTTAAACACAAACAGCTTCCTACAGGATTTGAACTCAGATTGCTGATTCTGTTTCCTAGGATCATAACCATTATGCCCTGCAGCCAATAACATCACTTCAAAATAACAAGATTAAGCACAGTATATATATATATATATATATATATATATATATATATATATATATATAAATAGATAGATAGATAGATAGATTATTGTAAGAAAGGTTATTATGAAATGGTTGCAAAATATGAAATATTTTTAAGATAAGTTTGTTTTCATAGTTAGTTTTTCACTTATAACTTTTTTTAAAAATTGGAATGAAATGTACATGATGCAAAAATCAATAGAACATAGCAATAAATGAAGGAGATATGTTAACCATTTTGTAATTGATCAGTGACAAAAAATAGCAAAGGAAAAAGCATTGCCTCCTTTGGTGGGAGGTGCAAAGTATTTTTTATGTAATCAAACCAGGAGCCTGTATTAGTAAAAAAAAAGATTGGAACTTCATGGATAAGATAAAAGTTATTTCCAGGATGAGTTAATCATGTAAATAAATACCTGAAGCTTCACAGGAAGGGACCTAGTTGGCAATTATATGCATATTTCCTGTATGTGCACACACACACACACACACACACACACACACACACACACACACACGTGTGTGTATGTTGTAAGTATATATATATATATATATATATATATATGTGTGTGTGTGTGTGTGTGTGTGTGTGTGTGAGTATATATATATATATGTGTGTGTGTGTGTTTGTTTGGTTTGGTTTGGTTTGGTTGGTTTGGGTTTTATGGCATATCAACCTTTGTAAGTTATTTAATGCCAAATCCATTTTTATACAAAGAAACAGTTCTATTTCAAACAATTCAGTTTTGCATAAGTACACAGTTTAATTGTCAAAAACATTTCTATTTCAAGCTATTCAGTTTAGCCAAATAGTTCTATTTCAAACAATTCAGTATATGTTTGTGTGTGTGTATATATATATATATATATATATATACACATTTTTTGCATCTATATTAATGTGTTTGTTGTATATATGTATATGTGTGAGTGTACATATATATATATATATCATCATCATCATATCGTGCTGGTAGCACGGATATCCCTGACCCTCTCTCGCCACTCCTCCCTATCGTTCATCGCCCTAGGTAGGTCTTCAGGACAACATCCTGTATCCTCACATAGCTGCTGAATGTACGTTCGAGCTGGTCGCCCTGCTTTTGCGCGGCCATGTGTGGGGATCCATAAGAGTACATCTCTTATGAGTTCATCTCTGCTTCTCCAGCAGGGTCCTGCATGTCTGGTTCATCTAACTTGAATAGTTTTTGTGATAGGGGGCAGGTGGCCGTACAGTTGGTGTCTTGTGGGGTGTTGCTGCCAGGACTTTCTAGACATATGCAGACATAATTATGTAGTAAGGCAGTGAATGTATGAAAATATATGACTTCTAATATAAAAATTAGGAGATCTATAATCTAACAAAGAATTTTGTTGTTCTACTCACAAAAATGTTTAGCATTTGTGGTAAGAGATATTTCCATTTCAAGGCATATTTTTAAAGAATCAAAGAAATTGTAATTCTTAAATAATAGAATAAATCATTTATACAATTCTCAAAGATAAAATAAATCTGTATTTAAGTGGCAAATGTTGCCAACTTTACCAAGTGTTCTCCCAGCAACAATAAATTTTGAATTAATAGTTATTGTTTAAAACTAAGACCAATATGGGTAGACTTTAATGTCTTATGTTTTAAATTTTCAGGGGTTAAAAAAGAATTTTTTTAAATTGTATTTATTCTTGTTTTTTCAGTATTAGGATTGTTCATTTAGGATTATGATGGATTTATTTTAATGGCATGTCAACACGTTAAGGGTTATTTCATGCTTTGAGGTTAGGAAATCATGTTCATATTTACATTTTTTTTGCAGTTGTTTCTTAGGATTTTTTTTTGTATGTGGTCCCATTGAATATGAATGATTTTTGAACATATCTATTTGACCCATTGATAGGACCCTTACAGGTACTACCCCAAGATCAGAGTAGACCTGAAAGTAATAGCAACAAAAGGGTGCTTCTCATTCCCCAATGCTTGAGGACTGGAGCCTCACCATTAGATGCAGTTTAGTGTCATATCCAGAACACTTGTTGCGGAGGAGGGGGTCTTGCTCCTTGGAAGAGATTCAGTCAGCATATTCTAAGCCCCATCCAAATTGGCTGGGCAAAACATTTGTTTTAAGGATAGTTTATTGAATTTATAAATGATTATCATTAGTAACTTGAAACTATTAATATATAATTGCTTTCAAAACTCACATTATCCGAAAAAAACGTACAGTACATTAGATATCATCAGAGGAAATGGATTCAGAATCTGGCACAATGCTGTTTGCATTTCACTTTGCACTAATGCCTTTGGAATAGGCATTAATCCATCTTTTCTCCTCCTCCAGCTAGGGTTTAATAATTGGGTAGAGGGAGTTCTTTAGCCTTGGTTAGGTAACTAGTTTAAGAAACAGAATACACTGAATTCAAAGTGGCTAAACTGAATAGCTTGAAATAGAAATGTTTTTGACAATTAAACTGTGTACTTATGCAAAACTGAATTGTTTGAAATAGAACTGTTTCTTTGTATAATAATGGATTTGGCTTTAAAATTGATCTTGTGTCAACTTTTGCTTATGTCAGCAGGGTTATGTATATAAAAACCCACAATATCCCAAATAAGATTTATTAGATAAATACATCAAAACTTTCATTCACTCTAATCATTACATATATTTGAACACAATAGATTTTGTTTATAAGTTTTAAAATAAAAAGACAATTAAAAGCTTGATGGAAATTACACAAGAATGTTGTGAGCAATATTAAACAAATTCTGAAGGCAGCACCCCACAAAGCAGCAGCTGTATGGCCACTGACCACCCATCATAAAAACTATCCAAGTTAGATGAACCAGACATGTGAGAAACTGCTGGAGAAGTAAGGACAAACTCATAAGTGACATACTCCTGGGGACCCTTTCACATGGAAAAGTAAAGGCAGGACAACCAGCTAGAACCTATATACAACAGTTCTGTGCCGATACTGGATGTAGTCTTGAAGACCTATCGGGAACAATGGATGATAGAGACAGGTGGCAAAAGAAGGTCAGGGAGATCCATGCTGGAGGCGCGACATGATGATGATGAGTGCTGATTGATATTATATACTAACATATTCTAGATGATGATTGTTAATGAACTTGATCCTCACGGGTTGGCTCATACTTCTGATCAAGCTTTGTAAATGAAAATGCAACAAATTTTGTTAATAGGCTTAAAACATTAGAATATACAAAGTATTTACAGCATTTAAACTTGATCTATGACTAAGTTAATTTTTTTTTTTTTTTGCCCACTGACTTTAATACTACTTCACAAACTACTCTCTTTAGCTTGAGTAATTTTCTGCATTAATAAAATAAATATTTCTAAACCCATAAGATAAGAAAAATATGATTAAACATCAAATTTGGTCTATTTTTATCAGTAATATGTTTTAGCAAATTTCAGCTCTTAATTTGTATGTTGTGTATTTAAAATGCAGGAAAAAACAGAATTATCTGTGGTCAGGAAACTGTACAAACATTATCAACAGAATAGGCCTATTCCATATATAAGGTAAATGCATTACTAATGATTTTACAGTAAAAATGTATATAAAATTATTGTCATATATAAAAAATGCACTGAAATTTAGGAAGAAACATATTGTCTCTGCTTAAAGTATAATTGACAAAACATATTTGAATTAAACCTAAAAGTTAAACTTCTTTCAGGAAATTTTTCTTTTCTAATGTAAAATTATTTGCAATGCATTTACATTAAATATGTAATAGACATATTTTTCCTGTGGTAAAAAGGTTGGGTAAAATTTAATCAATTCCTCTACCATAGGCAGGAAGTAACACAAGGTTGTTTAACCAAGTCTTAAGAACCTAATCTATTCTACTATTTTCCCATAGCTAGTGGGAGAACAAATCATGCCTTTCTCAAGGGTGTAGCAGAAAGAACCTTGTATTTTTGTTTGGCATGTAATTTAATTTGACCGTTAGGATCGCCGAATATTTTCACCCAATCAGGATGACCTGTCCTATTCAGCCCAAGCAGCACCAAAAATTGAAGAAAGTCCGCAAAACACTCTCTCCCTCAGAAATCGTCTATAGGAACAGACGTTTTATTGTCTGCTCTTGAATAGCGGCAGTAGTGTCAACCACTATGAGGAGAGCCATCTAGTTTACGGACCCCATTGTGTCTATTCTTCTAGACCAAGGGATCCTAGTTAAAAACAAATTAGATGATACACTCTAACAACTTCCTACCTTCTTTCCTTCCTACGAGACTTGCAGCATATCAGCATAGACCCCTTTACTTCATGCTGCCATTAAAAGCTTCATTTAAAACCTAACGACATCTTCGTTCTTCTCCACCACCTTTATTTTCCATCAACATTTAGCGAGGGGATAACAACCAATGTAATACCAACACTACCAATGCAACCAATATAATACCAACACAACCAATGTAATACCAACGCAACCAATGTAATACCAATGCAACCAATGCAAAAAACAACTTAAACCTTAAACCTAATCATATTTACCAACCCCTCCACTCGGGCAGGATATGACACAAGGTCAATTTTTAAGTGGAGTTTAACAGGTTTGAATTCAGAGTTTTCCTTCTCCTAGACTAGTTGCCTCACCAAGGCTGAAGAACCTAGTCAGCCCTACTATTTACCCATAGCCGGAGGGAGAATATTTGGATTCATACCTTTCCCAAGGGTATTAGTGCTATGTGAAATCCAATCAGTCAGGTCCAGGAATTGAACTTGTGTCACCGTGTCCATATCCTGCGACGATAACCATTACACCAAGGGCACCTCCAACCAAAAACCTAATAATAATAATAATAATAATAATAATAATAATATCCCCATCGCTATAAGGGCAATAGTACAAGATGAAATGCAAACAGTCTTATCCAGGATTTGAACTAGTGTTGCTGATTCTATTTCTTACAATGCTAACCATAACACTAAAGGTTCCTTGATATCTAATTCAAAGTATATATAAATATTTAATTCAAATATAACTTTGTTTAAATTGAGTTCTGTTAGCAATCACAATAGGAGATTAGAATGGTTTTGTATGTCTTCTTCATTTTAAACATAAAATAATTTTTATATAGATGTACCCCCACCAACCCACATCAAAACAACCAAGTTGTCTGATAATGAAACTATTTTAAGTTTGTATCACTTTTACAAGATTTTCCCACCTTCACTGCAGCTAACTAAAAAGAAACATAATATTTGTTAAATAATCTCTTCAATTTCCACTTAAATAACTTTGAATAGTCCAGATGGGATGCCAATCAAAGTCCCATAAAAATGTGCTCAATTGGCATTTCTTTTTTAGCAAGTTATGTAACTTTTCAAAAAGAACTGCAAGCTAAACTGGAAGGCCTTTCACTTGAAATAAGTGCACCAATCAGATTCTGCTGCACATTATCCAATCATGTTAAGTGAAAATATTTCAAAAGTCATTAGATGCTACTTTCTTTCCATCCTTTTCTTTCTGCATATCTAGCTTCTAAAATATACAATTAATCAAGTGAGATTTTCCTTGGAGAAATAATTCATAAGAAAACCATGGCTGCATTTTCTATATTACTATAACACTAATAATATTCTTTTACAAATTGTTTTTTCAAATTCATAGATTTTATTAATGAAAAAAAATGCTTTCTTGATAAAAATATATTTTTTAAATAACTTAAAAAAATTATTTTTGATATTCAGTCTTAGTTTAAAACTAAAGATCAAACAGATAAAACAGTAGATAAAACATTTGAATTAGAACAGTGACTTAAACATATTTAGATTAAAACTGTGAATTAATCATATTTAAGTTAAGACAGTGGGTTAAACATATATATATATAAAATAAAACACTTGATTAAATGTAAGTAAAAAGTAAAGTTGGCAACCTTAGCCGAGAGTGACCCGAAGGCTCCCTTTTCAATAGCTACCACACCAAGGTGTAGGGGAGGGCGCTACTCCTTTCTCTGGATTGTTCCACTTTACCCTTGATCCTAACCTTATAATGCTGAGTGTTAAGTAAGGCAGCACCAAGTACCATTTTTTGAATCTTTGATATGACTTGACCTGGAATTGAATCCCAGTCTCCCGGACCATTGTTGAACACTCTACTCATTAGGCCAAATGTGTTCACATTAAAACATGAGATTAAGCTTATTTAAATTACAACAGTGGAGTCAACAGATAGGAAATAAAACAGTGAGTTAAAAAATTCAAATTAGAACAGTGGTTTAAACATATTTGAATTAAACAGTGAATTAAACATATTTAAATTAGATGAGTGAATTAAACATATTCAGATTAAAACAGCGAATTAACCATATTCAAAATATAATAGTGGATTAAATGTATTTGTATGGTTTGGATTTGGCCAACCAGCAAAGACTTACTTTCATCATCTGTGTATGGACACAGGATGCAATCTAGAAGACCTGCCAGGAGTGATGGATGATAGGGATGGATGGCAAGAGAGAGTCAGGGAACTCCATGCTGTCAGTGTGACTTGATGATGATAATGATAAAATGTATTTGAATTAAACTAGTGGATTAAACATACATAAAATAAAATGGGGGTGGTATCCCTGTGGTGTAATGGTTAAAGCACTAGACTGTGGAATCATTGTAAGCGAGTTCAAACTCTAGTTGTGCTACTACATTCACTTTCGGATCAATACTCTTGGGAAAGGTATGAACCCCCTTACCCTCCCAGCTATGGGTTAAATAGCATCACTATTGTCCTAAAAAAATGGATAGATTTGGCATTAAATAACTTGAGAAGATTGATATGCTATTAAATAACAAACCAATGAATAAATAAACAAAATAAAACAAAGTATACTATACATTAGAATCTAAATACTCGATTAAACATATATTAATTAAAACTGTAAATTAAAAACACTCGACACATTTCTAATAAAAAGTTTATTTTATTACATAGAAAATATCAATTTTTTTTTTTGTTTTTGTTTTTACATTTCAAAATTATAAAAATTGTTTCTGTTTACTATCACCTTACAGGATTATTAATGCTCTCAAAAATTTAAAGCAGGCTGTCAAATAACATACAATAAAAATATACCAAAATAAATTACATTTGTCTTTAAGATATCTTAGATTGTCTCTCAGATAAAAAATGATATGATTCATCACTATAAACTTACTTAGAATGAAGGATTATGTAAGACTATAAAAACTTCTTTTTTAGTCTAACTCAATCAATTTATATGAACAAAGCTTGCATGAAGAAATTTTTGGTGGAAGAAAGGAAAGATTTCTATTGAAGGAATTGCTTGAACCATCTTTGTTATTTTAGTATAGAAAAGTACGGCAAATAACTGTACTATAAAAATTAATTGTAAATTATTTTACTATAGAAATTAATAAAAAAAACTTGCAAGAAAGAGATTATTAGTGATCAGGAATTAATGAAAACATTACTGACTGAAGAAAGATGATACTTTAAATATCAAATATTTTCAACTGATGACTTATCTTGAAATAATTAACTCAAATATTTTTAAACCTTTCAAATAGTTTCACACTTTGGACAAAAAACAATTTCCATGTTACACTGGGTAATCATCATTGTTGGTTCATTTGGTTTCATGTAAACTTATATCAGTTTTTTTAAAGCAATTTTATGATTTCAAGTAACTAATAATTATCATTTTGAAACTATTATAGCTTCACATAACTTGACACAAACAATTTGCACATAGTAATATGGTTCCAAGTATTGCTATTTAATTCTAATCATTTTTAAACAGATCTGTTTTATTCATAGATGGAACCCTAATAGGTACTACTGCTCCAGATGTCAATAGATATGACAGTAATTCCAATACTTCAACTAAATACACTCCCTAATCTTTTTCAGGTGTGTGTTGTAACTGGTAATTGTTGGAATTTTAAATGTAAACTCTTATTTCACTCGTAGAAGTATTATATTACTGCTTGATTAACATCAGCCTTTTATTAGTAATCTTATACAAGATAAATTTGGGAATTCTCTTTGTTGGAGTGACCAATATTTTGAGATGAGGGAGTCCTTATGGTGTAGCAGTTAATATGCTTGACTGTGACAATATAGTGAGTAAGTTCAAACTTTAGTCACACTATCACATCCACTCAGGGACTAAAACTATTTGGGAAAGATCTGAACTTCTTTATCCTCTCCAGCTATGGGTTAAATGATATTACTGCTTTTCTTCATAAGATAAGCTCTAGTATTAAATAACCCACAAAAGTTGCTATGACATTAAACAACCAAACCAATAATTTGATTATCTAAATTGGATTTAGTGTTTAAGATTATTGTGTTAGTATAGCATTTATTCTAAGGCTAACAGCAACAAATAAATCAATTAATACTTCATTTAATTCTAACAATTTATTAATCAACACATGAAACAATTAATAACAATATACTGCCTTTCTTGTGTATAAAGTTGAGTTTAAGAAACTTACCAGTGTGCTGAAGAAGATATCTGGTATCTTAGGGTTGTCTCTCTGAGAGTTTTTAATGTCACTGCCTCCCTGAATGCCTGGTGGAATCTATCTAACTGCTTTTGGATTTTGCGCCAAGATTTCTGGACTCATCCCGTGATTAGTATATCTAATCACAGAGAGCCTCTCATTCACTCACTCCATACACAGGAATTACCATTACTTACCCAACAAGATAATTATAAGATTATGATAATAACAATGAATTTTACTGAATTAAT
The DNA here is from genome assembly GCA_963585895.1 of Sepioteuthis lessoniana. NCBI lineage: Eukaryota > Metazoa > Mollusca > Cephalopoda > Myopsida > Loliginidae > Sepioteuthis > Sepioteuthis lessoniana. The sequence continues at coordinate 44,960,889 of OY757913.1, forward strand.
TTACAGCAAAGTAAAGTGTATGTGGGTGTATGAAAACAAAATTTTAAGATTTTCCACAGTACATATTGGTAAAAAGTATTGAGTCTAGAGTATTTTTTTCCTGTGCGGTTCTGTTTTATGTAGTAGATATCATAGCAACAATATTTGACATCAGTATCTACTTTGTCTTCACTTGGTAGTGAAGAAAAAGAGCAACAGTAGATAAAAAAAGAAATCTGACTATTGATTGATTTTAATGGCATGTTAACCCATCTTGGGTTATTTTTTGCCAAGAAGTTAGTAAATCACATTCATATCAACATTTTTTGTGTTGTCATTTCTTAAGAGTTTTTATTTGCACTAGGTCCTATTGAATACAAATAATTTTTAAACAGATCTATTTTACCCATAGATGGGACCCTAACTCTAATGTCAATGAAGAGGTACTCCACACTCTCCAGATATCCAGAACTGGTGCCTCACTATCAGATGTAGTTTAGTGTCATACCCAGATCACCCCTTTTTGTGAGAGTCTTACTCCTGTGCAGTAGATAGAGTCAGTAGATTCTAATTTTTACTGACAGGGCTGTCTGTTTATCAAGCAATTTCACGTGGCAAACCTCAAACCATTAGTTGGATTCATACCTTTCCCATGTCCAGGTCTATTTTCTATGATGATAACTGTTACTCTAAGTATGCCTCCCATTAAGTATTAAGAAATGTGTGTTTCAGTTTAGATAGACAACTATTTAAAAAAATGTTATCATGTGTTTTCATATGTATATGTTCAGCAATTTATCTGACTGTATCAACAAATTATCAAACTGATCCAAGATCAATTAATGGCTATATTTGACTGCATATGAGATGCCATCTCTTGTTTATATTTGACAGTATAGTATTACAAATGTTTGATAAGTTAATAAAGGCATGTCAACCCTTGTTGGGTCATTTAATCCTGAAATCAGTTTAACAATTATTGTTTCCAATCATATACACAGCTCAGTTGGCGGGGTTGCAGAATACACTGATTGCATCTCTGCAGAGGAATAAGGTTCCCGGATATGACATTAAACCATCTGATAGCAAGGCTCCAGTCTTGTAGATTTGGGTAATGTGGAGTACCCCTTCAGTGCCATTGCTCCCAGCTCTACTATAACCAGGAGTGGTAGCAACTGATGATGTCCTATCTATGGTTCAAATAAACAAACAGAGTGCAAACAAATAACTCATGTTGAATTGTGACTGTTATATAGCAGTACTTGAAACCATCTAACTTTGTGCAAAAAAGAGCTCAGGTTCATTTAAGAATATTATTTACAAAATGAGTTTACAAATCATATATATATATATATATATATATATATATATATATATATATAAAGAGGATTGGGTATTAAATAACTGTCAATGGTTGATATGCCATAAAACCAAACCAAACTAAAGCCAATTATATGCGGTCCAAAAATGTATCTTCACAATCATTTTAAACTGCTAAACACTTTATTATCTCAAACAGATTTATTTGAACCAGAGATAGGATTCTAACAAATATTACCACTGAATGTAGTTTAGTGTCATACTCAGGATACTAAATTTTTGGTGCAGTCAGTATGTTCTGGCTCGTACCAACAGGGTGAAGTATAACTAAGTTCATTTCAGTACAAATGCTGGTTATCTACAACATGAGAATCAAGGCTTTTCTACCATATATTTGCAGCATCTGGATACAAATTAACCAAACAAATACAGCTCTAGAGCTCAAGGAAGTACGGAGTACCTCTTTGCCATTACTCCCAGGTCTAATCTGACATGGAGTAATAGTATTTGTAAGGGTCCCCTTTATGGATCAAAGAGATCTGTGAGAAAATTATTTGTATTAGAGAGGAATACTTGAAACCATATAACCATCTGTAAATTATTTGTATTAAGAACTGTTATTTGAACCTATTGTTTACAAATCATTGTGATTGTTAGTTACTTGAAACCATAAAATTGCTTAAAAAATACTGACTTCAGCTTCAAATAATCTAATAAGGGTTGACATTCTTTAAAACCAGACTAACTATCAATGATAATTACTCAGAGTGACATAAAAATTGTTTTATGTCCAAAGTATAACATGTTATTTGAAAGGGTAAAAAATATTTTAGTTAAACAAGATTACTTATCACTTGAAAATATTTGATATCCAAAGTATTATCCCTCATCTGTCTGTAAAGTTTTCTTTAATTCTATATCACTGACAATACATTTCTTTATGATTTTTCCTATTAATTTCTATAGTAAAATAATCTAAAATGAATTTTTTAGTAAAGTTATTTGGAATACATTTCTATACAAAAATCAGTTGTAATGCATACATATAATAGTCTTACTCTGACCGTCATTTTAACTTTTAAGCTTTGAAAATTCATTAGTTAATTAAATTGTTTTCAAATTAGTAGGTACACAACTATTTTTATGTAATACTTTATACATCAATTTGTCCTTTTTTTAGATAAAGGTAATATTTAAATTGTCAGATCAGTGCTTGTAAAATCAATTAGCCCTCAATTGTTTCTATATATATATATATATATATATATATATATATATATATATTCAAGCATGTTTAATTGAATAATAAAGATATATTTTGTCTATATAATTCTATTTAGATCCTTTCAAGTTTCCTGATTAGTATCTTGGTTTTGGGTTGGAATTAATGGATGAACTTACCAAAATTGTCTCGAGCACTTTCAGACCTTTCATAGGCCCTCATCAGGGGTTGCTTGCATATATAAAGAGTGTTTTTGAAAGAGTTTTTTTTTAGGTTTTTAATAATATTACAAAATTATGTAAATGCAAAGTTGGATAAAACTAAGATGCTGATGAATTAAAAAAATAGAATTCTATCAATGAAAATAAAATATCAAGAAATATAGAATATTTTAAAAAATTAAAAAAAAAAGCTAAAATTCATTTCAAAACATTGTCGCTATTTTCAAAATTAATTCTATTGATTTTAGGTTTTTTTGTTTTTATATGTAGGGCTTCTAGAATTTGCAGTCATAGCTTATTAATTTTGTGTGCTATTAGAGTGGTGTTTTCAACTAGAATATTTTGAAATTTGGATTTGGGAATAGAATGGGTTTTCAGATGTAAGGCTATGGAGCTAGAATCATTAAGGTGCATCGTAAACTTTCTTGAAAGAGTTGTAGTGGTAAGACCAACATATGTATTATTTTCATTGGAGACACAGTCTCCCAAGGGACATTTGAACATATATATTCTCAGGATAATTTTGGTAAATTCATCCAGCAATTCCAACCTAAAACCAAGACACTTATCAGGAAACTTGAAAGGATCTTAATAAAATTATACAGACAAAATGTTTCTTTATTATTTAATCAAACATGCTTAAATGAAAGACTGCTGCCCAACTACACACATATATAATAAAAGTTTTCCTAATACAATGAAAGAAAAATGAATATTCAGCTATCAAGAACCACTTTAGGTGGATATACTATGCCTAGGTAGGTTTCGATCCCAGCTTGAAGCATTCTGCGTGTATAGCCATTCTGAAGAGTTGTGATGCTATGAAACAGTCTGTAGGTGACATATATATGTGGTGAATTCAATAAGTTTCCAGACTTTTTTTTTACAGGGATTTAAAATTGTCATAGACTCTTGAAAATTCAGTATCTTATTGCTATACATCTTATGAGATGACTGACCGATTTTTATGATTTCAGGTTTAAATGAACAGCTACTGTAGGAATTGGAATACACCCTACTAAAGCCTGATTGTCACTGCTGGTGAATTTCAAAAATGAAATCTGGACAAAAGGACACTTAAGAAGAACGATATGCAATAAAATTCTATTTTAAACTTGGAAAAAATGCCACAGAAATGTATGGAATGCTTCAGACTGCTTTTCAACTATCTTGCATGAATTGAGCATCAGTTTTTGAGGGGCATAAGAGATTCAAGGAAGCCAGGGAGTCTGTAAGGGATGATGAGTGGTGTGAGAGGAGTAAGGAAGTCAATAGACTAGAGTTGATTGGCCAAAGGGTTAGGGTTAGGCTTAGGGTTACTATGTTGAGGCTTTAAGGAAGTTCAGGAAGAGATTCCGTCGCAAGAGGCCAGCACTCTTCAAATCAGGTCAGTGGCATTTCCACCAGGACAATGCAGCTGTCCACAACTCCATCCTTGTCACAGACTATTTGACCAAGATGGACATCAACACAGTTCCTCACTGTCCCTATAGTCCAGAGCATGCTCCCTGTGACTTTTGGTTATTCCCTTAGCTCAAAGGCTGTCATTATGAGACAATTGAGGAGATGAAAGAGGTTTTGACGAAGGTCATTGACATGCTCACACAAGAGGACTTCCATGGGGCCTTCCAGAAGTAGTTGGAATGGTACAACAAGTGTATTGCAGCCGGAAGAGATTACTTCAAAGGGGACTAGAGTTTCATGTGTGTACTATCAATAAAAGTGGCCATACAAACAAAGTCTGGAAACTTATTTAATAATCCTCATAAGACTAAAATTCAATACTAAGTGGATTCTTAGCTAGTAAAATCTTTACAATGCTCTATGGACGGAAATGCGTAGCGTATATGTATATGTATATATATATATATATATATATATACACACATATACACATATATATATATATATATTCTGACCAAGGTTGTTTGCATTTCACATTGCACTAATACCCTTGGGAAAGGTATGAATCCAAATATTCTCCCTCCAGCTATGGTTAAATAGTTGGACAGACTGGCTTCTTTGTCATTAGTATGGCAATTAGTCTAGAAGAAGGAAAACTTAATTTAAACATGTTAAACTTTACTCAAAAGTTGACCTTATGTCGCATCCTGCTTGTGTAGAGGAGTTGATAGATATATACACACACACACACACACATATGTATCAAATTATAAACACATGTTGCATTAAATAGACTTCTAGTGTTCATAATTTGGTATTTTGGGGATTTTATACCTGCTCTTTTTGATTTGGCAAGTGGTTCTCTGAAACTAGAGGATAAGTTCACATACCTCTGAAGAAGTGTCTCATTTATGGAAAATGACATCAATACACAACTAGCGAAGGCCTGGACAACTATCAATAGGCTGTCAATTATAATCTTTTCTCATTGTATTTATCTTTTTATTATATATATATAGTTAAGTAAGTAAGTTTGACAAACCAAAGGCTCCCTTTTCAATAGCTTCTACACTGAGGTGTTGTTGCGTAGCCATATACACGAATATGGCCATGTGCGAAATAGACATGTAATGTTCATAACGATAGAATATATAAAGAACAGGAATCTCAAAAACACGTAACTACTTCTTGTTCAGGTACGAAACCTTTTTATTAACTTTGAGTTAAAGGTTTCGACGTAAGGAGGAGAGACACAATCTTCTATGCTGTCTTATTCATTTGGCCCCCAACTCGAGCGGCCCCCCCATAGGGCGCAAGTTCGCCTCGCGCCTGCAAGCTCCAAAATCGATCCTTCTCGTTCGGCGTCCAAAACCCGACTCTTATTTTCTTCAAATTCTCACACAAACTTCCGCGTGCTTCCGGTGCATGACGTCACTCGCACCTTGTCACCCAGTATCGTCTCGGACTGTTATGACATCTGAGTGACACCTCCATCCGCTCGCGCGCACCCGCGTTAACACCTGCTTCAATCTTACACCCAACCAACCCATGTGCTGAGCCAAAAGGTTCTCAGCCTAACTAAACTCAAAGGCATGAACCGAAATCCCTCAGCTATTTCATAACAGTGTAGGTGTACCTTATAATGCTGAGTGTTAAGCAAGGAGGCATCAACTACCATTTTTTGAGTCCTTGATATGACTCTACCTTGGATTGAACCCCAATCTCAATGGCCATTGGTGAACACTCTAATCATTATGCCAGTGGGCATTTTATATATATATATAGATTGAAAATAGGTGATATAACCACTGAACATTTAAAAAATAGAATGGCAGTAAAAACTAAAGAAAATGATGTAGTACTCAATATAGAAAACAGTGTACAAAATATTATAATATTAACAAATAAAAAGATCATTTTTAGTTGCCACTCTGAGTTTGACAATTCTAATCATAAGGCACATTTCAGTGATTCTTATGATATTATATATATATATATACACCAATATATATATATATATAGAAAGAGAGAGAGAGAGGAATCTCAGAATATCTCTTTCTTTTTATCTATCTATCTATCTATAAAATATAGGAATTAACCAACTTTTTGCCACTGAGTTATCTACAACGGAAGAAAAGTATCAACATTGTTAGTTTGCCAAATTCACTTTCCCTTATAGTTGCATGCTGGGATATTTTGTTATTTTTTTATTTATTTTATCTGCATTCTTCTCTGCCATTTCTCTGAACCTGGCTCTGCAAGACTTGAAACATTAATAAAAAAAGAAAAAAAATGAAAAAGAAAAAGAAAAAAACTAGGCATACAAATGGGACACAAAGTTGAAAAATGATCAAAACAAAGTAATTGGATCTGTAACTCAAAATTAGTTAAAGTGATGTAGAGGAACTGGAGGTTGGGAAATTTCTGCCTAACTTCTTGTGTTTTTTTTCTCTTCCTTGATATTTTTTCTTTCTTTCTTTCTTTCTTTTTTTTTGAGTCACTCTTCTTCATGGGCTTTTATTATGCAACATAATTAGAAGGAGGAGAAATTGTATTTCCACTCAATCTGTGCAACTATGAATCAGCATAAAAATACATCCTTCTGGGAACATCTTAGATTTTCTTCCAGGAAATACTGGCATTTAGAACAGGGATAGGGAGCAGCAATAAAAGATGATTCAGTGAATTATGTACTGACTGATCAGAGCTAAAAAGAACAATAACAATTACTTTCTCTCGATATATATATATATATATATATATATATATATATATATATATATATATATATATATATATATATATATATAATGAACAGTATGGCTTTTCTTTTTCTTGTATTTTTGTTGCTTTCTTTAAGTGTTTGTACCAAGTTCAAATTATGGATGAGGCTGTTTATGTTACACTTCACACTCATGCCCTTGGAAAAGGCAAGAATTCATTTCTTTTCCTCAAGCTGTTGGTAAATAGTAAGTCAGCAAGTGTTTTTTGGTCTCAGTAGTGCAAGCAGTCGAGAAGGAAAATTCTGAATTCAAAACCAACTGCATAAGTCAGGTTAAGAATCATTCCTTCTTGCTGGTACCAGGTAACCCAGTACAATCTATGATCTATTACTGAGAAAGTAGAATGGCACTGCCAGGTAATCATCTCCTTGCCATGAGAGATGCCTTGAAAAGGAATTATTTTAATGGTACCACATCACTATGGGCCTATAATGAAAAAAACATATAACATCTACTGGGATCTGTCTGACCAGCTTAGGATCAAAGTATAGTATCTGCACTTATAGAAATTTAATCAAATATTTTACAAAAATTTTTTATTCTACTTTTATTTTTGAGGAAGTATAGGATTTTATTCTTTGATACAAAGTAGTAACTGTCTTTGTCTACATATTTATATCTTAAGGCAAAGCCTTGACCCCTATTGATAGGTTATCTGCCATGTGGAAATTTGATATCTCTGATAAAATAAAAGAGGAATTCTTTCAAGCTATAGTCTGGTCAGTACTACTGTATGGTTGCACCACTGGAACTCTGAGAAAATGTTTGAAACAAAACGCTTGGTGGAAACTGTGCAAAGATGTTTCATGTTGTTTTGAACAAATTATGGAAGCAAGATTCTCCAAATCAACACCTGTACAGCAATTTACCTCCCATCACACAAACCATTCAAGTAAGACAAACTGGGCACTCCTGGAAAAGTAAGGACAAACTCATAAGCAATGGTCTCCTAAATATGGACAGACCAGTATTGGCGGATCAGCAAAAATCTACATCCTGCAGTTCTGTGCAGACACTGGATGCTATTTAGAAGACTTACCAAGACCAATGACTGATACGGACAGGTAGTGAGAGAGAGTCAAGGTAATTCATGCTATAAACATGACTTGATGATGATGTTAGTTTTAAAAATAATGATGGCATTTCTACAAGTACAGTAACTTCCTGCACTTTCATTCAATGAAGTGTCAATCAGTACATGAAGAATCTATCAGTGTATTCCAAAACAATAAGGAGTATCTTTAATGGTTTGAAAGATCAAACATGATCCATGCATGCTTGATTGATTAACATATATATATATATATATATATATATATATATATATATATATATATATATATATAATCAACTGCTTTTTTGAATCTAAAAACTTTCAGTGATTTTTTTTTTTTCACATGTCAAAGGGTGTTTAAAGTAGAGATAAATCCTGATGTGTTACAGTGAATAAAAGTATGCAAATCCCATGTAAAATCATCTGGACAAACATGTATTAATGCATATTATAATGTAATCACTTTCTTTAGCAAGATTTTCCTTCTTCTGTTAGCACTTTACCACCGACCACTTATAAGTAGAAATTGATTTTTACTCTTAAAAATTTCACTCTTACATTTGGAGTTTCTAACACCACTTTTTATCATGTAACTTTTCTCATCATTTTTTTTTTTTTTTTGCTACTGAGTGAAAAGAGAATGATTTGAACACTGAAAATATAACCTAAATGCATTTCTAATCTTAGATCATATCCTATTTTGATTATCACTTATATTTAAATAAAATGCAATATGGGGAAATTTTGCTGGCCAATTGCATGATGTGATAAGATTGATGGCCAAGTGCATTATGGAACAAATTTCATAGTCAAGTTCATCATAAAACAGATTTCACAGCCAACTGCATCATGTGACAAATGTATTGACCAAGTGCAAATTCACACAAATCAGATAGCTGAGTGCATCTTGGGACAAGTTTCATAGCCAAATACATGGCAGGAAAAATTTACTGGCCAAGTGTATTATTGGGCAAATTTGCTGGCCAAGTGCATCATGAGACAAATTTGCTGACTAAATGTATCATAGGACAAATTTGCTGACTGCATGACAGAATAAAATTTGTTAACCAAGTATGTTACTGTAGGGTTATGTCTCCTGTTCCCTAGGAGACTGGTTACACCCTTTTCCCTAGTTTCTGTAGTTTATCAATAAAAGTTTTCTGCGACTATTTGCAACACATGTTCATCTCTTGTCTTTTCATCTCATCTTACTTAACCCAGTCCACAAAAAACTACAATTAGAAAATAAAATTCTTGGCCAGGAGCATTATTAGACAAATTTGCTTAATAATAGATTTGTAGAACAAATTTGTATAGATAGCTAATATCTACTTATAGATTTTTTTCTTAGTTTCTTTATGAAAATATTTACCCTTTTTTTGCTTCTCACTTGTGAGTTGTCTTTTGTGAAGCCTGAAATAATTCCCATCCTTTTTTATGTACATCGAGTGTGGGTATATATATATATATATATATATATATATATATATATATATATATTGTCATCCACAGACAGATCTGTTTCGTTCTATCAGAACTCATCAGTGTGGCTAGACAGGCTAGATTCCCGAAGCTGGGATCGAAACCCGGTTGACTCAAATGCCAATCCAAGATTCTACCACTCAGCCACGAGGAAACCAGCACAAGCGAAGTAAATTTAAATGGTTATGAATACCAATTGTTATTGTTTACATGTATCCGCTTAACGGCTACCGAGAGCTCGATTCATATGAAGAGCCTTGCATATACGCTAATGGCAACAGAATTAATTCTTTCGCAAGAGAGCTCAACCCTAGAAGGGTAGGGGAGCATATATATATATATATATATATTAGAGAGAGAGAAGAAAAGTCAAAATGTGTATGTCTACATAATAATATTATTATGTTGTAATTGTTAACAACCTCATCTCACTGATCAATGACTGTTAAATTGCAAGTTCTCCTCACTAGGTATCCCATACTTATCAACTTGTATCAAATCTAAGCTATGCTTAGTTTTTTTTAGGATACCTTACATGGTGTAATGGTTTGTTAAACCAGCAGACCAGTACAAGTGAGTTTGATTCTTACTAGACACCCCATACTTCTAGTTTTGTGCCACAATTAAACTAAGCTGAGTAAATATCTGTTGTTGCATTGTTTATTATTTGTTTGAGTGTTGTTGTTTTTTTGTTTTGTTTTTCTAGTTGTAACCAGCCCAGTCATTTGGGGCTGTAGAATACACTGTCTGCACCTCAGCAAAAGGGTAAGGCCCCTCAATAAGTGTCCTGGATATGACTCTAAACAAGCTGATGTTGAGGCTCTAGTCTTGGAGCTTTGGAGAGTGTAGAGTACCCCTTTATTTCCATTGCTCCCTGGTCCACTCTGACCCAGAGTGGGAGCACCTGATAGGGTCCTATCTATGGTTCAACTAGAACTGTTTGACATTTAAACTATACAAACAAATGATTGATGTATAATTGAATTGTTAATGATACATCACAATAATTAAAAACCATTTAACTGCATATAAAAGAATGAGCTTAGGCTCATTTAAAAACATTATCAACCCATGTGTTTACAAATCATATGTATTTAGTATATATGTATAAAGAGGATTTGGCATTAAATAACCTACAATGATTGATATCCCATAAAACCAAACCAAACTAGTTAAGTCAGTGAATGAACATGTCGGGATTTTATTTGACATTGATTTATAAAATATTTACATTATGTTTTCTTAGCAATTCATTCTACATTGACACAAAGCTAGGTTGAATAATATCAAACTAAGGTTATATTTTTCCGTGAGTGTATGTGTGGAGGGTGCACTGTTTAGCATATTATCTGAATAAGTAAAACAAGAATTAGTTGAAAAATATAGGATTATGAGAACTCCACAAGGATGCTGCATGCTGTTTTGAACAAATCCAGGAAGCAGCACCTTACAAAACAAGTTATACAGCCATTTACCTCCCATCTTATAAACCTTTGATGAAGGATGAACAAGACATGTGGGGTACTGCTTGTAGAGTAAAGATGAAGGTTCTTCTATGGACTCCTACTCATGGACACACCAGTGCTGGTTGACCAACAAAAACATACATATATCAGCCCCTTGCTGAGATTGGGTGCCATCTTGATCAGTGTTTCTTAAACTATCTGATTTGGCATAAGTAAATAAGTTGGCTGGCCATAGCTGAGGGTGACCCAGTGTAAGGGAGGGCACTACTCCTTTCCTCTTGATCCATACCTTATAATGCTGAGTGTTAAGCAAGGAAGTACCAAGTACCATTTTTCAATTCTCTGGTATTACTCGACCTGGAATTGAACCCCAGTCTCCTGGACCATTGGTGAACACTCTAACCATTATGCCAATTTCTCAATGTGCCATGTACCAATGCCATATTATTGTTTGTTTATGATCCTTGGAAATATTTTTAGAATATCTGTAGACTGGAAAAATATAAAAATATATTGAGCTTTATGAAAGTTGACATAATTTTTACATAACATGTTATATATATCATGATAAAAATCGACAATTTTTATATTGCATGTTATATATTTATATAATCAGGAAATTTGACAATTCTTACATTATATGCTATATATATCATAATGAAAGTTGACAATTTTTATACTGCATGTTAAATATATATATATATATAATAATGAAAGTTGACAATTTTTACATTGCATGTTATATATAAATATATATCTATCATAATGAAAGTTGACAGTTTTTATATTGAATTATATATATATATATAATAATGAAAGGTGACAATTTTTACATTGCTTGTTACATATATCATGATATTTTGAATCTGGAAACTCACCATGTACCTGCAGTTGATGACTTCCATACCAGAATGGGTGAACATACCACCACTTTGAGTAGTGCTGGTCTAGATGAATTACCTAGTCGGATGGATAATAGAGAGTCCAGGGAAACCATGCTGCTTTTTTATCTTGATGATGACAGTCTTTTATTAAAATTTCAACAAAGTCAACCCAGTCCAAATACACTGACTGCACCTCTGCAGAGGGGTAGGACCCCACCCCCAATGAGTGTCCTGATTATGACACTAAACAATCTGATGGTAAGGCTTCTGTAATGCTGGAACTTTGGGGAATGTGGAGTACCTCTTTATTGTCATTGCTCTCAGGTTAACTCTGACCTGGAGTGGTAGTACTTGATAAAGCCCTATCTATGGGTCAAATAGAACTGTTTGACATTCAAAATGTGTATAAATAAATGACTCAAGTTAAATTGAATTGATTGAAATAGAACTCTTTGACTATTTAACTTTGTATAAACTGTTTAATTGAATTGTTAGTAATAAAAAGCAATACTTGGAACAATTTAACAGTGAACAAAAAAAAATGACTATAAACGAATGCTGAATAGAATTATTAATATTGAATTGGAATACTTAAAACTGTGTCCAAAAATTGAATTTTTGGTACTACACAGCAATACTTGAAAGCATTTAACTGTGAGCAAACATAAATCAGATTTGGTATTAAATAACCTACAAGGGTTGATATGCCATAAAATACAAACAAACATGTAAACTCAACAAAGTACATCATATCTCAGAATTTTTTTAAAATACTGGCTTATATTTAAATTTTACATAATTTAATACGATACATATAAAAATCTTATTCTACCAAAGACACTTGCTATAATTTCTGACCAATGACAAACTATTTCTGATTTTTGGTGCCCAACATACTGATTGAATGCTAAACAAATCTTCAGCCCAAAATTTGCAAAATTCTGTAATTAAGTCATGAATTTTCACTTTCAAGCACTAATATTACTGTGGTAATTTTTTTTCATAGCCCAGGGAACAATCTTCACACATCATTTTGATTGGATTACACAATAATTCTATGATAATAACATTTTCTATTTCTTTCAGACTGAAGTCAACCAAAATTGTAGACTGAACTAAGAAGAGGGTAGGTGGCAATTTTATGATGACAAAAATTTAAAGCAATATTTAAACATTCTAAAATTTCATGATTAAGGCAATAATATTAATTTTTCAAATGAATGATATTCATGATATCTATTTACATGCCAAATTTAATATGTAAATGTTGGTATCTTCTTGATTTCTGTGTCTGCCTTTGTTAGTGTTTTCTCTTTTATTAGTATTTATTAGTATTTTCTCTATAACAGTGTAATCAATAAAGTATATAGGGATGTATTTACCAATTAAATCTATATATGATGAGTTACACTGCTTTCAAGAAAATTAGATATAAACTATATAATTAACATTTCATTGTTATTTCTAATACATTAAGAATTTCGACAATTTAGAAGCAATAAAAAGCATAAGCACCCTCTCCCAAATTAATTCATCACAAATTGGGCTGGAAATTACTTTATTCTCAATGTTAGAACATTTTAAGTGTATTGCTCTAATAAATATCTCACTATGATGTGCTTTTTTTGGTGGGGTATGGTTATATATATATATATATATATATATAGGTATATATATATAAATATAAATATAGCAAATAAATAGGGAACTGACAATAGCCATACATTGACTCATAGATTTATGTGATTTTCCTCATATATTCTATGTAAAGAATAATCCACAACCACTGGCTTTGGACACTGACTGAATATTTTAAAGATAAATAAATAAATAAAAATATATATATATATATATGCTCAAGTATTAAGCTCTATGTTTTGTTTCTGATGGATTCAAAGTTAACTTTTGCCCAGTTGGCTGAAGCTGTCGAATACACCATTTGCTTTTCTGCAGAAGGTATGAGATCCACCCCCTTCAACGAGTGTCCTAGATTTAACACTAAACAATCTGATGGTGAGTTTCCAGTAATGCTGAAGCTTTGGGGAATACAGAGCACCCCTTCATTGCCATTGCTACCAGGTCCAATCTAGCCTGGAGTTGTAGCACCTGATAGGGTCCTATCCATGTGTCAAATAGAACTAAACTCTGTTGGTTGAGATGGGACTGTTTTTGCATTTAAATTGCATATTTATGCAACTGAATTATTTAAAATAGAACTGTCTGCCATTTAAACTGCGTATTTATGCTAAACTGAATTATTCAAAATAAGACTGTTTTTACATTTAACTCTGTATATTGCCTAGTCGGCTGGGGCTGTAGAATACACTGACTGTTTCTCTGCAGAGGGGTAAGACCTCCCCCATAAGTGTCCTGGATAAGACACTAAACAATCTGATGTTGAGGTTCCAGAGTTGTTCAGATTTTACAGCCCACATTGACCCACTAGTGTTCTGTTCAGATCACATCAAAGTTTCTTGCAGATATTTGCTAACTGTACATGCTCAGGTATTATCATTGATGAAGATGGGACATGATACCAGTGAATGATCATTTAAAATCTGGTTAATTGATGAAGATAGGACATAATACCAGTGAATGATCATTTAAAACCTACTTAATTGATGAAGATGGGACATGATACATGTGAATGATCATTTAAAATCGGCTTAATTGATGAAGATGGGACATGATACCAGTGAATGATCATTTAAAATCCGCTTAATTGATGTAGATTGGACATGATACCAGTGAATGATCTTTTTAAATCTGCTTAATTGATGAAGATGGGACATGATACCAGTGAATGATCATTTGAAACCAGCTTAATTGATGAAGATGGGACATGATACCAGTGAATGATCATTTAAAACCCGCTAAATTGATGAAGATAAGACATGATACTAGTGAATGATCATTTAAAATCTGCTTAATTGATGAAGATTGGACATGATACCAGTTAATGATCATTTAAAACCCACTTAATTGATGAAGATTGGACATGATACCAGTGAATGATCATTTAAAATCTGCTTAATTGATGAAGATGGGACATGATACCAGTGAATGATCATTTAAAACCCACTTAATTGATGAAGATGGGACATGATACTAGTGAATGATCATTTAAAATCTGCTTAATTGATGAAGATGGGACATGATACCAGTGAATGATCATTTAAAATCCGCTTAATTGATGAAGATTGGACATGATACCAGTGAATGATCATTTAAAATCTGCTTAATTGATGAAGATTGGACATGATACCAGTGAATGATCATTTAAAACCCACTTAATTGATGAAGATGGGACATGATACCAGTGAATGATCATTTAAAACCCGCTTAATTGATAAAGATGGGACATGATACTAGTGAATGATCATTTAAAATCTGCTTAATTGATGAAGATTGGACATGATACCAGTGAATGATCATTTAAAACCCACTTAATTGATGAAGATGGGACATGATACCAGTGAATGATCATTTAAAACCCGCTTAATTGATGAAGATGGGACATGATACCAGTGAATGATCATTTAAAACCCACTTAATTGATGAAGATGGAACATGATACTAGTGAATGATCATTTAAAATCTGCTTAATTGATGAAGATTGGACATGATACCAGTGAATGATCAATTAAAATCTGCTTAATTGATGAAATGGGACATGATACCAGTGAATGATCATTTAACACCTGCTTAATTGATGAAGATTTGACATGATACCAGTGAATGATCATTTAAAATCTGCTTAATTGATGAAGATTGGACATGATACATGTAAATGATCATTTAAAACCCGCTTAATTGATGAAGATTGGACATGATACCAGTGAATGATCATTTAAAATCTGCTTAATTGATGAAGATGGGACATGATACTAGTGAACGATCATTTAAAATCTGCTTAATTGATGAAGATGGGACATGATGCCAGTGAATGATCATTTAAAACCTACTTAATTGATGAAGATGGGACATGATACCAGTGAATGATCATTTAAAACCCACTTAATTGATGAAGATGGGACATGATACCAGTGAATGATCATTTAAAACCTGCTAAAATGATGAAGATGGGACATGATACCAGTGAATGATCATTTAAAATCTGCTTAATTCATGAAGATGGGACATGTTACCAGTGAATGATCATTTAAAATCTGCTTAATTGATGGAGATTGGACATGATACCAGTGAATGATCATTTAAAACCCACTTAATTGATGAAGAGGGGACATGATTCCAGTGAATGATCATTTAAAATCTGCTTAATTGATGAAGATGGGACATGATACCAGTGAATGATCATTTAAAACCCGCTTAAATGATAAAGATGGGACATGATACTAGTGAATGATCATTTAAAATCTGCTTAATTGATGAAGATTGGACATGATACCAGTGAATGATCATTTAAAACCCACTTAATTGATGAAGATGGGACATGATACCAGTGAATGATCATTTAAAACCCGCTTAATTGATGAAGATGGGACATGATACCAGTGAATGATCATTTAAAACCCACTTAATTGATGAAGATGGAACATGATACTAGTGAATGATCATTTAAAATCTGCTTAATTGATGAAGATTGGACATGATACCAGTGAATGATCAATTAAAATCTGCTTAATTGATGAAATGGGACATGATACCAGTGAATGATCATTTAACACCTGCTTAATTGATGAAGATTTGACATGATACCAGTGAATGATCATTTAAAATCTGCTTAATTGATGAAGATTGGACATGATACATGTAAATGATCATTTAAAACCCGCTTAATTGATGAAGATTGGACATGATACCAGTGAATGATCATTTAAAATCTGCTTAATTGATGAAGATGGGACATGATACTAGTGAACGATCATTTAAAATCTGCTTAATTGATGAAGATGGGACATGATGCCAGTGAATGATCATTTAAAACCTACTTAATTGATGAAGATGGGACATGATACCAGTGAATGATCATTTAAAACCCACTTAATTGATGAAGATGGGACATGATACCAGTGAATGATCATTTAAAACCTGCTAAAATGATGAAGATGGGACATGATACCAGTGAATGATCATTTAAAATCTGCTTAATTCATGAAGATGGGACATGTTACCAGTGAATGATCATTTAAAATCTGCTTAATTGATGGAGATTGGACATGATACCAGTGAATGATCATTTAAAACCCACTTAATTGATGAAGAGGGGACATGATTCCAGTGAATGATCATTTAAAATCTGCTTAATTGATGAAGATGGGACATGATACATGTGAATGATCATTTAAAACCTACTTAATTGATGAAGATGGGACTTGATACCAGGGAATGATCATTTAAAACTTGCTTAATTGATGAAGATGGGACATGATACCAGTGAATGATCATTTAAAATCTGCTTAATTGATGAAGATGGGACATGATACTAGTGAATTATCATTTAAAATCTGCTTAATTGATGAAGATGGGTTATGATACCAGAGAATGATCATTTAAAACCCGCTGAATTGATGAAGATGGGACATGATACCAGTGAATGATCATTTAAAACCCGTTTAATTGATGAAGATGGGACATGATACCAGTGAATGATCATTTAAAACTTGCTTAATTGATGAAGATTGGACATGATACCAGTGAATGATCATTTAAAATCTGCTTAATTGATGAAGATGGGACATGATACTAGTGAATGATCATTTAAAATCTGCTTAATTGATGAAGATGGGACATGATACCAGTGAATGATCATTTAAAATCTGCTTAATTGATGAAGATGGGACATGATAACAGTGAATGATCATTTAAAATCTGCTTAATTAATGAAGATGGGACATGATACCAGTGAATGATCATTTAAAACCCACTGAATTGATGAAGATGGGACATGATACCAGTGAATGATCATTTAAAACCCACTTAATTGATAAAGATGGGACATGATACCAGTGAATGATCATTTAAAATCTGCTTAATTGATGAAGATAGGACATGATACCAGTGAATGATCATTTAAAACCCGCTGAATTGATGAAGATGGGACATGATAACAGTGAATGATCATTTAAAATCTGCTTAATTGATGAAGATGGGACATGATACCAGTGAATGATCATTTAAAACCCGCTTAATTGATGAAGATGGGACATGATACTAGTGAATGATCATTTAAAATCTGCTTAATTGATGAAGATTAGACATGATACCAGTGAATGATCATTTAAAATCCGCTTAATTGATGAAGATTGGACATGATACCAGTGAATGATCTTTTTAAATCTACTTAATTGATGAACATGGGACATGATACCAGTGAATGATTATTTGAAACCAGCTTAATTGATGAAGATGGGACATGATACCAGTGAATGATCATTTAAAACCCGTTTAATTGATGAAGATGGGACATGATGCCAATGAATTATCATTTAAAATCTGCTTAATTGATGAAGATTGGACATGATACCAGTTAATGATCATTTAAAACCCACTTAATTGATGAAGATTGGACATGATACCAGTGAATGATCATTTAAAATCTGCTTAATTGATGAAGATGGGACATGATACCAGTTAATGATCATTTAAAACCCACTTAATTGATGAAGATGGGACATGATACTAGTGAATGATCATTTAAAATCTGCTTAATTGATGAAGATTGGACATGATACCAGTGAATGATCAATTAAAATCTGCTTAATTGATGAAATGGGACATGATACCAGTGAATGATCATTTAACACCTGCTTAATTGATGAAGATTTGACATGATACCAGTGAATGATCATTTAAAATCTGCTTAATTGATGAAGATGGGACATGATACCAGTGAATGATCATTTAAAACCCACTTAATTGATGAAGATGGGACATGATACCAGTGAATAATCATTTAAAATCTGCTTAATTGATGAAGATGGGACATGATACTAGTGAACGATCATTTAAAATCTGCTTAATTGATGAAGATGGGACATGATACCAGTGAATGATCATTTAAAACCTACTTAATTGATGAAGATGGGACATGATACCAGTGAATGATCATTTAAAACCCACTTAATTGATGAAGATGGGACATGATACCAGTGAATGATCATTTAAAACCTGCTAAAATGATGAAGATGGGACATGATACCAGTGAATGATCATTTAAAATCCGCTTAATTGATGTAGATTGGACATGATACCAGTGAATGATCTTTTTAAATCTGCTTAATTGATGAACATGGGACATGATACCAGTGAATGATCATTTGAAACCAGCTTAATTGATGAAGATGGGACATGATACCAGTGAATGATCATTTAAAACCCGCCTAATTGATGAAGATAAGACATGATACTAGTGAATGATCATTTAAAATCTGCTTAATTGATGAAGATTGGACATGATACCAGTTAATGATCATTTAAAACCCACTTAATTGATGAAGATTGGACATGATACCAGTGAATGATCATTTAAAATCTGCTTAATTGATGAAGATGGGACATGATACCAGTGAATGATCATTTAAAACCCACTTAATTGATGAAGATGGGACATGATACTAGTGAATGATCATTTAAAATCTGCTTAATTGATGAAGATGGGACATGATACCAGTGAATGATCATTTAAAATCCGCTTAATTGATGAAGATTGGACATGATACCAGTGAATGATCTTTTTAAATCTACTTAATTGATGAACATGGGACATGATACCAGTGAATGATCATTTGAAACCAGCTTAATTGATGAAGATGGGACATGATACCAGTGAATGATCATTTAAAACCCGCTTAATTGATAAAGATGGGACATGATACTAGTGAATGATCATTTAAAATCTGCTTAATTGATGAAGATTGGACATGATACCAGTTAATGATCATTTAAAACCCACTTAATTGATGAAGATGGGACATGATACTAGTGAATGATCATTTAAAATCTGCTTAATTGATGAAGATGGGACATGATACCAGTGAATGATCATTTAAAATCTGCTTAATTGATGAAGATGGGACATGATAACAGTGAATGATCATTTAAAATCTGCTTAATTAATGAAGATGGGACATGATACCAGTGAATGATCATTTAAAACCCACTGAATTGATGAAGATGGGACATGATACCAGTGAATGATCATTTAAAACCCACTTAATTGATAAAGATGGGACATGATACCAGTGAATGATCATTTAAAATCTGCTTAATTGATGAAGATAGGACATGATACCAGTGAATGATCATTTAAAACCCGCTGAATTGATGAAGATGGGACATGATAACAGTGAATGATCATTTAAAATCTGCTTAATTGATGAAGATGGGACATGATACCAGTGAATGATCATTTAAAACCCGCTTAATTGATGAAGATGGGACATGATACTAGTGAATGATCATTTAAAATCTGCTTAATTGATGAAGATTAGACATGATACCAGTGAATGATCATTTAAAATCCGCTTAATTGATGAAGATTGGACATGATACCAGTGAATGATCTTTTTAAATCTACTTAATTGATGAACATGGGACATGATACCAGTGAATGATTATTTGAAACCAGCTTAATTGATGAAGATGGGACATGATACCAGTGAATGATCATTTAAAACCCGTTTAATTGATGAAGATGGGACATGATGCCAATGAATGATCATTTAAAATCTGCTTAATTGATGAAGATTGGACATGATACCAGTTAATGATCATTTAAAACCCACTTAATTGATGAAGATTGGACATGATACCAGTGAATGATCATTTAAAATCTGCTTAATTGATGAAGATGGGACATGATACCAGTTAATGATCATTTAAAACCCACTTAATTGATGAAGATGGGACATGATACTAGTGAATGATCATTTAAAATCTGCTTAATTGATGAAGATTGGACATGATACCAGTGAATGATCAATTAAAATCTGCTTAATTGATGAAATGGGACATGATACCAGTGAATGATCATTTAACACCTGCTTAATTGATGAAGATTTGACATGATACCAGTGAATGATCATTTAAAATCTGCTTAATTGATGAAGATGGGACATGATACCAGTGAATGATCATTTAAAACCCACTTAATTGATGAAGATGGGACATGATACCAGTGAATAATCATTTAAAATCTGCTTAATTGATGAAGATGGGACATGATACTAGTGAACGATCATTTAAAATCTGCTTAATTGATGAAGATGGGACATGATACCAGTGAATGATCATTTAAAACCTACTTAATTGATGAAGATGGGACATGATACCAGTGAATGATCATTTAAAACCCACTTAATTGATGAAGATGGGACATGATACCAGTGAATGATCATTTAAAACCTGCTAAAATGATGAAGATGGGACATGATACCAGTGAATGATCATTTAAAATCTGCTTAATTCATGAAGATGGGACATGTTACCAGTGAATGATCATTTAAAATCTGCTTAATTGATGGAGATTGGACATGATACCAGTGAATGATCATTTAAAACCCACTTAATTGATGAAGAGGGGACATGATTCCAGTGAATGATCATTTAAAATCTGCTTAATTGATGAAGATGGGACATGATACATGTGAATGATCATATAAAACCTACTTAATTGATGAAGATGGGACTTGATACCAGGGAATGATCATTTAAAACTTGCTTAATTGATGAAGATGGGACATGATACCAGTGAATTATCATTTAAAATCTGCTTAATTGATGAAGATGGGACATGATACCAGTTAATGATCATTTAAAACCCGCTGAATTGATGAAGATGGGACATGATAACAGTGAATGATCATTTAAAATCTGCTTAATTGATGAAGATGGGACATGGTACCAGAGAATGATCATTTAAAACCCGCTGAATTGATGAAGATGGGACATGATACCAGTGAATGATCATTTAAAACCCGTTTAATTGATGAAGATGGGACATGATACCAGTGAATGATCATTTAAAACTTGCTTAATTGAGGAAGATGGGACATGATACCAGTTAATGATCATTTAAAACCCACTTAATTGATGAAGATTGGACATGATACCAGTGAATGATCATTTAAAATCTGCTTAATTGATGAAGATGGGACATGATACCAGTTAATGATCATTTAAAACCCACTTAATTGATGAAATGGGACATGATACCAGTGAATGATCATTTAAAATCTGCTTAATTGATGAACATGGGACATGATACTAGTGAATGATCATTTAAAATCTGCTTAATTGATGAAGATTGGACATGATACCAGTGAATGATCATTTAAAATCTGCTTAATTGATGAAATGGGACATGATACCAGCGAATGATCATTTAAAACCCGCTTAATTGATGAAGATGGGACATGATACCAGTGAATGATCATTTAAAATCTGCTTAATTGATGAAGATTGGACATGATACCAGTGAATGATCATTTAAAACCCGCTTAATTGATGAAGATGGGACATGATACCAGTGAATGATCATTTAAAATCTGCTTAATTGATGAAGATTGGACATGATACCAGTGAATGATCATTTAAAACCTACTTAATTGATGTAGATGGGACATGATACATGTGAATGATCATTTAAAACCCGCTTAATTGATGAAGATGGGACATGATACCAGTGAATGATCATTTAAAACTTGCTTAATTGATGAAGATGGGACATGATACCAGTAAATGATCATTTAAAATCTGCTTAATTGATGAAGATGGGACATGATACTAGTGAATGATCATTTAAAACCTGCTTAATTGATGAAGATGGGACATGATACCAGTGAATGATCATTTAAAATCTGCTTAATTGATGAAGATGGGACATGATACCAGTGAATGATCATTTAAAACCCACTGAATAGATGAAGATGGGACATGATACCAGTGAGTGATCATTTAAAACCCACTTAATTGATGAAGATGGGACATGATACCAGTGAATGATCATTTAAAATCTGCTTAATTGATGAAGATGGAACATGATACCAGTGAATGATCATTTAAAACCCGTTTAATTGATGAAATGGGACATGATACCAGTGAATGATCATTGAAAATCTGCTTAATTGATGAAGATTGGACATGATACCAGTGAATGATCATTTAAAACCCACTTAATTGATGAAGATGGGACATGACATGTGAATGATCATTTAAAACCCGCTTAATTGATGAAGATGGGACATGATACATGTGAATGATCATTTAAAACCCGCCTTATTGATGAAGATGGGACATGATACCACTGAATGATCATTTAAAATCTGCTTAATTGATGAAGATGGGACATGATAGTAGTGAATGATCATTTAAAATCTGCTTAATTGATGAAGATTGGACATGATACCAGTGAATGATCATTTAAAATCTGCTTAATTGATGAAGATTGGACATGATACCAGTGAATGATCATTTAAAACCTACTTAATTGATGAAGATGGGACATGATACATGTGAATGATCATTTAAAACCCGCTTAATTGATGAAGATGGGACATGATACCAGTGAATGATCATTTAAAACTTGCTTAATTGATGAAGATGGGACATGATACCAGTGAATGATCATTTAAAATCTGCTTAATTGATGAAGATGGGACATGATACTAGTGAATGATCATTTAAAACCTGCTTAATTGATGAAGATGGGACATGATACCAGTGAATGATCATTTAAAACCCGCTTAATTGATGAAGATGGGACATGATAACAGTGAATGATCATTTAAAATCTGCTTAATTGAGGAAGATGGGACATGATACCAGTGAATGATCATTTAAAACCCGCTTAATTGATGAAGATGGGACATGATACCAGTGAATGATCATTTAAAACCTGTTTAATTGATGAAGATGGGACATGATACCAGTGAATAATCATTCAAAATCTTCTTAATTGATGAAGATGGGACATGATACCAGTGAATGATCATTTAAAACCCACTTAATTGATGAAGATGGGACATGATACATGTGAATGATCATTTAAAACCCGCTTAAGTGATGAAGATGGGACATGATACCAGTGAATGATCATTTAAAACCCGCTTAATTGATGAAGATGGGACATGATACCAGTGAATGATCATTTAAAATCTTCTTAATTGATGAAGATGAGACATGATACCACTGAATGATCATTAAAAACCCACTTAATTGATGAAGATGGGACATGATACCAGGGAATGATCATTTAAAATCTGCTTTTTTGATGAAGAACGGACATGATACCAGTGAATGATCATTTAAAACCCGCTTAATTGATGAAGATGGGAAATGATACCAGTGAATGATCATTTAAAATCTGCTTAATTGATGAAGATTGGACATGATACCAGTGAATGATCATTTAAAACCCACTTAATTGATGAAGATGGGACATGATACCAGTGAATGATCATTTAAAACCCGCTTAATTGATGAAGATGGGACATGATACCAGTGAATGATCATTTAAAATCTGCTTAATTGATGAAGATTGGACATGATACCAGTGAATGATCATTTAAAACCCGCTTAATTGATGAAGATTGAACATGATACCAGTGAATGATCATTTAAAATCTGCTTAATTGATGAAGATTGGACATGATACCAGTGAATGATCATTTAAAACCTACTTAATTGATGAAGATGGGACATGATACATGTAAATGATCATTTAAAACCCGCTTAATTGATGAAGATTGGACATGATACCAGTGAATGATCATTTAAAACTTGCTTAATTGATGAAGATGGGACATGATACCAGTGAATGATCATTTAAAATCTGCTTAATTGATGAAGATGGGACATGATACTAGTGAATGATCATTTAAAACCTGCTTAATTGATGAAGATGGGACATGATACCAGTGAATGATCATTTAAAACCAGCTTAATTGATGAAGATGGGACATGATACCAGTGAATGATCATTTAAAATCTGCTTAATTGATGAAGGTGGGACATGATACCAGTGAATGATCATTTCAAACCCACTGAATTGATGAAGATGGGACATGATACCAGTTAATGACCATTTAAAACCCACTTAATTGATGAAGATGGGACATGATACCAGTGAATGATCATTTAAAATCTGCTTAATTGATGAAGATGGGACATGATACCAGTGAATGATCATTTAAAACCCGCTTAATTGATGAAGATGGGACATGATAACAGTGAATGATCATTTAAAATCTGCTTAATTGATGAAGATGGGACATGATACCAGTGAATGATCATTTAAAACCAGCTTAATTGATGAAGATGGGACATGATACCAGTGAATGATCATTTAAAATCTGCTTAATTGATGAAGATGGAACATGATACCAGTTAATGATCATTTAAAACCCGTTTAATTGATGAAATGGGACATGATACCAGTGAATAATCATTCAAAATCTTCTTAATTGATGAAGATGGGACATGATACCAGTGAATGATCATTTAAAACCCACTTAATTGATGAAAATGGGACATGATACATGTGAATGATCATTTAAAACCCGCTTAAGTGATGAAGATGGGACATGATACCAGTGAATGATCATTTAAAACCCGCTTAATTGATGAAGATGGGACATGATACCAGTGAATGATCATTTAAAATCTTCTTAATTGATGAAGATGAGACATGATACCACTGAATGATCATTAAAAACCCACTTAATTGATGAAGATGGGACATGATACCAGGGAATGATCATTTAAAACCCACTTAATTGATGAAGATGGGACATGATACCAGTGAATGATCATTTAAAATCTGCTTAATTGATGAAGATTGGACATGATACCAGTGAATGATCATTTAAAACCCGCTTAATTGATGAAGATTGAACATGATACCAGTGAATGATCATTTAAAATCTGCTTAATTGATGAAGATTGGACATGATACCAGTGAATGATCATTTAAAACCTACTTAATTGATGAAGATGGGACATGATACATGTAAATGATCATTTAAAACCCGCTTAATTGATGAAGATTGGACATGATACCAGTGAATGATCATTTAAAACTTGCTTAATTGATGAAGATGGGACATGATACCAGTGAATGATCATTTAAAATCTGCTTAATTGATGAAGATGGGACATGATACTAGTGAATGATCATTTAAAACCTGCTTAATTGATGAAGATGGGACATGATACCAGTGAATGATCATTTAAAACCAGCTTAATTGATGAAGATGGGACATGATACCAGTGAATGATCATTTAAAATCTGCTTAATTGATGAAGGTGGGACATGATACCAGTGAATGATCATTTCAAACCCACTGAATTGATGAAGATGGGACATGATACCAGTGAATGACCATTTAAAACCCACTTAATTGATGAAGATGGGACATGATACCAGTGAATGATCATTTAAAATCTGCTTAATTGATGAAGATGGGACATGATACCAGTGAATGATCATTTAAAACCCGCTTAATTGATGAAGATGGGACATGATAACAGTGAATGATCATTTAAAATCTGCCTAATTGATGAAGATGGGACATGATACCAGTGAATGATCATTTAAAACCAGCTTAATTGATGAAGATGGGACATGATACCAGTGAATGATCATTTAAAATCTGCTTAATTGATGAAGATGGAACATGATACCAGTGAATGATCATTTAAAACCCGTTTAATTGAT
The DNA here is from genome assembly GCA_963585895.1 of Sepioteuthis lessoniana. NCBI lineage: Eukaryota > Metazoa > Mollusca > Cephalopoda > Myopsida > Loliginidae > Sepioteuthis > Sepioteuthis lessoniana. The sequence goes on from OY757913.1 coordinate 44,987,381, forward strand.
GAAATGGGACATGATACCAGTGAATAATCATTCAAAATCTTCTTAATTGATGAAGATGGGACATGATACCAGTGAATGATCATTTAAAACCCACTTAATTGATGAAAATGGGACATGATACATGTGAATGATCATTTAAAACCCGCTTAAGTGATGAAGATGGGACATGATACCAGTGAATGATCATTTAAAACCCGCTTAATTGATGAAGATGGGACATGATACCAGTGAATGATCATTTAAAATCTTCTTAATTGATGAAGATGAGACATGATACCACTGAATGATCATTAAAAACCCACTTAATTGATGAAGATGGGACATGATACCAGGGAATGATCATTTAAAATCTGCTTATTTGATGAAGAACGGACATGATACCAGTGAATGATCATTTAAAACCCGCTTAATTGATGAAGATGGGAAATGATACCAGTGAATGATCATTTAAAATCTGCTTAATTGATGAAGATTGGAAAAGATACCAGTGAATGAAGATGGGACATGATACATGTGAATGATCATTTAAAACCCGCTTAAGTGATGAAGATTGGACATGATACCAGTGAATGATCATTTAAAACCCGCTTAATTGATGAAGATGGGACATGATACCAGTGAATGATCATTTAAAATCTTCTTAATTGATGAAGATGGGGAATGATACCAGTGAATGATCATTTAAAACCCACTTAATTGATGAAGATTGGACATGATACCAGTGAATGATCATTTAAAATCTGCTTAATTGATGAAGATTGGACATGATACCAGTGAATGATCATTTAAAACCCTCTTAATTGATGAAGATGGGACATGATACCAGTGAATGATCTTTTAAAACCCGCTTAATTGATGAAGATGGGACATGATACCAGTGAATGATCATTTAAAATCTGCTTAATTGATGAAGATTGGACATGATACCAGTGAATGATTATTTAAAATCTTCTTAATTGATGAAGAGGGGACATGATACCAGTGAATGATCATTTAAAATCTGCTTAATTGATGAAGATGGGACATGATACATGTGAATGATCATTTAAAACCCGCTTAATTGATGAAGATGGGACATGATACCAGTGAATGATCATTTAAAATCTGCTTAATTGATGAAGATTGGACATGATACCAGTGAATGATCATTTAAAATCTGCTTAATTGATGAAGATGGGACATGATACCAGTTAATGATCATTTAAAATCTGCTTAATTGATGAAGATGAGGCATGAAACCAGTGAATGATCATTAAAAACCCACATCATAACTGAATAATTCCAAAATGGAATCTTTTCTTAAATGTTAATTTGATAATTTGCAGTTCCTCTACCATACCATATTCAGACTCTGCAATCAGTCACTATCAGTCAAAATTGACTTTCACTCAACCAATTCACACTCGTACAAAAGCAGTTGTTCTAACTAATTCTAATATTGCTCAACTGTAAACATTCCTGCATACATCTTAGAGTGAGGAGTGATCATCAGATAAGATACTGTGAAGCAAGACCACCAAACTTTGACCTTCTTTTAAAAGAGTTGAAAGATACTCAAGAGTAAACATTTTTTTTTTTTACATGAGTAAACTATATTCTTTTTAGTATACTTTGCTGTACTTTTTTTTTTACTATACTTTAAAAAGTTGATATGCAGAAGACAACTTCTCACCAACAACAACTTTTCTTTGTTTTCCAAAAAGGAGGGTCTTGCCACTCTGCTGAAAATACAATCAGTATATTCTTAGCCCCTCCTACCAACAGAGCAATCCAAGAGATAGCCCTACCACCTTTTTATTGACAAATAACAATGGCAGAACTGCTACTTCCATTTTCTTTACACAAAACTGGAACTAGTTCCTTAAAACTCAAGAACCAAATTGCAACTATTTATCTTGAAATTTCTTCTTAGATTTTAACTTTTAAGGATGAAAAGTGAATAAAAATGTTTTATTAGTTTCTGTTGTCATTTATATAAGTAAATGCATGTTCTGGTTTTGCTATATTGTTATTGAGTTATCATATATCTCTCTATATTGGATACCTTTCCTAGTATAATGGTTAGCAAGATAGATTAGCAGCTTATTGATCGGAAGAATTGATTGATAGAGAAAACTCTGTTCATAATGTACAGAAAAGTATTCCCCAAAACTCTATTCATAGGCTTGAGGTAAATCCAATTCACTGAAAATATAAAACAGTCTTTTTTCTTTTTTTGACTGTTCATTCAGTATCAACTTTTTTCTGCTTTAGTATATAGTGGGGTTAGGTAGATAAAAACATTCAGATTAAATAATTCATAAAACTAGAATTACCTTTAGTAAAAGCAGTTAACTATCACTGGATAACCTCTGGCCTTGTACTACAACTAATTTAACATAAGTAAATCATTATATTTTTCTGTATGCATGCCTGCATTTTAAAGGAAACCTTGGATTTTAGTAATTTATTTGTTCTCTCAGCAAAAGGATTAGTTTGAATTTTCTGATATGTTTTGTTAATAGACACCTTTTGTAAAAGTGGAAACTCATCTTCCTTTCATTTCCTGCCTTGATCTTCTAAACTATTATCTATATACTATGTCACACATGTGATTTAAATGAAATTATGTTGTGCATTTTCATATGGTACTATTGTTCTAAACAATGTCATAAATATGAATATATCATATTAAACGATAAGACAAATAAATATATGTGAATATCATTGACATAAAAGTTAACAATAGAGATTGCAAAAGTTTTTGATAATATCATCTGAGAGTGTAAAGTAATTGTAAGAATGCAAATTTTTCATGTATTTAATCACCAGCTTTTTTGTCTTCTTTTGTGGCATACAATTGACAAGACCGTTGTCAAAATGATATACTGTTGCCTAGAATACAGAAAAAGTTAGATTTGTAGCAGAATATACTTGTAGTTTGCCAATCCTGTTTTTTGAGTTGAGAAATATTATGACATTTTACATTTAAATATAAGAGCCATTGTTATGAAATTGCAAAAATAAACCAGACTATAAAATGAATACTGGAGGTATAGGATGATTTGAAACCATAATAATAAGGCAGAAGTCCATTAGCTCTGGTCTTGTTATAATGATTGCATTAAACTTTACTTCCTGTTACATAATGTTTCTATTTTTAACTCTCAAAACTAAAGGATTAGAGGGAAGTGGTCTGTTTGTCCTATATACTTATGATGATTACTATATATATATATATATATTTATATATATATATTTATAAACATATATATATATATAATACTTATGATAAGTACTATATATATAAATACACTTATGATAAACAATATATATGTGTATGTAATTACTATATATATGTATACACATCTATGATAAGTACTATACATATATACATAAATATATATGAATATATATACACTTATGATAAGCACTATATATATGTATGTAAGTACTATCTATATAAATATATACTTATAAGTACTATATATATATATATATATATATATATATATATATATATATATAATATATATATATATTTATATATATATATATATATATATATAAGTACTATATGTATGCTTATACATATATATGTATATATACTTTATAAGTACATTTATATAAGAGAGAGAGAGACTTATGATAAGTACTATATATATAAATTCACTTATGATAAACAATATATGTGTATGTAATTACTATATATATGTATACACATCTATGATAAGTACTATACATATATACAGAAATATATATGAATATATATACACTTATGATAAGCACTATATATATGTATGTAAGTACTATCTATATAAATATATACTTATAAGTACTATATATATATATATATTATATATATATATATATATATATATATATATATATAAGTACTATATGTATGCTTATACATATATATGTATATATACTTATAAGTACTATATATATAAGAGAGAGAGAGACTTATGATAAGTACTATATATACGTATAATAATACAATATATATATGTATACTTATGATAAGTACTATATATACATGTGAGTGTTCACATATGTATGTATATACATGTATAACGAACCCATTGATGTATTTATGTATCTGTGTGTATATATATATATATATATATATATATATAATATATATGTAGTTAAAGGTTATCAAAAAAGATTAGAAAAAGTTATACCACAAAGAATATATATTATTGACTATTAATTTTCTCATGCATTAATTTTGGGTATAGAATTATTTTTTCATTTTGTTCCAGTTATTTAGAATTAAACAAATATTAAACATTTTGGTTTATATATTTGACTTCATACCTACATCAAACTCTGTTTATCAGAAAATATCTACAACTCTGTTCTCTTTGTAATCATTTCTAATGAATTTTCAAAAAATCAGACTATGTCAAAATTTCTGCTTCATAACCTGGAGCTGGCAGCATGAGGCATTGGTCTCTATATGAACTCAGATAAAACAGAGTTCATGTGTTCTGAAATTAGAAGACCATTTCACATACCTCAGTAGCAATATCTCATTTACTGAAAATGATTTTAACATATGCATAGGAAAGATATGGAATGCTATTGACAGCTTATCAACCATATGGAAATCTGATCTACTGGATAAAATAAAATGCAAATTTTTCCAAGAAGTAACTGTGTCAGTACTACCGTATGACTGCACCATCAGGACATTAACAAAACACTTGGAGAAAAACAAGATGGGAACTAAACAAGTACACTACATGCTGTTTTGAACAAATCCTGGAAGCAGCACCTCACTAAATATCAGTAGTATGGCCACTTAAATCCCTTCTGACAAACCATTCAAGTAAGAGGAACAAGACACATGGGACACTGCTGAAGAAGTAGAACTCATAAGTGATGTTCTCCTGTGGACTCCCACACATGGACACACTTGAGTTGGTTGACCAGTGGAGACTTACATTCATTAACTGTGTGCAAACACTGGGTGTTGTCAAGAGGACCTGCCAGGAATGATGGCTGATAGGAATGGATAGTGAGATAGATTCAAGGGAATGTGTGACTTGATGATGATGATAGAATAAATTTGTACAAGCATGTCTTTTCAATTCATCCTCTAAGTTTTCTATTACCATATTTGATGGCATCATAAAGTACATTTTTTTTTACTAAAAATATCTTTTAAAATGTGTCTTACATGCCATATGCAGGTTTAAAATTCACAATAGTTGGCTGAAATTAGCTATCTGGCAACTCCTATTAGCTTAGACTTTAGAGTAACTTTCATATACCTATTGTATTATTTAAAAATCTCTTATGCAGATAAAGAGTGTTATCATTGATAATATTCATTACATTGATTTCATAAAGTCTAATATTAGTACTTTGTTTTTTTTTTTTTCTTGATTTGGCCTGCTGAAATCGGGGGGGGGGGCATCTTATATGCTGTCAAATTCAGTAGATCCAGTTCTGGAATCCATGAAGGTTTGGGTAAAACTTGAATATTCTTCTCCTGAAGTTATTTTTAGATTAATTTAGGATTATTTTTTAGTTAACTGTTATGTATAAAGTTCCAACCACATTTCAATTTCATATTTCTAATAGACAGTTTCAAGTTGACATCCATTATTTCATAGGAGAGAAAAAAACAAAGCACTAATATTAACAAATTGCATTTTTGTTACTTTCACTCCAGCAGCTGCCAAATTATTATTGTAATCCTTAACTATTATAGATAGATTATTTTCCACATTTCCTAGAAGCTTATATTCTGATCTAACCAATAATTTCTTAGTTGAATATTTGGGTTATTTTCAAAATTTCTTAGGCAGTTACATTCTACTCCAAGTGACACTTTTTTCTTCTGACCATGTTCAGGTCTATTTGCAATAGTATTTTATCTGTAGAACTTAAGAATGATTTTCAGTCAGTTGATTTAAGGATAGCAAATAATTCAGAAATATCAGATGTTTTTATCATTATCCCGATATGTAGTGTAGTTTTTTTAAATCCCAAATTTTCCAGCTTAACATTCAGCAGTAAGGATTTGTCTGCAGGCTAAAAATGAATGGTATTTTCCTAGCATCTTCACTGCATGCGGGATACAACATAGAATTCAAATTTTTCAGCGAAGACCTTTCCATGCATTGAAACTCTCTAACCACAAATAACAGTGTGTAATCAAATAGTATAAATATATCTAAGGAGTATATGTATTGATATTTTTCATCACAGAATTTCATAAATGATTGATTTTAATGACATTTCAACCCATCTAAGGTTATTTTATAACTAGAGGTTTAAAGAGTTTCATTCATTATACATTTATATTTACATTTTTTGTGCAATTGTTTCTGAAGAGTTTGTCACACACAGTTATATGACTTCAGGTATTCCTATTTAATACAAATAGTTTGCATGCTGTTATGTGGTTTCAAGTATTCCTATCTAATACTAATAATTATATGGTTTAAAGTAATCATTTCTATTTAATAATAATCATTTGTTTGCCCACAGTTATATGGTTTCAAGTAACTAATAGTAATTCTTAGTAAACAATTACAGTTTCAAGTAACTATTAATAAAAATAATTTACAGTTATATGACATCAAGTATCCCTATTGAATATGAATGATTTTCAAACAGATCTATCTGACTCAGAGATGAGACCCTAACAAGTACTACTATTTTGGGTCAGAGTGGACCTAGGAGTAATAGCAATGAAGAGGTATTCTGCACTCCCCAGATCTCCTGAACTGGCATCTCACTATCAGATGCAGTTTAGTGTCATACCCAGGACTCCCTTTATTTTTAAGGGTTTACTCCTCTTCAGGGGATAGTTAGCATATTCTAAGCCTAAGGGTGAGAAAGTTTCAGTGCATTAGAGTTTGGTAATAAATAGTACCTTATAATGTTTTACTAGAAATAATAAAAATTCTGGTATCTTCTGGTTTAGAAGAAAATTAACTTTTTATAAAAAATTGTTAGAGGTGTACTTATTTCTGGGTAATACTCTAATACCTAACAGTATCTATTTTGATTGAATAATGTTTCAGTAGAAATAATAAAAATTCTGATATCTTTAGTTTAGAAGAAAATTAATTTTTTATTAAAAAAATTGTTTGGAATGTACTTATTTATAGAGGATAATCTACTGTAACTAATAACAAAAATTGAAATAAAACAGAAAAATTTTTTTGTTTCTTTTTTTTAGCATTTAGCACTGGTTCTAATCAATCCCTTTTAGAGAATTTTCTGAGTGGAAAGCCTCGGACCCCTCAAGTGAGTCACGACTGATCAGAGAGGTCAGTGCATTCTAATTAAAACAAAGCAATCAGTTACCACTTGACCCATTCAGACATGATGTGATTTCTATCTGAATCTTTCTATAGTGGAGTGAATGATTCCAATCAAGACAACAGCCTCATCATCTAATTACTGACTCACATCACGAATTATCATCTCCCTTACCTCCTTACTCTTCACCTTCTCTATCCTCTGAGCCATCTTCACTGCCTCATCCCCCAAGCTTTTGGCCAAGTGTGTTGCAGCTCTTGAAAATGGTCCTGAAACTAATACTGGCTCAACAATCTTCAACTGCCAACTTTGATTGTAACTGTGTAGTAAACCACATATTGATGATGATGATGATGATGATGATGATGATACTACTACTACTACTACTCAAGTTATAAAACTGTATTAACATACTTTACTAATAGATCACATACTGCCTCAACTTCTAAGCTATGATACAGTGTTCTTGCAAAAATATGCACATATTTGAATATATATATATATATATATATATGAAACTGTTTCTACACTGAATAGTCAGAGTGTTTTCACTCCATGGACTTACCTTTTGATTCAGGCTTGCAGTGGCAAACCCACATTTAGTATATATGTAAAGCTTTCATTTACTAAAACATGCCTCTCTGTACACTTCAAACATTCTTCTGTGAATTTCACATGATTTGAACTTCTCAGTTTCCAAAAATTTTATGCCAGACCTCTGTTCACATCTACAGCATTCTATTGGATTTGCCACTTTGATTCGAACCCTTATATATATATATATATATATATAAGTATTATTTGGTCCAGTTAAACCGGAGTTGGGAGTAATTCCACCAGGACAAGAAAACTATTCAAGAGTGAACATTTAAATTTTCCTGGTTTGTTATTTGTTCTTAATGAAATATATATATATATATATATATATATATATATATATATATATATATATATATATATATATACGAGGTGCATATGATAAGTTTCCAGACATTTTCGCATGGGCACTTTTATTGATAGTACACATATGAAACTCTAGTCCTCTTCGAAGTAATCTCCTCCAGCTGCAATGCACTTGTTGTACTGTTCCAACAACTTCTGGAAGGCCCTATGGAAGTCCTCTTGTGTGAGCGTGTCAATGACCTTCGTCACAGCCTCTTTCATCGCCTCAATTGTCTCATAACGACTGCCTCAAAGCTTAGTGAATAAACAAAAGTCACAGGGAGCAAGGTCTGGACTATAGTGAGGGTGAGGAACTGTCTTGATGCCTATCTTGATCAAATAGTCTGTGACAAGGATGGAGTTATGGACAGGTGTATTGTCTTAGTGGAAATGCCACTGACCTGATTTGAAGAGTGCTGGGCTCTTCCTGAACTCCCTTAAAACCTCAACATAGTAACCCTACCCTAAGCCTTTGGCCAATCAACTGTGGCGTATTGACTTTCTTACTCCTCCCACATCTTACATCATCCCTCACAGACTCCCTGCCTTCCTTGAATCTCTTTTAATATTTTAAATGCCTGTACAAAAAAGCCTGGAAACTTGTTGAATGCACCTATATATATATATATATATATATATATATATATATATATATATATACTGACCTATTGGCTCAGTGGGTAGAGTGTTAGCCAATGACCCAGGACACCGGTGTTCAATCCCAGGTTGAGTTATATGAAAGACTCAAAAACTGGTTCTTGATACCTCCTTGCTTAACACTCAGCATTATAATGTAAAGGGTAAAGGAGTAGCAACCTCTCCTATACCTTGGTAAAGTAGCAAATGAAAAGGGAGTCTTTGGGTCCCCCTCTTCTACAGTCACCAACATTACACATTACGTGTGTGTATATATATATATATATATATATATATATATATATATATATATATGCATCTATAGAATATAAAAGTGGTGTTATCAAACATGGATTTTATTTTAGTTTGTTGCAACAAAAATTATTCAGTATTAATACTTTCAAAGAGGTCATCTATATATTACTAAAATTTTCATTATGTTATATAATCCAACAAAAACAGCACACTATAGCAAGATTTTTAATAAAGCAATATACATAAAATAGTCTAATCTAGAGAACTGAATCATCAGTATCATCATGGAACTCAACAGGATCATAGATCACCTTGTAGTATTTTAAAAATATCTTTATTTATGATATCTGATGTAAAATGAACTAAAGTTTGTTGTTCTTATTGTAATTGGACAAAAAACAAAATTGTTTTTAAAAAATTACATTAACAGAAAGGAAATATTCTTCTTTTAAGACATTATTGAATTTTTTTTTTTGAAGAGTAAAAGAAACTTCAGATACAATGTACCAAGTGTGTTCAGCTGTAGAATGAATTAGTAGAATAGCATATTCCATGGCTCTTGGTCATTTCCTTCTTGTGCTGTATTTTGGAGGTGTCAAGTTGTCACTTGATCCCAAACAGAAGCCAAAAGATGTTGATTGTAAATTTCATGTAGATGATGAAAGAAATTGATCATCATGTTTTCAAACTTTAATATCCCATTTTATTCTGTATTTTCGTTTTTTCATTTTGTGTTTTCCACTTTGGCCTGAGGAGAAATTCTTAGTCCAATGTCATTTTATTATCATCCCCAAGATGGGTGTAATCTAAATATGATCTTAAAAACCAAGTCTCAAAAAATTCAAGTTAACTCTTTTTCATCTCTTCTGACTTTTATCATGTGATAATCCTATCAACCAATCAACCTATTTTATTCAATTCTAATATAACTTCTAACCTAATTTCTGTTTCCCTCTTAGCTTCTGGAAAATCTTGAGCTAGGGGGTCTAATTTCCATTGCCAAATCTTTACTTAACAGCCAAGCCTATTATATATAGAACTTTTCTGTTATACTTTGAACAGATACTAATCTTTGATCTCAGTAAGATTCCTCAAAAATAAGTGAAGTAATTACTGTAGAATTTTCCTTTATGATGGCCCGCATGATATAACTGTTATCAACATATGAAATGGACCTGTCAAGCCAATTTCGAACCCTAAAGAAGCATGAATCCATCTCTTCCTCACTCTACTATCTTTAGGTAAAGAGTGGGGAAGGCTGGTTTTGTTAGCCTTGCTTGGGCAACCTATGTAGGAGAAAGAAAACTTCAAACCAGCTTTATTCTGCTTAAAGAATTGACCTTGTGTCGCATCCAACCCATAATGAAAGGGTTGAATAAATATATACATCTTCATACTGAATTTGAATATTTCAATTCATTAAAATAATTGAATAAATTTAAAATGAATTAATAACAAATTTGTCTTGCAGAAGACCAAAATTCAAGAATAAACTTGAAATATCTATTTATTTTCAAGGTAAGCCTAGCTAAGTCTGGCTAAGGCCAAGAATAATGTGAAGCCTAATGAGAATCAGTATCACCACATGAGTGAATAATACACAAAGCCAACTTATTACATATTTCTTTGCAATAAGTGACTTCATATATGTGCTAACATCTTTATGTGATACTGGTCTTAGCCACTGGTATAGAAGGAAGATGGCATTAGATTCAAACCAGTTTAATTCTGCTTAAAAATTAACCTTTTGTCATATTCTGCTCATGATAGAGGGGTCGAGAATCATATAATATTATATTATATTATATTATATATATATATATATATATATAGATATAGATATATATATATATATAAAATATTATATTATATCATATTATATCATATCATATAAAAATAAGATATTCAACATGTGATGGTTTAAATTTTCATACCATCAAAGTTATTTCCATTTTTCTCTAACAGATAGATAGATAGATAGATAGATATTGTATTTTTGGCAGCAATTTTTGTCTCATCCTTTAATGTCTATAGTGTTTTGTCAAAACAAGTTTTGAGTCCCAAAACTTTCTGATGATTTTTTGTATTTAACTTTATTAAGTATTATTTGAGAATTTTAAAAGAATTTGCTTCCTTTTTTCAAGTCTTTGGTTACATAGCATTGGTATATCTAATTATCAAAGATGGGAACCTATAATAAAGTGAGGGAAAAAAAAAGTAGTTACATTGGCAGTTGGAATGGCAGTTGATTGTAATCTTAGTAACCATTCATTTCTGAGGAATTTTTTTAATCATTTTATTTCATTTTATTTTTTTTAATCAAAGAAACTGTTTTGAAACCAAGTTTGTTGATGGAATAATTATAGACATTTGGCATGACACAAATACTTTACAGAAATCAGTGTCAACACAACAAAACAATCAATTAAGTTGTTGAAGCAATAATTTTGACTCGCCCTGGTTCAACCAAAAGTTGTACTTAGAACTAAACTTTAATAGAAATTAACACAAGTAATACTATAAGAGCCAAAAATGTTGGGATGTTTTTAAATAACAATTTCAGTGATTTTTTTTTTTTTTTTTTTACACTGGATTAAATAGAAAATTAAAGCAAAAAGAAGAATTGTTACCAGCATCCATTATGGCTGAAATTGAACTGTGGGCACAATTAAATTAACTTGATACATTTATTTAAACTTGGTTTGCAGAAACTGAAGCCACATAATTTATTGATTAGAGCCAAATTGCTAACACACACATCACATTCAGCTAATAGTTTAGTATGTATAAAAAATAATCAGTATTCAAAATATTTTATAAAAAGTCATTTTTAGTGCCAGGAGGGAGAATATTCAACCCCTTAAAAATACCCTTCCATTGTGCTAATGAAAAGGAGAATAACCTAGAACCTTGAAATGTTATCCAAACTCTTCCCCCACCCCTAAAAATTATATTAGAATAAAAAAACAACAACAAACAAATGAAAAAAAATTGTTTGTTTATAAGTTGGGTTAAAGATTTCTTCATACCTCCTCGTAGTTGATATGATGATTAAAATCTTTGGTTAACATTACTTTTAAAATGATTTAACTGGATGACTAACATAATGTTTGCAGATTTTTAATAGAGATCTGATTTTTATTTTTGATCATTGTTCATTCTTATCTGCTGGAATTATTTTTACAAAATAAAATTAAAACTAAATAAAACTGAAACCTTTATCCCTGTGCTAGATTGATATCACCAAATATTGATATATTTTGATTAATATCTGTCCAGAAGAGCAGAAATATCTTCTAATTTTTATTGTAATGCCCTTATTTAAATTTGAAGGCTGCATCCTCATTAAAAATTAAGTCTTATTCTCCAGACATGTTCACAAGGTTTTACACTTTGACAGATAAACCTCAAGTTTACAATCCAGAATGTTTCTTTCATTCATTGTTCTTAGTTTTTTAGTTGTATCATTTTGGTTGGGTAATCTCTCAGATTTTATGATTGGTATCCACTTGTAACAGTGACGAATAAATTAGTCTGAAGAATATGAATCCTAGTCATTATTCACCTTCAAAAATGTCAACCTATTATCCCTTTAACTTATAGAAATTTAACTAAAGCATATTACCATAGACATATTTTTTAACTTTACTCTTTAACTAAAACACTTTTTAACACCTTTCATGATGGAAAAAAAAACAACTTCTAAGTATATTCTGTTTTAAAGATGACTGCCAAATGACCTTCTATAGTTAACCTTTATCATTTTTATAATATTTATTTATTTCAGAAACTTTCTTAAGATAATATGTAGAAAAAAACCTGTAATATTTATTTATTTATTTATTGAAGAATTTTCAGAAGAGATAAATTGGAAAAAAAAAAAAACATTTGAAAAAAATTTTTTTTTTCTAAGTGCTCATTTTCATGAATATACGATTGAATTCTCCTAATTAAGCAATCTGATAAAACTAGCTTTGTGACCCATAACCTTATTTTTTTCTTTTTTTTTTTTTTTTTTTGGACTCTTGAAAATTAGGAATGGTCTAATTAATGCTGGCATTTTTACACATCATTGTAGTTTTTTTTTTTTTTTTTTTGATGAATGTATTCTCTAATCTCACATTTGGATATTCTCCAGTTGACAGTAAGTTCCAGATTACCAAAAATGTTTGGCATTTTTAATACTTTTCTTTTCTTTTTTTAAATCTCCCAAAGAAAAATAATAGATCATTATTTTTTCCTGCTTTTTTTAGATAATTATGCAAAATTTCTTGAAAAATTTCTGTAAAAGCTTTTTTGAAAAATGGAAACACTGAATAAAATAGAGAAATTTAATCTTCTTTTTGAGTAATATAAAAATAAATAAATGATTGTTTTTCTGGATTATAATATTTATATAAATAATACTTATATAAATTAACTTTACTTTATTTCTATAATGAAGTACTGAAAAGTTTTCAGCCCAACTCGTTAGGTTTTTTTTTTTTTTTGGTTTTTTTTTGTTGTTTTTTTTTTTCATTTTATTTTATTTATTTTATTTTTTTTGAATGATCAAAGAAACTTGAGAAGTTATGTGCCAAGTGAGTTGAACTACAGGATAGATATATGAAAGAGGATGTATATTTCATAGCTCTAGGTCATTCCCTTCTTGGTTGGGCCAAAAACTTTTCAGCATACTCTTATAGAAAATAAAACAAAAAACAAACTTTTTTTCCTACTTAAAATAAAAAAAAAACCTCTTTCAGAAGAAAAAATAATTTGACAAGCACTTACTTTTCATTCAAGAAGATAACCAAAAAGAAACTTGCAAATTCATATAATTTTTTTTGTAAAATTCTGATTTCTTTTTTTTTATCCTTTTTTTAATCTTTCATTCTTTATGTTTTTAATCAATTAATCTTTGATAAACCAGTGAAAAAATACAATTATGCAAATAATTAATTGGTTTAAATCACAGCAAATTAATTACAAACTCAAGCCCAGTATAACTGTACCTTTGTTAATGGTGTTTATTCATCTAATGACTCAAATTGAAGTGACTGAATCTTTGGTGACACTAAGTTTCAAATTCTTACCTAGAAGAACATAACACACAAATTGAATTACTCGTAATTAATCAACTAAACTGAAAATCTTAATTAAAAACCTCTTAGTAAATTATCTTGTTTCTTTTTGATACTCTGTTGTCTACAATATAAAAATATATGATTTAGCAATGATTGTTTTTTAAAAATAGTCCACAATCTAATTTTGCAGTTTTCTTAAAATCATACTCTAGATTAAAACTAAATGATATACTTTCTTGTCTTTTAAAAATACTACATCTAAGAAGGGCTAGAAGATTAACCAATGAACTGGAGTCCTAAAATGTTCATTTTTCTATTTTGTTTTTGTTAATATTATGCATATTGATATTTTTGATATTCCCAAGTTACTTTTATTGTGTTATGAAAGCAAAATGCTGGTATAATAGGTATATCACTTGTCTTCAAATATCTCTGTTGGATATTTAAATTAGTGTGACAGATTTCTTAAACAGTGGTCTCATATGGTTACTTAGCATGAATTCTTCAAGAGAAAATGTGTGTATTATCACAAATTTAGCAATTAAACCTTTATTCATTTCAATAACAAATGGGTATTGACAGAATATGAACTGAATATTTCATTATAATTTTTATAACACTTTTTTCTTGTACAGGTATTGATTTGTCCTCGTCACATGTCACATACTTATCTTAGAATAAATACTTAGCTTAAATTTGCTTTAAAAAAATATTTCCTCTCTTCTGTTAAGTATTAATCAATTTCAGATTTCACTATTTATCAATAGAATCAAAAATTTATCTCCAGTAAGATCAATATTTAAATCTGTAATAACAGTTCCAAATGTTTTCCATTGTAGATTTATAACTAGCAACTAAACTATGTTACTTTGTTTTGTTTTATTTTTTTGTTTTAATGGTATATCAACTTTTATGATGGTGGGGGGATTCTCTGTGGCATAATGACTAAAGTGCTGGACTGTGGTCTCAAAGTAAGCAAGTTCAAACTCTAGTCATGCTATTACATTCCCATTCAGACTAATACCCCTTGGAAAGTTATGAACCCCCCTTATCTCTCCCACTATGAGTTAAATAGTATCACTGCTGTTCTTTTAGAAAATTGGCTTTGACATTAAGTAACCCACAAAGGTTGATATGCCATTAAACAAAGAAACCAAAACAAACCAACTTAAGGAGGTTATTTAATACCAAAGCTATCCTTGTAGAAAGACAGAAGTGGTCCCATTTAACCAATAGCTGGGGTTGGGGATAAGAGGGTTCATATATTTCCTTCTGGTATTAATTAAAAAATCAATGTAATAGCATGAATTGAGTTTGAACTCTCTTATTCGATATCACAGTCTAATATGTTAACCACTGCACCATGGGAACTTCCCTGATACTTTCCAAGCAAGTATAATATTTTTTTGGTCTGTGAAATGTTTTACACAATCTCAAGTCTGTTAATTAAAAATATTTACAAAGTGATATTTTTATTTAAATATCTGCAATATAAACTTTTAAACTGAATCACATTTCTATGTAAATCCTTTTCAAATCCAAATGTTTGATTTTTGATAGTAATCTTTTTTTTTTGAGGTTGCTGAACTTGTGACAGTTATTAAAAAGATACATAAGTTATTTAATCAAATACTTGGTTGTGTAATTGTTAATGTGAAGTTATGTGAACCTTCAACTTGATAACAAGAATTTGAGCTTGGAAGTTTTAAAAAAGATTATCAAATTTGAAAAGAAAAAATAAATAAATAAATTACTTATAACCCCTACTAGTTTATGGCTAGAATCCTTCTTCTTTGATTTAAAAATGTTTGCTTCTGATTTTTATATCAGTTTATAGAAATTCATTTAGTTCCAGAAAAATTTCTTCTTTGCTTACAAAATTGTTGCCAAAATTGACTACTAAAAATAAACTTAAAAAATATATATATAGCAGCAAATAAATAAAAACAATGCAGAAGGAAAACACTTTAAATATAAAATCCTTCATAAATTCTCAGGTGAATGATTTCAATGTCTATAATTCTTCATTTTATACATAGGATGTATGATTGAGGGAAAAAGAATGAAAATATAGAAACCTGCTTTTTTCTCTTCTTCTTTCACACACACATGCACTCACACTCAGAATGTCTTAAACAATTTAAGCAAGGTTAATTTTATTCTAAATTTGTACTGACACAGCCTATCTTCAATATATATATATATATATATATATATAATACTAGCATAACACCTGTAAAATAAATGAGAGAATTAGTTACATTCAAATTGGCACTTCTGTCTATGATCAGTGTATTACCAGCATACTCATGTTAACAATATTCCCGAGTTAATTTTACTTAGCTCTCAAAGTAGAATCCTACCATCATAGATATATCACTTACCTTCATATGTCTATGATAGATGTTCAGATTAGTATGACAGAAGTTATGGACAAAAAAAATTCAACAGAATAAGTCATACTGTTCATTACTGTACATATGTAAATAATAATAATAATGATGAGGATGATGATGATGTCGTCGTCGTCGTCGACCAGATCACTAGACGTAGTGATAGTCAACAAAAAAGAGAAAACCTGCCAAATAGTGGACTTTGCTATTCTGGCTGACCACAGGGTAAAACTGAAGGAAAGTGAAAAGAGATATAAGTACTTAGACCTTGCTAGAGAATTGAAAAAACTATGGAGCATGAAGGTGACAGCGATACCAGTTGTAATTGGTGCGCTTGGTACAGTCACCAAAAGACTAGTACAGGGACTGGAGGATTTAAAAATAAGAGGATGATGGGAGACCATCCAAACTACAGCATTGTTGAGATTGGCCAGAATACTAAGTAGAAACCTGGAAACTTGTTGGCACTCAGACTCCAGTGGAAAACCATCAACTAATACTGGTGTGAAGAACTCTCAAATGAGTAAAATAGTAATAATAATAATAAATACTTGTATCTTGCCAGAGAGCTAAAAAAAATTGAACACGAAAGTAATGGTGATACCATTTGTAATTGTTGCACTTGGAATGAACACCAAGGGCTTGGAAAAAAGACTGCAAGAATTGGAAATCAAATGTAGAATTGAGACTATACAGACCACAGCATTATTGAGGTCATCTAGAAAACTGAGAAAAGTCCTGGAAACCTACTGTTACTCAGCTAAAACTGGTGTGAAAAATTCCCATGATAATGATAAGGAAATTACACATGAGATGACCAGGACATGGCGTAAAAGGGAAAACTTGGAGAGAGAAAGTTAATTGCTTTTTACAATGGTTCAAAATAAGGCCATAAAAACTAATTGTATCCTGCAAATGCTGTTCTTCTCACAAGTGGTGAAATTCATTTTCATCTTTCTGTGTTAATAAGCAGAATTTTCTATCCAGAACAGCATCATTCTAATGTAATATCAAATGAGGGAAAAAGCTTTCTCTCTATCAATTACAGATTCACGAGTCTTACAAAATGTTTTAACAGCAAATACACAGTGTTCACCAGTCAAAGACATAATCATATCTAAAAAAAAAAAAAATGAAGATGGAACTGATATTACCAGTTACCTAAGTTCATTTGTATCACACAGGTGATACTTTAAAATACATCTGCCTCAACCTGTATAACCTTGTTTTTCCTTTGGACAAAGATCTTATATGAAAGTCATAATTGTATCAAAACTGTTAGATTGTTTTGGGGGGCAGAGGACCTTCATCAGGTATTGGCCGTCTACAAATTGCTAGCAAATATTTATAGATTTTCCCATCAGTAGGAGCAGTAGATTAGCCAATCAATGGAGACTAAGGTATATATGAACATATATGGCAAAATGACAAAGTCTAGACTTATTGCAGCCTTGTTTCTTAGAATAAGTATCTTTTGTATCACGCAACTAAAAACAAGATGGCTACCCAAATTTCAATAGGTTATGAGCCCTGAGTAGCAATACATTTTTATGATGGTGATGAATCCAAGTATGAGTTGTGGGAAGTGAAGTTCCTTGGATATCTTAGAATTCAATATTCACATCAAATTATACTGTTGCCATCAGACCAGAGTGATGATATTGACTTTGTAGAAAAGAATGCAACTGTATTTGCTGAGCTCATTCAGTATTTGGACAATAAAAGTCTGTCATTAGTGATAAGAGATGCATGAAACAATGGAAGAAAAGCCTTAACAATATTAAGAGAACATTAATTGTCAAAAGGAAAGCTGAAAGTTATTTCCCTCTATACAGAGTTAACATCTTTGAGAAGATTGGAATCAGAGTCTATTACAGACTATATAATAAGGATAGAATATTTCTAATACTCTGAAGGATGCTGAGGAAGTTATAAGTGACAGACTTCTGATTGCAAAGGTGCTCAAGGGATTACCTCCAAATTTTAAACCTTTTACAATGGTTATAATCCAGAAAAAGAAAACCTTGACTTTTTCTGAATTTAAAGTATGTTAAAGAAGTTTTGAAGAAACAGAGCATCTGTGCTACCCACCAGATGAATCTAACAATATATTACAATTAAAAACCACATTTAAAATGATAAATAGAAATAAACTTGGGGTAAGTACTCATTTTCGCTATGATTGTAAATCAACAAATTATAATAACAACAATTACAAGAAACCTCAGCATAGTAGAGAGTACTATAAAATTTCCCCCTCAGGGAAGACAAATATTATTTTTTATGTTTGTGGAAGGAAATGCCACAAAGCATTTGAATGCAAAAATTTAAGGCAAAGTGATTTTTGTCCTGATATGAGAACCTATTCTAAAGGCCAAACCTATTTCTTTTCTTTAGGATATGATATTGTTTCAGACAAAACCAATTTATTAGTCGACTGTGGAGCTACCACTCATGTAATAACTGATAAGTTGAAATTTATTAATTTTGACTAAAATTTTGAACCAGGGAACCATTTTGTTGAATTGGCTGATGGGAGCCGAGCAAGTAACATAGTGCTGAAAAGATGTGACGCCTGTATTTATCTATGCAGTAGCAAAGGACACATATAGATGTAGCTTAAAAAATGCTTTATATATACCGACTTTTAAACAAAATATATTTTCAGTACAAGTAGCAACAAAAAATGGTGCACACATAAATTCTGAGTATGACAACTGCCAATTAATTTATCCTGATGGAGTAGTTTTCAACATAACACAGAGTGGATGTTTATATTATCTGAAAAATATCATTTCTAGTAGAAATACCTCTTTTGGCTTACATACTTGGCATAAAATCTTAGGCCACTGTAATGAATCTGATATTCAAGAGTTACCCAATGAAGGAATGAAGATAAAACCATAAAGCTCGTTTTATAGCCAAAGGCTACTCACAAATATATGGTAAGGATTATAGAGAAACTTTTGCCCCAACAAAAAATATGGCTTCCATAAGATTACTACTGTAAATAGCAGTCCAGTATGACTTGTTAATTCATCATATGGATGTTAAGAGTGCATATTTAAATGCCCCCTTAGACTCTAAGATATATGTTGAGCCGCCAGAAGGCTTTAAAGGTAAGAATGGGAATTATGTTTCAAAACTTAAAAAATCCTTATATGGTTTAAAACAGAGCAGTCAAACCTGGAATAAAACATTCCATACTTATTTAACTCCACAAAATTTTGTCCAATCACCTGTCGACCCCTGCATGTACATTCAAAATGTCCACAATCAAATATCTATCATTCTATTGTGGGTTGACAATATATAGATAGCTTCAAAAACTGAGACACACCTTATGCAAATTAAGACAAGACTGAACTCAAGATTCAAAACGACTGATCTTGGGAAATTATCCTGGTTCTTAGGAATACAATTTGAATGCGAAAATAATACTATTAAAATGAATTAACCTAGATATATCAAGAAGATATCATCAAAGTTCGGTATGGCAGACTGCAAACCATATTCAACTCCATATGAAATGGATATAATGAAAACAAGTGACAAAGTCGATTTAATAGAAAGCAAACTTTATCATGAAATTAATGGCAGTCTAATATATATAATGGTTGCAACAACACCAGATATTTGTTATACAGTTACTAGGTTGTCTCAAGACTTAACAAACTGAATTCTTTTCATTTAATGAAGGCAAAACATGTCTTATGTTATTTAAAAAGCACAATCAATCAGTCACTAATATTTAAGAAATCGCAGTAACCCTTGAAATTGGAAAGATTTTGTAACTTGGATTGGGGTAATTTAAGTAAAAGAAAAGGCATGAGCGAATTTTGCTTTAGATTGGCAGAAAATAACCCGGTGATTTCATAGAAATCTAAAAAGCAGAATTCACTCACTTTGTCAACATGCAACGCGGAATTTATCACTATATCATTTGCAAGTCAAGAAGCCCTGTATCTTAGAGTACTATGGAGAACTATGACAGAACTTGAGTCATTTAAAAATCTGACAACTATTCATTGCGATAATCAGTTCAGTATTGTTTTAGAAAAAAACCCTGTCGTTCATCAAAGCTTGAAACATATTGAAATAAAATTTCAGTTTAGATGTGATGAATTAAATAGGGTCAATTCTTTTAGAAGACATTGAAACAGAGAAAAATGTAGCTGACATGTTCACAAAGCCAATGACGAATAAAATTAAACACTTTCAGAAAGTAGTAGGTTATTGATTCTTAACTTAGTAAGTGAGGCAATGTTAGCCTAGTTGACTGGGGCAGAAGAATACATCGACTACATCTCAGCAGAGCGGTAAAACTCCCCTGAATGAGTGTCCGGGATTTGACAATAAACCAGCTAATTAATCCTAACAAAAAAAAAAAATTAATCTCGAATCATGTTTTTGTATCAATTAAACAAAATTTTATTGATACTAATGATTCAAAAAGAAAAGAAATTATTCACATTGTTTTATTCTAATACGTATTTCTTTTAAAGGTGGAAAATTCCATCTTAAACCCCCAACAAGAGGGCGTGTTGAATTGGGGGGGGCTTCATGGGGTATCGGCCGTCTTCAAATTACTAGCAAATATTTATAGACATTCCCATGAATAGGAGCAGCAATTAGCCAATCAAGGGAGAGACTAAGGTACAGTAGCAGCCATAAATTAAGGAACAGAACAACCACAAATATTTAAATGAGTTTTACTTGAAAAAAATTGCATGTACGTTTATAAAATTTTCACAAAATATATTTGGAACATATATGCATTCATTAAATATAAAGTTTTCTAAATTTTCTTTTACAGTAAATTAATAGTCAACTGGAAGCAACAAAAATATACATTTTGCCATGGTCAAAAGTTAAGGAACACATCTTAAATCCTTGTTAGATCAATATATAAACTTAAGAAAAATTCCCTATTCAGTGAATTTTTCTTTTCATTAGATTACCTCATTGCATCTTCGACCACATGAGCCAATTAACTTCTTACAAAAGGTGGTAGTGATACTTTCCCATTCTTCTTTCAGAAAAGCCCATAAATCATCAATATTTTAAGGATTTCTGTTCTGAGCTTTCTCTCCTATGATTTTCAATACATTCTCTATAGGATTCATATCTGAATTTTGTGGTGGCCACTTCATAACAGCTATTCCTTCCTCTTCAAGCAAACTTAACACAGTTTTAGCTTTGTGGCAAGGCGCATTGTCTTGCCTAAATATTGGAATTTCAACTGTCCCTTTGCATAAATGAGGAAGAGCATGCTGGCGAAGAAGTTCTTTATAAACACTGGCATTAATATTACTGTGAAAACAAACAACAGGTCCTATTCCCACTGAAGAAATCATTCCCCACACCATTATGCTCCCCCTCCAAATTTCAGTTTTTCTTTATGCATTGAGGAGATAAACATTCCCTATATTTGTCTTACAAACCTCTTACCATCAGATCCAAACAAGTTAAATTTAAATTCATCACTAAAGTGAACCATATTCCATTGTTCCTCTGTCCACAGGATATGCTCTGTGACAAAGTCAAGACAAACCTTTTGATTTTTCTTTGAAATCAAAGGTTTGTGACACAAAATCCAAGCCACTAAATTTTCCTTATTTAACCTATGAGAAACAGTTTTTCTAGAGATTGGCTTTTCTGCTAGCTCACAAAATGCACAAGAAATAAATATTGCTGTATCAAAATGGTCTTTTAAAGACGTTTTAACAAACATCTGATCTTCCCATTTGGTAGTCATACAAAGCCTGTCAGCTCTCATTTTTGGTTCAAGTGTCTTGACAGCCTTAAATCTACTGATTACATGATAAACAATGCTTTTTGACCTTTATACAATGCCAACAATTTCAGAATATGATTTGCTTTCTTCATGATTTGCTAAAATGAGCTTTTTTTTCTTCTCGAGTTAAACATTTACGTGCTTTTGCCTCGATTTTACTGAAAAATAGTTCCAACGTTGTATGACAGTTGAGTATAAATCAAAATTAGAAATCAAGTTGTTTAAAAATTATCTAAATCACTATAATTCAACAGCGTTCCTTAACTTTTGACCCTGGCTAAATGTATATTTTTTTAGTTCACTGTTAATTTACTGTAAAAAATGTTTAGAAAACTTTATATATAATAAATACATATATGTTCCAAGTATATTTTTGGAAAATTTCGTAAATGTACATGCAAATTTTTTCAAGTAAAAGTCATTTAAATATTTGTTGTTGTCCTGTTCCTTAACTTATGGTCATTACTGTATATATGAACAATCACAAAATTACAAAGTCTAGACTGAATGCAGCCTTGTTACTTATAAGGAGTATCTTTTGTATTGCTTCACTAAAAACAACATGGCTACCTGAATTCCAGTAAAAAGAAAAACTGATAATATACTGGAAAATAGCAGGTTTAAATGTAGGGTATGTGGTGATAGAGATGAAACAGTTAATCACACAAGCAAATTCAGCAAACGGAATACAAGGCATATTAAGTCGGGAAGGTTATTCACTGGGAATTGTGCAAGAGACTAGTGTTTGGTCATGTTGACAAATGGGTATATGTATAAACCAGAATCTGTCCTAGAAAATGAGATGTATAAAATTATCTGGGATTTTGAGATAGAAATGGACCACCAATTCCCAGCCAGAAGACCAAGTGTCGGTAAACATCTTGAAGATTTTGCTGTTCCAGTGGATGATACAGTAAAAATTATGGTGACACGAGTTCAACTCCAGGACGAGACTGATTGCATTTCACATAGCACTAATACCCTTGGAAAAGGTATGAATCCAATTATTCTCCCTCCAGCTATGGGTAAATAGTAGGGCAGACTAGGTTCTTCAGCCTTGGTGAGGCAACTAGTCTAGGAGAAGGAAAACTCTGAATTCAAACCTGTTAAACTCCGCTTAAAAATTGACCTTGTGTCATATCCTGCCCGAGTGGAGGGGTTGGTAAATATGATACAGTAAAAATTAAATAAAACAAAAACTGGATTTTTCCCAATAGTTGAAAAAGCTATTGAACATATGAGAGGATGGTGATACCTATTGTATTTAATGCTTTTGGAATGGTTCCCAAAAGCCTGGAAAAGAGACTGGAGGAACTTGACATCAGAGGAAGAATCAAGACCACTCAGACCACAGCACTGTTAAAATCAGCTAGAATACTAAGAAGAGTTCTGGAAGCCTGAAAAGGTTTGCTGTTACACAGATATCAGAAAAAAAAAACACCAGTTAAAACTGGTTGGAAAAACTCACAGTGTAGGAAGGGAAAGGTAGCTCGCTAGGAATAATGTAAGAGATTGTATTTTGACCAAGTGGTGCATAAACCAGAATCTGTCCAAAAAAAATGAGACTCCTAAAGTTCTTTGGGATACTGAGATACAAACAGACCTGCTAATCCTGGCCAGAAGACCAGACCTAGAAAGTGAAAAGATAGACAAATACTTGAACCTTGCCAGAGAAATGAAAAAACTGTGTAACATGAGGATGACAGTAATACCAATTGTAGTTGGTGCACTGGTTCCCAAAGGCTTAGAAAGGAGACTGGAAGAACTGAAAATCAGGAAGAATCAAGACCATCAGATTACAACATTGTTGAGATCAGCCTGAATACTTAGAAGTATCTTGAAGACCTGAGGAGACATGCTATCACTCAGACTCCAGTAAAAGACACAAAGCTAATACTGGTGTGAAAAACTCTCAAGAAGTAACAATGGTGTAAAAAAAACACACTAGGAGGAACACTGATGTGAAAAACTTGCAAATAATAATAATAATAATAATAATAATAGTAATAATGATAATAATGATAATAATAATAATCCCAGCCAGAAGACCAGACTTAATAATAATCAACAAAAAAAAGAGAACTTGCAAAATAGTCGACTTTGTTGTCCTGGCTGACCACAGAGTAAAACTGAAAGAATGTGAAAAGAAGTATAAGTACCTCGACCTTGCTTGGGAATTGAAAACACTGCAGAACATGCAGGTGACAATTATACCAATTGTAATTGGTGCGTTTGGAATAGTAACTAAAGGATTACTAAAGGGACTGGAGGACTTGGAAATTGGCGGATAGGTGGAGACCATCCAAACGACAGCATTATTGAGAATGGCCAGAATACTGAGAAGAGTCTTGGAGACTTGAGGAGACTTGCTGTCACTCAGACTCCAGTAAAAAACCATTGGCTAACACTGATATGAAAAGCTCTAATGAGTGAATAATAAATAAAATTTTGGCTGTAAAAGATAAGATAAAATAGTCAAATAACCTTTTATCTTTCACCTTTATTCCTGACTAAAGATTGTGCATTTCACTACATAAAACTTGAGTAGTATTGAGAAAAAAGAAAATAATTGTGATCACTTTTTACATTATATATATATATATCATGTGTGTGTGAGCATCTGTCTTGTGTCACCATGAATATAGTAACAACTTTCAATGAAAAGGTATCAAAGAAAAATACAATAAGAAAAAGAATATATAAATTGTTTTATTACACTCAAGCCACTATTCTAAGTTTTTTTATTATTTTTGTATCAGAAGCATCAATTCAGAAACTGGACAATTGACATGCTCTAGAGTAGGTTATAAGTTATTTAGAGATGAATTAAATCAATAAATCATATCACAGTAAATATTATATAAATGCTTGTTGCATATTCCCAAATGACATAGGGCACTCAACTATTGTTTGCAATTTACATGAATTGTAAATATTGGAAAATTTTAAAAAAATAAGATGGCTGACAGGTCAAAGATCTAAACTTGTCAAAATGTTTTCTTTTCATCATATTGCATGAATTTAAATATAGCTAACTTTTCAAATTCAAAGATTTATCATTCTTCCTTTGTTTCTTTTTAACTGTGTAGCTGTTTATATTTTTCTAACACCCTCACTGTCTTGGTCCTTAAGGCCTTCATTATTTATAAAATGGGTTGAGATAGAGAAACAGAAAACTGCCAATCACTTCCCCATGTTGTGAATTTTTTTTGTTTTTGATCAAATGTCAGTCTTGGTGAAATAGCAATGGGCCTCACATGAAGGCTGAAGAAAATGTAAAGAAGAAATACCAGTATGAATTATTATTAAATACCAATATGTTATTATTTACTAATCTTTGCTTGGTATGATTCATAGGCCTCAGGTTCCTGTTCCCAACTAGTCACTCTTCTAAGAACGGAACAGGTTTATCATTGCTTAACTTCATTGCTCTAATGAGAACAAGTACTTTTGGCAACTGTTATGATCTGTTGGTTGAGTTTAAGAACAATTCTTTTTATTTTATATATCTCTCTTGATGATCTTTGAAGAGAGAAATATTATTCTACATTTCTATCTTCAGTTCAAACTCTGAACTCAGCAGCCATTTGTATGTATTCCCCTCTGCCACAGGCAGGATGTGACACATGATCAATTTTTAAGCAGAGCAAAGCTGCAGAGTTTTCCTTCTAGACTATTTTCCTAACTAAGGCCAAAAAACTCACTCTACTCCTACTATTTACCCATAGAATGTAGATGAACAGATGGATTCATATTTTTCCCAAAAGCATTGGTATGAAGTGGAATGAAAACAGTCTCATTTAGGATTCAAACTTAGGTCACCAATTCCACTTCCTCTGATGATAATTGTTACATCAAACTAGTTATTATACTCCAACTGGCTTGGTCTCTTACAGCTTTTGTCATTTATAAAAAAAAAAAAAACAATTGACAGGAAAAACTGTCAATCACTTCCCCACACTGTAAAACTTTTTATTTTTTATCAAGCATCTGTCTTAGGGAAGCAGCAATTGGTGTTACATTGAAGGTAAAAAAAAAATAGAATAAAATAGTTCTTGTCTGGAAAAAAGGGGAGATAACCACTTAGAACTGCTTTGATCAGTTGATTTAATTAGTAGAATTTTTTTCTTTTTTCTTTTATATTTTTTAGCAATCTGTAACTAATATGACAAAATAGAAAAAAAACATGACTTGTACTTCTCAAGTGGGTGAAAGATATTTTGTTATTCTTATGATGTCTTAAAAGAAATAGAGTTGAAACCTCTTGCCAAATACAAGCAAGTTTGGAACCAGTCATCTGGTTTTTAAGTAAGTAAGTAAAGTTAGCGACCATAGTCGAGGGTGACCCGAAGGCTCCCTTTTCGATAGCTACTACACCAAGGTGTAGGGGAGGGCGCTACTCCATTCCCAGGATTGCTCCACTTTACCCTTGAACCGTACCTTATAATGCTGAGTGTTAAGCAAGGTGGTATCAAGTTCCATTTTTAAAGTCTTTGGTATGACTCGACCTGGGATTGAACCCAGGTCTCCCGGGCCATTGGCGAACACTCTAACCGCTGGGCCAATGTCCCGGTTTTTACTACCAGTGAAATAGGACTTATTTGAGATCTGATGCTCTGTTTATATTAGCAATCTAGACAAAGGCTGTAAATCATCAATTCTTTCACATTGCTTTTCTCCTGACTAGTTGTTAACTCTTTACTTCTGATATTTCTTGATATCCAAATTTTTAATTATGTTCTAATAATCTTATTCATGGTTAGTGTTTGAAAACAAGGGTCTCCAACCAATTGTTCACAGGCTACATGCAGTCCTCAAGGTCCATTTGTGTGACCTTTCACCCAACTTTCAAAATTTTCACTTTGTTTTTGATGGTGACTATAAAGAAGTACCATTAGAACTGCAGCTGGAACTCATTGATTGTCATTGTTTAGAAGATTTAAAGTTCAAATTCCTAGCTTGCACATCCTTGATTTCTATACAAACCCCATGTTTCAACTGGATGATTTCCTAACCTTATCACTCACTTCCAGTAAGTAATGAGCAAATTTGGCACTACATACCTCTGTGAACAGTTGTTCTCTGAACTAAAGCATGCCAAGAATAAACAACATTTGCAACTATCATATCATCACTTATCTAAATCTCATCACAAATAACATCTTATGTCTCATTGATCATATTTACCAACCCCTCCGCTCAGGCAGGATATGACACAAGGTCAATTTTTAAGCAGAGTTTAACAGGTTGGAATTCAGAGTTTTCCTTCTCCTAGACTAGTTGCCTCACCAAGGCTGAAGAACCTAGTCTGCCCTACTATTTACCCATAGCTGGAAGGAGAATATTTGGATTCATACCTTTCCCAAGGGTATTAGTACTATGTGAAATGCAATCAGTCTTGTCCAGGAACTGAACTCGTATTGCCGTGTCCATATCCTGTGACGATAACCATTACACCACGGGCACCTCCTTATGTCTCATTGATAAATTATGATTGTTAGCTTGTAAATTTAGTTGTTTTTTGCTGTCCTTTTAAGATCATGGCCTGGGCTCTCCTAAGTTTAGCTTTGGGGATGTTTAGTTTAAAATTTAAATGTAGAAATACTGATTATTTGTGCATTGATGTTTTTATTTTCTGAGGTAGAGATTTTTTAACATGATCATCTTCACCTGTATAATTTACCTTTTTAGGTCAACCATTATCCACCAAGATATCAAAGAAATATGCATTTTCTCTTTGTTCCATTGTTTTCATCGAATCTCCTATCTCCTCCCAACACTAGGTTTACTTTTATCCTGTTTGTAGGGAGGTACTCTTAGCATAATGGTTATTGTCATAGGAAATGGAATTGGTAACCCAAGTTCAAATCCTGGATGAAGCTATTTGTTTTTCACTTAATGCTAATGCCCTTGAGAAAGGTATGAATCTATGTGTTCTCCTTCTAGCTATGAATAAATCATTGGGCAGACTGTGTACTTTAGCTTAGATAAGATAACCAGTCTTGGGAAAGAAAATTTCTGAATTAAAACCATTTGTACTCTGTTTAAAAACTGACCTTGTGTCACATCCTGCTTGTTGTGAAGGGGTTGAGTAAATACTTGCATCACCTATAACCCTTTTTTTTTTGTAACATTCACTTTCTTTCTCATCATCTTAATTAACTGTTTTTGTTATATCCTTATGCACCTTTTTTTGGGGGGGGTATTATTTTGGTGTAGGACATGGTTGCCACAAATCATTTTCTGCTGTTGCCTTAAACCCACTTATTTTTCCTTGCCATTTTTTTCTATAAATATCAAACCACTTTCCTTCAGATTTGATGTTTTTGATCTGTTTTTCCAAATTCATTACACAATTCTATTTTTTTTACATTTTACATCTGTATAATCCTTTTGAAATTTTTATAAGAAAATCTTAATGTTTGCCTTTTTCATTTACCTTTTGGTTTCTTTGTTTAAGGCCATATCAACCTTGGTATGTTATTTAATGCTAAAGACATTTTGATAGAAGAACTGTAGTGGTACCATTTAACCCATAGTTGGGAGGATAAGGGAGTTCATACCTTTCCCAAGGATATAAGTCCAAAAGGGAACATAATATTATGACTGGAGCTTAAACTCACTCACAGTGATGTTGCAGTCCAACATGTTACCCCCAGGGACTCCTCCTTCACTTCTGAACAATCTTGATTTGTGCACACATCTTTTACAGTCCTTTCCTTATCTTTTCAATTTATCTATTACCTTGTCAATTGGGCCTTAGGATATGCTATATCTCAAAATTGTGTCTGATGGTGAGGCTCCAGTTCTGGAGCTCTGGGGAGTGTAGAGTCACTCCCCCATTGTCATTATTCCCTGGCCCACTCTGACCCAGAGTAGTCGTACTTGTTAGGGTCTCATCTCTGCATCAAATAGATCTCCTTGAAAATTATTCATATCAGAGAGGAATACTTGATATCATACAAATATAAATTATTTGTATAAAGAATAGTTACTTGAAACAATGGATTATTATAATTAATAATTATTTGAAACTATATAACTGTGAGAAAACACGTTTATTATTAAATAAAAATAACTACTTGAAACCATGTAACACTGCCCAGTCGGCTGGGACTGTAGAATATCCTGACTGCTTCTCTGCAGAAGGGTAAGATCCCTCCACTAACATATGTCCTGAATATAACACTAAAAAATCTGATGATGAGGTTCCAGTAATGCTGGAGCTTTGGGGAATGTGGAGTACCCCTTCATTGTCATTGCTCCCAGGTCCACTCTGGCTTGGAGTTGTAGCACCTGATAGGGTCCTATCTATAGGTCAAATAGAACTAAACTGTGTACTTATGCTAAACTGAATTGTTTGAAATAGAATTGTTTATATGTATAAAAATGGATTGGGCATTAATAACCTACAGTGGTTGATGTGCCATAAAACTAAACTAAACCAAACCAAACCACATATCACTGTGCAAATTATTTGTATTAGGAATACTTGATATATAACTGTGTAAAAAAACTCTTAAGAAAGATCTACACAAAAAATATAAATATAAACATACCATAAATGTGATTCTCTGACCTCTAAGTATAAAATAACCCAAGATGGGTAGACATGCCAATAAAACCAATCAGTCAATAAATCTATTTTTCTCTGTTTTTACAAAATCCTCTATTAAATTGGTCAGTTTCTGTTTTTCATCTTTAAACTTACCTGTTTTTTTTCTTTTTTTTGTGTTGTTTCTTTTCATTTTGCTTGAGGTGGTTAAGAGTATATGTAATATGGCATATAGTTGGAGTGTTAGTCAAGCTAACCACTTAGTTAACTATTTAATTAATTCAATTACAAGTCATTATGACAACTGGGATGTAAATCTAACTACAGGATTTTATTTTTCATCTTATATTTTTTATTATTCTTTTGTTTCTTTTTCTCATGAACAGAGAATCTTGATTGATCTTGGCTAAATTTTGTCTCACTCCTTTAAAAATATTTCAGTTAGTCTTCTTCTTATCTTTTTACCCATCACTTTATGCACACAGTGACTATACTTTCACAGTTGATTAATAACTTCTAGCTAAAAAGCATTAAACTATTTGAAAGTCAAGTACTTTTCATATTCTTTTAGTGGTCCATTTTAATTTCAGCTCATCTTGAACTGTTTTTATAAAATTGGTCAAAATGTCTTCCCTTTCATTTTAGGATTTCCAAAAATTAGAAAACAAAAGAAGAAAAAATTTAATTCAAAATGAAAGAAAGAAATGGCACTTATCTAAATGTCAGATAAATCAAGGGGTAGAATGCACGTATAAATATTAATTCCATATTTGCATATTAAAGAAAATACTTGTTGAATTCTTTAAATTTTTATCTTTATTTTTTCAAACATCAATGCAAGCTAATCGTATAAGTTTGAATTTTTTAAGAACAACAGAATCATCATCATCATCATCCTTCTTCTTCTTCTTCTTCTTCTTCAAATATAAAAATAGAATCCAAAATAATGAAAATCAGCCCTGACTTCTTAGGCAAATTGATTGATGCATTTCAAAAATTATTGAATACATTTCTAAATTAACATCTCCTCAAACAGGCAAAGAAGAGATGCAATGAAAACAATAATAGAAACAAAAGCACAAAAAAAAAAAAGAAAGAAAAAGTGTTTGTTACAGATGAATATTGATACGTGTATGTGCTAATCCAACAAGGGAGACACTTGAAGCAAAACCAATAATTCACGTATGAATTCAGTATCTCAATTTCAAAGAATACATGCATATGCCTAGATGTGTATGTAACACCCACATCAGATTCACTCATAATGATAGATTTCATGAAATGTATATAGTAATAATAATGATATACAGGAAATGTATATAGAAATAATAATGTATCTATTAACTCCTGCAACAAACCACTGATTTGGCATTGTATGTTGCCATTACTACAATACAGGTAAATCAATAAGTTTGCAGCTTAATGATAAAAAAAGCATTTACTTCAAACAATATTTATTTTTCAATATTTACCAATGCAGTTTATTCTGCAGTGAATATTCATCATACACTTTGAGCATTGTAGAGTGAAAATTTTGGACCAAAACTTAACTAATGTCATCATCCTCCTCAAATTGTGCTAACATCACAGAGTTCCTGAAGCCTTTCTCGCCATCCATCCCAGTCATCTATTGCTCCTGGTAAGTCTTCCAGACTGCATCCAGTGTCAGCACAGAGGTGACGTAAGTTTTTGCTGGTCAGCCAACACTGGCATATCCAGTCTATATATATGTAAGAGTCTATACGAGAACATCACATGTGTTCATCCCTACTTCTCCCCTTGCATGTCTTATTTGGATGACTTGTAAGATGGGAGGTAAGTGACGAAATCTATATAAATCTAAATCTGTGCACCAATATTTTTTTAACCTCTTTTCATATTCGTGTCTTTTTTTTTTTTTTTTGTTTAGGTTATTCATTTTATTAAATCCTCTGTACAGATATAATAACTGCAGACAATATTTCAGTCCTACTTAATTTGGTGCAAACCTCTTTTTTTTTTACTGTTTGCCTATTTTAAAATTTTCTAGTAAAAACAAAATCTTTATTATAAAAAAACGAGAAAGTTTTGTTGACAATTTCAATGAACATTGATTAACGTGAGAAAATTTGAGAGAAAATATTTTTATCAATCCAATTTCACAAAATAATAAGATGTCAACAAAATGGCCTGCAAATGAAGAAAATGCCTTTAGGAATTGTTTCTATTTTTATTCTTTCCATTAAAAATCACATTGTTTATCCAAAAAGTTTTGTTCATCAATATTTAGGCAAGAATTCTGTTTGACTTCTGAAAATCTGAGTATATTTTTCAATCATCTATTTAGAAATTTTATCAAGTTTGACACTCTATTCATTGTATTTCAAATCACACAAATGAAATGCCTGATCTTTTTTCCTTTCCAATTTTTCTCTTAAATCCAAAACATTTTCTGAATGTCTCTGTAAGCAATCATGAAACTTGTATCAATTTTGGAGAGCAAGATATGTGTATCTATCAGAATATTATGAGGAAGATATTTGCGGAGAAGAAAACAGTTATCAGGGGAAAAAGATCACCTGATGAAGAAACATTTATTCTACAGATTGTAGAGGACAATGGAATTATTTGTATTTGTATTGGAATTTTGGTCATCAATGCAGTGAATGAGTTAAGTTATGTTTAATCCACTATAATCATTCAAGTACTTATGTTGTTACAAATTAGAAATAAATACTAGTTGTTGAGTGTATTTCAAAAATAAACAATATAATTATTTACCAGATATACAACAAGCAAATAATCCAAAATTTAGGAAGGTCAAGAAAAGTTCAAAAGATTTTTTTAAGTTTAGAAGAGACAAAATCTTTAAAAGATGAGAATATCTATGTGATTATAAGTAAGTAGTGTTGGCGACCTTAGTCGAGGGTGACCCGAAGGTTCCCTTTTCAATAGCTACTACACCAAGATATAGGGGAGGGCGCTACTCTTTCCCTGAGTTGTTTCACTTTACCCTTGATCCTTACCTTATAATGCTTAGTATTAAGCAAGGCGGCATCAAGTATCATTTTTTGAGTTTTTGGTATGACTCGACCTGGGATTGAACCCCAATCTCCCGGAGCATTAGTGAACACTCTACTAATAAGGCCAATACATATGGGAATAGGAAGAAGACAATGTCCATTTGACAATATGTATTTAAGTGTAAAGAAAACAGTGTGTATTTGAGTAAAAAAAATGTGTATTTGATTTTAAAGAAGAGAATGAGGATTTGGGTATGAAGAAGAAAATTTGTATTCAGGTATAAAGAAGACAATGTCTATTTGAGTATAAAGAAGACAGTGCATATATTTGAGTCTAAATAAAGCAGTACATATTTAAGTTTAAAGAAACATTGTATATTTGTGTATAAAGAAGACAATGTCTATTTGAGTATAAAGAAGATAGCATATATTTGAGAATAAATAAAGCAGTACATATTTAAGTTTAAAGAAGACATTGTATATTTGTGTATAAAGAAGACAATGTCTATTTGAGTATAAAGAAGATAGCATATATTTGAGTCTAAATAAAGCAGTACATATTTAAGTTTAAAGAAACATTGTATATTTGTGTATAAAGAAGACAATGTCTATTTGAGTATAAAGAAGTTAGCATATATTTGAGAATAAATAAAGCAGTACATATTTAAGTTTAAAGAAGACATTGTATATTTGTGTATAAAGAAGACAATGTCTATTTGAATATAAAGAAGATAGCATATATTTGAGTCTAAATAAAGCAGTACATATTTAAGTTTAAAGAAGACATTGTATATTTGTGTATAAAGAAGACAATGTCTATTTGAATATAAAGAAGATAGCATATATTTGAGTCTAAATAAAGCAGTACATATTTAAGTTTAA
The DNA here is from genome assembly GCA_963585895.1 of Sepioteuthis lessoniana. Lineage (NCBI taxonomy): Eukaryota > Metazoa > Mollusca > Cephalopoda > Myopsida > Loliginidae > Sepioteuthis > Sepioteuthis lessoniana. The sequence continues at coordinate 45,021,175 of OY757913.1, forward strand.
AGAAGACATTGTATATTTGTGTATAAAGAAGACAATGTCTATTTGAGTATAAAGAAGATAGCATATATTTGAGTCTAAATAAAGCAGTACATATTTAAGTTTAAAGAAGACATTGTATATTTGTGTATAAAGAAGACAATGTCTATTTGAATATAAAGAAGATAGCATATATTTGAGTCTAAATAAAGCAGTACATATTTAAGTTTAAAGAAGACATTATATATTTGTGTATAAAGAAGACAATGTATATTTGTGTGTAAAGAAGACAGTGCATATTTGAGTATAAAGAAGACAGTATGTATTTGAGTGTAAAAAATGTGTATTTGATTTTGAAGAAGACAATGTGTATTTGAGTATAAAGACAACAATATCTATATGAGTATATGGGGAACAGATTTATTTGGTTTGTTTTCATTGGTTGTTGGTTGTTGTATCTGACTGACTCCATTTATGTTTTTTTTCTCCTTACCCCATTTAACTTGTTGGCTTCTTTGTTTGTTGAAGGCTGCAAAAGAATTACTGAGGGAAAGAAGAAAAGAGACAAAGATACCTTTCAACTGAAACTTTTTTGGGGGGGTTTAGTATGGCTATTCTGTAGTGAGAAAATGTCTTTCTGGACTACAAGAAAACCATTTCATCTCCCAAACAACGCAATGAAATATATTTATCATTTTCAGTGGGTGATAAGTCCAAAATCTGTGGTTATGTGCAGTGGGTGTTTTTAATAATATTTGTTTCAGTAGTGTTGACTTGCTAGCAGCAGACATGGCTAAGTGTCAGGCTACAAGATCAGCACATGTGTTCACTGCTAGCAGCCAAGTGGGAAAGCATCCTTACAGTCTGACGGGTACCACTTAAGTGAGGCAGAATTTCTCTTTTGTACTGGGAAGGTCCTTTCTTTGGGTATGCATTACTTCTGCTTCCTGTCTGGGAACCACTATCTTTTTGAATTTATTCTATTTCATTTTTTTTATTTTTCTATGTATTTGAATATAAAGAAGACACTGTCTCTTTGAGTATATAGAAGACCATATGTATTTGAGTCTAAAAAAACCAATGCACATTTGGGTTTGAAGAGGACTATGAGAATTTGAGTATAATGAAGACAGTGTGTATTTTAATATAAAGGAGACAAGGCTTATTTGAATATTAAGAAAATGTCTATTTGATTATAAAGGAAATCATATGAATTTGAGTATAAAGAAGACAATGTCTATTTAAGTATAAAGAAGATGATGTGCATTTGAGTATAAAGAAGACAATGTCTATTTGAGTATAAAGAAGATGATGTGCATTTGAGTATAAAGAAGACAATGTCTATTTGAGTATAAAGAAGATGATGTGCATTTGAGTATAAAGAAGACAATGTCTATTTAAGTATAAAGAAGATGATGTGCATTTGAGTATAAAGAAGACAATGTCTATTTGAGTATAAAGAAGATGATGTGCATTTGAGTATAAAGAAGACATAGTGTATTTGAGTATAAAGAAGATGATGTGTATTTGAGTATGAAGAAGACAATGTCTATTTGAGTATAAAGAAGATGATGTGCATTTGAGTATAAAGAAGACATTGTGTATTTGAGTATAAAGAACATAATGCATATTTGAGTATAAAGAACATCGTGCATTTTTGAGAACACAATGTATATTTGAGTATAAAGAAGACATTATGTATTTGAGTATAAAGAAGATGATGTGCATTTGAATATAAAGATGAAAATTCTTTTTTGAGTATAAAGAAGACAATCTATATTTGAGTATACAGAATTAGTTATTCCTTACTTGTTTTAGTTGTTTGCTCTATGAACACCATTTTTTCTGCGTATTATTTTTGTTTATTACAGTTTAACTAAACTGTGTGAAATTAGACATGGCTTTTTCTGTTACATGTGTCGGCCTTCATACCTCAGCTGTTGATTTTAGTTTTAGCCAAAATTGGCAGATTTTGTCACTACATGGTCCTGGTAAAAAAAACAAAAAAACAGTGTTGTATTTTGACATATTTGCTTTTTATCTGATTTCAGTTTCCAATAGCAAGAGATTTAGTTTACCTTGTGGCATCAACTTCTTGCCAAGGGCAGCTAACTCAATAATTTCCCAAACAAACAAGGACAATAATTTTTTGCCTTGGCAATTTTTTCAGTGTTCAAATGTTACTGAAAATGGCTATAACATGATCGAATAGTTTTAAAAGAGCTTGAAACAAATGCAATAATTTAAAGTAAACATTTTTGCAATTATGAAATTAAGACTCATTTTCAAGAACAAGGTATGTATATCAATTAGATTATCAAGTAGAAGACTTACACAGAGAAAAGGTTATCACCCTTTATCTTTAGCTGAAAGCTGTAATTAAATGGAGTTGAAAACAAATATAAAAATGAAAAATATTAATGCAATAAAAAGATGATTTGACAGTTTTGAACAATATTTTTTTATAATCTATTGTAAATATCTTTATACAAATACAACACCAAACAAAATTGTTACCTCTTCCTTTTCTGAAAGAGGATCCTGAAAGTTACTTCATATTCACAAATGTTTCTCAAATATAAATTTAATTGTTAATTTAGATTCTTGCCTGTTTTATGATTTTTAATTGTCTTTTGCAAAAGAAAATTGTTTAAAAATTAGAAAATCTGTATTTTCCACTATCTTTGATCTCTGGCCTATTTTTTATTGTAAGAAAATTATTGTTTTTTTTGGGGGGGGGGTATGTTTTTAAATAAGTAAAGATTTTTGTAACATAATTTAATAATTTCTTTCAATAAGGCAAAAGAACTACTTCAAAGGGAGAATCTCATAAAATACAAAATGAATGAGTTTCTAGCAAAATAAATTTGTAAGCAAAAAACAAAATAAAAAATGAAACTGTCTGTAGAAAATCTCATAGGTTATAATCAAAATAATCAAGTGAATGTGTTAAAAATATTCCGATAATTTTTCACCTGTTAATGCCTTTGCTAAAATCAAGAATTTATGGTAGCTGCAAGTTGGTCAGCATTTCAGCACATGCTATATAGCGATTCAAAAGTATGTTCATTAATTTTTCACAATTTCCTTTCATTATTACACCTGCTAATGGATCCAATCAGAAGAAAGAATCATCATTCCTTTTCTTAATGAAATATACATAACACTCAAAAGCTGATGGAAATGTTTTCTTGATTAAAAAAAAAACTTAAAAGAACCAACAAACAAACTTAAAATGGTTAGTAGGAGCAGTATTGTGAAAATACAAATATATAAAAAAACGTACAAAGAAAAGTGCATAAAAGACTAAAGAATAAAATGAATTGTATAGATACTGAAACCCAAAGGATTGTTATAGACTTTACTAAGTGAAATGCTAGAAAAATGACTTTTGTAATTTGTTCTTCCCATGATAAACATTAAAGAAAAGAAAATGGTTCCTTACCAAAAAATTCAAGAAACAGATGATATCCTGCAGAAACTATTACAGATGCAGACTGTGCAAATGACCTGGTGGATTTTATAAATAAATCTGCTCAAATGGAATCTTTGCTGCATAACTTGGAGCAGACAGCAATAGACATGATCTCTATGTGAACTTAGAAAAAAAACAGTTTATGTGTTTTAAACAAGATGGTGCAATTTCCACATTAAATGACAAGCCTCTGAAATTAGTTGATTAGTTTATATACTTTGGTAGCAATATCTCATCTACTGAAAGTAATGCTGATATATGCAAAAAAGGCGTGGACTTTTATTGATGCTATTGACCATATGGAAATCTGATCTCTGATAAAATAAAAGGAGAATTCTTCCGAGCTGTAGCCATATATCAGTATTATTGTATCGTTGTACCACCTGGACTTGGAGGTGCCCGTGGTGTAATTGTTATCGTCGTAGGAAATGAACACGGCGACACGAGTTCAAATCCTGGACGAGACTGATTGCATTTAACATAGCACTAATACCCTTGGGAAAGGTATGAATCCAATAATTCTCTCTCCAGCTATAGGTAAATAGTAGGACAAACTAGGTTCTTCAGCCTTGGTGTGGCAACTAGTCTAGGAGAAGGAAAACTCTGAATTCAAACCTGTTAAACTCCGCTTAAAAATTGACCTTGTGTCATATCCTGCCCGAGCAGAGGGGTTGGTAAATAGGACCACCTGGACTTTATGAAATGGTTGGGGAAAAAGATTTATGGAAAATACACTGCATACTGTTTTGAACAAATCCTGGAAGCAGCAGTCCACAAAACAGCTGCTATACAGTCACTTACCTCCCATCTTTCAAGCCATCCAAGCAAGATGAACAAGATATGCTGGAAAAGTAGAGGGCTTGCCAAGAGCAATAGCAGATAGGGATGGATGGCAAGAGAGAGTTAAGGGAATCCATGCTATCAGCATGACTTGGTGATGATGATAACTAGTTTAAATTCAGTTTTCCTGCTTCTAGACCAGTTAAAGAGTCAGCCTGCCCTACTATTTACCCATTGCTGAGCGGAAAAAAGTTGGATTCATATTTTTCCCAAGGGTATTAACTCTATGTGAAATGCAAACAGCCTCATCAATGATTTGAACTCAGTTCACTGGCTTCATTTCCAATGACAATAAGCATTACATCACAAGCATCCAAAGTATGTCCAAGAAAAAAACGATGTGGACAAAATGTTTTGATGAAATAAATCTTATATAGATTTTCAGCAAGATTCCATGGATACAGAAATATTAACATGACATGAAAGATAAAAACACAAGAAATATTCTTCATGAAAAGGCTCTCAGAAACTAACCTGAAGTTTATGTTTAAAACTTATTTTGTGTTTTTATTTTTTACAAATATATATGAAGTCATTTTTTCACTATTTGTGAACACTCAGCATTGGACTGGTTATGTGAAAAACATGGATCTGAAATGAGAAAAAGAAACAAAAAAAAATTACATTTTTTACAGCATGTCAAAATTTCTATCTCAGTTAATTTACCTAGAAATGGCATACTTTGCCATCTGATAACCTCAGAGGTTAACCTTACATAATTTATATTAGAGCCCAATGTCAAATCAATATCCATGCAAAAGATCTAATTCCAGGGACTTTCTTTTTAGCCATGATTTTCAGACAGACATACATACAAATGCCTCTACTTCAGCATAGTAGTATAGATAAATGTAACCAGTCTAGTACTAAAGATAAAATAATAAACTTATGCTATACATATAAATATTCAGTATATATATATATATATATATATATATATATATATATATATATAATATAAAATTAATGGCTTCAAAGAGTTAGATACATATGTATTGGGTTTGTGCCCTTAATACATTTATAAATGGTGAATTTACAGTTCATAAATATATTTTAAAAACTAAACAGAAACATCAATTACATAGACGACTTAATAGAATGTTTTTCTGTTCAGGCGGTGCTGCTACAATCACCAGTATCAAATTGGCAGATTTAGAATCTTTCAAATCAGAAACAGATTTTATGCTTACTCTGTATAGCACATTTTTTTTCTTTCATGTAAATTCTTGTGAAACCTGCTTCAAGTTTCTGCTATATAAGATAACAACATATAAACTATATCTTGTAGGAATTTAGTCTGTGCATGAAATGGAGGTTGGTGAAACGGAGGCAAAGTATATGGCAAGTAATTTTGTCAAAGTGTGTAAACAAAGAATTTAATATTGAACCAAAGGAACAAGGAAATCACTCAAATCTCATTCACAAGCAATCAATAGTACCAAAATGGTGTCTATGTTTTAAATCATAGAAAGACTTTATGCTTACACAGTAAATTAGGTAGCACAAATGCTTGTATTGTTTTTGCTGTTAGAGGACAATAGGAATGTTTAGTTTTACTTAACATCATTAAAAAGTTTGCAAATAATGTCATAGTTACAGTTAAAATAGAATCAGCAAAACAGTGTCATATTTTTTGATGAAGTTGTTTGTCTTCACTTCACAAAATTACCTTGTCATTGGGGCTTAGAATATGTTGACTGTATCCCCTGTACATTGGGTAAGACCCCTCCAAAAATAGGTGTCCTCAGTATGACACTAAACTGCACCTTATGATGAGGCTTCAGTTCTAGAAATCTTGGGAGTGTGATACACTACTCGCAGGTCCATTCTGACCCAGAGTGGTAGTACCTGTTAGGGTCTCATCTATGGATCAAATATATGTTTAAAACAGGAATACTTGATATTATGTAACTGAGTGCCCCTCCCTGAAAAACTCTCAAGAAACAACTACACACAAAATGTAAATAGCATCCAATGAATGTAATTCCCTAATCTCTAGATATCAAATAACTCTTGAGAGGTTGACATGTTGTTAAAATCGCTCAAACCTTCTATGCATCCATTTACTTCACAAAAGCATGGCTCACTTCTATTGCCTGCTCTGGGTAAATAGTAGAGCAGATTGGGTTCTCTAGCTTGGTATTCAAATCCCCTGAGTTGGTATGTTGTGATAAAGCTCATTACTTCCTTAAGTTGCTAACCACATATGAGTACAGCAACTGGATATCCATAAGCCCATTGATCTTGAGTTAGGGTGAGGAGGTTGGATAGTAAGTGAATTGTGGCAATATGAGATGCCTTGGTAAAATGTGTGTATCTCAATGAAGACTGGTGATGCTAGCCTTCAGGAGAGGATTGGAATGCTGCATATATATATTTATAATGGAATCTCATTACTAAGTTGCACAACATGACAGAGAAGCACATTATTGCATAGATGATAGAAAAAAAATAAAGATCACTTAGTCCATCTTTTAATTTGTGACATTGCAAGAGTCTTAAAGAAAGTTGTGGGAACAAAGAGGAGATGAGGAGATGACCTCAAATTCACATCAAGAAAATTTTTTTAAAATCAGACAGGTGGTCACAGAAAAATACCACTTACTTTATTGTCACTGTTGCTGGCTCCCTCTGTACAAGTAGCCCAATTGGCTGGGGCTGTAGAATATGCCAACTGCATCTCTGCAGATGGTTAACCCCCCTCACAACAAGTGACCTGGATATGACTCTAAACTGCATCTGATGTTAAGGCTCTAGTTCTGGAGCTTTGGGGAATCTGGAGTATCCCTTCATTACCATTACTACCAGGTTCACTTTAACCCACAGTGTTAGTACCTGTTAGGGTACTATCTATGGCTTAAATAGAACTGTTTTGCCATTTAACTGTGTGCAAACAAATTACAGATTTTAAACTGAATTGTTAGTGATACATACCAATACTTGAAACCCTTCAACTGTGTGCAAATAAAACTATAACTTTAGATAGTAATTCTTGAAACCTTTTAACTTTGTGCAAACAAATGATGAATACTAAATAGAACTATTTATGTTAGGAATAGCCCAGTTTGCTGGGGTTGAAGAATATGACAACTGCATCTCTGCAGAGAGTTAAGACTCCCTCAGTCAGTGTTCTGGATATGACATTGAACAAGTTCATGATGAGGTTCCAGTTCTGGAGCTTTAGGGAATATGGAGTACCCCTTCATTGCCATTACTCATTGGTCCACCCTGACTGGGAGTGGTAGTACCTGATAGGGTTCCATCTATGGGTCAAATTGATCTGTTTAATCTTTTAACTGTGTGCAAACAAATGACTGATGCTAAGTTGAATTGTTAGTGTTACATTGTAATACTTTAAACCTTTTAACTGTGCCTAAAAGTAATTATTGGTATCACATTGCAATACTTAGAAACATTTGACTGTCTGCAAATGAATGAATAGGTTTGAATAGAATTATTGGTGTTAAATAGCAATATTTCCAACCACTTCACTTTGTGCAAACAAACAATTAATATAGAATAGAATTATCCATGCTATATAGCAATACTTAGAACCATTTAACTCTGTGCAAACAATAGCAATACTTAGTTGTATGGAAACAAATTAACTTTTTACCTTAAAAAAGAAATTACCTACAAACTATTCACTTACAAATCATATGTATGTCCAGTTAAAAAAAAAATAACTGATGTTAAGTTAAATTGTTAGTGTTATATAATAATACTTGAAACCATTTAACTGTGTACAAATAAGAAATTCATAGTAAACAGAATAATTCATGTTAAATAGTAATACTTAAAATCATTTAACTGTATGCAAACAAATAAGCTCTGGCTCATTTAAAAATGTTATCTACGAAATATGCATTTACTGATCATATATATTTCATATATATGTATAAACAGAATTTGGCATCAGATAACCAACAAGTGTTAATATGCCATAAAACCTAACCAACTAGCAAGTTAGGAATACTTGAAATCATTTAACTATATGCAAACTAATGACTGATATTAAATAAAATTATTATTGTTATATAGCAATACTTGAAACCATTTAACTGTATGCAAATAAAGCTGTTAGTATTAGCAATACCTGAAACTAATTATCTATCTGCAAAGAAATGAGCCCTGGCTTGTGTAAATATTATCACTTGCAAACTATTTGCTTACAAATCGTGTGGTCTGAAACCTTAGTCTATCGTAAAGTTAGACGGGTTTCGATCCCGGCTTCAAGCGTCCTGCGGGTCTAGCCACACTGAAGAGTTCTGATAGAACGAAACAGTCTGTCTGTGGATGACAATATATATGCTCCCCCATGGGGGTTGAGCACCCTGGCGAAGGAATTGTCGGCCGCCCCTAGCGTAATGCAAAGCTCTTTATAAGAATTGAGCACTCTGGTAGCCGATAGGGTATTAAAAAAATGTAAACAAAGGCTGCTGCTGCTGTTGCTAAAAATAAAATACCTTAAAATTCCCTTAGCCAACGTAGTCCGCTTGTAGCCGTGTGGTCTGAAACCTTAATCTATCATAAAGTTAGACGGGTTTCGATCCTGGCTTCGAGCGTCCTGCGGGTCTAGCCACACTGAAGAGTTCTGATAGAACGAAACAGTCTGTCTGTGGATGACAATATATATATATATATATATATATATATATATATATATATATATATATATGATTTAGAATTAAATAACCTACAAGAGTTAATCTACCATAAAACCCAGCCAAGCTCTGTACCATTCTCAAAACAAAGAGACATGAAGTGGTATCCTTAAGTTAAAGAAGATCTATATTTTAACAAACTGAAGCCAAACCTCAACGGTGTGTATGTGGGAATACACTATCCCAAAGTTTAGGTTGCTACTTGTTGTTTGCCAAATAGTAACTGGCTGACTCTTTCAAAGATCCCCATCTTTCATGTGTGGTCGTTTCTCACACTTATTGTGAAGGTTTCCATGATTGGGTTAATCATCCTAAGAATTTTTTGAGAACCGGAAAGATTTTCAGGATGTTTCTCAAAAATGTGTGAACTTAAAACTATTATAAATTGGTTAATGAAAAGCAATATCAGATTTTTTATTTATGGATATTATATACACAAGATTTTCATGCATTTTAGATATTGATTGGTAAAATAACCTATTGTTAATATTGATGAAATAAAATTGAATTCTCATTGTCTAATGTGGAACAAATCAATAAAATGAATGATGACATAGAATGAATAAAACATTTTTATTTTAAGTGTATACAATTTTGTTCAAAGTCATTACTGTTGTGAAATAATTCAAGAAGTATATAAGTTGACGACATTAATCGAGGGTGACCTTAAGGCTCCCTTTTCAATACCTACTACACTGAGGTGTAGTGGAGGGTACTACTCCATTCCCTGGATTGCTCCACTTTACCCTTAACCCTTACCTCATAATGCTGAGTGTTAAGCAAGGCAGCATCAAGTACAATTTTTTGAGTCTTTGTTATGACTCAACCTAGGATTGAACCCCGGTCTCCCTGACCATTGGCAAACTCTCTACTCATTAGGCCAATAAGTATCTCATAAATGTTATCATGAAAAATATTTGTGGATTGGGGGTGTTGGAAAAAAATAATAATAGGAATAAAAACAAGTGAGACTAATTTACCTGATACTTTTAAGCCATTGTATATTTGCAAGTGCAGAGAAGTAGAATTTTATTTTTGATTCTTTTTTTTTCCTCCTGAAGTCAGTATTTTAAGCATTTGTTATTCTCAGTTCCATAAACAACCAACTAACCAATTCATGCAGTGTTTTAGGTTCAGATCATTTGATTTAATGATATATCAACTCTTGATCCTCATTTAATGCCAAATCTATAAATGGCCTCAGTAGAGTGTTGCAAGTCACTTGATGACTTGGTTGCCGGGCCAAGGACAGCTCAGCCACCACAATCCCGTAGCCTCCATAGGAGTGTCTTACACCTCAGCAGAGGTGCATTTGCCATATTCTACAGCTTCAGTTACAGTATTCTAACCATAACCAGTATTTAGCCATTCTCACCTTTATATTGTTTTTGTCAGTATTTAACTACCTTTCTCCAAGTTAGTATGAAATATATATTCAGTTTAATGAGAGGGTCCTTATAGATGTATATGAGCAAGAATAAAAATTGCACACCTGTTGGTAGAGCTTAAAATACACTGCCTGTATCCACTGTAAAAGGTTAAGATGCCTCCCCCCCAAAAAGGAATGTTCTAGGATTGACACTAAATTACATTTGATGTTTAGACTCAGGTTCTGAAAATCTGGAGTACTCTTTCGTTGTCATTACTCTCAGCTTCCCTTTGACCTGGAGTAGTAGTGCCTGTAAGGTTTCTTCTTTGTTTAATGACATATCAACCCTTATGGGTTATTTAATGCCAAAGCCATCCTTATAGAAGAACTATTTCATCTATAGCTGGGGAGGGGGAGTTATACCTTTACCCTGAGTATTAATCCAAAAGTGAATGTAATAGTGAAACTGGAGTTTGAACTTGCTTACTTCAAGGCTGTAGTCCAGCAGTTTAGCCATTACATCACAGGGACCTCCCCTGTGCCTGTCTGGGTCAAATAGATCTGTTTAAAAATTATTTATATTTGATAGGACTGTGTGCCAAAAAAGCCTCTTCAGAAATGTCTACATAAAAAATGTAAATATAATCATACAGTGAGTTTGATTCCATAACTTCTTGGTATAGAAAAACTTTAGATAGGTTGATATATCATTAAAATCAATTAGATAATCATAAAAATTGCTCATTCACCACAACTATTGTCACAAATGCAGTAAACTACTCTGATTCCCCCACTCCAAATTTCATGCACTTCTCCAGGTTCAGAATCCTTAGGATTAAGTTCACTTCCTTTTACTTTTTGTTTCTGTTCTACCTAAAGACACAGCTGATGAAGATGAACAGATGCAATGCACAAATCCCTGCGTAACAGCTGGGGAGTTTGGTTACCTGTGTATTACTTTTGCCATTATGATATCAATTGAAAATATGCAAGTTAAAGTAAGAAAATAAAGCAGAGAGGAATTATAGGAAGATGAATTGTCTTTTATTGTATTTGAAGAATATTATCTTTGGTCAAGTATTTGAAAATAAAAGAAAAATATTTACAAATGGATAAGGCAGAATTTAAAAGAGTAAATTGGATAGTTTAATGTTTTTTTTCTCTATTATCAAAATATATTAATTATTATGTGTTTGAATTTCTAACTTTCAAATCTGTTCCATGTCCTGGTAATTATTTTAATTTTCTTGTATTTTGTTTTCTACCATTTGCTTGTTTGTTTTCTGTTATGTACGAGGGTAATTCAATAAATAATGTGACTTTTGTCTCAGAGGCTGACAATAGAAAGCACTGTCTACTGTTGCACCTTAAGAATAATTGACAAAAAGAGGGAGTCTTCTTGGTGTAGTGTCCAACGTGCTGGGCTGTGACAATGTTGTAAGTGAGTTTGAACTGCACATACACTATTTCATTGACTTTATGACTAATACTCTTGGGAAAGGTATGACCCCCTCCCAATTCTATGCAGCCATGAGTTAAATAGTACTGCTACTGTTCTTCTACACAGGTGGCTTTGGCATTGGCATTAAATAACACACAAAGGTTGATATGCCATTAACCAAAGAAACCAAACCAAACCAATCTAATCTCATAAAAATTTAGAATTACTGGTTGGTCATATTTTATTATTCTTGGTAGTTTGGTACCCAAGGAATCTTAAAGTTTGTTAGTTTCTAATCACTGTTTAGTTATGAATTAAGACTCTTGATTTTTGGATCTGTTAAACAACCAACTGTTTTTAGTAGATATTTATTTATCTTAACTATGAGACATTTTGGCTCTTTGTCCTTGGGCACTCTATTCCCTTTTCTCTAAAGTCTTTGTCAAAGCTTTTTTCTTTATGTCATAGGTCAGTTTGTTTTTGCTAAAGCATGCCTTAACTCTTACTATCCTTTTTATAAAGCAGTTTCTCTTCCTTCTGACATTTCTACAACCTATTTTGAAAACTTTTGAAAACAAATAACCGGAAACTTCATTTGCAGACACACAAAAGCATTTCTTTTGTTGGTTTAGTTATATTGTTTGTTTGTGGGGTGAGGGAGAGGGCTGTTTGCTGTTGTTGTTGTTTGTTTTGTTGTTTTGGTTTTGTTTTTTTTTTAAAGAAAGAACAAAGAATTATTTTCCTCCAGGTGTTTTTTTCCACAGAATTATGCCTACATTTTTCACAAAAATTCACAAATAAAATTTTATTTTAGTTTGGAAATCTCGTAGCAAGGGAATTTTTTCCTTATGTTTTTAGAACATCTTTTCCAAAAAGTTTCCTACAAGAAATACCAGGTAATTTAAAGTAAGAAGAGAAAACTATCTTTATTTGTATCAAATCATAAATAATAATTTTAGACACTTCTCTACCCAATGATTTAAGCTAAACTCTTGCCAACATGTCCTAAGTGATCACTTAGAAATCTGTTCAATGTTGAGTAATGTGGATCAGCAGTAAATAGATTAAACAGAAAATTAGGTCAATTGTTTTGCTATATGAAATTTAAAGTTATTTGATTATATAAGGCATGAAGTTTTTTTTCAAATTTGTATTGAATTTGTTTTTAGTAGTGAAGGTGGGGGAGGTTAAAGAAAATGGAGAAGAGATGTGCCAAGTGTCCCAAACTTTGAGATTGATATACATACATTTATCATATTTACCAACCCCTCCGCTCGGGCAGGATATGACACTAGGTCAATTTTTAAGCAGAGTTTGACAGGTTTGAATTCAGAGTTTTCCTTCGCCTAGACCAGTTGCCTCACCAAAGCTGAAGAACCTAGTCTACCCTACTATTTACCCATAGCTGGAGGGAGAATAATTGGATTCATACCTTTCCCAAGGGTATTAGTGCTATGTGAAATGTAATTAGTCTCATCCAGGATTTGAATACATTTATGGCCCAAGGTGATTCTCTTTTTCATTGAAATGAGAACTTTACAACTCAGCCTCATATAACTGTTTTTATCTTTCCTACTTCATTTCAGTAATATCAAATTTCAAGTTGTATAATTTTTTACTTGATGCTACCCATAAATGGTGACTGTAGATGGGACCCATTTGAGATATGGAATGAGTTCAAAAAGGGTTCATCAGATTCAGAAGTGATAAAGGATTCTATGAAAATAAAGTCTTACGTGTCAGGAAATGTCAAAGATGGTTTACTCAATTTTGGTTGGGTAATCACACCCTTGAAGATTCCTCTCATTCTGGACAACTGAGTTTAATTGACAATCAAGATCGCTTAATGATAATTAAAGAAAATTGTAAACTGACAGCACAGAAAATGGCACAGGTTCAATACAGCTCATATAATAATCATAACCCACCTCTGTGAACTTGGGAAAGTGTCAAAACTTGGCCAATGGGTTCCATATGATCTGATCATTTCTCAACTTAATCAAAGAATCAATATCTGTTAAGGATAAGACATGTAACTAAACATTTTCTGGAAAGGATCATCAACAGTGATGAGAAGTAAATCATTTATAATAATATTCAGTGAAAGAAACAAAGCTGACTTTTGTATTAAAGTCAAGATTACACCTTCAAAAAGTAATGCTCTGATAAGATATTTATTGTTAAATTGTAATGAAAGTATCAATTCTGAGATATCGTTATCAACAGCAAGCACTACACGAGTCTTTGTTGAAAAAGCAATAGATCAAGCAGAAAGGCTTGTTAGTCATGTCTACTAATGCAAAACCACTAATACTAATGTATACTAATGCAAAACCACACATTGCAAAATGCATGTGGGATAAGATTTTTTTTCTTTCTTATCCACTCCACTCTCCTAATACTGCGCCATCAAATTTTCATATTTTCTGATGTTTACTACATTTCTTGGACAGGTAATGATTGATTGATTGTTTTTAATAGCACATCAACCCATATAGGACCATTTTATGCCTAGAGATTAAGGGTTTGCATACATTGTATCTTTATATTCATATTTTTTGTGTAGTTTTTTCTGAAGATGTTTTTGCACCCAGCTATATGTTATCAAGTATTCCTTTCAAATACAAATAATCTTTAAACAGATCTATTTGACTCATAGATGGGACATAACAGGTACTACCACTGTAGGTCAAAGTGGAACTGGGAGTAATGGCAATGTAGGCATACTCCATACTCCACACCTCATAGATCTCCAGAATAGTATCTTCACGATCAGATGAAGTTTAGTGTCATCCCCAGGACACTTTTGGTGGGTTGGGGGATACCCCTCTGTTGGGGATACAGTCAGCATTTTCTAAGCCTTACAGACAGGGCAGTTAAACTAAAAATGGTACACCAATTATGAAGATTTTTTTTTAAAATTAAGATATTTTTTTCTCTTGAAACCCTCAGAATTTTATGTTTCAAGTCTTAGTAACTTTCCTGCACAGTGGGTTTATATCATGAAAAAGGAAAGAAACTGTTACTCTAATAGAATTTGTAATTAAATATGTCAGTAATTGTTATTGTGACCTACCTACATGATAATGAACTCTTCCACCTGTAGAAGTCACTACTCTAATGTGCAGAATAAACAACAAGAACAACACTTACCGGTTCAACAGCCCCAACTGGCAGACAAAAAGTAAAATGGTTGATAATCTAATACTGAACCAGTAAAATATTAAGCAAGCCAGTGTATACACACACTAATATACCCATTCACTGGACCAGGAATCAATCATCATCCAGAGGATGGACTTTGCCACTTGAGAGCAATGGAATGCCCCAATGTCCATATAATCTTGCCTCAAGTCGTAGCATTGCTTCTTTACGCAAACGAGTATTTACTCACTGCTAACAAGCATTACAAATGAATTCCAACATGGCACTGTGAACAGGATACGAGACTGAAGAATGGGAAAACTACTTCATCAAAGTGGGCATTTCTGCCGATTTTGCCAAGAGCTATGCGAGGGAAAAGCTGAGAACCTCTAAATGATGGATCGCACCATGATAAGAGAGCTAGGAATCACAGCAATGGGAGAAGCTCTGTTTATCCTGAAACAAGCCAAGGCCATCTATGCAAAGGCACCATCTGCCAAGCTTCTTCAACTCCATTTTGAAATGACCCCTCAACAATTCAGTAAGTTCTGAATTGATTGGGAAATGTTTACCAGAATGACAGACTTGCCAATTTCTCGGACCAACATCCAGCTATACAGTTGAGCCGATGAATCCATCCAAAATGCAATTATAAACACCTACCCTAAGTTCTTCATCACTGACCCAGATAAGCTGCTAGAGATGATAGAAGCATTAGTCACTCAAAGATCGAACCCCATGGTCCATCGGATTACATTCGCATCAATGTCACAGCATGAAGGAGAATCTATTAAGCAATACCTGGTTGGCCTTAGAACTATGGCCACAGACTAAAATTTCTCATGCCCCAACTGTGAACATGATCTGTCTAACTTTTATATCAAGGACCAATTTATCAGATGGATAGCAAATGACACACTCCAAGCCGACCTACTAGCAAAAGCCAGGGTGCTAAAATCTCTTGACCAGAATGTCTGTCATGCTAAAACATTTGAGTTGGCACTACAGGACCAAACTGCAATGACTATATACCTCGGATATAGCTATGATAGGATGTCAATGTATTGCTGACAAAAAAAAAAACAGGACTGCACGGACAAACAGAGACAATATTGGCACTAGCACCACTGCTACTCACAACAATAACATTGCTGAGCGAGAACCCCGTCAAGTCTGCATAGGATGTAGTAGCCACCAGCATGGCACTCCAAGAACAAGTGCCCACCATTTAACGTGTCCAACATGGGGTCAAGCGTGCAACACTTTAACCATTTTTTTACAGTGTGCCGGACAAAGAGGGAACATCACCAAACAGTGATAAAAAGTTTTGAAAGCAAAGAAGTTCCCATGGATACTCTCATTGCCTATATCCCACTCAACCAAATAAGGGGCATTTCATGCCTACAGATGGTAACTCGGTAAATAAGTGCATCTGTATTCCTGTTCTCACCAAAGCCAGATCCCAGATGGGCTATGAATATCCCTAGCAGTCATAGTACAACACTAAAGGTTTTCCCCGACAGTGGTGCCACTATTTGTCTTTGGGAAACAAAACATTAATTTTTATGGGTCTCACAAAGAATAACCTAGTCCCATCAAGAAAGATCATTTGGACAGTTGGAGATTTTACCCTCATGTGTCAGGGTTGGCTACTTGTTGAATTTGTTGTTAGAGGAAAGACAACTAAGCAAGCCCTCTACATATGCAAGGGCATTCAACGGCTTTATTTTAGTAGGGCAGCCTGCATTGATGTGTGAATACTACATAAAAATTTCCCAAATCCTTTAGTAGACAAACATAAAGAAGTAGGCCCAAAACCTAACAAGTGAAAGGATCAATAGCCAAATCGCTCCCAAAATCCTCCTTTTCCCGCAACAGAAGATAACATCGGCAAACTTAAAAGCTGGCTCCTGGAAAAACTTGCCAAGACAACATTCAACAAAGACGGGTATTTCCAGCCATGTCCAGCCCTGCTGCCCATATTCATCTCAAAGAGGGGGCAGTCCCTAAAGCCAGGCATAACCCAATTCCTGTGTCCTTCCACTTCAAGGAACCAGTATGACAAGCCCTTTGGAAGGACGTAGAAAGAAGTGTCATAGCTCCAGTACCCGTGAGCATGCCGACTGATTGGTGCAGTACAATGGTAATAACTGCCCCAAAAAATGGTAATCCATGGAGAATTGTGGATTACCAACTCCTTAACTCTCAGTGCAAGCAAGAAACTCACCATATTCGATTGCCATTCCAGTTAGCACTGCAAGTGCCACCTAAAACAAAAAAAAAGTCGTAGATGTTGTCAATGGATACCACTTGATCCCCTTAGACAAAGAATCTCAACCATTGACCACCTTCATAACCGAGTAGGGAAGGTTCATGTATCTTAGGTTGCCTCAAGGTTATCTCGCATCTGGAGATGCCTACACTCGCAGATATGACAAAGTAATAAAAGATACCCCATGCAAAGTGAAGACCATAGACGATACCCTGCTATATGACTAGCATTGAGGAAGCCTTTTATCATATTGTGAATTGAATTACCATTACCAGAAAATCCGCCGAACACCTATGCACGATATACAGGAACTCTGGACAGCTGTTTTGACCTTATTAGGTCTTATCAGCAGTGTATACCATAATCTCCACCACTGGTGATCAAACCAGTGACCACACATTGCAGTGCCAACACTCTACAACTGAGCTACCAATTCATATCGCACACAAGTGATACCAAATCAACTAGCACCATATATCATGTGTAGGTGAGGATTTTCTGGTCATGGTAATTCAATTCACAATATTAATTCCTCTACTTAAAAAAATAAAAATATGTACCTTTTATCATATTTACCCAACCCCTCTGCTCGGGCAGGATATGACACAAGGTCAATTTTTTAAGCAGAGTTTAACTGATTTAAATTCAGAGTTTTCCTTCTCCTAGACTAGTTGCCCCACCAAGGCTGAAGAACCTAGTCTGCCCTACTATTTACTCATAGCTGGAGGGAGAATAATTGGATTCATACCTTTCCCAAGGGTATTAGTGCTATGTGAAATGCAATCAGTCTCGTCCAGGATTTGAACTTGTGTCACCGTATCCATTCCCTACGATGATAACCATTACACCACGGGCACCTCCAGAAATATGTACCTTTTATCATACTTTTGATTTCCTGCTCCAATGTGGTAAGAGCAGAATTGTACTCAACACCAACAAATTCCAATTCTATCAAGATGTGGTACAATTTGGAGGCCTTCATATAACTCCTTCAAACAATACCCCACTCTTGCACCCCTATCCCCGACATCTCTCTGTAATGGCAGATGCACAGCAGTTGAACCCTGCAAACAAACCCCTTATACATTACCATGCTTTCAATCATCGAGAATTCCTTGAGCTCTATTCAGGCTATTACCAAACAACCGACCAAACCTAAAAGAAAGGTACAGCCCTCATACAACCCAGCCTACTGGGGAGGGAGTGGAGAGATGTAGAAGTCATTACTCTAATGTGCAGAATAAACAACAAGAACAACACTTACTGGTTCAACAGCCCCAGCTGGCAGACAAAAAGTAAAATGGTTGATAATCCAATACCAAATCTGTAATATATTAAGCAAGCCAGTGTATACACACACTAATATATCCATTCACTAGACCAGGAACCAATCATCATCCAGAGAATGGACTTTGCCACTTGAGAGCAATGGAATGCCCCAATGTCCATATAATCTTGCCTCAAGTCGTAGCATTGCTTCTTTACGCAAACGAGTATTTACTAACAAGCATTACAAAGAATTCCAACCCCACCTTCATAGATACTAACTCTATTTTATTCTCATTGAGATTTCCTCCCAGCAAAAGCTGGGATACACTTTGATTGGCTGTGTTGGTTAGTACGCAGATATGGCTGGGTGTGTCCTGGCTTCACAGGTAGTCAGCAAGGCCATGGATTCCAGTAACCTGGCATTCATGTTGGGTGCACCAAGACTGGCATCCTTGAGCCTTGGGGGCCTGCTGTCCCCCCAGGCTCTAACCCTCCTTGTAGTGACTAGGTTTATCGCCTGGTGCCTGAGGTGCCTCATTTTAGGGGAATGTCGATGGGGTCAAGGCATTTTTGGAGCTGCCCTGACCCACCTAAAAAAAGGCCTTGTGCCACACTTATCTGGTCAGTGGGACAAACAACAAATACCGACTTTCCCCCAGCAGTTAAACTTGACAGTTGGGACGAACACTTCTATCTGCTGGACTAACACTCTTATTTTGTATATACGTTCTATTTATTCAATACTCTTGTTCAACCTACTTTCTCTTCTTCCGTGTCTTCTTTCTGACCCCTGACAGGTCACAACAGTAATGCATCTCAACAAAAATTGACCTGATTTTCTCGCCAATTTATTAAATGGTCTTACATTCAACTTTGGTTTCTTTGTTTAATGGCATATCAACCTTATCAATAATTCAATTTAACATCAGTCATTTGCTTGCATACAGTTAAATGGTTTCAAGTTTAGAAAATGATTGAATATCTCTATTTTGCCTCTAACAGATACTACTGCTCCTGATCAGTGTAAATCTGAGAGTAATTATAATGAAGGGGTACTCTACATTCCGTAAAACTTCAGGGCTGGAACCTTACTATCAGATGCAGTTTAATATCATGTCTAAGACACTTTTTGGGATGAGATTATTTCTCTGCAGAGATGCAGTCAGCATATTCTCCTGCTTCTGTCAACCAGGCTTTTTGTTTATTGTACCTTATATACATTGGTATATTTTAGATATAAAATGAAAAGGTTATATAAGATTTTCAGTCAGTCAAAGGTAAGTTATAGGATTATACTTAATTCTCATTGCCTTTTTTTGTTTTATAGAATCTTTGGATATACAGTATTTCACATATATAATTACACCCCTATCAGTTATTTATAAAAAGATAATTTTCCAAAGATAAAACAGGGATTTTAATTTTAGTGGAATATTATGCAATCAGAATTAATATTATTAGGTGCTATTACCAAATTCTAATGTATTGAAAATATGTATGTGTACCAATCCAAAAATAAGTTCACCCTTTACACATACACTCACACATCATATTTCTGTCTGATGATTGTGGGATCCACATGAAACTTTAAGTAACAGACTTTAAGAGTATATAATTTGGATATTTTAGGTTTTTTACCTGGTCTCCCATATGAGCATTGAGCACTTTTATATAAAAGTCTTTCTTATTTCAATTTCTTTTATTATATCTGTATTATATAATTTTATGTTATGTTTGTTTGATAAGTTATTGCAATTTTATTTTTGGTTTCAGTGAGTAAAAGTTTAGGAATAAATAATACCTAATAATATCTATTTTCATTGTATAAATTTTCACTAGAAATAATAAAATACTCCATCTTTGGTTCAGAGGAAAATTAACTTTTTATTAAAAAAATTGGTAGAGGTGTATTTCTTTGTGGACAGAATATATATCATCATCAACTTGCACTGACAGCATGGAGTTACCTGACTCTCTCTCACCATCCATCCCTATCATCCATCACTCCTTTTAGGAGGTGCCCGTGGTGTAATGGTTATCGTTGTAGGAATTGGACACAGCGACACGAGTTCAAATCCTGGACTGATTGCATTTCACATAGCACTAATACCCTTGGGAAAGGTATGAATCCAATTATTCTCCCTCCAGTTATGGGTAAATAGTAGGACAGACTAGGTTCTTCAGCCTTGGTGGGGCAACTAGTCTAGGAGAAGGAAAACTCTGAATTCAAACCTGTTAAACTCTGCTTAAAAAAAAAATTGACCTTGTGTCATATCCTGCCCGAGCGGAGGGGTTGGGTAAACATAATCACTCCTGGCAGGTGTTCTAGGCTGCATTCTGTGTCCACTCAGAGCTAATGTAAGTCTTTGCTGGTCAGCCAACACTGATATGACCATATGCAGGAGTCCATAAGAAAATATCACATGAGCTCATCCTTCTCCAGCAGAGCTCAGCATGTATCGTTCTTCTTACTTGAATGGTTTTGAGATTGGGGGAAGTGGCCATACAGCTGTTGTTTAGTTGGGTGTTGCTTTCAAGATTTGTTCAAGACAGCATATAGCATTATTATGTAGTTTCCATCTAACTTTTTCTCTATGCGTTTTGTTAGTGTCCACGTGGTGCATCCATGTAATAGTATTGACACAGCTACAGCTTGGAAGAAATCCCATTTTATCAAGTAGATCAGACTTACAATGAGCAATAACTTGTCAATAGCATTCCACAGCTTTGCTAGGTGTATGTTGACATCACTTTCAGTAGATGAGATATTGCTGCTGAGGAATATGAGCTGGTCCATTAATTTTAGAGGCTTGCCACTTAGAGTGGAGATGTTGCCTTTTTGTTTAAAACATATGTAATCTGTTTTATTTACATTTACATAGAAGCCAAGTGCTTCCTACTGCTTGCACTTGGCTATACAGTAGGGATTCTGCTTGGGCTTGTGTATTTGCAAGAAGTGCTAGGTTGTTTATGTAGTCTGTGTCTGTCAGAGTTTATGTGGGATATTGTCTGCTTCTTGCCTTTATGAATGTGAAACCATTCTCTTTTATTAGATCTATTGATATTCAAAGAATGTAGTCAAGGCAGAGTATAAACAAATATGGTGCTAATGTATCTTATTGCAAGACCCCAGCAACAATGTCTAAGAAATCAGTGACTCCATCAGGTAAGCAAACCATTCCTTTTGTATTTTTGTAAAGCATCATTATAATGGTAATAGTTTCTTTGAGAAGATCATATGCTAATAGTATTTGCTCCATCATTCCTTTGGTGAAATCTATGAACTGTAACCACTTAAGATTCTTTTCTCATACTCCTTCAATGATTCAATGGATTGTCAGAATCTGTGAGGTTGTGGAACTATTTCTTTGAAAGCTGCTCTGATTTTTTCAAATAAATTTTTTGATTTTGGGTTGGATAGGATTAAGAAGCAGAGCATTGTAAACCTTAACAGTTATAGCAGTTGGAGTTATACCTTTGTAGTTTTTACTGATTCCAAGGTCGCCTCTCTTGTGGAAGGGAAGGATGCAACCTTTTGTCCATTTCTCTATTGTATTTTGTTAACAGACTGCATTGCATTGTCAAAGAAGTATGTCATTGAATTTACTTATCTTTCAAACTTCTCAGGGTATTTTGTCAAGGCCTGTAGCTTTTCTGGTTTTACGTTTTTTCAATACTGCATCAAGTTCTTACTCTGAAAGCTGCCCTACTTTGACATCTAGTTGGTCATTGATGATTTTTTGGGGTAGGTTTATCTGTGATTTCTAGAGCAGATTTTTAAAAAATATTCTTTCCACTTCAAAGTCTTTCTTCTTAGCAGGCACCTTTTAGTTTTGCTTTCAATATACTCTTCCTTCTTTTTACTTCAATAACAGTCTGCCATGCTATTCATGATTATCTATCTTCTACTGAATTCCAAATGTCATCAATTTAGCCTTCAATGTATTCTAATTGGTCTTTTTTCCATGTGTGGATTAATTCTTTCTGGGCTTTCTTAAATTTTTGCATGTTGACATTTGTTGGTTTTCTTTTATTGAATAAAGATGCATTTTTTAAGTTATTTCATTTTTATTGACTTAATATTAGTGACTCCCATGGAACCCTACATTTGGTTCTTGGTTTAGTTGGTATGTACTCTGCTGCTGCTTGCATGAGAGCAGTGCTGAAGTTCTCATATTTGTCATTCAGAATATATCTTTCAGTTATCTCCTGAAGAGTATTGAATTTGTTTTTAACAGTTCCTATATATTTATTGTTTATATTTCTATTAGTAAGTGAAAATCAGTCATAACATGTAATTTTGACTGTTTATGTCAAAGTTTTAAATTGCTTCTATGTACATACTGAGCACTTTTTAAAGTATTTATTATCATTGCAAGTCTTTTGGAATCATTCTTCTTTTTTTCCATCGAATGCTTTTCAAATTATCATATATATCAAACTCTCAATATATATATATATATATATATATATATATATATATATATATATATATATATGATAGAATTTGAAGATGATTGGATCAAAAAAGAAGACTGAATCTGAAAGAGTTACAGTGATAATAAATATTTTCACAAGTGATCAATATGTATGTTGAGACAATTTAAAACTGAGTAAATGAAAGCAGACGTTTCCTAACCAGGTTTCACCAACATCAGAGAAACTCTTTGGAAAGGTTATTGGGACAAATGAATACATACTTAAAAGAATCAGAAAGAATTAACATAGAGAGGAAAAATTACTAATATACATAGCACAATCACACTTTATGTCCTCCTTACCAAATAGAGTACTACGGAAAATATTTTAATTGCTATCACAGAAACTTTGTATTTTTTTAAATTCATATTAGACAAGAAGTCTTCTTTTATTTACTCATCTTGGTTACCATGGATAATTCCAGTTATTGATAAAAATGCTCCTAGGCACTATCATTTGAAAAATCTCTCTTTCTCTTCCTCCTTCTTCTGAGTTTCAATAATAATTTCATTATATATAAATTTGTATTTTCATACTTGATCTTCATTACTCTTCTTGGAAATGTAATAATTTGGAAATTTTCATGACTTAAATATATTTTTCTCCATAAAAATTATTTATATATCTCAATGCATTAATATATTAATTTCTAAAGTTATTGATTGGAAAAAATGTTTTTAATGGTCCTTTTCAAAATGTGTGCTGGAGACTGAGATGTGAGAAATACAATTCAGAGGACCACAAATGTTAAGAGATATTCATTTAATTTGAATTTATGAGGTTTGGAATTACAATTCCTAAACACTAATTTATTCAATATGGTGTCGACATTTTAGTTGTTATACTCTTTGACCTTCAGTTGTCTGTCATATTCAGTAATGTTTTGAGAATTTTGAACCAACTCAGAGGGGTGATATGTATTTACTTAACTCCTTTACTATTCAGTGGAATGTAACATAGTCAATTTTCCTACTCTTAGATCTTACCAAGATTAAAAAGTGGAAACAGATGGATTTATGCCTTGTAGATGGTTTTCATGCCATTGTTCATGCTAAGGAATATTTGTTAATTTATCTTTGTGATGTTGTTTCTGTTTGTTCTGCTGAATAAGAGTACAAGCATTTCACTGCATGACACAAGAATTGAACTCATTTATTCTAGATAAACTGCAACACTTAACCAATGCTCATACAAAGTGTGATCAGAAAGTATTAACACTGAAGATTTATATATGTTTTTTTTTAGTTTTGAATATCAGATTAATGTATAGATTTGTGGACAGCTGACCAACATATAATAAAGTGATGATGTCTAGATGTCTAGTTTACAATCTAGATATGTGCACAGTTGAGCAACTTATCTAACAAAGTGATAATATATATATAGACAAGTCAGTACCAATGTAATAATGTGGTGTAGTCTAAATGAGTCAGAACCAATTTGAAAAATAATGTTAAACCAATCTTCATACTTTTTGAATAGCAGTTTTTGATGTGAGACAGAATCATTCAAGTACACCAGACCAAACTCCATGTAACTTTTTTTTGTTTTCAAAACAGGAAACTCATCTCAAGGGTAAGATTTGAAGATGAGCAGGACATTAAAAAAATATGACACAGCTTCATACCATGTGTCATATTTTTTTAATGTCCTGTTCATCTTCAAATCTTACCCTTGAGATAAGTTTCCTGTTTTGAAAACAAAAAAAAATGTACTGGACATTGGCCGAGCGGTTAGAGTGTTCGCCTAATGGCCCGAGAGACCTGGGTTCAATCCCAGGTCGAGTCATACCAAAGACTAAAAAAATGGTACTTGATGCCTCCTTGCTTAACACTCAGCATTATAAGGTACGGATCAAGGGTGAAGTGGAGCAATCTAGAGAAAGGAGTAGCGCTCTCCCCTACACCTTGGTGTAGTAGCTATCAAAAAGGGAGCCTTCGGGTCACCCTCGACTATGGTCGCCAACTTTACTTTACTTCATACCATGTCAAAAAAAGGAGATTTAGGAGTACTTCAACTATTGAAAAGTTAATGGAATAAGTGTATTGAATGCCAAGAGGACTATTTTGGAGAAAATTAGTGTTTTGTTTATTACTCATTTGTCTTGGTAAATACAGCTTAAAGTGTGCATAGGTATTTATGAATTTAAGGGTCGTTCAAAAAGTTCTAAGCCTCACCCAGAAAGAGAAGCCTAGCTGAATATTTTTGTTGTAGCAATACATTATCACTGCCTATAAAACTGGAAAAATCTGAATTAGTTTTTCTAGTTTTCTAAGAAGTGGTAGTGAGTTATCCCAACAAAAATGTTTAGCAATACCCTTCTTTCTAGGTGAGGTTTAGAACTTTTTGACCGACCTTTGTATTTCTTTATATTTATCAATATCTTTATTTATTCAGTACCTTTTGAATAGGTGTTCTAAAAATTCATTATTGCTCTAGATCATTTCCTTCTTGGTCGAGCTGAGAATTTTTCAACAAATCCTCATAACTGTTTTTATTTTTTTTCATTAATTTCAGTAATATTTAATGTCAAGTTGAATGATTTTCTTCTAATCTTGAGATAAATATAAACAGTGCAAAGTAACTTTATGATTTCTGATTTTAATGAGGGTATCCAATAAAGATACTATTATTTGAATGTTTAAAATGCTTTCTGAACACCTCACCCACATTCTGTTTCCTATAATCCTGTAGTTTTGAATAAAGGCTCAGAGATCCAAGATTATTGCTGAATATGAAAAACCACCCAAAGAAAGCAAAAGGGTCCAATGGCCAAATTATTCTGATAAAGCAAGATAATGACAATAGAGTAAATGAGAGTATAATCATAATAAAAGAAATATTTCAAGAAAAAAGTTCAAAATTAGGGTATTGGTATGCTTGGTGGAAAGAAAATATTTAGTTGAGTCTCCATTCACCAAGGAGCTATATAAGTATTAGTATATCTATGATATACTAACACTGAACACAATAGAAGGAAAGGCAACATGAATGCATTTATTCATACAAGCACATTTAACTTAGTTTCTTTGTTTAATGGCATATTGTAATTCACTCTACTATTTTGTATTTGCTAAATGTATGAGTGAACATTTTTCACAATGATTAAAAAAACAAAATATATTATCTATCAGGTGCAACATTAAACCATTTTTTTTTAAAAAGGTAATCACTTTTTTTTTACCAAATATCTAATTCTAGATATATTTATGTAAATGCTTCTCAAATGAAATCCTTTTTCAAAAATATTTGCAAAACCAAAATTAAATTTAACAACATAAATAAAAACATTGTAAAGCACATTTATGATTTCAAAATTTAATAGTTTGATACAATAAAGATGCTCTCATTGATAAGTTATTCATGATATATTGTAAATTATCACTGGATTGTGTCACCAGTAATTTTTCAAAAACATTTAAGTTGTTATATTTTCTGATCTTAACAAGCCTGTTTATCCAGTGAGAAAAATGTGATGGTGATGGTAATGGCAACATTACTATAATGGATCTATATCTGGATGCAGGCTTAGGCAAGATTGTATAGAAGACTAGCAGTTGCCTATACAGCAAATTTCCTCTATCCAGGCAGACACATATATTTGACTCAGCACTCTAATCAGATGTTAGTTCCCAAGAAAGAGTTCTGCCACCTTTTTATTGACAAATAACAATGATGGAATCAGAAGTTCAGTTTTCCTTACTCAATGGCAGAATGGGTACTATCAATTTCTCAAAACTGAAGAATCAAATTACAAAACATACCATGATGTTCAAGTGAAATACAAGGTATGATTCAGTTTGGCCTTTGTGATGTTATAGGAATTACTAAAATGAGGTAAAAGACAAGTATCAGGCTGCCTTAGGGATTCCTAGGGACTAGTTCTGAAATCAGAATTATCCTTCTCTTAAACTAGTTGTCTATCAAGATCAGAGAGCTTCTTTATTATTTTGCCGATAGCTGATATTATGATATGATATACAAAAATTGGTTATCTATGTGATATTTGCATAAGAATATAACACATATACATTTAATGAGTTAAATTGATCCTTTACAAATGCATTAATATATTCAACCTTAAGAAGTATACAAATGCAATTCTAAATGCGATTCAAAAATTTTCAGAGTAAAGGCCAACTTCTCAATGACTTGTAATTGTGTGTATGAATGTGTGTGTGTGTGTGTGTGTGTGTGTGTGTGTGTGTGTGTGTGTAGAAGGTGACAACATGATTGTCATCACTAAAAAGAAAAGTCATTGTCATACACATTTTCATCCATAGAAAGAATGAAGAAAACAAACAATAAAAAACAGATGAAATGATGCAAAATGATTGAATTATAAACTGTGACATTCACTGCCTGTAGAAGAAAAAATCTAGAATGATAACAAAAATGTATGAAAAATAAAAGAATTAATATATATATATATATATATAGTCATAATAAATATCAAAAGAAAGAAAAAGAAATAAAGAGTTTAGCTTATTCTTTCCCTTTTTTAAAAATTTATTTTTATTTTATTTTAGATCAAAGCCTGCAGAGTCTCCCTGAGTAAAAATCAAGTGTAATAATTCAGGGAAAAAAAAATGGCTCTGTGCCAGTGTCTGCCACAGAGAGTTTTCTAATGCATGGCTGGCTTTTTGATATATTCATCATTCAGTGAAATGTCAACACCTCACATCTTCCTGTGACTGCTGTGTTCAGTATTGTGCCAATGATTAGATACTTCAGTACTTGAACATAAACTGTCAGTGTAGGGGCACACATTTCTTGAAGCCTCCCTGTATGCCTCATATTCTTTGAGGCCATGAATGTAGTCGACATCTTTCATGATATTGTCTTAAAATCCAACAGTTCACTCAGCTGGCAGGCTTGAAGATAGTCAGGTCCTATTCACTTCAAAGAACAGACTTGAAATTAAAAAAGACAAAGAAATAAAAAGAATGCATTGATAAATAAAGACATCAAAATACTAAATAAGAACAATAAATATAAAGCAACAGTTGAAGACAACAAAAATTTAAAGAAATTCAGAGCATTTTTCATGAGGCATAAAGTCAGTTGAGATGGAAAACTAAAAAAAAATATTTTTGTATAGATTGTGACATTTAGTGGTGAAATTTTTGAAAGTGACAAAAAAAAAAATCTGCCATGCAAAAATTCTGATTAATCTACAATTGTTGTGACAAAACATTATTTTAATATTTTTTCTTTATTACTCAACATTTCTTAAGTCAAAATAAAAGTTACTAATATTAACCAAATAAAATAGATCCAAATTTGCTTTGTATAGCAATTTGTAAATTCTCTGAAATATATACATTTATGTACTATTTCAAATATACTTTGAAAACAACTTCTTTTTTTAACTGTTCAAAACTAAAAAAAAATTACTTTGGCTAACACTCATCCCACTTGGAAATTCATTCAAGGTTCTAAAATTATTTTTCCTTTTTCTTTTATTTAAAAAAAATTAAGAATGGATTTCTTTTGTAGTTGCTTAGTTGCTGGTGTTAATAGTATGATAAAAGTCTAATTTATATTTGACTGATTGATTGATTTTAACGGCATGTCAACCTGTATCAGGTTATTTTATGCCTAGATCTTGAGAAATTGCATTCATGATATATTCATATTTACATTTTGGTGTAGTTTTTTTTAAGAATTTTTTTTTTTTTGCACACAGTCCTATTGAATGCAAATAATTTTTGACAGATCTATTTGACCCATAGATGAAAGAGTAACAAATACTACATCTCCAGGTCATTTATGTATACAAAAACCTCTTTAAAAACAATTGTACAAAAAATGTAAATATGAAAAACAGTGAATACAATTGCTTAACCTCTTGGCATTTGATAACCCTAGATGGCTTGATATGCTGTTAAAATCAATCAATTAATCAGTAGTCTGCTGCAGTGAAAGGGGAGAGAGAGAGAGATCTGAAAGATGGAACCACAACTGTCCCATTGTATGCTAAAATTGACCTTAATTTAATTTCTGATACTGTGTCACTCAGTTACCTTTAGTTCAAAATTCTACAGCTTCATATTGATTCAGCAAACAATTGCTAAACAATGTATGTTTGTTTACTCTATTCATTTTAAAATTCCTGCCAGTTTTTGTAGCACTGATCCTAAGAACTTTTCAATAGTAATGACCTTGGAAGTAAAGTGGCAACATGATCAAGAAATTATTTGTTTATTTTTTCAACAGAAATAGTTTGTTTATATGCAATAAGCATACTAGTTGTCTTCCTGGCTATGGTCAGTTTTGGTGTTTCTCTCAAATAAAGTACAATAATATTAGTGGCCATTACAAGCAAGAATGTTCCAGTAAGATATAAAGCCAAGTCATTTTGATGGGGGGTCAATCCCTTTGTCTGACATCTTCAGTCTGTAGAAGGCAGGAAACATTTCATATTCAGACAAGAAGCCATTAATCTTGTCAGCCTATTTATGGGATTTGCCTTGATTAAAGGAAATAGATGAGAACCAACCATGTTCATGGAGTTCTTCCAATCAAAGGAACCATTTGGAAATTGCCATATGACACTGAGACTCCCCACCAAGCATGCAAATAGAAGTAACATGTCTTTGACATTTACCACACTCTTTCTGACAGATTAGACAACTTAATAGACACAATGGATATAAATTCAAATTGGTTTGTTCAGACCCTACACTTATCTACTGAAATAATTCATCATGTATATATTACATTTTACAAGTTCAAGTCTGAAGATTGGTCAGTCAGTTTTTCTCTCCAGATGTGTATTATTAACCTTTGACCCAATCAAGAAAGGCCCTGTTGTTGATGCCTAGAATATACTGATTCTGTTCCCTCAGAGACACTTATGGTAAAACAGTTATTATCATAGAAAATGGATTTAACAACTCAAGTTCAAATCCTGAATAAGGCTGTTTGCATTTCAACATAGCTCTGATACCCTTAGGAAAAGTATAAATCCAGCTATTCTTCCTCCAGCTAGAGATAAATAGTTGGGCAAATTGGGCTTTTTAACCCTAGTATGGTAATTGGTCTAGGAGAAAAACCTAGTTGTAGACCTAGAGAGTGATGGGCTATGCTTGCCTAATTCACGCTGCATGAGAACCAACCCCATGATCAATACCAAATTACAGAACCAGTGATGATGATCCCCTGCAGAGTAATGAGACCCATCCTCCTCAAAAAGGGGTTATTCTGGGTATGACACTAAACTGCATCCAGTGATGAAGCTTTAATTCTCTTCCATTGCCATTTCCACCAGGTCTACTCTGACTTGGAGTGGTAGTACATGTTAGGGTCCCATGTAAGAGTCAAATGGATCTATTTGAAAATTATTAACATTTGATAGGACTATTTGAAACCATATAACTTTGCACAAAAAGATGATTATTATTATTATTATTAAATAGGAATTGTTACTTGAAACCATATACTTGTTTATAAATTGATAATTCTTGTTAGTTACTTAGAATTATATGACTTGCAAAAAAGACTGATTTAAGCATCAAATAATCCAACAAGGAATAAACCAACAATCTTGGTTCTCTCAATCTTCAGTCTTTGGTTCCCATATCTATATAATGTTTATTTACACATCTGTTTCAGGTTAGATTAAATCAAATTCAATCACAATGAATTTACTGATTTTAAAATTCAGATGAGAAATATATATAACTTTTTTTCCATCCAGGAACCTGGCCAAAATAGTTGGAAATTTCTCTCCACTTGGAAGAGTGTTAGACTACAATGTTTATGTGTCATTTTTTTGTTTCTTTCTTTGTTTAATAGTATATCAACCTTTGTGGATTATTTAATACCAAAGCCATCCTTGTAGAAGAGAAGGGATATCATTTAACCAATAGCTGGATGTATAAGAAATTTCATACCTTTCCCAAGAGTATTTGTCCAAAAATGAATGAAACAGTGAGACTGAAGTTTGAGCTCACTTTGAGGCTGCAGTTCATCACTTTAGTCATTAGACCACATGGACTTCCCCCATGTACCATTTAGTTTTATGCTGTACTAAATTAAGTTTAATTAATATCAAGAAGAAATTTTCCTATTTTCTGCTATAAGCAATTAAGTTAAATTTTTCAAATGAGAAAAAAAAAAACCCAAAAAAGAAATTTGCCACTTGCATCTTAAAAAATCTTAAAAAAACATCTTAAACAATTCAGTAAACAAAATTACCTAAAAAAGTTTTTGTTATGTGTTGTATGTATGTTTACAGGATGAAACATCTGAAGATGGTCAGAGGATTCAATTTCAAAATCTTTTTTAACTTTAAGAAATTTTTAACAATGCCATCCATAAATCCAGAAGCTTCTGAAATAGAAGCAAAAAGAAATAATTATTCATTTGCAAGAATGTATTATATTTTTGAAAAGAAATTAAGGAAATTGGAAACATCATCAGCTTAATGATTTATCTGTTTTGAAAATTACCTTTTTAATGGTTGATCTGAATGATAAATTAAAGGGCTTATAACAAAATACTATAATTTGCTGTGCTGCTTAGAATGATCAAAGTTAAAACTGTTTAAAATTTTGCCCTTACAAAAAAAAAAAGAATGAAATAAAAATGATAATAATTTTATCAAAGAAGAAAGAAAAAAAAAAGGAAACTGGATTTACAATTGTCAGTTTTTTGTGTATGAGATCCTCTTTTATTTCATTTTTATTGATGGTTATAATTGAATGGTATTTAACACATTTGTTAAGATTTTTTTGACTAAAACATCCTTCTCTATACACATCACACATTCTTCTGTAAATTCCACATGGTTTGTAGTTCTTAGCCACCAACCATTTGATGACAGATCTCTGTTCTAATCTGTATCACTGTTTGATTTGCCACCATTTTCACTAGCCTCAAAACAAATATTTTTGTGAAATTAAAATAATTTTTGCAATAAACCAATTCCAAACAATGCAGTATTTACATTCATAGAAAAAAATTCAGGAAAAAAAAAAATTTGCTTTTAAAAAAAAAACCCTCTTATTTATTGAATGACCCTCCATATGCATGGTATGTTTTTTTAATATAAAAAACAATCAGATAGTGTGTGTGTGTGTGAAATAAAAAAAGAGAAAGTGAGAAGTGATGTTATATAAATATATA
This sequence comes from Sepioteuthis lessoniana, assembly GCA_963585895.1. NCBI lineage: Eukaryota > Metazoa > Mollusca > Cephalopoda > Myopsida > Loliginidae > Sepioteuthis > Sepioteuthis lessoniana. The sequence goes on from OY757913.1 coordinate 45,053,236, forward strand.
AACAATATAAATCCATACAACAGCAGTGCTTCAAAGAAAACCTTCAGCAGATGATGTACTTGAGACCCGGCATGATTCCTCAAGAAAAGCATTATTACCACTAATCTAGAGCATACCACCAGTATCTCATATCACTAGACTTTCTTGGCTTTTTTTTTCATCATGTGAGAAGGCCAGATCCATACAAAAGACACAATGATAATCCGAGATTAGTCAGATACATGAAGGTTCAGTTGGCTATTAATCTTTGACATTCAACTTTCATAGCAAATATCTTGATTATCTAACCATATTTAAAGATTGGTATCAGAGACCTTTGTAATTTTCCTGCTTATGTTGATAGACCTAGTCAATATCTTAGTCAAAGTGTATCATTAATTTAATGATATAAACCTTTTATGAATTAACTGACCATATCTTGGTCTCAGCTTGAAATGTGGGATGACATTCCAAATGTATTATGATGTAACATCTTTTTGAAGTCTTTGTCAGCACTACCAACACATAGCTGTTCTTCATGTGTAGCTTTTCAAATAACATTCACAGCCAGTGACAATGTGTTTGACACTAACAGTCTTTCCACGTGCGCTGCATCAATCAGATTTTATCAGCTTTCACAATTTGAAGTTGACCGGTGTTGATAGGATGCAGTATAGTGCCTGTATTAGGAAACTTTTTATCTTTGGATTCATCTGTTTGATGTCATGCTATATAATATACCTTTGATATTTTCCCACCTGGTCTATGATTCATTTCAAATGTCTAACAGCTGCAGCAAGATTCTTGCTCTCCTCAAGATGACAAATTTCTTCTGTCATCATATTTCTTCTGTTTCTTGTCTCTTTTGACCACCAAAGCTGTGAAGGTAACTCACACTAGCTCTACCAGCTGCCCCAGCATCAACCATTTCCTTCATCTGAGAAGATGATTCCGTATCTTCTACGACATTTTGTATATTTTATTTTTGCTTGGTTATGATAGATGTTTGGATTTCTGGACTGGAGTGAAAAGAAATAATAAGCTTAGTTCCAGGGAGTCTTCCTTCTGTACAATACCTCCCCACTCACCTAAAAGGAGTAATGGGCAGGTTTGTTACCTGGTTCCTGAGACACACTTGAAGAAAATACTAATGGAAATTTTTAAGACTGCCTCTGTGGGAGGTTCACTTTTTTTGGGTACCCTACATTAAACCAATCTTGTGTCAGATTTTGACCTTGTGAGGAGCTGAATAAATACCTAAAATATCTAGATGTGTAGATGCTTTTTACAAATGCATATCAAGACTCACACATCATTTAGTAGTCATGGCTTACTAATCTTAAAATCCATAAGGATATTTTCTGCTTTGTTGTCAAGTTGTAGAATGCTACTTTTGTCAAAGATGTAGATACGTTTACTTTTCTTTTTTAGGTACTCACAGATTAAATGATCCATTGCTTCTTCTCTTATAAATTATTTCTAGTATATCTAAAATGGTGATCATTTTGGAGTGTAAATCAAAATATATATCTTAGTTTTAGATTGCTTGATAGATTTTAATGGCTGTTAACATGTCTTGGGTTATTTAATGACTAGAGGTTTGGAAATTGCATTCATATTTACATTTTTTGTGTTGTTGTTTCTTTTGAGGGTTTTTTCTTGTACTTCGTCTATTTGACCTGCTGATAAAATGGATACAGGTGTTACCACTCCAGGTCAGAGTGAAGCTAGGAATAATGAAAATGAAGGAATAATCTAAACTTCTCAGATCTCCTGAGCTGGAGCCTCACCATCAGATGCAGTTAAATGTCATACTCAGGAGACCTCTTTTTTGAGTGGTTGTACTCCTTTGCAGGAGATACAGTCAGCATATTCTAAGCCTGAACTGACAGGATGAACCACAGTTTATGTTTAGTAATGAGGTCATATGTATCACTGGAGTGTTAGCCTTGTTTTTTTACTGTTTCATCAAATCTTTCCAGTAACTATGATCAGTAAAAAGTAGATAGTTGCAACAATGTTCTTAACACTTCTTTCATAGATAGTAGTGATGTAATTCCCATCAATGGAATATTTGATTTTATGACCATTCCTTTCATTAAGGATACACTTCAACATTTAACAGTCTTATTTCTCATTCTAATGAAAATTATTAGAATTAATTATAACTTTTTATTGCATAAAATATTTAATTTTGGATAAAAGATTAATTTGGTGAACAATGTTAAACCATTGTCATCACAACTGGATAATTTGATAAGACAACTAAAAAACTGTTGGATTATTCTTGATATATTCCATAAATAACTTCTTGTCTGAAATATGTAGCAATTTGACATTGCATTCTGGGGAAATGACTCTTCTAATTACTATAAAATACCAGACCAGTGTCAACGATTTGATTTGAAATTTTTGCTTCTATCTTATTATTGTCTTTAAATGCTGAAAACTGGATATTGACTTGGGACATTAACCAACTATTTGTGAGTTTACAAAGTTTATGCTCTGTATTGCCATTTAATTGGTCAAGCCTATTAAAAAACCAACTGAATCATTACATCTCCAAACTTGTTATTTGGTTAAGATCAGATTCTTCATAAAGATTCTAAAGGATTCTACTTTTATTCTTTAAATTCACTCTCATTCTTGTCCAAATGAATAACTTTTATACATTAATTATTAAGTTGTTAAATAAAAGAAAAGATGGTTATTTCATGTTGGATTTCAGTTCAAAAGTGAATGTTAAATTATTCATTAAGTTTTTCAATGTCATCATCATCATCATCATCAAGTTGCACGGCTATCACGGATTTCCTTAACTCTCTCTCTCTCTATTTGTCGCTATCACCCATCACTCCTGGTAGGTCCTCTAGACTACATCCTGTGTCTACACAGAGCTGTTATAGGTAAGTTCTTGTTGGTTGGCCAACACTGGCACATCCATTTGAAGAGGTTGGAGAACATCATTTATAATTTCTTCTTTGTGTCTCCAACAGTGTCCCACATGTCTTGTTTGTCTTATTTGGATGGTTTTAGAGATGGGAGGTAAGTGGCCATACAGCTGTTGTTTCATGGGGTAGTGCTACTTGGACTTGTTCAATATAGCTCATAACATCCTGATGCAGTTCCTATTTAGCTTTTTCTTTATACATTTTGTCAGCATCCATATGATGCATCTGTACAGTAGTATTGACACAACTGCAACTTGGATGTATTTCCATGATCAATATGAAAAGTAATGGAGAAGTTACACAATTCATCCTACTACTGATATCCACTCAGGGCTGTATTTTTTTATTTGAAAATAAAAATTTATTTACATACATTTAAAGTACATGGATATAAGATTTCTTGCATCTTCTGTAATCTAGAACAACTATATTTGTTTTTCTATTAGCATGTGCCTAAAACATTTTCAATTCTAACCAAATCACATGAAACCTTTTTAACCCTAAACCTATTGCATGATAACTCAGAAATCTGGGAATTCTATTTTTCAGAACAGATTTATTAATATAATTATTACCCAAAACAAATTATGACATTCTTTTAGAAAGAACCCTGAAGATCTTACTTTCTGCATTGATCAATGGAATTCTCTAAGATTTATCCAGAACTCTAGAGTTCACCTTCTTTGGAATGTGGATTCCATTTGCAAGGCCCCAATGCTCTGTGATGAATCTCTCAATATGAACTTTTAATAAAACCTTCTAGAGAAACCATACAACTCTGAGACATATTTCATACAGCTTAAATGACAAACCACTGACACTCAATGAAATTTTTGCTCTCACTCTCTGGACAAAATCTTCCACTTGATTTAATTTCATGGGTGAAGTGTCAAATTTTTCTTCAAGTGGGTGTGGCATATCAAATTTAATGAAATGGCTTAAAGGAACATAGGCAGTTTACAAAGGTACACTTCAAAAGTTTTTTTTTGTATGTAAAGGACATACTCTTCCTCTCCTGGAACAATTTCTTTGTCAACTAAGAAGAATCCTTTTTGAAACTGCATATGACATTTTTTCTTTTGGCACTACTATTTTTGGTCTCTTCCCATGAATTAAGAAGCAACTTTGCCTTAATTTCCTTACAATGTCTTTAAGAAGTTTCTGTTTCTCTTTCCCTTGTATTGTTTAACTAGCACATTCCTTTCTTTATTTTTAGTAATAAATAACTATTACAACCATATTATATGTATTGTCCAAATAGCTACATATAAATTACATACAAAGATAGGGGAACAGTCCTAATTTACATTATACAGGATCAGGCAGAATGATCCTCTAGATTTGAAATAGCTGCTTCATAGGCTTTAATTATGATCAGCAGACAGGCACCGTGTCATTTCTGTTACTATCATGGCCTCAAATGGTAAACATCTGGTGTTCGTTAAGTTCTGATAGAAGTTTTTCCAGAAAGCCTCATCTTATTATATGGTGACATCCTGTGGCCAGTTCATCCACACATCTATCCCCTTGCAATTTCTTCCTCTGGGGATACCTGAAGGTTGAAGTCTTTAAATGTAGGCTACAGATAACTGATGAACTGAATGATTTTATTCATCATGCAATTGTAGCAATACCAAAGCTATAACTAGGCTGCAGAACTTCAGGTTGAGTCTTCAGAACTGTACAGTTTATGCGGGCTAGCACTTGGACAGTAAGAAATCAAAAATAAGATCGAGAACATAGGAATTCATTTTCAGTCTTATTTCTTCCAGTAATCTGTTGTTTTTTTTTTATTAGCAAAATATGTAAATTAACAATCTCCATCAAAAAAATTGTTACTTTTATCCTGTTCTGTAGCAGGCTACTGAGAAACTTGCTTGAGGCAGGAACAAGCAGTTGTTCTAGTGACACAATTTTTTGGTGAATCTGAACTCCCAAACAATATTTTGTCAGTATTTATTAAATTGTGTCTCATTCAGTTTTATTTTTATTTTTTCCAACTAACTCAGTATTATGATATGTTTAATTTTTTCTTTTACTTTTTTCAGACAAAATAATTTTTTTTCCTCATATATATATATATATATATATATATATATAATTTTCATATATATATATATATATATATATATAATTTTCATTCAATGAATGAATATGCTACATCATCACCAATTCATTTTTCGAAACAGTTTTTATATATATATGAATACTTTCCATTTAATAAATAAATATGTCATCACCATTTCATTTTTCCTCACTCTTTTAAAAACTCTTTTACAAACTTTCTAAAAAACTTTTTTCAGACAATGACCTAAGGTGAACTAGTTGAGAACAATTAAAAAATAAATAGCACAAAAGAAATATTCATATTTGTCTCATCACTTTTGTTCATCTTTTCTATATATATATATATATATATATATGTGTGTGTGTGTGTGTGTGTGTGTGTGTGTGTTTTAGAGAAAAATAGAATAAATTGTACTGAATATGAATATAAAATATGCAAAACAAAATATTCAAATCATGTATTCTTTATATAAACATTGTCAACCTTTTGGTTTATCCAGCCATCTTCTGGGCAGTATCATTGTTGTTGTTTAATGTTTCATCTAAAACCCATTTTAAATTTCTATTTTCAGATGAAACAATAAACAAGAATTATACTGCCCTGAAGAAGGTTAGATAGACTAAAACATTGGCAATGTTTATATAAAGAATACATTATTTGATTATTTTATTTTTCATATTATATATATATATATATATATATATATATATATATATATATATATACACTAATGTAATATGGTTTTTCTCAAGGCTTTAAAAAATCACCCAATTTTAGTTTAAAGAAAACTTCTTTTCCCCACAGATACTTAAAGATTGCTTTCAAAAATAATAGTAAGTTATTTTTGTATTTGTTAAATATTTTTTATAATCAAATAAGTCAAATATTAGAATTCCGTAGATATTCTCCATTATTCACCTTAATCCAAAAACTTTAAGGCTTTAGCTCTTTGGTAGCATCTATGAGTTTAACATGACCATACATTTATGCCTGGGAAAAGTTGTATGGAGGACTGGAAGCATTACTGAAACCTCACCACATGGAACTTTGGGGAATGCAGAGTACCCCTTGTCATTACTCCAAGGTCCATTCTGGCCCAGAGTGGAAGCACCAGATAGGGTCCTATCTATGAGTCAAATAGAACTCAAGTGTGTACTTATGCTAAACTGAATTGTTTGAAATAGAACTGTTTTTTACATTTAAACTGTGTACTTATGCTAAACTGAATTGTTTGAAATAGAACTGTTTATATGTATAAAAATGGATTTGGCATTAAAAAACCTATAATGGTTGATATGCCATAAAACCAAACCAAACTTATTGATATTATCACGCATAACAAAAATATTTTATTTTTATGACTTCTTGATTTAAGCTTGATATTCAATTGATAAATTTTGTAACAAATACAAAATTAATTAATTCCAAATAGAATGAAAATGCATCGTTGTAAAAATTCAAAATTATTTACTGCAAGGTCATGATTTACAATGAGTAATTCTTTTAATTATACGGATGGCTCATTAGCCTAGTGGGTAGAGTGTTCGCCAATGGTCCAGGAGACCTGGGTTCAGTCCCAGGTCGCGTCATACCAAAGACTTTAAAAATGGTACTTGATACTTCCTTGCTTAACACTCAGCAATATAAGGTACGTATCGAGGCTAAAGTGGAGCAATCCAGGGAAAGGAGTAGCACCCTCCCTTACACCTCAGTGTAGTAGCTATTGAAAATAGAGCCTTCTGATCGCCCTTGACTACGGTCGCCAACTTTACTTACTTACTTATTTTAAGTGTATGCAAAAGTTCCCAGTTCTCTGGAAACTGGATACTCATTAAACAATAGAAAACAAATTTTGCGTTTGTTGTTTTTTAATTTGAAAAAAATCATCATAAGCTTTCAATGTATTTGATAGATCACTCAAACACATGAATGATTTTAAGAAAAAAAAAAATCATTGGTCATAGGTTTTTTTGGCGAGATATATCTCAGTAAAATTGATAGCCATATGAATCACCAAATCATCACCAAAGAAAGAACATCAAATATAAAAATTAGTTCCCTCTCTTACAACTTGTTTCAAACAAGAAGACTACATCTTATTTTGCCCCATTTGTTTTTCATTTGGTTTGTTGTACATTTTCTATTTTCAAGGCATATTGCCCTTGAGTTTTCTGTCCTGATGCTTTGATGTCTTTCAGGGTCTGAATTTTTTAACCATTCCAGTTCTTTTACATTTGCACCAAAATTTTCACTCAGCTGACTGGGAACAACTGATATCTTTCACCACACTTCACCATGGGTTGTCTTTTTGAATGATGTTTGCGATACTTTCCAATGTTTCAATTGATGGTTTATTTGTTGGAGCCATGTTTCCATTCAATGAGTTCTGCCCAACCACTTTTTGAGATCTGCAAGAACTATCTTTTAACTTTTGACTGATGTTGCATATTTAGGATTCTGCTGGTATTTGTTTTAGAAATGAAAATTACTAGATCATTCCATAATTTTTTCCTCAACATTGGTTTATTCCATGATATTTATCTCTGCATGACCTAGAAAAAATTATTCCATTAATTCAAATAATTTAATCTACTTTGTTTAAGAAATATTTCATGAAGCCTCAATGTCCAGCTCTATCAGTAAAAAGGTACTGTGTCTTATCTGTTATTAGTATATTCACTGCTAAAAAAACAATTCTAAGTGAACATCCTCTCTGGGTGCTCATTCCATAATTTTTCCTCGGATAGTATATAGCCATCACTACTGCTTGATCAGTCATTTATTTGTGAAATTATAGAAACCTGCTCTATCCATTAGCATTTTTGACTATTATATATGCTACTTTAATCAAAATAGTCGTATTTATCATATTACTTACTACTTTTAAGATGGTCACTGATATTCATAAGCTGGATAGTATGTCTTAAGATAAACAATTTATCCCAAAATAAAAATGTAAATATGAATCTTTTAAAATTACACTCACTTAAAAGAAATTA